>JASDDO010000019.1:381922768-382522768 GCA_030015575.1 Agapanthus africanus | reverse complement strand
AAAAATCTCGGGAACCGAACAGTCCAGAAGACCGCGATTCCGCCGCGATATCCCTACTCCGACCGCGCTTCCGCGGTCTGTAGGTGACGTCAGCGCTTGGAGACCCTCTGTAAGCTCCCTTGAACCTCCTCTGAACCCCCTGATACTTCCTCTGTAAATTTGCCTGCAGGATTCTTTGCACTAAAAATCTCTCCCCCTTCCAATAATTGATCTTGTGCAGGATTCTTTGCGCCGCGCTTAAAAAAAATTGTTTGCAAGTGATTGTGTTTATTGCTTTGCATATTTTAAAACTGACTTTAAGGGGCTTTTACACCAATCCAGATTGGGTGGGGATTTCATCACCCTTCCCAGGACCCCAAAAACCACATAAGGGAATATTGCATTGACTTTCAATTAATTAAAAAAGATTAGACTCAGCCCTAAGGACTTCGCGTTCAATAGGACAAAGGAATAGTTGTAGGCATCGACCGTTGATCCTAACCTGACTTTGTGGTGCCTAGGCTAGACAGGTAGTGAAAGGTAACTTTAAAAGGCCCGTCTCATGGTGATTCGTGAGCGGATCCCTCCTTTTCTCTACTTGTGCTTACCTGGCCACAATTGGCGGTGAAGAGGCAGTTTGAGGTCCTACTTCTTGCCCTTTGGAACAGTTAGGAGCTGTCTAGCTGACCTAAGTGACCCTAGATCTAGGCCTGATTGTGCATTTATGGTTGATTGAACGTGTGTCTAAACCTTTTATCGAAAATCTTTTTTGCAAAAAGCTCCACATAAAAAAAAACACAAAAAGAAAAAAAGAAATTTTTTTACAAAAACTTGCAACTTGTCGCTAAGAAATCCGTGCACCTCACTTCCATCCACATTCTTTTTCTTCTCCTTTCTTACATCATGGGTACCCCACCTCACAAAACTCTAGCCGAACTTTGGTACCCTGAACCAAACCGTGCTTCCTACGCGAATTGTTTTGGCCGAATTACGGACGATCCCTCCATGCCTAAAATTTCTTTGAAAGATCGAATAGAAGCGTCTAAGAGAAACAGTTGGACTCCGCAATCCACTTTGTATCAACCGTGTCAACCTTCACCACCTTCTTACGTTGAAACTCCTTTTTCAAGTCCTATTGTAACTCCGAAACCCATGTCTATTGCTGAGCATATTGAACAATCTCGTAACCGATCTTTCATTCCTCTCAACACTTCTAATTCTTGGGATCAACAAGTCCATTCACCTTTTTATCCAAATGTTGATCCTACTCCTGTCCAACCATCCAATTCCTACCAGTCCTACCCGACTTTCCCACCTTCACTAGACATTGCTTCGACGCAACCATTTGGGAGTTTCACATATCCAAACAATTTTGAATCTTTTACCGAAACCCCTTCACAACCCATGTCTAGTCTGGAACAGTCGTTGGAAGCTTATATTGAAGCGACAAACAAACAGATGAGGAATTTGGATGCGTCCATTGCCGCCCTTATGCAACCTAGTGAACCGGTAGCTAGTTTCCAACTAGCTCCAAATCTTCCAATGTATGATGAGGCGGTTGGATAGAGTGAGAATTTGATAGGAGAGAGTGAGCTGTACGCCCTTCCAAATCAAACCTACCCAATACCAATTGAATTCCACAACTCCGGTTTTCAATCAAGTGTCCCAAATGATTCACCAGTTGAAAATAAAACATTTAATGAGTTGTGCGATTTTGTAGTGCTTGATTTGCCAGACTGTGAAGGGTCTCTTTCGAGTGAAACCGTCACCAATCCTTTTGAACTCTACACCTCCAATCTAGAACCTGAATTGATAAATATCCATGCTTTTGATGAGGTGTCTGAAAAAATTGATTTTCACTTGATTGAGGATATTGACGCCGGGAATATTTTGGACGATGAACCAGTAGATTTGAATGAAATTTTATCTCCAATTTATCATCCCGAGTCATTAAATGTTTTTCCCTAACTTCATATGCGTCTTGATTTTGATGATAATTGCATGGATAAGATAACTTTTGAGGAGAAGTATGAGGATAGTATTGAGGGGAGTATTGAGGATAGTATTGAGGATGAACCATTTTTGTTTGATGTGTCGGATTTTCCAATTCATCCTCCTGAACCTTTAACTGTTATACTTCCTAAATCACCCTCCATCCTTTTCATCGTTCCGACCACGCAAAAGATTATGCAGGGGACTGTGAGTTTGAAAAATTTCTGTTCAATCACAGCATATTTGACACCACCAGGGCGTTCCTCCTTGAATCTGACACTCTTCTCACAACTAATAATGATTATGAGTGTTTCACTTTTCGGACGATGTTGAAGACTCACCGCCCGAGTTTGAGTTCTTTGAATTTTCAGATGAATTCGTTGAACCATCAAACTCGGTTGCTTACAGTCATTTCGAACCATTCATGGAATCCTTCGAGTTCGAGACAGATTACTTAGGTGAGATTAAGACTATCCCTAAATCACTCCCTTTCGTCCTTCCTATCGTTTCGACCGAGCAAGAATTCATCACGCTTCCACTTTCAATGTTTGGTTTACCAAGTTCAACGTACCCATGCTTTCTTGTGAATCTTGATAGATTTGACCCCATTTCTCGACGGGTTGATAGATTCGCACAATCGCTTTTAACACATCGGTCATCACAAATTGTGCTAATTTATTCACTCGATTTACAACCTCAAGTTCGTGCTACACTTCTTTCTCTTTTCCGCCATTCTCCTCCTCCATCGAGACCGTATACCGCTTCTATCTCTACACGGTCTCATGTGTTTCTCAACTCCTTTCTCTACACTCCATTCTTTCACCAACCCTACCATTATCACGATAGAATTTTTGAATGGTTGGTGCTAACCTTTGGTCTGTGTAAGGCCTTGTATAGTTTGATTTTTCCCCTCCCTAACTCTGAACTTTAACGCTTAGACAGTGGAAACACTGTCTCACTTAAGTTTGGGGGGGGCCTTTTTGTATATATATTTTTGTTTTTCTTTTAACAATAAAAAAAATATTATAAATAAATAAACAGGGGAGTGCCGACATTTTTGACCCTTTTGGTATAGCCTGACAGTGAGGACACTATCGAGTTTAAGTTTGGGAGTATGCTCGGTAAGCCTTCTTCCTTCGCATTCATGTGTATATTTTTTGCATTTGCATACTTATTTTAAAACCCATAAAAATTGAAAAATTTGAAAAATTATAAAAATTAAAACATTCAATTTTGGCATTAATTGATGTGAGTTTGACAAATAGGTTAACTAGTTAGGAACAACTAGATCTTAGACTTAGTAAATTAAAAACCCTAAAAATAACCTTTTTTAAAATTTAACGGTAGAAAGTATATGTCTTTATAGTTTATTTAGAAATAGGCAAATTTCGAGTTGACTTCTTGGGCTAAGTTAAAACAAGGGAAAAGTATTGATATTTTTATTAAAGTATATGTTTGAAAAATAATTCCTAAGGTTAAGTCTAAATTATGAAAATATATACCCTACAAATTGCACAAACACGAACCTTGAAACTTGGAATACTAGAAGAGACCTTGAAATGCTCTTGTCTAAAGTCCTTAGTATGAAGAAAAATAATATAAAAATAAAAGTGTGAATAAAGAGATAAAAAAATGAACACTGGTTTTTGTAATTACTTAAGGCTGCATTAATAGAAAAAATATTTAGCGAGGGTGCTTTATCATCTAGTGCCTTAGACCAACTGATTTGGGAGTCACTTCTAAAGCCTTAGGTGTTACAAGACTAGGAATTACTCCTTAATGCGCAAACACATTTTGTAATCGGTCGTTGGTACCTCAAGAAGTATTAACGGTCGTATGAAGGATGTGTGAGAAATTTCATCTAAAAATTCACCAATTGAAAAGTACTTTGGACGATGGACAAGAGTATAATAGCTTGATTTGAATTTCCAAGTGTAGGGGTGATATATACACACACGTAGGGGTATGTGATTGGGATTTAGATAAGAGATAGGAATGAAGAATAGAACTTATATTTTTAATAGAGATGATAAAAATTCCTAAGTTGAGATAGAACCCTAGAAGGAAAAGTTAAAAGATGCCAAAAGCTAAGTAAATTTACAAGAATATATACAATCTTAAGATAAATGATAAGGAAGCGTGAAAAATACGGGTGGATAATGTCTGAGTCGAAGATAATAGAGTTCTTCTTGGAAAACCTAATTGGAGAATAAAAGTCAATAGGCCAAATTGATAGGATTTTGTGGGTAGTATCCGCTGAAAACCCTCAGGAGACAACACTCCTCCTACTAGGGACACCTAGAGGTTTAACGGCTTGTTGCACGGGCTCAGTGCAATCGTGTTTCCCTGCGAAAGTGAGGCTAAGTCTTTTTCAAGAATAAAAACTAGGTTTGCTCGAGGACGAGCAAAAGATAAGTTTGGGGGTATTTGTTCATACCATAATTTTGCATTATTTTATTCCCATTCTTATTCAGTTTACAAATAAACAGGTGTTTTTGACCCATGTCTGCTACATAATTGCAGGTAACAGGTTCTCGGAACAAAAACATTGAAAAAAATGAAAAAACGATACAAAAGTGAGACTACGACCAACAAATGGAAAGATCTTGATCATGCCAACAGTTTGAAGATTAAACGAAGATCAATGGAAAAAGGCAGCGTAAGGTTGAAGACTTCAACACGAAGCAAGCGGTAAAGTCCATGAAATTATTCACTGTGGAAATCTGAAAGAAAACTAGAAGACAATCTGAGAAACCAAGTAAAGAAGAAAGTACCCAAATGCAACCAGACCAAACCCTAAAAATTTCAGCTCAAGAAGCCACTAGACAGCCGCGGATCCGCGACCAAACAGGGGTTTTGGCCGGGGAACCGCGGCCGTACGAGACACGTGTCAGTGGAAAATTTGATCTCTGGCGGCGTATTGACTGGTCTTTCTTAGGGGGTAAAATTGTAAATGCAGACGTGACTCGAATGTAACCCTAGGGTTTCTATGTTCTATAAATAGAAACCCTAAAACCTTTTATAGGTCATGCCTCTTCTTGTGCCTCATTTCATCTATCTAAATTCAGATCTGTAAATTTCTGTAAAGAAGGAAGAGAGCATCAAATAAAAATTAGGAGTAAGTTTTCTTTTCATTGCCCTAGTTAAATTTTATTTCCATGCCCTAGGTAATTTCTTTCTTGCCCTAGCATAGATCTTTATTATCTGCCCTAGTTAGATAGTTAGAAAATGTTATTCAATTCCCTAATGAGTGAGTAGTCTCCTCGCTTGTTAAGGTTAGATTTGGGGAAGGCTTGAGAGATGAAGATCTCTCACCCCTTTCTTGCCCATCATACGTTTTTATAGGACTCGATGCATACATGCACACACCGCTCCCTGCGGCACCCTATCCCACGAGGTAGCGGTGATACCGTAGTATAAACGACCGGTTGCGCGTGTTTTCCATGGAGGTTAGGGTAAGGATTAAGAAAGGAAGGACAAGAACCTAGAGGAAGAAACATCGTTTCTTCCCGAAGGTACTAATCCACTTTATTAATTATTACCATAACACCTCATAGATCTAAATTAGGGCATAGAAAGTGGTGAGGAATATTGACTTTCCAAACTTAAGCTAAACCTAACCCTAGCAAGATTTTAATCCTAGTTTAGATCAACTTTAGTTTTTAGATTTAATCAAACCGATACCAATCGGAATTAACTCGTTAGAACAATTAGGAAATACACAAAATCCCTGTGGACTGACCCGTACTCACCGGCTAGCTACCAAGCAACGCCGTTCTTGATTGCGGTTATAAATTATTCTTTGATCAAATCAACCGTCGATTGACGAAGAGCTAGCTCCCGCTTGGGGATGCCTTTTTTTTCATTTCGTATACTATTCATGTTGTATCTCGTTTGGGGCTAGTATTTACATAGGAGACTCTGCCGAAATTTTTATAAAAGATTTGAAATTTTAAAATTCATATTTCGGCTTATGTTGCTAAACTACTTGATTTAAATTGATTTTTCCTTCACTCTACTGCTTCTTTGGTTTTGATTTCTGGGTTTTGGCTTACTTAGATTACGTACGCCTCGAAACGTTTCGTAATTTAAGTGCCGGTCATGTTCCGTACTTTTCGGGTCGTGACAATCTCATGTTGACAAACTAAGCTGTACTCATGTCACATGGGAACTGCTATATGACAATAGGTATAGTACCAACTAGCAGGTTTCCGGCGAGTCCGTCCAGTGTACTCATAACCTAATGAGAACCTGTATACTATCTTAGGTGAACAAACTAACACCAATGGCTTGTGAGACCGGCCACCGCCCCTCATCGGGGTCTCGATCAGTAAACACTAGTCTACTCTGGAATATCGATACCCAGTCTCAAAACTCCCACGACTAGGGATATTTAAGGATGTGCTTATAGACCACCCAGCTCCCACATATATGATCGCCATCATAATGCTGGTAGTCAAGCAAGAATCCTATGGGCTTTATCAACATGTAATAGTGATCTGTAAAGCCACCTTATGCTGTACATGATGATAAAGATAAACCAGATAGCATACCATCATCTCAAGTGAGACTGTTCTACAGGTATAGGTCCTCCCTCAATCATCGCAATCGCGTGCCTGCGATCCAATAATTGACTTGAGGGCACTATAGCCAACAAATATACCCCCTTTGAGACACTCATGACTCATAGAATTCGAAAGCCTTAGATTACAGGGATATGAACCTGTTCTTAAGCCGTCATATCCTCCAAATTACCCTACAAGTGGTACGATATCGACTCTTGTATACAATCCACGGACACGAACAAAATATGTTCCAACCGAGTTCCACCAATGGCGAGAAATATCCATATTTAAGTCCTCTCAACTTACAAGGAGAAAATACTCTTATAAGATATTTACGACTTATAAGAGAAAACACATTTAGGAATCCCCATGATTCCTAAGGAGAAAATACACCTACGAGATCCTCTTAACTCGTAGGGAGAAATATCTTTATGAGACCTTTACGGCTCATAAAGTCAAAAAACCTTAGTTGGCGGGGGTCTAAACCTGTCTTCTAAGCCACCCTTGTTCAAATCAACAAAAACAAATGATGGGTCGCTCCTGCCAATATTCCAATTGTAGCGATGTTGATGCCAAAACAGGTATCAAACCCCAAGTTCTCCAAAGGCATATGATGATTCGCTCATAGTAATATTCCAATTAGAGCGATACTAATGTCGAAACTGGTATTAGATTTTAAGTTCCCAACTCGCAATAAAAATCAGCGAGTCACAAAAAAAATATGCATATGAAATAGCCGAAATAATGGGGCAACTCGTAATAAAAATCAATGAGAAAAAATATATGCATATGAAATAGCCGAAATGATTGAGGAACTCGCAATAAAAACAACGAGTAAAAATAAAAAAATAGCCGAAATGATTGGGCAATCGCGACTTTCGCAATATGAAAAGCTGAAATGATAGAGCAATCGCGGATAAAAAAATATAAATAAAATAAAAAAATTCCGCCATACAAGCATGTCAATATTGACTCTTATAAACAATCCACGGGCACAAACAGATGAAAATGAGCAATTTACTCCACTGAATGCTACCAATCAAGGAATGCTTCAGCAAAGATTCAAGTTTCAACAGCGTCATATAAGCTCAAAGACTACCGAGAGCTACTTCATCCCCTGAAAGATTTAGTGGCAGCTTTTCAAGAAAATCAAAAGCGGAATAATGGCAAAATCCTAGGTCCAGCTCGACGTTCCTTCTCGTTCCAGCAAGGTACAGATGCAACGTCAACAAAGGTCAAATCAAAAATGGAGTAAAGGCATATTCTAAGCTCCAAGTCTCGATGGCAATATATGCGGCGTTAAGACTGATTCGACGTCCTTCTTACTCTAGCAGAGTACAGACATAGTGTCAACAATGCTCTAAAGAGCTAAAGCAAAAGTGGAATGATGGCAAAATCCTAGCTCCAGATCTTGATGGCAACATGTACAGCCTAGAGATCATCTTGACGTTCCTCCTCATGCCAGCAGGATGCGTACACAATGTCAACATGGACCAAAGGGTCGAATAAAAGTGGAGCAATGGCATATTCCTAGCACCAGATCTCAATGGCAACATCTACAGCCTAAAGATCGTCTTGGCATTCTTTCTCATTCCAGCAGGATGCAGATAAGACGTCAACATGGACCAAAAAGTCAAATCAAAGCAGAGTGAAGGAATATTCCCAGCTCCGGATCTCAATGGTGATATATATGACCTAGAGGTCATATGGATATCTACCCTACTTCAGCGAAGAATCGGCGCGACATCATCAAAGCAAAAGAGAAGGGATGGCATATTCCTAATTTCGAGTCTCGACGGCAATACATACAAAGTCTAAAAACCATTGGATGTCATCCCACCCCAGAAGGGTGCGATCATGACTCATCAGGGCTCCAAATAGAGTCCAATCTCAAGTAAAGCGCCATAACAATATCTAACGTTGGATCTTCCGATGGTAATGTCGATATTACAACCTAAGAAGATTACTTGAAGACGTCGTGTCCATACTCGAAAGGGATCAGAGACACGACAGACACGTGTCTACTCGAGATGCAACCTAAGGGACTGCATGTCAAGAAATTATTAGCCTACATGATGGTACGATGGACATAACCCAGTACCACAAACCTAACGGAATCCTATATCAAAAGGGCTTATCTATATTTCATATTAGGATATACCTGCAAAATTCTTTCGATTCGTAGAGAGAAACACCTTTATAAGACCCTCACGGCTCATAACTTCAAAAGGCCTTAATTGGCAGGGATCTAAACCTATTTCCTAACCCATCGCTGCTGTTGGATATGTATGCCATAGAGGCCATTATTGTATATGCATACATGTGGATGCTAGGGATATGTATGTACAGGACATTCTTGCTCAGTTATATAGTATATTGTTTCAGTTGTCTTTTATCAGGATATGTGTATTTGTTTTTATTCATGCTTTATCCAGCTTGCATATATTGATAAAGACTTGATACAACAATATACTATTATGGTTTGACTTTATCTTAACATAGCATATGTTATACATGTTATTACATATTGCGGTTATATGTTGATAAAGCCCGTAGGATCTTGCTTGACTACCTGCGTCATGATGGCGATCATGCTTGTGGGAGCAGGATAGTCCATAAGCACATCCTTAAATGGTCCCTAGTCGTATGAGTATCGAGAAGACTGGGCATTGATACTCCAAAATAGACTAGTGTATACGCTTTTAGCCCCGACAAGGGGCAATGGTTGGTCCCGCGGCCATTGGTCAGATACACCTAAGATTGTATACAGGTGCTCACTGGGTATGAGTACACTGGACGGACTCACGGAGAACATCCAGATAGTACTGTACCTATCATCAGATGGAAGTTCTCAGGTGACATGTATATGGGTTAGTCTTCAGACCTGAGATCGTCATTTGTCTCGTGTGAGTTCCCACTGTGCTTTGATCACTACCCTTCCATGACTCTAATGAGTCGTGCAAACAGGTTTTGGTTGGGTACAGTCCTGAGCCATATAGAGGCAGTGAGCCATTGTTGGGGATACGTCTCTCCCAGTATTGGGGGTCGACATCGCACTGTATTCGATTGGTCAGGACTAAAAGACCTTGGCCAAGGCAGTTTGGATTTACTGGTAGGTTGATTAGTAGTTTTCCGGATTGGTCCTGAGCCACATCAGCATGACTTATCGGGTTATTAGGGTCTGACGTTTACCACCCTCTAGACCCGGTATGCGATACTCTTTGACGAAGAGACCGGACTGTACGGATATTGTCACGGATAGGCTTAGTAGGGGTTCAGACGAGTTTGCTCGTCGGCCTTCCATTTCGACAGGTACCTCGTTAGCCGTTACGTATAGCTAGTGCCGCTGACGTGCTTGTGGTTAAATCTACTGCCAGTGTACTATCGAGTCTTTAGAGTCCCACACAGAGAGTTTCCCTGCTTCGGGTGAAACGATGTAGAGGCCGTATGGTTTTACGGCAGGGCTTCGATCACATACATGCACTTGTGCACATGTGATGTTTGGGCGGATAATACTAGTGGGGTTTGGTTTAAGCCGGATCCTAGTATTATATTGATGGATTATTTTCGTCTCTTTGTATTCATATTCTTCGGAATGTGGATGCGGGTATGTATATACGGATGAAGGGCATTCTCGTAATTCCGCGGGATTGCTTCTAGAAGAGGACACCCAATTAGGGTTTTTCTTTATTGATTAAACATTATTAGGTGGAGGAAATGAGGTGGATGTTTACAATGAATCTAGCATGGCTACATGATGACTCACTCACTAGATATTTTTGTGAAGCTCATTAGATATTTGTGTGAGATATTATATCTCCTCAATTATTAGATATGCTTCACATAATATCTCAAGGCAGCCATCATTTTTCTTGAGTTCACTCTTCACTCTCAATTTCCTCAAGCTCTCTCTTCTTCTAGCTAACTCAAACCCTAATAGTCTCATGAGTTGAGAAACCTAGGGTTCTTGAGACAAATCAATCCATTATCACTCTCTACATCATCTAGGCCACTTGGTTTGGCAAGCTAAGTAACCTGGTTACCTTGTTTTGGAGGAAGGAGCTCAAAATCGGAACTCTCGGGTGGATCATCTTTGACGTGAGGTGGCCGAAGTTCAAGCGCGATCCGTACTTTCTTCGAGGAGCTAGAGGAGAGGATTGAAGATCCGAAGAACTTGATTCTCATGGTATAACTTTCTATCATTGTAGATAGAAATCTTTAGTAGCTAGTTAGGTTTATGGGAAAGATCCAGTTTAGGGTTATTCTAGCGCCATGTTTTGTTCGTTATTAAAATTTTTGTTCCGCAAACGGCCATGGAAGATGGCTTTGGCGCTGTCATAACCTTTCATCTGCCCTGCGGTCAGTCTCAAGATTGACTACTGTATACTATCACTGGGCCACTTGTGAAAAAATTGGTAAATGATGCCGCCAATAAAAAGAGAAAGGTGCAAATCTCAGGCCTCGGAGTTTTGAACTACATTTCTTAAGAATCGTAATTTGAGTCAATGGTTGATGACGGCGCCAGTGCCCTTTCACTATCTTCTCATATTAAAATTCTAAAAGTTATATACGATATACTGGCCCAAAATTAGTTGTATGCTCTGCGCACACTACTTCATCCACGTATATACTCTCATAGGCAAAGTAGTGAGGGGCATTTGTTCCCGCCTAAAATTTCTGCGCAAAAGATCCCAAAGCATCAAATGGCAGCAATACGCTTAAGAAAATACAAACTATTACTTTCTGAGCTGTATTTTGCTAAACTCTCGACTGAGAATCAGACAAGTTCTGATGGCATCGAAAGCGTCTCGAAAAGGGCTTTGATTTGATATATTACGGGAATCATAATTCTTCCGGAATCAGAAATTATGAGCAAATATGCTATGCACGTATGGTCTAAGTAATGCTCTACAACATGGGGGATACATCTTTAGTACCACATCGGGAAAAAGAGAGATCTCTTCTCTACCACTCCCCTATAAATAAGAGGAGAGACCTCTCAGAAAAGGAAGAGGATTTGTCCTCACAGAAGCCATTGCTTCTTTTTGAAAGCCATTGCTTTCTTTAGGCTTGCGTGCCCTTAGAACGCATATGCGCAAGCGGGGGTGCCATGTACACTACGTGCAGCATATGTGCGCCGGTGCCATGCGTGCACGTGCAGCGCATGTGCCATGCGCACATGCACAATGCACGTGCGCAGGTGCCTGCGCACCACGTGCAGCGCACGTGCGACAATGCCATGCGCAACACATATGATGCACGTGTGCCGGCATCAAGCGTAACACGTGCGACGCACATGTGCCAAGCATCAAGCGCAACACGTGATATACACATGCGCACCCTTATTAAAGATGAAACATGTACATGCGCACTTCACATGTACATGCGCACATGGATAGCAATCCTTTGCTTGAGTACTTAGTTAAAATAAACCAAGTATAAAATCTTTTGTTTCTCATATACAATCCATTGATCAACATATCAATGATGTCCAAATTGATCTTAATCGTATATACGACTAATGATCGTCCACCCAAATTGATCTTAGTCTCATATACGATTAATGATCTTTCATCTATGTCATCCAAGTTGATCATGGTCGGATATATGACTAACGATCTTTCATCCATGATACATATATCAATATTAGTCGGATATATGACTAATGATCTTTCATCCATGATACCTATATTGATTTTAGTTGGATATATGACTAATGATCTTTCATCCATTGATCGTAGTCTCATATAAGACCAACAATCCTTAGTTCTGACCTGATTTCTTCCCTTATATATGGGATTTGGTTCAAGGGTATATCTTTCCACACCTCTGATATACGATATTGTAATTCCTCAACGTCTTTATAGAGGTGGTGGGTCCCAACAACCAACAACTCCTTCCTCGTCCCTACTTGATGAAAAATATGAAATTTCATCGAGACAGGGAATGCTTTATGCATCTTATATAGATACGCACCCTCATATCGATATCCTCATATCGATGAACTTCCATATTGATATGCATACCTCATATCGACACGCATCCTATATAAATGTGCATCTCATATTGAGCTCCGACTTTATACATATATGTATATGTATATCTTTAAAAGAAACGTAAATGCCTTCAAATTGGATCGCACCCCAATATTGGGTGCATCCCATGTCACCATCGTTCACTACGCCACGTAACATATACACATGCACGCAAGATAAAAGATGGACCGAAATGTCCCTAAACTAATATTGGACCGCGATATTCTTAAACTAATACATTTGTCCCTATGGATGATCTCCATATTGATCCCCGTATACAATCCACGGGCATAAACAAGCCATATTTCATCCATGTCTTCCATGGACCGCGATGTCCTTAAATTAATTTGTTTGGCCCTACGAACTGTCTCCATGTCGATTACCGTATACTATCTGTGGGCTATTCATATATGATCTGATGATTAGTTGAGCCTATATTCTCATTGTTCCTGAGTCGATCTAAGTATGATATACGACTAACGATCCGTAGATCAAACATATATATCACATGAATTGATGGACCTCATTTATATGAGATCTTCATCCTAAGTTCAAAACCCCAAATTTAATATACGGATTTGGACTAATCCACACCCTACGGGAGATGGTATATATTAGTCTACGTACACAATCCAAAGGCAACCACATATAAACAAACATAACACGACACGAAGTGATCTACCTGGAGAAGGTGGAAGTTGTTATCGCAATGCGATAGCGTAATTAGCTGTAGGGGTTTTCCCCTGTAAGAAAGAACGTCCCTACAATCAAAAACCCCTCCCATACGAGGGGGTCTGATAAGTCACGCTACAACGGACGCACCATTCAAACTTTCGATATACGGTGCCATAAATCAACTTGACATTTTCGGAGAGGCGGATGGATATGTTCCAAATAGCATCCACCCCCGTATTCAGGCTAGATGTCCTCTTGATGCCTCAGATCGATCTCCGGCGATAAACAAGGGTACTATAGCCAACAAGATTATCCTCATAATGGACTCCATGGGCGTATGCATGGATAAAATATGAATTAATGCACAAAATATATGCATATGCATACCGGGCATGCCACATACAACACATATTCAAGGCTTTAAATAACTCGTTGACAAATTAGCCAATGTCGGGGACTCTTAAATACCTAGAACAAATCTCAAAGTTGTGATAATTGGCCAAACAGACAATAAACGCCAAGCAAAAGCAATAGCGGGCACCCCCCATAGGTCCTTGCTCTATCAATCCAATGGCGGGCATCACCCAGAGGTCCTCTCCCTCTCAAACCAATGGAGGGCACCCCAGAGGTCCCCGCCCTGTCAAGAAAAAATCATGAAGATTACCATATTGCCCTTATGTGGCACAAATTATCATATTGTCCCTTTGTGGCATAAATGACTGCATTGCCCGTCCTTGGCATAAATCCCCAAAACATCCTTATATGGCAAATGACATCAAATATCATTTATCTACAAACCATATAACACACCCTATGATAAATAATTATAATTTGTCATATACGATCCACGGACGTTTATCGTGACACAGAAGTCAACAAATATACCGATCTAAACCAAATTGCTCTATGGCAAATAAAATAATTTGCTATATAGTATCCATGGGCTACCTTCATGATATAGAAGTCAATGTCCCCTGATGCCCTATGGCCAGCCTAAAATCAGCTTCCATATACGATCCACGGGCAATTATCGTAGCACAGAAGAAAATAAATCATGACATTGAAGTCGAACACCTGAAGTATGTTGTACCTAAGAGAGTCTACCAGATTGACTCTCGTTGATATTCTCACTAAGTCCTACAGGACATGCTGATCAATGATCGTCGACTTAAAAACATCTGTTATTTTGAACAACGTTTGATTTCACTTGAAAGAAATGTTTTCACCATGCCTTACGGCAGGCTATATTATATTAGTCTCCCGTATACCATCCATGGGCTTTTCCTTACAAGCACATACTACATGTTATCCTATAGCTGTCTTACGGTCTAGATAATATATTTTATAAAACCGTATACAATCCGAAGGCGTAAATAGCAGTTCGAGTACATATTTTTTCCCGACAGCAGAGACATGTATAACATGAGACGTATTTTTGTTATACGATAAGATGTATATAACATGAGATATATTTTATAATGCGTCAGAATAGATGTAAATTGAGATGTATAATATTGTATATGATGATTGTGAAATACATATTCCAATTGCTGTCTTTATATACTTTTGTTGTTGAATATTGATTGATGTGAAAAAGTGTTTGTAGAATAACCGCAATCAATAACGGTGTCGCGTGTAGCTAGCCGAGATAAGTACGGGTCGTCCACAGGGATGCGTGGAACTTTTAATCTTACTTTAGATGCGTTGCATAAAATAAACGAAGAAAGGAGAATAGTTTATTTAAGATCTAAATTAATTACGGATGTAGATTTTATATAAAGAAGGCTTGTAAGGTTCGTTAGGATTTAATAGTCATGGATGACTAATAAAGATGACTTCTTTTATCTATTGATAGATTTAAAACTAGATTGATAGAGATGAATGAGGATTAGGGTTCTTGAAAGAAACTAGGGTTTCCCCACTATTAACCCTTGTCTCTTCATTGATCTATATTCATGTCTAGTCCTTAACAAAACAATTGTTAATCTGATCTCAAATCGCAGTCGAGACTAGCAATAGATTGGTAGCGCGCCTGATAAGGATGTTAACGATTTTTTTGCTAAAGTTTATAAACTTTATAAGACTTAAAAGAATTTAAAATATTTTCTCATCCATTATTCTACCCTAAGCCTACGAAGCCTAACAAGCGGAGAATTACTCGCGCATGTTGGAGATAAAAGAAGAAAGCATATTTAAAGAAATCATAATGCAGAAAAATAAAAATACAGAAAATAAATAATTTAAAAAAATGATCTATCTTTGTTAATTAACTTCACAAGTACAAATCCTACGAATTTAGATTACAAGAGGAAGAAGTTGCTCTCGATCTCTGCCCCATACGAAGTAGATACTCCGTCGATTTTCATGTCGCCCTATCACGTTGAATCATGGACCTGTCGTAGATCACTTGTTCTTTGACGGTGATTTGCTTTGTGATAAAAGTGATGCCCTCTAATTTTAGCCCTCGGTCCTTTATATAGCTCCCAAATCAGAAAACCAAGTTACCTAATATGGTGATTGCCTAATATGGTGATTTCTTAATATGGTGATTTCCATGCCTGGACTCTGAGTCTCTGTCTATATTGATTTTATGATTTTGACAAATTTTTGATCCTGACATCTTGAACATCTTGATCTCTTGACCTGAGTTAAATCTTGCACGATATCTCCATGAATAATGTCAGTACTATTTATTAAATTAGAGAGAGTATCTTAATCACTATATATGGCAATAAATCTTTAAGAAACTTGATTAAGAATATTTAAGATGCTATACATTTTTTAATTACTAAAATATTATGCATATATTTTGAAACATTATTCTAACCATTTGTATAATATTATTTCTTTTAAGAATCTTGATTAGAATATTTGATATGATATGCATATTTTCAATTACTAAAATATTATATAAATATAAAATGCATATATTTTCCTTCATAATGTTAATTATAATATATAAATATATGGTAAATAGTATTTTGCAGATAAATCCAAATATGTTCTATATTTATAATAAACACCTTTAAATATTTAAGAAAATTAAGGAAAATGTTATATCAAAAGTGCAGTTTTTTCGACAGAACAAATACCCCTAAACTTAACTTTGATCGTCCCGAGCAAACCTGTTATTCAAGAGAGGGAGAAAGAAGAAAAAAGAAAAACTAACTAGCACACTTTCGTAGGCAACACGATTGTACTGAGCACGTGCAACAAGCATTTAAACCTCTTGGTGTCCCTAGTAAGAGGAGTGTTGTCTCTTGAGAGTTTTCAGCGGATTACACCCACAAAATCCCATAATAAAAGGAAAATGGTGAAAGTTACATATAAAGATAAGAACTATAAAAGAAAGAATTTGAAAATAAGAGTTTCCAACTACACTAGCTTTTTGGTTGCCATGAGCCCTATCTTAATAGTTATGAAAAGATGTCAGAAATCACATCATCCCTCAATAAAACATCACCGTTAGTTTTCCTCCCTACCTTTCTTCCAAATATCGATCATATACCCCTACGTATGTGTAAAAGACATCTCTACACTCAGAGAATTCAATTCAAGCTATCATACTCTTGTCCACCTACCTCAATATTTTTTTTTATGGTGAATATTTTAGATGTTCTCGCTTACACATTCTTCATGCGACCGTTAATACTTCTTGAGGTACTAACCAACCGATTACCAAATGTGTTTGCTCATTAGCAATATTCTCATCTTACAACACCTGAGACTTAGCAGTGGCTTCCAAACCAGTTAGTCTAAGGCACTTGGTAATAAAGCACCTTCGCTATATTTTTTTATGTTGCCTTGGTAATTACAAAACCAGTGTTCATTTTTTTCTTCACCACTTATAATTTTTTTTTTCATACTAAGGCTTTTAGACAAGAGCATTTTAAGGTATTCTCTACTATCCCAAGTTTCAAGACGTGTGCAAGTGCGTATAGCAGGAATCAACGTTCAGATTTTTAGCTTCAAGAATATGGACTATTTTTCAGACTTATTTTTATCCTCACACTAGTAATTTCTTTTATCTTACTAACCCTTGGGACAACGGCTCATAATTACTTATTACTAGTTTCGTTTAAGAAAATATCTAATTTTTTTATTTTTCTTAAACTCTTCCTATCTTTCATATATAATTTTTCATTTTCTAACTTTCATTATCAATTTTTTTTTTGCTTATATATAGTATAATGCAAGATAATGCGTGAATAAGCGCAAACCTCCCCCAAACCTGTTTGCAGCAGTGTCCTCACTGATGTCATCTGTTAAGCTTAAAAAATACTGTAGACTTGAGAGGAAAAGTTATGAAAGGGGACAAGAAATCATGACAATGAAATTCTCCCCAAACTTATTTTTGGCTCACAATAAAAAATTCTTTTCGTTCAAGAGCCAAAATATTTCTCCCCCCTAAACTTGAGTAAAATGGTATTAAGCATTTAAAATAATGAGGGGGGGTTAAAGTTATTGGTCAATATAAAGCTTTACAAAGACCAAAAGTCAACACCAACCATTCAAAAGTTTTATCGATGTAACGCACTGATTGGTAGAAGAACGTGTCACCTATCGACGTAAAGGAGTGGGGAGGAGATAAGAGGTGGAATAGTATGGGTTTACGTCTTGGTTTATAGAGACGAAACAATGATGATGGATCACTCGCATTCTCATTATTGTTAAGAAGAAGGGGTGGTGGTTCAACTTCTTTGTGTTGGAGTTGATTCATCACAACTCCCATATTTTCTAAGAATGTGGGTTCTTCAGCGAAGATTTCTTCAAAACGTTCATCGATATCCCGAATAATAATCTTATCAGAAAGAATGGGATGATACTCAGACTCCATAAAAGTTTCATAATTAGCATTAGATGTTGACCCGGACAACTTAATAGAAGGGTCCGTATGTGTATAATAAATAGCAGGGTCAAACAACAACGTAATAACGGAGTTGAGATCAGTATCGTGAATCTGTTCAAATTCACTGCTGTCGGAATTTATTGCTTCGACAGAAAATACTTGAGTATAGCGTTCGGAGGGTTCACTTCCCAACTTATAAATGTTAAGCTCAATTGATATCTTCCCGAAAGATAGGGTCATAGAGCCGTTTCGACAATTGATTATTGCATTGGAAGTCGTAAGAAAAGGTCGACCTAAAATCACCGGGATTTGGTTTCGTGGGTTAACTATCTATAGATAAAGTCCACAGGGAATATAAATTTCCCGACTTTGATTAACACATCCTCGAGCTCACCTCTCGGTTGGGTGATAGATCAATCGGCCATCTGAAGAGTGCAGTGCGCCGGTTTTAACTCTCCGATCCCTAATTGCTCATAGACAGAATATGGAAGCAAGTTAACACTAGCACCTAAATCGAGTAGAGCACGATTGATATTTTTACCCCCAATAGAAATAGAAATTATAGGACTTACGGGGTCTTTTCGTTTCTTGGATAGTTATTGTGTAAAAGCAGTGCTCACATTATTCGTAATGAAAACCTTTTTAGCTACTTGAGTTTTTCTCTTCCTAGTGTACAAGTCCTTTAAAATTTTCGCATAGGACGGAACTTGTTGGATAGCATCTAGGATAGGAATTTTTATGTTAACTTGCTTAAAAATTTCCACAATCTTCTCCATTTGTGGACTTGGTCTGTTGCCCCTTAACCTATTTGGATAAGGTGCTTTATCAATAAGGGTTTGGTCCAACATTGGAGAGGGTTATGGGGATGGAATGGATCCCAGAATGGGAGTGGGGATCGTTTTAGATAGATTCAAGGAAGTGGGCTGAGAGTTTGAGCCTTGTGGAAAACGGAGAATAGGTTCGGAAGATGGTGGGAGACTAGACAAATTAGGAGAAGAAGTAGAAGCCGAGGTTTCAATTGATTCCTCATCATCAATCTATTGACCCACTTGGTTGTTCAGCACTCTTCCCGATCTCAACATGGTAATGGCACTCACATTATAATTTTTCGAGTGGCCAGGATTCGGTAGGGTTTGAGATGGAAGTTTCCCTTTCTCTCTCGCACTCATTACGGCATTTAAGTGTGCAATTTGTTCTTCTATCAATTTTATACTCTCACCGTGGGAGGCGGAGTCCTTCATTAATGTTCCAATAGAAGACTTTATATCAGCCGACGTTTTCATGGACTGTTTCATAAACATATCCAAGGTTCGTTCGAGTGTAGAGGAGTTTTCAGTACCATCCGTTTGGAAATAATTTATATAAGGTGTAGAATTGTTGGCCGGATTCTGAAAGAATTGTGGTTGAAAGGGGTGCTGACTCTGTGGCGGTTGCTGTTGCTGTGGAGGAGGTATTTGATAGTTGCTTGGGAACTAGTTTTGATTTTGAGTTTGGATCCAAGAAAAATTAAGATGATTTCTCCATCCCTGACTGTATGTGGAAGAATAACGATCGTTTCTAGGACGCTACTGAAAAGTAGCATTCATTTGTTCTTGACCTTGAAACGGTGGATTCAAAGGAAATTCTTCCATTAAGTGCGATGGGTTGGAACAGCAACCACACACGGTTTTAGGGAGCGTAAATTGGTTTAGGGAGGCTGAAGAGACATTGTTTTCTATAGCATCGATTTTCCTTTATATCGCGGCCATTTCGGTTTCACCGCGATGGAAACCTCGAGCTAATGGATACCTCCCCTAGACGATATTGGTCTAACGCTTTCCCACTGCAAAGTTTGTTCGGCGAGATCTTCCAGAAATTGCCAAGCTTCACCGTCATCTTTAGACATGAAATGACATTGACACATGGTTTTAAGCATTTGTTTTGTTGCAGGATCAATACCCTCATATATAATGCGACACAGATCCCATCTATTGATTCCGTGATGAGGGTATTGTAGAAGAAGATCCTTAAACCGTTCAAAACATTTCCAAAATGGTTCATTGGGAAGTTGGTAAAACTGGTTGATCTCGCTTCGAACGCGGACGGTCTTATGATTAGGATAAAATTTCTTAAGGAATACTACAACAAATTCATCCCATTTAGAAATATAATGTGTGGCAGTGTTATAAAGCCATTTTTCTGCCAGATCGTACAAGGTAAAAAAGAGAAGACGTAATCTCATAGCATCCACAGAAAGTTGTGATGTGCCAATCATTGCACATGCGTTTTCGAATTTGTTTATAAAAACGTATGCTCCTTCGGATTCAATCCCGTGAAATTTACTCAACAGTTTGATGAATTGGGGTTTAATTTCAAAATTATCCCCATTGGCTGGTGGAATAGATAGACAGGTAGGAAGGAGTCCACGCACGGGGTAGCATCTCTCTTGGAGAGAGATGCCCAAGAGAGATGCGCGGTGGAATCTGCGCACCTACGGGTGGTGGCAGGGTGGTATTAGGAGAGCCGTTCATCTCGGTCGATGTGGTGGGTGGAGGGGAAAAGGAAGATGAAGAAGCACCGACTTCGGGGTCGATAGCAGAAACGCGAACAAGACGGGTACTAGAATCCCGTGTCCAGCCGAGCATGCACTAAGCAGGTTTAGCGCACGTGGTAGCGTGTGTACGATTTAAAAAAAAGTTTGTTTTGAAACAGACGGACATGAGACAAATCATAAAAAAAATGCAAAATCAAACCTAGAACTAAGGTCACCTAGGTCAAGTCATTAGACCACTCCTAGACTTCCAAAGGAAAAGCCGCAAGATCAATCCTCTACCACCTGTTTATTACTCTTGGGGTAAGGTAAGTGCCAGATAAGTGGGAGGTATCCGCAATACGAATTACCGAAATAGCAGGCCTAATTAAGTAACCACTTGCCTTAGACACACATGTCTAGACACCACAAAAGTAATGCGAATAAGCGATAGATTACCCACGACATTCTTCAGTGCTATTTGAGCGCGACGGTCCTTAGAGTCTTAATCTAGATATTTTTTAATTAATGTAGGTTGATGAAGATACTTGTTTTGTGATTTTTGGGGGCCTAGGAAGGGTGATGAAATCCCCACTTAATCTGAATTTTGTTCTTGCCCCTTAAAATCCATATTAAAATATGCACAAACAAACCAATTACAAAACTTGCAAAAAGATTTTTTTTGAGCGGCGATATTTTGCAAAGAATACCGCAGAAAATTATTTTATTGGTTTTTAGAGGAGAGAGAAGGAGTTGAGAAATATACCAGAGAATTTTGGGGGCACAAATCCCCAACTCCGCCGCGGTTCCGCTGCCAAATAGCCCTTTCTGTCGTGCTTCCACCGCCAAATTAAGAGATCTTTTAAAGACTTTTGCTACGGTAGCCTCCCTTTCTCCTCTAGAATTGTCTTAATGTTTCTAAATCTCTGTTTCCTCAAATCTATGACTCCAGATCCTCTCGCGAAAATCGCACATTAATCGTTAAATACATAATTTGCTGTTTTGTTTTATTTTTATATTATGTTTTCTGGATTTGTAAAAATTCAACACGAATAGTAAGAAAAAAATTACGCACGTATTCCCGGCAACGGCACCATTTGATTAATGTGAAAAGGTGTTTGTAGAATAACCGCAATCAATAACGGTGTCGCATGTAGCTAGCCGAGATGAGTACGGATCGTCCGTAAGGATGCGTGGAACTTTTAATCTTACTTTAGACGAGTTGAATAAAATAAACGAAGAAAGGAGAATAGTTTATTTAAGATCTAAATTAATTATGGATGTAGATTTTATATAAAGAAGGGTTGTAGGGTTCGTTAGGATTTAGTAGTCATGGATGACTAATAAAGATGACTTCTTTTATCTATTGATAGATTTAAAACTAGATTGATAGAGATGAATGAGGATTAGAGTTCTTGAATGAAACTAGGGTTTCCCCACTATTAACCCTTGTCCCTTCATTGATCTATATTCATGTCTAGTCCTTAACAAAATAATTGTTAATCTGATCTCAAATCACGGTTGAGACTAGCAATAGAGTGGTAGCGCGCCTGATAAGGATGTTAACGATTTTTTGCTAAAATTTATAAACTTCATAAGACTTAAAAAAAGTTAAAATATTTTCTCATCCATTATTCTACCATAATCCCACGAACCCTAACAAGCGGAGAATTACTCGCGCATGTTGGAGATAAAAGAAGAAAGCATATTTAAAGAAATCATAATGCAGAAAAATAAAAATACAGAAAATAAATAATTAAACAAAATGATCTACTTTTATTAATCAACTTCACAAGTACAAATCCTACGAATTTAGATTACAAGAGGAAGAAGTTGCTCTCAATCTCTGCCCCATAGAAAGTAGATACTCCGTCGATTTTCACGTCGCCCTATCACGTCGAATCATGGACCTGTCGTGAATCACTTGTTCTTTGACGGTGATTTGCTTTGTGGTAAAGGTGATGCCCTCTAACTTTAGCCCTCGGTCCTTTATATAGCTCTCAAATCAGAAAACCAAGTTACCTAATATGGTAATTGCCTAATATGGTGATTTCCTAATATGGTGATTTCCATGCCTAGACTCTGAGTCTCTATCAGTATTGATTTTATGATTTTGGAAAAATTTTGATCCTGACATCTTGAACATCTTGATCTCTTGACCTGAGTTAAATCTTGCACAATATCTCCATGAATAATGTTAGTACTATTTATTAAATTAGAGAGAGTATCTTAATCACTATATATGGTAATAAATCTTTAAGAAACTTGATTAAGAATATTTAATATGCTATGCATCTTTTAATTACTAAAATATTATGGATATATTTTGAAATATTATTCTAACCATTTGTATAATATTATTTCTTTTAAGAATCTTGATTAGAATATTTGATATGATATGCATATTTTCAATTACCAAAATATTATATAAATATAAAATGCATATATTTTCCTTCATAATGTTAATTATAATATATAAACATATGGTAAATAGTATTTTGCAGATAAATCCAAATATGTTCTATATTTATAAAAACACCTTTAATATTTAAGAAAAGTAAGGAAAATGTTATATCAAAAGTGCAGTTTTTTCGACTGAACAAATATATATATGCATGCCATTGCCATTTGTGTTGCTCTTGTGTTTAATGCACTTATAAATAAACCACTTGTAGAAAGTTCTGTCCGTTTAATACGGAGGGGTAATTAAGTACATGGGCTTGCGCATGTAGAAAATCTAGCCCTCACAATCAAAAAGCCTTTTCCGAAGGGCGAATCTATGAAATCACGCTACATCGGTCGTATCTTCTTAACCCTTTAGCCATATGCGTCTTCGTATAACCTCTTAAACATGGGTCTTCTCCCAGAAAGAGATACCGGATTTTCGACGGCGAACATATACCTTAATAAAGTCTTCGTATAATTTTCCTTCGTATCTTCGTATTTATTTTAGTATTTCTTTTGATGGAAAAGTTTGGAAAAGGATAATTTTGAGTTTAAATATAATCAATGTAATTTTTCGGGGAAAAAAGAAAAGAATTTAAATATAATTATTAGAATTTTTAAGATTTGTTTAAAAAGATGGATATTGGAAAAAGGAATTATATTTGAGATGAAAATAGTTGGAAATGAGTAAGTATTGATTTAGCATTTTCCTATAAAATTTTCATATTTTTAAAGTAATTAAAAGTATTTTTAAATAACTTTTCTATAAAAGAAAATGGTTTTTAAAACAGTTTTAAAAAGAGAATAAAAAATAAAAATAAAAGTTTTTTAAAAAAATACCCAAGACCGGACCCAGGCGCGCCACGATCAGCAGCTGCTGCTGCCGCATGGGCCCCACACGCCTGCTTGCGCAGGTGCATGGGCCCACGTAGGCGGTTCGTGCCCACGTCGACGGATCTAGGTTGCTCATCCGACCAATCCAACGGCCTAGGGTAAAGGGCGAGGGGATTGTGCATGATTGGCGGCACGGTCGGCTACGAATGCGGCTTGGGGATTAGGATTTGAACCCTATAAATACCCTCTCACTCTTTCACTCATTTCTCACACTTCTGGCTCCCAAATAATTCCATAAAAATCCATGTGCGATCTTCTCTCAGCGATCTACGTATAGATACTGATAATGTGTGCTAGAAAAATCCGAGGCGGGAGTGTGATTCGTTGTGAGTCGTTGGTTCGTGTCGGCAAATCTTCGTCATAAGGTAGGATTTCTCTCTCTTTGCTCTTGCAACCGTCGAAACTTTTCTTTATGTTTTCCTATACTTTAATGAATGCTCTTGCTAAACTTTTAATACTGAAAACCCCACATGATTTTATTTATTTTAGATGTTAAATTAGATTTCGGAATGCTGCCTGATTTGGTAACTTTCTAGTATTTGGTTTCAACCTAGAAATTTATGCTCCCTAAGCGTCGTGGTAATAACCTACCGTGACTTATAACCAAATATAACCCTTGCATGCTAACCATGTCGTTATTCTGCCCAAATCTGTATTGATATGACGCCGGTATGCAGCCGAAATACTGCCGACTTTTAAAACGACCATATTAGTAATAAATTGCAACCGTTTTTCACACGAAAGTACCCTATGAAAGTCTATCCTAGCACCACCATGAGGTTTAAATGGGCATCAAGCATGCAATTTTAAAAATTTCTAGGTGCTAAGCTAGACCAACTAAGGATCAAACTAGATTATTAGGGTTTCTATGATGATATCACAAACTAGACCAAGAGAAGCGGGGCAACAACCTTTGTAGACAGTGTCCTTCTCTTCAAAAGCTCCAGGTTGTAGTCCTTACGACTCCACTAGACTCCACTTGAAGAATGAACAAGCTTTCTTCGATGACCTTTGTACCGAAGATGATCCATCCGAAGCTCCACTAATCCAAGCTATCTCTTCACTAAATTCTTTAGTGAATAAAACACACTGCACTTAATTGCCAATCAAGTGTAAGATGGTGAAGTAGGTTTTTTTTTGCTTACTATGGTTCTCACAAGCTCAAGGTTTCACAACACATGTGAGGAATTGAGCTTGGAGGAGATGAGGAGGAAGATGAAGAGAGCTAGAGAGCAAAAATGAGCTCAAGAAAATGGTATTATTTGCAGTAATAAAATTGCTCAAGGCTAGAATAGAGTGTAGAATGGCTCTCTCTTTTTCTCACTTATTCAAGCATGGAATTATTTGCAATAATAAAATTGCAACCATGCTTGAATAGTGAGTCAAGACTAATAAACAAATGATAAAGCCCATGCTTCACTTCATACTCTAAATATCTCCCCATTTTTCCACCTCATTTTCTATTTTCACAAAATAGAAAATCCTTGCTATGCTTCATATATATATATATATATATATATATATATATATATATATATATATATTATGAAGAATAATTAGTGAGCTAATAATATTAGTTAATATATAATTATATCAAATATAAATATATATCATATTATTAAATCAACACTTGATTTAATAATCCGGTTATATCACATACAACCGACTAATATCATTTATCTATATATCACATTATCAAATCAACACTTGATTCAATAATCCGGTTATATCACATATAACCTAACTGATAACAAATAACCGTCAGATTAGAATACAGTATCACATACTCGTATTGAATCAAGCCCCTGCACATATCAGCATATGTGCTCTACTTCGTTTCGCTTGAATTAGGAAACTTCTGTGTGGGACTCTAAAGACTCGTCAATACGCCAGCAGTAGGTAATGATCACATCAGTTGCCCATAAGCCGTCAGTGGTACTAGCTGGACGTAACGGCTACCCAGGTATTAAGCGATTAGAAGATCAACAAGCAAGCTTGTCCAAACTCCCATAAAGCCTATAAGTAACACTTACCGTACAGTCCGGTCTCTTCGTCTGATATGTCGCATATCGAGTCTGGGGGTAGAATCGTCAGACTCCAATAACTTGATAAGTTATGCCGATGTATGGCCTATAACGGTACGAGAAACTAATGATAACTCTTACCAGTAAATCTCATCAACAGCCCTGGTCAGGGACTTCCTGTTATAGCTAATCGAGCATAGCACAACATCAACTCTCTATACCGAGGGAGACGAAACCCCTCCTATCGCTCATTTCCTCCATATGACTCAGGACTATACCCAAAATCCACCTGTTTGCACGACTCTTTTGAGCCGTGGTAGGGAGGAAATCAAAGCACAGTGGGAACCACACAAGACTCTATGACGATCTCAGGTCTATAGACTAAACTGTACCGGTGTCACCAGAGAACTGTTATCTGACGATAGGTACGGTACCATCTAGGAGTTCTCAGCGAGTCCTGTTCGGTGTACCCATTCTCTAATGAGCACATGTGTACAATCTTTGATGTCAAACACCAATGGATATGGGATCAACCATCGCCCCCTACAGCGTCAAGAAATGTACTCGCTAGTCTACTCTGGAATATCGATGCCCTGTCTCGATACTCTCTCGACTAGGAACTGTTAAAGGATGTGCTTGTAGACTACACAAGTCCCAGTAGTATGATCTGCATCATAGTCCTGGTAGTCAAGCCAACATCTTAAGGGCTTTATCAACATGTATATAAGAGACAGTATAATAATACCAGGTGTACATGTTAAGATAAAGAGCAACCAGATAGCATACTATCATGTCGAGCAAGAAAGTCCTCTATATATATGTCCAAGCATGCACTATAATATACATATCAATATACAATAATGGCCTCTAGGGCATACATATCCTTAACACCCTATGGTTTCAAATCCTCTATTTTCAAATAAATACCATAAAGTTTTCAAAACCCGTACTTATACTAAAATACTTTGAACTTTTATGAAACCCATTCTGCATTAAAATACCTTGAGTTTTCCCAAATTCCATGTTTTGCAATAAAATACCGTTCCTCCCTTTTCAACTAGACTTTGTGAGACCCCGTTACTCATGATGTGGTTTACATAACCAATCTTGACTTGAACTTATCATAACTTATTTTACCTGAACGGTTATGCGTTAGCGCATGGACACTAGACATGGGATGAATGAGGAATGGCCCAATTTGGAAAGAGAACATGTTTTCCATGACTTGTTTGCTCCGTGTGCTAGATGATAACTGATAACTCAACTTAAACATATTGATATAGAGTTTAAGGTAGTTCGGAGAAGGAAATCGAGATCGCGTGTATCTGGAGTGCCTTTATATTGACTTGTCAACTTATCATGTTTAATGATTGTGTTCAATGACGGTGTTTAATGATCGTGTTCAATGACCATGTCGCTGTGGTTCCGAGCCAGAATAGAACATTAACTCTCTCATCATGTTACCATGATTTCGGGCGTTTACGGAATACTCTCCGATACACGAAGCTCTATTTTGTTACCTGAACTCTTAAACCAAAGTCAAAATATTGCAAAACATCTTAATGGCATGAAACCGTGATTCTTGGCATTTACAGAATGCTCCCGAATTGCATGTACACTTATGAAACCAAACTAAAACAAGCTGAAATACGGAATTTAGTTATTTGTTGTCACCTTATTTACCTTTTGACTCATATACTTAGAACACTAGTTTTATCTACCCTTTTACCTGGACATTGTAACTCTAGTTCATATACATGTTTCACTTTGTTGCACATAACCCCCATAAGAATAATACTCGAGTTTATCTCGCTGAAAGACATTTCTTTTCTTTCTTTCTCTCTCCCGAAATGTCTGTTATGGCTGGAAGAAGGTTTGGCTGAAGTCAAAGCTATGGAGGAAGGCTACATTCAACTCTCGACTTACGATTAAGACTTTTGTTTCCTTGTTTCCTTTACTTTCGCCCACCTGTTTAGGGCTTGCTTTATTGATGTAATAAACTGTAGAGTTATCGTTTATAATAAATGTTAGTTAATAAATAAAGTTGCTTTTATTTATCTTGCTTTTGTTTACTTATGCATACTATACGCTTAGCGTAACTATGTCGGGAAGTCTATCTGCTTGGTATAGTTACGTTGCAGGTCTCGTCGCATCTACGCTCCCGTATCTTGGGAAGCGTGGTATGACAGGTTTTAGTGGTGGCCCATGCAGGTTAGGTATACGAAGGCAAGACGTTAACCAAGACTTATTATACCCCTTGAATCCATCCTTGATACTTACTCGTTTTCCTTTATAGAACCTACTTCCTATCTCAACCTCTACTATTCCTTTTGAATCTATTTTGAATCCGATTCGATCCTTCCTTGTTTCTCTTGAAGGCGATGGCTGGACACAATGGAAACCAGAACAGGCGTGAAACATGAATGATGATGGCAATCAAGCGGCGTTAATCCAGATGATGCAAGGACTGCTCAAAAACTAGTAGCAAAAAACCGCTGCCCTACAGAAGGAATTGCTCAAGAGTCGCCAGCAACATGCCGCACTCACTGAGCGAGCTTTGGCCCCAAACAATCAAGGGACGGCCGGGGTCAAGTAGTTACGATCGCTGCATCCCAAATCTTTCACAGGGAAAGAGACGCCACTCGAAGCCGAAGAGTGGATCCAGAGCACCGTCGACGACCTCAGCGCCGCTCAATTTCTTATCGAAGCCTGGGTAGATATTGCAAAACTCAAGCTAACTGAGAATGCCAGAATCTGGTGGCAGGCCGAGGAAGGTCGGCTAGTGAAACCGATCAGTTGGGAGACATTTAAGGAACGATTTGATGCTCAGTTCTTCCAAACAGTGGCACATTTGAGATGGAAAGGTGATTCATTCATCTCCAATAGGGATTGTTGATTATAGTGCCCTCAAGGCAATTATTGTAATCGCAGGTAGGCGATTATGATGATTGAGAGAGGACCTATATGGGTATAACAGTCTTACTCAAGATGATAGTATACTATCTGGTTCATCTCTATCATCATGTATATGTATTATGTAGTATTACAGATCACTATTACATGTTGATAGAGCCCATAGAATTCTTTCTTGACTACCAGGGTAATTTTCACGATCACACTTGTGAGAACTGTATAGTTTATAAGCGAATCCTTAAATGTCCCTAGTCGTAGAAATATCGGGACCGGGCATCGATATTCTAGAGTAGACTAGTGTATTTATTTCTTAACCCTGATGAGGGACGATGGCCGGTCTCACATCCATTAGTGTCAGTTAGTCACCAAAGATAGTATACAGGTACTAATTGGAGGTGAATACACTGGACGGACTCACCGGGAACATACTAGATAGTATTATACCTATTGTCAGACAGCAGTTCTCAGGTGACATGAGTACAGATTAGTTTGTCGACCTGAGATCGTCATTTGTCTCGTATGAGTTCCCACCGTGCTTTGATTACTATCCTACCACGGCTCAAAAGAGTCATGCAAACAGGTTTTAGTAGGGTACATTCCCGAGCTACATGAAAGCAGTGAACGGATCGTCGGGGATTTTTCTCTCCCGGTATTAGGGGTAGATGTCGCGCTGTGCACGTATTCCCATCACCAGAAATACTTAGCCAAGGTAAATGAGAATTACTGATTTTGAACAGTGTTTCTCGGTGAGTGATGGGCTTCATACCGACACGAAATATCGCATTATTAGGGGTCTGATTTTATCCAACCCCTAAACCCGATATGTGATACTCTTAGACGAATAGATCAGACTGTATGGAGATTGTCACAGACAGACTCGGTATGGGTACGAATGAGTTTGCTCGTCGACCTTCCTTTCATTCAATACGTGGGTAGCCGTTACGTACAGTTAGTATAGCTGACGTGCTTGTGGTTAAATCCACTGCCAGCGTATTTTCGAGTTTTTAGAGTCCCATACATATGGTTTTTCCGGTTCCGGCGATATGATGTAGATTACGTATGTTGGTACATACAGGTGTCCGATTAAATATGTGTACATGCTACATGGATTTTAATTGTACGATTGATAATACTGGCGGCTTGGAATATAGCCGGATTATTAAATCAAGTTTTGATTTAATAATTTATATATATATATTTAATATATATATTCTAGTATTACTGTTCACTATTCATTTTCTCTCTTGGCTATTTGTATTTTTATACGGATATGCATGTATGTATTTCGATACGTATACCAGGTTGCATTTCGTATTTATACGGAATTTGTTCTAGAAAAAGGTCACCTCATTTGTGAATATTCATTTATAAATATTCATGAAATAAGGTGGAGAGTGAAGTGGCATTGGACACGGTTGAAGACATGTAGAGAGGAATGGATTTCATTATTTTATTACAAATTGTTGTGAGATTTTTTATTGCATGGTTGTGAAAAATTATGAAGCCGTTCCACTCCATTCTTTTTCTTCATTCTCTTATGCTTTCTTGACTTGCTCATGGCTAATTTTCCTTACCTCCTCCTCCTTCTTCTTTTGATACTCTCTTGAGCTTTAGATTTGAGAGAAAATTATAGTAGAAAATTCCTACATCCCCACTCTCTATTCTAAGCGAGTTTAGAGCACCGGTTGCTTCATTAAGTGAAGTTGGAGTTTGGATCAATTCTCTCAGATGGATCATCTTCGGCAAAGGAGGATCGCTTGCAAGCGCGATCCGGAGCTCTTGAGAGCATGCTGGAGTCCAACCCAATTTGAGCAAATGAAGAAATTACAAAGGTTGTGATTTCTATCGTTTTGTGCTTGCAAGTTTAGATGTTTGGTTAGATTCTTAGGTTTTAATTTATAGTGCCATCAATAATTTTGTTTTCGAATTCCGCATTGGCTACGGGTTAGCGGCGAGAGCACTAGGAACAACCACTATGTAGGAGAAAACAGTTGACGAGCATGACGCTGAGTTTGCGATGCTAAGCCGTTTTGCACCACACCTTGCGGCCACTCCAGAGCTACTTGCTAAACGGTTCCATCAGAGTTTGGACTTGAAAACCCAGTCCGCAACGTCCACTACTGCTTACCACACATATGACAAAGTTCTCGATGCTGGCCGTAATTTCGAGGACTTGGAGAGACAAATAAAGAAAAAGGCCCAGCCAATTGGGAACAAATGACCGACCAGTCAGATTTCAGGAGGGGCGTCCTCAAGGTCAGATAGTGTTTTTCAGCCAAAGAAACATGATGAGTCCTTTTCTAATCCTTCCTCAGTCATATGTAACTATTGCAATAAGTCGCGGCATCTCAAGAAGAACTTTCGTATGCTCAATGATCTCTGTTTGGTATACGGGTCGTCGGAGTATAGGGCAAACGATCGTCCTCGATAGGATCCCAGGGATACTCCAGCATTCGTATCGGCAATCTATTGAGCATCACAGCGGGGCCCACCCTTACCCCTTCAATGGCGGATATTTCATCAAGCACAGAAGAGCACACCCAAGTGTCAAATTTTCACTTTGTCAGCCATAGAGGCTGAAACCACAGAACACCCTGTAACTCCTTTTGACTGTTTAATTTCCAACCAGTTATCTTTTGCTATTCTCTCATAAACTATTCCTTTGCATACATTCCTAAACTAATTCCTGTTAACTTAGAACTTTTCCTAGTCATCTTGTCCTTCCCATCAAATCTTGTGACTTCTAAATCTGCCCCTTCATATCAACCGATGGAGTGCAAAGATGAATTACAACTGGGTTATCCCTATCTTTTATTACCCTGTTACGAAATCCACCTTTAGAAAATTTCAAGGATGAAACTTTTAAGGAGGGTAGACTGTAACGACCACACCCGTTTTAAAACAAATAAAATTTTTGTTTGAATTTAATCTTGCTTGTTTGGTTTCGTAGATTATAAATGAGATTTTGTTAGAAAAGGAAATGGAAAGCAATTTTGTAAGAAAAGAATTTGTTGGTTTTAGAAAAGAAAAGAAAACGAAAGTTTTGGTTTTAAGAAAAAGAAATTTGGAATGTTATTTACTTTTAGTTGGAGAAAAGAATTTTTGAGAATTTCGAGAACGAAATTATTTTAAGGAATGTAGATTGTAACGTCTGCGTTTTGTCTATACCTTAATAAATTCTTCGTATAATTTTCCTCCGTATCTTTGTACTTATTTTAGTATTTCTTTTGATGGAAAAGTTTGGAAAAGGATAATTTTGAGTTTAAATATAATCAATGTAATTTTTGGGAAAAAGAAAAGAATTTATATATAATTATTGGAATTTTTAAGATTTGTTTAACAAGATGGATATTGGAAAAATGAATTATTTTTGAGCTGAAAATGGTTAGAAATGAGTAAGTATTGATTTAGAATTTTCCTATAATATTTTCATATTTTAAGGTAATTAAAAGTATTTTAAAATAATTTTTCTACAAAAGAAAAGGGTTTTTAAACAGTTTTTAAAAAGAAAATAAAATAAAAATAAAAATAAAAGTTTTTAAAAAAAGATCTGAGCCCATGCCCGTGAACCTAGACCCGGGCTCGCCACGGGTAGCAGTTGCTGCTGCTGCCGCCGCGTGAGCCCCACGCGCCTGCTTGCGCAGACTCATAGGCGCACGTAGGCGGTTCACGCTCACGTGGATGGATATGGGTCGCTCATCCAACCGATACAATAGCCCAGGGTGAATGGCGGGGGCATCGCACGTGATTGGCGGCACGGTCTGCGGGGAATGCGGCTCGGGGATTAAGATTTGAATCTTATAAACCCTCTCACTCTTTCACTCGTTTCTCACACTTCTGGCTCCCAAATAATTCCATAAAATCCCTTTACGATCGTTTCTCGACGATCTACGTCTAGGTACTGGTAATGGGTGCTTGAAAAATCTGAGCTGGGAGTACGATTCGTTGCGAGTCGTTGGTTCCTGTCGGCAAATCTTTGTCACGAGGTAGGATCTCTCTCTCCCCCCCCCTCTTGCCCCCGTCAAAAATTTTCTTTATGTTTTCCTATACTTTAGTGAATGCTCTTTCTAAACTTTTAATATGGAAAACCCCACATGATTTTATTTATTTTAGATGTTAAATTAGATTTCGGAATGCTGCCCGATTTGCTAACTTCCTAGTACTTAGTTTTAACTTAGAAATTCATGCTCGCTAAGTGTCGTGATAATGACCTACCATGACTTATAACCAAATATACCCCTTGCATGCTAACCATGCCATTATTTTGCCCAAATCAGTATTAATATAACGCCGGTTCGCAGCCGAAATGCTGTCGACTTTTAGAACGACCGTATTAGTAATAAATTGCGACCGTTTTTCATACAAAAGTACCTTATGATTTCAAATCCTGTATTTTCAAATAAATACCCTAAAGTTTCCAAAACCCTTACTTATACTAAAATATTTTGAACTTTTATGAAACCCTTTCTACATTAAAATAACCCGAGTTTTCCTAAATTCCATGTTCTGTAATGAATACCGTACACTTCCCTTTTCAACTAGACTTACTGAGGCCTCGTTGCTCATGATGTGGTTTACATAACCAATCTTGACTTGAACTTATCATAACTTGTTTTACCTGAACGGTCATACATTAGCGCATGAACACTAGACACAGGGTGAATGAGGAATGACCCGATTTGGAAAGAGAACATGTTTTCCATGTCTTGTTGGCTCCATATGCTAGTTGATAACTAATAACTCAACTTAAACATATTGATATGGGGTTTAAGGTAGTTCAGAGAAGGAAATCGAGATTGCGTGTATCGGGAGCACCTTCATATTGACTTGTCAACTTATCATGTTCAATGACCGTGTTTAATGATCGTATTCAATTACTGTGCCGCTGTGGTTCCGAGCTGGAACGGAACATTAACTCTCTCATCGTGTTACCGTGATTCCGGGCGTTTATGGAATACTCTCCGATACACGAAACACTCTTTTATTACCTGAACTCTTAAACCAAAATATTGAAAAATATCTCATGAAACTGTGATTCCTGGCATTTAAGGAATGCTTCCGAATTGCGTGTACCCTTATAAAAACAAACTGAAATACGGAATGTAGTTATTTGTTGTCACCTTATCTACCTTTTGACTCATATACGTAGGACACTAGTTTTATCTAGTCTTTTACCTGCACATTGTAATGCTAGTTCATATACATGTTTCACTTTGTTGCACATAACCCCTTGAGAATTCTACATGAGTTTAATTTGCGGACGAACATTTATTTTCTCTTTTTCTCTCTCTCGAAATGTTGGTTAGGGCCGGAAGAATACTTGGCTAAGTCGAATCTATGGTGGAAGGCTACGCTCAACTCTTGATTTACGATTAGGACTTTGTTTTCCTTTTTCCTTTACTTTCGGCCACTTGTTTAAGGCTTGCTTTATTGATGTAATAAACTTTGGAGTTATTGTTAAATATTAGTTAATGAATAAAGTTGCTTTTATTTACCTTACTTTTGTATACTCATGCATACTATACGCTTAGCGTAACTGTATCGGGAAGACTATTTACTTGGTATAGTTATATTGCGGGTCTCGTCACATTTCCGTTCCCGTATCTTGGGAAACTGGGCGTGATAGAACAAAAAATTTCAAACAAACAGTACACTTCAGACTCAGGGAGACAAGAAATTCTTGAGTCCTTACGCAAATTAGAGTCAAGTTTTAGGGACTCAATTTGCCAAACGAACCCTTAGATGCAATTAGAATTTCAAATTGCACTGACATGCAACATATGGTTGCCATGTGGAATTTTAATAAAATTTGAAAACAAAAAAATCGAGAAAAAATACAAATAAAATCATGAACTAATTAACTAGATTAGACAAAATACAATCAAAACAGAAAAGGGGAAAAAAGTTGAAAAAATTTTAAAAAATATTTAGTGAAGATGATATATTAGAATTTTACTTAACAAAACATAATGAGAATAAACCCTTATTTTACTATGCACGTGCATCGCACGTGCTTCATACTAGTATCTCTGCTACTGTAACCACAAAACTTGAGCTTTTCCAAATTGATTTCAATTTGATGGACGAACGTTATCTCAAATAGCACCACATCAACATTAAGAAAATTAAATGTAGAATTTTTCCTTTAACAAATATTTAATAAATACAATCATCAACTGTATTAGTAATAACTATACAATCATATTTACCGGTCTTAAATAACTACTAAAATTATTATGAAAACAAATTAACTACTTCACCATCTAAGTTTTAATTTTTTCTAATTTTTTTGAATTCAAATTAAAAAAATTAAACATATTTTATTAGAACACATGCATCATATGTGCAATATACTGGTATTTACTAAATACGATAATTAACTGAATCGGTTATAACTATACAATCATTAAATAACTACCATAATCATTGTGGATCATTTTGAAAATAAATTACAACTCCCGGCATGTAAATTTTAATCTTCTCTAATTTTTTTGATTTCAAATAAAACAATTTAAACATGATTTCTATTTAAACATGTGTATAGCATGGTTCATCCCTCTTACACTGGAAGAACAGATAGCTACTATTTATACTGGAGCCAATGGATATCTTCGATTCGTTAGAAATTGGACAGGTAAAGAAATTTCTCATTCAGTTATGTACCTACTTAAAAAAGAATAAACCACGATTACGAGTATATTTTACTGGTAAACTTTGGTAAACTTAACAAATCCAAAATGATTGAGTCCACCTCTGGATATGGACATGGACGTGGACGGAATCCCAACATCTTTGATCTCAATACAAAGAATCAGAAAACAGCAACCCTCACATTGAACTCATGATCACAAGCCATTTGATCCTTATTACAACACTTACATATACAATTACATAAATTCAATTCACCTCATCATGAATGCATCACCAACAATAAGCGTGTATCAATCTGCTATCACCCTCAGTCAATTTACATATTTTTGTATGTAAAAAATTTCACAATAAACAACAATAAAGTGGGAAGAAAAAAGAACAAAAAGGACACAACCTCAGTCCTTTCCATACCCCCACAAATCCATCTCTCCCCCTCTTTGCTGTGCCGTCGCCGCAGCCTGCGACATCTGATTGTCATCGATTATCGCCCACTCGTTCGTATTCATATTCATCTCCCTTCCGTCAACCATGCCCGCCGAACCGTCCCCTCCAGGCAGCACCAAGAAGTCGTACCTGGCAGGCGGCGGCCGATGGTTAGGAAGCAAATCCTGAACTTGGATTTGTTGAGAGTGATAAAGATTTATATTCTTCGGCATCAAGTGGCCATTGTGAGAATAGTGTAAGGCTAGTTCAGGCCTGTACAGGTTTTGTGCAGGTTGTGCATGTGGGTTGTTGTATTGCTGCTGTTGTTGATTGTGATGATGGTGGAGGTATAGGGATCCAGATTGGTCGAGCCCGCTCGTCGCGGTGACTTTCATGTGGGCTGTTGTGTCAGCTGCTGCGCTGTGGCTCGAGCTTCCTTCGTTCGATCCGGCTTTGAAGAAGCACTTCTTTTGGAAGACGCGGCATATTACCCATCCATCTTCCTGTAACCATAGATTTTTTTTAAGTTATTCCGAAATCACGGCCAGGTAAAGGATAAGAGAAGCTAGAGTGAAAAGCTTACACTGCCGCTGCCCTGATCATCATCGGTCTCCTCGAGACGGTACTCGTGCATGATCCAGTTGGTCTTTTGGCCATGGGGAGCTCGGCCGCGGTAGAATACAAGGGTCTTTCGCATGCCAATCTTCTTGTAGCTTGTTCGGATGCACTTATCGCGGCCGGTGGCTTTCCAGAAGCCAGCGTTGGTGGCACGATTGGTTCTGGATCCCGTCGGGTACTTACGGTCCTTGTGGCTGAAGAAGTACCATTCATTCTGAGGGGTGGCTCCTATCCTGCATCTCTCTGCTCATGGATAGTTAGATAAATTACCAAATGTTAGAGCTAGACTAAGTTAGAATTAAACTAAGATATATTTAGGAATGAAAATAATATGTAAATTATCTACTTGTATACATGATTACTTATGTGGTTTTAGTTGAAACTTAACTTGCGTCAAAACTACTTTACGTATCAATCTGGTACATCCTATATGAAATTAATGGAAGAGTATGAACGTTTGCTCAGTATATACCCAAGAGTTTCATTAAAATAACGTCCTCTATGAAATTAAACTCGAGATCAGGCCGATAGTAAGCTTATATGATTATCATAACGAGACGCACACAAACAAGCAAAAAGCATTCAAAGGTGACATGTATGGTAAGCCTAGCAATTCTCTAGCACAAATTAATAAATAGATAAGTACTATTTTCTTTGCAAAAACCAATTGTCTTTATGTGAACTTGCATGTGCTATTTTCTAATGGCTGCCTTCAGTAGATATGGCCATGGTACGTATACATGGTTACAGGATTTTGTCCATGTGTTTATAAATTGGTAGACAATTGCATGGTAGAAAGACAGAGAGTCTAGGACCACCTAATTATTAATTAATTAAGGTGCAATAAATAGTTGTCTCCGTATTTATAAACAAAGAAATATATATATGCATGGAGATCAACATATCTTGTGAATATATTTTATACAAGGGATATATTAAGCTAATTATTTGATAGATAAAGAAGCATTTTATTGGTAATTTACAGTGAAATCATGCACTTAATTATATGGATCCACAACCTAAGATACATGTGTCTTCATTGGTAATCTACAGTGAATATATTTTAGAATCGTTATATTTGACAACAAAAAAAGAACGCATCCATGTTAGTATAACTGAGAATGTTGACACATTGATATTACGAGGTAAATAAATTAAGAGAGGCAATCAGAAATAAAAGATTTGTGATATTTCTCCCTCCATGATTCAAATTACTTATCCTTCTGGCCTATTCCACATTAATTTAGAAAGGTTGTAACTTCACTTTAACAAATTAATACTGATAGAAATATAAAATTTATAAGTCGCTCTAATATTTATTGGTACTTGAAAATGGACAAATAGTTAAATAGTTTCTTATTTCAAAAACTAAACTTTTCCTTTTGGTAATTTAAATCTAATTAAATTACATCTAATTATATAGTATTTAACTATTCACTAATTATGCATCTAATTAGTACTTAACTATTCACTAATTAATTAATATGTTTGGATGAGAAGTAACAAAACATTAATACCTTGAAGTTCCCATGGCTCAACCTTGTTCAAGTCAACCTCTCTAATCACATCAAGATCAAACTTCTCCAAAGACACCTTCTTCTTCAAGTAGTACAGCAGCAGCTCTTCTTCGGTCGGATGGAACCGGAACCCAGGAGGGACCCCGCCCGTGCTCATCGAAGAAGACGAAAACGCCATCCAAACACTCTCACTAATCTCCTTGAAATTTTAAGGAAAAACAAATCCGAATTTTGTTTTCCTTCCACGTGAGATGGTGTGTGGTGCACTTGTATTTATATGTGTTCATGAGTGCGAAAAAGTTGACACCGGCATCGAAGCCGCGCCATGGGGTTCGATAAAGTTGGTATACGTAGGAAGTAAGCCAAGTGCATGAGACTAAGTAGAACTTTGGGGTATATTCTAATGATTTTTGGTTAGTTTAAGTGAGAAACGATCCCGAGGAATTAAAGAATATATATATATATATATATAGTAATGGGATAATTTGATTGTTCCCAAAGCAATGGGAGTTGAAGGGAGCTGTGATTTCACTTGGGAAGTTGGCGCCAGAACGTTGAAGTTTTAGGTTTTTTTTTTTAGAATTTTTTTTATTGACTTGGGAGTACTCCCTAGGCTACTAATCTTTCATAAATATGGTGATTTGCATTTTGCGATAAAAACAGGTTGATGTGATAACCCTCTATTATTGCTGTAAGAAAAACCACAAAGTAATACGAAATCAAGAGAGAGGAAGAAGCAGAACATGAAGATTTAACGACGGTCGGACAATTTGACCAACATATACGGACGAAGGAGAAGCAATCTACTAATCTCAAAAAAAAATTCTGAGGTTATAATGATGGTGGAAAAAACTTTCAAACCCTAATTTCAAATACATCCCAAATCTCAAAGACGTTATCCTACGCTCTATAGGAGATATTAAACATTCCACACAAAACACTAAGCATACAATGATATATATAGTCGTCAAATACTTAAGGTCCTTTAAATACTTGCGCCTCAAACAAGGTCTGGATCGCAAGGGCTCCGCCCTCACACCCCTGGGTCGTAGGCTTCAGACTCGGTCCATAGACTTTTGAAGGTCAAGCCCTTAGTCCATAGTGTCGTCTCGTCCTTCGGGCTCGACATAAAACAAAGCTTGGATACCTTATGTGACCACAGAGCTCGCGGTTGATGATAAGTAATGCAGATATGGTGTTGGGAGGGAAGTCGATCCACGAAACAATGCTATAACAAACCAATCATCCAATCACACCACGCAATAATCAAGAAGACAAATAATAAAGTGCGAGAATGATGGAGATCCTTTTCGGGTCTGCTTCAGATGTTGTCTTCCGTCGATCTCCCGGTGGACTTTGAAGGTGATCTCATGTTGTGTGTGGGTCTCAATGGGTTTTGAGGAGATTGGTGATTTGAGGAGTTTAGCGCCGAGTACCTGCAAAGAAGTCTCGGGGTGGTTTGATACCACCGAGCACCCTCCGACGATCAAGTTAGTACTGAATCCGAGCAGCGTAACGGCTAAGTGGAGTAAAAAAATGTCTTACTTGACCCCTCTGTGATGAGGGTTTATATAGCGGCGGTAGCACGCAGCAGCAGGCGCGAAAATCTCGCCGGCAGTTACGCTCCCGACGTCACGCCCGCGTAAAAAGAGGATCGCCCATTAATGGGGATCGTGATGGCGTGGAACGTGAGACGTTGCTGGCGGAGAATCTGTGCGTGGCGAGATTTGCGGAGCGGCGGTTACGCCTGTGAGTGGTGGAGTTGGTTAGTCGGAGGGACCGAGGAAGACGGTCTCGGCTGGGGAGCTCGGAGACGAGCAAGAGGGCAAGGAGTCTTGGTCCTGTGGCAGCTCGGGACGAGCTGAGGGGCCGGGGAGGCCAATTTGCAGGGGGCCCCAAGGAGGGCCAGCTTGGGCTTACAGATCGGGTATAAGGGTGGTCTGGTCGGCCTTTATGGGCCCTTTCTTCTGGTTCTTGGGACATGTCATCTGCCACGTGTCCTTTGCTGATATTGAGCATCATCATTAGCCCCCCACTCTTGTCCCGACCAGCTAGCGGGTCGGGTCAGGAGTGGACTTCCGGGCCGCCCGGGGTAAGCTCCCTCCTAAGGTTTCGTCGGGACGCGTCCCCGGGCTGTCAGTTGTCCTTTCTGCCAGCGAATTAGGGCGAGATCTCTGCATTTAAGGAAGGTGCACCGGTTCGTGCATCCTGCCACTGAAGCGATGGTCCACGTGTCAAGTGTCGGTTGGCCGACGCGACGTGTGCAGACCTGTGGCGTCTGATGGGGCGTGGTCCAGTGCGGGGACGACAAGTGGAGCAATCACTGGGGATGACCGAGCAGGAAAGTTGCTCGGTTGATCTTGGCGAGGTCCTTGATCCTTGGCGTTGTGGGTAGGGAAGCTACCGGCCAGGGATAGCCGAGAAGGGAAGCCGCTCGGCTGCCTCTAGGAGGACTTTGATCCTTAGCGTTGGAGGCGTTGTAAGAAGCCTGCCAAGGATAACCGGTCAGTGACGCTGCGCGGTTGCCTCTTGGTGAGGGCTTTGATCTCTGGCGTCGTGGGTAGGCAACCGCCAGCCTGGGATGACCGAGCGGAGTAGCCGCTCAGATGCCTCTTGCGAGGGCTTTAATCCCTGGCATTGCGGGTAGGGAAGCTACCGTCCAGGGATAGCCGAGCAGGGAAGCCGCTCGGCTGCCTCTAAGGAGGACTTCGATCCTTAGCATTGGAGGGGTCATAGGAGGACTGCTAAGGATAACCGAGCAGTGAAGCTGCGCGGTTGCCTCTTGGCGAGGGCTTTGATCCCTGGCGTTGCGAGTAGGGAAGCTACCCGCTGGGATGCACCGAGCAGAAAGGGGCTCGGCGGCCTCGCGAAGAGGGCTTCAGATCCTTAGCATCTGATGGGCAGGAGGATGCCCGCTGGGGATGCGCCGAGCAGGAAGGATCTCGGCGGCCTCATGGTGAGGGCTTGAGATCTTCAGCGTATGATGGGCAGAAGGACGCCTGCCAGGGATGCGTCGAGCAGAAGGAACTCGGTGGCCTCGCGGCGAGGGCTTGAGATCCTCAGCGTCTGATGGCAGGAGGATGCCCGTTGGGGATACGCCGAGCAAGAAGGATCTCGGCGGCCTCGTGGTGAGGGCTTGAGATCCTCAACGTCTGATAGGCAGGAGGATGCCCGCTGGGGATGCGCTGAGCAGAAGGAACTCGACGGCCTCACGGTGAGGGCTTGAGATCCTCAGCGTCTGATGGACAGGAGGATGCCCGCTAGGGATCCGCCGAGCAAGAAGGATCTCGGCGGCCTCGTGATGAGGGCTTCAGACCCTCAGCGTCTGATGGGCAGAAAGATGCCCACTGGAGATGCGCCGAGTGAGAAGGATCTCGGCGGCCTTGTGGTGAGGGCTTGAGATCCTCAGCGTCTGATGGGCAAGAGGATGCCCGCTGGAGATGCGCCGAGCGAGAAGGATCTCGGCGGCCTCAGGTGAGGGTTTCGATCCTCGGCGTGAGAGGGGCCGTAAGAGGCCTGCTGAGGATGGACGAACAGGGTAGCTGCTCGGTGCCTCTTGGCGAGGGCTTGGATCACTGGCGTCGTGGGTAGGGACCTACTAGCCGGTGATGACCGAGCAGGGTAGCTGCTCGGTGCCTCTTGGCGAGGGCTTGGATCCCTAGCGTCGTGGGTAGGGACATACCAGCCGGGGATGACCGAGCACGGTAGCTGCTCGGTGCTTCTTGGTGAGGGCTTTGATCCTTAGCGTTGGAGGGGCTGTAAGAAGCCCACTAAGGATGACCGGGCAGTGAAGCTGCGCGGTTGCCTCTTGGCGAGAGCTTTGATCTCTGGCGTCGTGGGTAGGCAACTACCGGCCTAGGATGACCGAGCGGGGTAGCCGCCCGGATGCCTCTTGTGAGGGCTTCGATCCCTGGCGTCATGGGTAGGGAGCTACCAGCCGGAGATGACCGAGCAGGGTAGCTGCTCGGTTGCCTCTTGCGAGGGTTTTGATCCTTCAGGATGGAGACCGAGCAGGGTTACTGCCCAGTGCCTCTTGGCGAGGACTTTGATCCCTGTCGGTTGTGGTAGGAAGCTACCAGCCGGGGATAGCCGAGCAAGGACTCGACCGCCTCTGGGAGGACTTTAGTCCTTGGCGCGGGAGGGTATGTAAGAAGCCTACCAAGGACCCTTGGCTGGGCAAGGTTACTGCCCGGTGCCTCTTGGAGAGGGCTTTTGTCCTGAAGGATAGCCGAGCGAGGGATCCTCGGGCTCAACTGCCTCTGGGAGGGCTTTCTGATCCCTGCCGTTGCGGTAGGGAAGCTACCCGCCAGGGATAGCCGAGCGAGGGTCGGGCTCGACTGCCTCTGGGAGGACTTTTTGATCCCTGGCGTTGCGGTAGGAAAGCTACCCGCCAGGGATAGCCGAGCGAGGATCGGGCTCGACTGCCTCTGGGAGGACTTTTTGATCCCTGGCGTTGCGGTAGGGAAGCTACCCGCCAGGGATAACCGAGCAGGGAAGCTGCTCGGTTGATCTTGGAGAGGGCCTTGATCCCTGGCGTTGCGGGTAGGGAAGCTACCGGCCAGGGACAGCCGAGCAGGGAAGCTGTTCGGCTGCCTCTACGGAGGACTTTGATCCCCGGCGTTGCTAGTAGGGAAGCTACCAGCCAGGGATAACCGAGCAGGGTAGCTGCTCGGCTGATTCTTCATGAGGTTTTGCCCGACCATCCATTTGCAGGTATGGGGAACAGGAACGGTCACAGTGAACGTACGCGTAGCATGCGCATCGATTGTGTGGGGAGGCGAAGCGCTAGGGTCGCGTCGTTTTGATTCCGCCAGAGGAAGCTCAATGATCGCCCAGCGGATGAGTATCGGCCCGTGAGATCTGTGGCTATGGGACGTAGCCTGCCGATGGTCAGCCGTACCAACGAGGGCAGAGTCTTCTAGAAGAGGGGGGCGGCGATCTGGGGCCCTGGCCTGGCCGTTTGGACTTTAGTCGGTCTATCAGCCGGTGAGGGCATTTATGACGGTCGCCGGAGGAGGTTCATCCGTGCCTCCGATGAGGGGGAGGCGGCGGCTGATTCCTGGATCTTCAGGGTGATCGTACGCCATGTGGACGGAAATCGGAAGGACAACTTTAGTTTTGTGGAGTTTCATTCCCACAGACGGTGCCAACTGATGGAGGTCCTTTTCGGGTCTCATTCAGATGTTGTCTTCCGTCGATCTCCCGGTGGAATTTGAAGGTGATCTCCTGTTGCGTATGGGTCTCAATGGGTTTTGAGGAGATTGGTGATTTGAGGAGTTTAGCGCCGAGTACCTGCAAAGAAGTCCCGGGGTGGTTTGATACCACCGAGGACCCTCCGACGATCAAGTTAGTAGTGGATCCGAGCAGCGTAACGGCTAAGTGGAGTAAAAAATAGCTTACTTGACCCCTCTGTGATAAGGGTTTATATAGCGGCGGCGGCAGCACACAGCAGCAGGCACGAGAATCTCGTCGGCAGTTACGCTCCCGACGTCACGCCGGCGTAAAAAGCGGATCGCCCATTAATAGGGATCGTAATGGCGTGGAACGTGGGACGTTGCTGGCGGAGAATCTGCGCGTAGCGAGATTTGCGGAGCGGCGGTTACGTCTGTGAGTGGTGGAGTTGGTCGGTCGGAGGGACCGAGGAAGACGACCTCGGCTGGAGAGCTCGGAGACGAGCAAGAGGGCCGAGGAGTCTTGGTCTTGTGGCAGCTCAAGGCGAGCTGAGGGGCCGAGGAGGCCAATTTGCAGGGGGCCCCAAGAAGGGCCAGCTTGTGCTTGCAGGTCGGGTACAAGGGTGGCCTGGTCGGCTTCTTTTGGCCCTTTCTTTTGGGTCTTGGGACATGTCATCTGCCACGTGTCCTTTACTGATATTGAGCATCATCAGAGAACAAGATAGAATCACAAACATAAACCAAAGAGGGATTTGTTAACGAGATTCACCCACCGTATGGTTAGTCTCCGGTAGAGCGGAATCTGCAATATCTATTATAATCTTGAATTAAGTACACCACGAGCAAATCCTAGGAGATTTCTCTCAAATCTCACTAGATCGAAGCCGCCACCCTCTCAATACAATAGTCCTCCCTTTCTATTTAATTTGGCAATACAAATATTATATGAGAGGTCTCTATTTATACGCAAAACCTAATCCTATACAAAATAAGAGATAAACATGAATCATGGAAATTCTTTTCGCAGCAGTTATTACGACAATGGACGTCTGACCCACACTTGGGCAGACGTTTGCCTCGACTCTGTATTTCTTCAGCAATTAATAAATTATTATTAATAGATCTTTTGATCCGACGGTGGGGAATTTTTAATTCCAGCGCAGGCGCACCTGCGCTCGACACGTGGCACGCAGCGCAGAGCGCAGCGCAACTGTGCTAGCGCAGCTGAGTTTGACATATGGCGCACAGCGCTGGATCTGAAGCGTTGCTTCAATTTAAATTTTGAATTAAAACAGAGCTTTGCTCTGATTGGGTGCGCTGCCTAGGGCGCAGCGCTCCTGGCGCTGGCGTGTCTGCTTTTGACACGTGGCGCGCAGCGAGCAGAATCCGAAGCGTTGCTTCAATTTTTTACTTTAGATTTTTAATATAGAGCTTTGCTCTTATTGGGAAAAGAAAGCGTCGCTTCATTTCAAATCTTGGAATTTGAACAGAGCTTTGCTCTGATTGGGGAAACAAATGCCTCCCACCTTTGCGCTTACATGGCCCACAGGTGAGTGCAACGGTGGCAGCATCTCTGCCGTTAGATCAACATTTTGGAAGTTAAAACGGCTGTCAATGCCTATAAATAGGACCTTTGGTCCTTTAGATGATTTTCATCTTCTTCTTTGAGAACTTTTATTCAGAGCATTGCTCTCTCTTTTAAGAAAGTTAAGAGTTAAAACTCTGTCAGATTTTTCTAGGTAAAGATTTAATCTTTAAAGGGATTAATAATCTGGAGTTTTACTCATTATCAGAGCCTTTTGCTCTACTTAGACATAGATCTTCAAGAAAACCTCTTTAGGGTTTCTTAATTGGGCTTTGCCCTTGTGAGATCTTAGATCCTAAGAGATCTTTTAAGCATTTTGATGGGTTATTCCATTATCTTTACAGAGCATGGCTCTTTTAAAATTCTCTGGGTATTTCTTTAAATTTCCCTCATAATTGATTTTGACAGGTGTCACTCCTGTCTGCAGAGCATTGCTCTCGAGGAGTTTAACTCTCTGTGTCTGTTTTTCCTCATTGCTAATCTTCCAATGATGTTTCTTTCAAGCACTATGGCTGTTCATTTATACAGTCTGAACGAGTTCATTACTTATAAGGATATCCGCGTACAGGGCCGTCACCAAAATCAAGAGTTTACAGATGCCCAGTGTGCGGAGATTATGGGTCGTCTGTATGCACGCGTTGGTTGGTTGCTTCCTCGCCATTCTGCTCTCTTGAAAGTCGTACTGGGAGCAATTTGGAGAGCACTTCTGGGGTTTCACGAGGCCATGCCGCTTAATGTGCTGGATGACGCCGAAGACAAGGTGCATTCAGTGTATCTGTTGGGGCTGATCTCAAAGAAACGGCGAGATAGCCTCATTGATATTTTGCATCAAATTTTTCTGTAGGGTTCCTAGGCACTCTTGTGAAGGTTCAAAAGGCATCAAACATGCCCGGATAAAAATTTAGACGTGCCGAACAACCCAAAGCCGGGATCTTTGCTAGATTATTAGGGTTTAACATGCAAGATGATAACTTTTATCTAAGTGTGAGGGATTACAACCTTTGTAGTCCGCTCCTTCACTTCACAAGCTCCGAGTAGAAGTCCCTTTGCCGCGATCCACGATCTCCCGGACTCATGAGAGGCTCCACGACTCGAACGATCCAAGCTAGCTCGAAGTATTCCAAATCTCCGATGATCTACCTCGAAGTTGCAAAGACTCAAGCTTTCTCACTCAAAAGAGATGAACACACTAATCCCATGGGCTAGATGAGATGAGGATGAGAGAGTAGTAATTTTGCTTTCTTTTTAAATCATTTTCTCATTTTATTTCATCACTTAAAGAAAAACTAGCAAGCTTTCTTGAAGAAGGAAGAAGATGATAATGAAAAGATAATGATCTATTTTTCTTTTGTGATGAATAGAATATAAACCATATGATTGAATTGTAAACCATGGTCAAGGATGAGTGGTCAAGATTTTGTAGAGAAATAACTAGAGTTAGGGTTTGGTTGAGTTAAAGAATGTGTCATCCATAAAGATCTTAAGAATGACAAAAGAAAAAGCTTCTAGAAGGTGCATGAAGCTACTAACCCTAATCAAACCCTAATCTCAATTAATCATCCTTAAACATGTTTAACAATTAATCATATCATGTCACAATAATATATATCACATATATATTATATATTTGCAACAAAAGAAAATAATACAATTAATATATATCGCATATATATCAATGTATCATCCACTGAGAAAATGAAATAATAAAGCGAGCCTTTATTAGATAATGTAATACAATATATCATATATATTATTATACATTAAATCATCGAATCAACACTTGATTCGACGATCCGGCTATATCGAATATTACCGACTAATATATCATGTACCGATTCATCGAATCAACACTTGATCCGATGACCTGGTTCATTTCTAAATATCGCGAGAATATAATACGGTATCCCATATCGCATTATTCTCGCTCCTGCGCATATCACATATACGCCACTACTCCGTTTCGCCTGAGCCAAGAAACCTCTGTGTAGGACTCTAAAGAATCGTCAATACGCCGGTAGCAGGTGATGATCATATCAAACACCCACAAGCTGCAAGCGGTCAGCTAAACGTAACAGCCACCCAGGTATTGAGCGATCAGAAGATCAACAAGCTAGCCTGTGCGTTCTCCTGTGAATCCAACCAGTAACACTCCCGTACAGTCCGGTCTGTTCGTCTGATATGTCGCATATCAAGTCTAGGGGTGGTATACGTCAGACCCCAGTAACCGATAAGTCGTGTCGATGTGTGGCTCATAACGGGTCGAGAAACTACTAGTAACACTTACCAGTAAATCTCTATATCAGCCCTGGCCAGGGACTTCCAGTTATAGCCAATCGAACACAGCACAACATCAACTCCCTATACCGGGAGAGACGAATCCCCTCCTATCGCTCATTGCCTCCATGTGATTCGGGACTGTACCCAAAAGCCACCGTTTTGCACGCCCTCTTGGACGTGGTAAGGTGGAAATCAAAGCACAGTGGGAATCACACAAGACTCTATGACGATCTCGGGTCTACAGACTACCCTGTACCAGTGTCACCGGAGAACTGCCATCTGACGTGTGGTATATCACCATCTGGGAGTTCTCGGCGAGTCCGTCCAGTGTACCCAGTCTCCACTGAGCACCCGTACACCATCTCTGATGTCTAACACCGATGGATATGGGATCATCCATCGCCCATCATATGGGTCAAGATGCGTATACGCTAGTCTACTCTGGTGTATCGATGCCCTGTCTCGATATACCCTCGACTAGGAACAGTTATAGGATGTACTCATCGACTACCGCGGCCCCACTAGTATGATCTCATCATAGTCCCAGTAGTCGAGTACAGATCCTAAGGGCTTTATCAACATGTGAGAGTAAAATAGTAAACCAATACAAGTCAACATGTTAAGATAAAGTGAAACCAAATAGCATACTATCATGACGAGCAAGAAAGTCATCTCTATATATAACCAAGCATCCATTATAATATACATCATATGTACAACAATGGCCTCTAGGGCATATACATAACTAACAATCTCCCACTTGCACTAAGGCCAGCTGCTGTAGTATCTCATACCTAGCATCCCGAATAATCTCTCAAACTGTATCTGGGGAATAGCCTTCGTGAATGGATCCGCAGTGTTGTCCTTCGTATCTACTCTCCTGACCTCGATCTCCCGGCGATCAACTATCTCCCTGATCAGGTGATACCGCCTCAGAATATGTCTGGACTTTTGATGGGATCTGGGTTCCTTGGCCAAAGCCACAGCTCCATTGTTATCGCAATACAGAGGTATTGGATGCTCAATGGATGGAACCACACCAAGTTCATTAATGAACTTCTTGATCCAGACAGCCTCTTTGGCAGCATCGTTGGCAGCGATGTATTCAGCCTCCATCGTCGAGTCTGCAACGGTATCCTGTTTGGAACTCTTCCAACATACCGCCCCCCCATTGAGAGTAAAGACAAAACCCGAATGCGACTTAGAGTCGTCCTTATCACTTTGGAAGCTGGAATCGGTAAAGGACTCCACCTGGAGTTCTCCGTTACCATACACCAAGAACATCTCCTTAGTCCTTCGCAAGTACTTGAGAATGTTCTTCACAGCTGTCCAGTGACTCTCTCCAGGATCTGCTTGATACCGACTCACTACACTTAGTGAGTATGCTACATCGGGTCTGGTACATAGCATCGCATACATGATAGAGCCTACTGCCGAAGCATAGGGTATTCCTTGCATGCGAGCTCTCTCCAAATCAGTCTTGGGAGACATCTCTTTGGAGAGAGTGAGTCCAGAGATCGTGGGTTGGTTCCCACGCTTGGATTCTTCCATACTAAACCTCTTTAGTATGGTGTCAATGTATCTGGATTGGGACAATCCCAGTATCCGTTTAGATCTATCTCTATAGATCATGATTCCCAATATGCAGGAGGCATCACCTAGATCTTTCATTGAGAATCTCTGTGATAAGAAGAGCTTGACTGATTGCAGCATAGGAATATCATTTCCTATCAAGAGTATGTCATCCACGTACAATACGAGGAAGACAACCTTACCCTCTGCTACCTTCTTATAGATACAAGGTTCATCTATATTTTTGATGAAGTCAAACTCTTTGACTACAACATCAAAACAGATGTTCCAACTCCGCGATGCTTGCTTTAACCCATAAATGGATTTAAGCAGCTTGCACACCTTTCCGCTGCTCCCACTATCTACGAAGCCCTCTGGCTGAGTCATGTACACGCTCTCTTCTAAATCACCGTTTAGAAAGGCGGTCTTAACATCCATTTGCCAGATTTCGTAGTCATGGTATGCAGCAATGGCAAGTAAGATCCGGATGGACTTAAGCATAGCCACTGGAGAAAAGGTTTCATCATAATCCACACCTGGTCGTTGACGAAAACCCTTTGCTATAAGTCTAGCTTTGAAAGTCTCAACTTTTCCATCTACACCAAATTTTCTTTTAAAAATCCACTTGCTCCCAATGGGTTTTACCCCTTCAGGAGCATTTTCCAAAATCCATACTTTATTGGTGTACATGGATTCCATCTCAGATCGCATTGCATCCAGCCATTTCACAGAGTCACCACTCGTGATGGCCTGCTCGAAACTAGTGGGGTCATCATCATCCATGATGCAATCCTCGCTTCCACCATCAATGAGAAAACCGTAGTATCTCTCAGGTGGACGAGAAACCCTATTAGATCGGCGGAGAGGCTGGGGTTCGTCGGGTACTACTGAATCCTCTGGTTCCACTAAATCTTCAGTTGTAATTTGTGTTTCTGGAACCTTTTCCAGCTCTACCTCTTTGCCACTAATTTCTTTTGCAAGAAATTCCTCTTCCAAAAAGGTGGCATGTTGAGCAACAAATACTTTTTGTTCCTCAGCGTGGTAGAAAAAATATCCTTGAGAATTCTTTGGATATCCCACAAATTTGCAAAGGACTGATCGTGCCTCGAGTTTGTCTGGATTTTGTCTTTTGACATAGGCCGGACAACCCCATATCTTAACTCGTTTAAAATATGGTCTCTTCCCACTCCATATCTCATATGGTGTGGTAGGTACAGATTTAGACGGAACTAGATTCAATATGTATATGGCTGTCTCAAGCGCATACCCCCAGAAGGAAATAGGTAACTCAGCATCGCTCATCATAGATCGCACCATATCTAATAGGGTCCGATTCCTTCGTTCCGATACACCGTTGTGCTGTGGTGTATAAGGAGGAGTAAGCTGAGAGAGAATCCCATTCTCTTTTAGATAATCCCGAAACTCATTGCTTAAGTATTCACCTCCTCGATCAGATCGAAGAATCTTAATACTTTTGCCCGTTTGATTCTCTACTTCTTGCTTATATTCTCTGAATTTCTCAAAAGCCTCAGACTTGTGTTTCATCAGGAACACATATCCGAATCTTGAGAGATCGTCAGTGAATGTAATGAAGTAGGAAGAACCGTTCCTGGCATGCGTAGACATGGGACCGCATACATCACTATGTACCAGTCCTAAGAGTTCGGTAACTCTTTCTCCGTGTCCACTAAACGGAGCTTTGGTCATTTTTCCTTTGAGACATGAATGGCAAGTATCATAAGATGATAATTCGAACGGATTCAAATAACCATCTTTATGCAACTTAGCCAGTCGTGTCGCATTGATATGACCAAGTCTACAATGCCACAAGAAGGATTCGTTCACTTCTGAACTTTTCCTCTTGTGTGTGTTTTGTATATTCAGGACTGTATTCTGATTTAGAATGAATATGCCATTATGTAACGAGCCTGATGCAATCAACTTTTGATCTAGGAATATGTTCATAACATTATCCTGTACTACAAAATTATATCCCTCTTTACTCAATAAAGAAACTGATATAATGTTGCACATCATGTTCGGTATATAATAGCACTCATTTAGAATCAGTGTATTACGACTTGGTAATACAAGGTGATATTCGCCAACTGCTTTGGCTACAATACTTGTACCGTTCCCTACTTGAACGGAATGATCACCTTTTCCTAGTTCTCTACCTTTTCGCAGCCCATGTAACTGTTTACATATGTGGGATCCTGATCCGGTATCTAATACCTAGGACGTAGGGTGAACTGAGAAACAGTTCTCAATAACTAACACACCCGAAGAAGATGCATCAACATGCATGTTCTTTTGGGCGGCGTGAGAATCCAGATATTCTTCTATTTCCTGTTCAGTCTTATAACTCTTATAAGAAAGAACGGGTCCAACATTCCCTAGCTCAGTACAATAATTAGGTTTAATCAATACATCCATATTATTATCTTGATTATGGCATGACATGGTCGCTACCTGGAGAGAGAGAGAAGAAAACACTTTAGCGTATGCTCTTGCAAGATTAGATTGGTTATTATCTTATCTAATCAGGATGTCTCCCACTATTTTTATCAAATCTACCTTAAAACCCAAAAAGGTAAGATTAGCCGGGATTAATTACACCCTACAATTTCGTCAATTTTTCAGCTAGATCAGTGTCGGTACTTTGAGGGAGGTTCCCCGTGCTCTCGCACGGACCTAATTAAAGTAAACCTCGTTTTCCCAGAGGCGTAACCCCGTTAACACTTTTCTAGACACCTACTTGATCGGCTAATTGTCTTGTGTAAAACTCTCCCAGGAGCAACTCTTACTCGCAGTGGGTATCAGGATCCAACTATCTTATAGGAGGTATGCAATCTCATTCCAAATTTCAACACTTGAAATTCCTGATAATATTTTGCCCCTAACGTTCTATGACCTTGACGAAAGCCAACAAACCATAGTCCGCTAGTCAAGTTCAACCCGAACATTTCTTGATTGAATTAAACCCAGCCGTACGTCCCTTGACGAAAGTCAACAAAGCCGTACGACTACCCTAACCCAATCTCATCATATGTAACAGATAAGTAATAATTAGCTACCGCACACTACGCCTTGACGAAAGCCAACAAACGTAGCACGAATACTAAGTATTACCTATCTGAAATGTCGGAGGGCTACGCAGGTTTTTCAGAAAACCATGAGCGTAATGAACTTGATATCGTCGTAGAATCGAGTAGTTTTTTAAAAAGGAGTGTTTTGAGGCTTTTCTTAGTTTCGCTAAAGGGGTCACTCCCGGTGAAGGGATCGTCGGCCCTTTCCTCATCGAATAAGGTGCTGGATATATCATATATACCGCTGTGCAAAGCAAAACACTAAAAGCAATCAAAAGACAAATCGAGTTTTGTAGCATCTGCCAGTTTTGCTAAAGGAGTCACTCCCGGTGAAGGGATCTCGGTCCTTTCCTCATCGAATAAGGTGCAGGATATATCGTATATATCACTGTGCAAAGCAAAACTGTAGCTACCCCTTTTATAAAGTTTTGATTCTACAACATCTTTAGGTTTCTTTTCCTTTTATTAATCTTATTAATAAAAATCCCATCAGCTTATGCTTCCTAAGCATCACAGAAGAAACGAAAGCAGTAATATTTATATATCAGCATATATATATAGTATAGGCATTCGTCTCAGGCAGTAATATGATCTCATCATAGAACATTGCAGCAGAAGAACATATATGAAATATTGGATATACTAGGACGTCCGTGTTTTCAATACGAGCCTGTATAAAACACGGATTCCACGGTCGCGACGAATAGCCAAACCCACATCCCAAGACCCCTACGAGAGCGGCAAGTAACACTACCAATACTAGGGTTAGGAGACCCGGTCTCGACTCCTCGAGATGGCCTCCCACTGGACCCTAGAACCCGGTTACTTGTGCTCCCCTCCTTGGGTCTACCTAATGCGGAAAAGTAAATAATATACACTGGTGACAGCAACCGCAACCTGGAAGTGCCCCAAATAAAAGAATATTACATTACAAATGAATTTTACATGAATGAAAATAAAAACACTCATCTCACATAAAACCCCCGGCTATTCAGAACGCGACGATCCAATATAACATATCACAGCAACACATAATATCTCATATCATCAACGTAAGTAAATATGCGCATCCCAATTGTCGTTGACATATAGCAACGAAACCGGCGATATCACATATTACACTTACGGTCCCAGAAAAGAAAGTGTAAAACTACAATATTTGGAATCCACAATCACTTTAGACATCGTAAATCCGAAATATCACATACTTCGCATTTCATGCCTAACTCTATGAATTCCACATATTGTATCACATTCCAGATAAATAGACAGTATTAAACTTTTCGAACAGATAATCAAACACCCAAAATTTCCCAAACTTCTCAACACTTGAGCGGAGTTCAAATAATCCCAGAATATGTCACAGTACCGGTGATCCAGCCGTAGAAGGGTCAAGCCAACGCCTCACATGTGGCACGCCGTACTGCCCCAAAGCCGAAGGTTCAAAAGGCAGTTCAAGACGGTCACATAATCGAGTTAAGGTTTGTTGTCTTCTAGAGGGTCCACCGCTTAACTTGTACAATTTTTCCGAAAGATTTAAACCCGAAGAAATTTCAACACTTGAAAGTTTTCCGTACCGGGAAACAGTGAGTTAATGATATCCGTTCAAATAGTTTAACAATTTCTAAATATCCGGAAAGAAATACGAATTTAAATATTCCAATCGAATCTACGATTACAAAACAAACCCCAGAATTTTAAACACCTGAAACAGATTAAAAATACCCAGAAAAGTCAACAAGTACCTACGGTTATTACCAGGAAGCCACGTGTCGCCAATCGATCAATCCGCCGCGGAACCGCCGCGCAAGCAAGCTTGCGCCGCGCTTCCGCGGCCGTTTGATCGAATTGGTGGCTCGGGCTTCTTGGTAATTCTTATAATTCCCTGCTGATTTTTTTACATATTTTTAATTCAGAAAAATCCCAAAATTTAAAAAATTTCCAGAGAGGGGTCTTTTTGCGTCGTTTCGGGTTCGATCGGAGTTTTAACTTCGTAAACACATCGCCTAATGCTCTAGCTAGGCTCTGATACCACTGTAGGGTTCCTAGGCACTCTTGTGAAGGTTCAAAAGGCATCAAACATGCCCGGATAAAAATTTAGACGTGCCGAACAACCCAAAGCCGGGATCTTTGCTAGATTATTAGGGTTTAACATGCAAGATGATAACTTTTATCTAAGTGTGAGGGATTACAACCTTTGTAGTCCGCTCCTTCACTTCACAAGCTCCGAGTAGAAGTCCCTTTGCCGCGATCCACGATCTCCCGGACTCATGAGAGGCTCCACGACTCGAACGATCTATACTAGCTCGAAGTATTCCAAATCTCCGATGATCTACCTCGAACTTGCAAAGACTCAAGCTTTCTCACTCAAAAGAGATGAACACACTAATCCCATGGGCTAGATGAGATGAGGATGAGAGAGTAGTAATTTTTCTTTCTTTTTAAATCATTTTCTCATTTTATTTCATCACTTAAAGAAAAACTAGCAAGCTTTCTTGAAGAAGGAAGAAGATGATAATGAAAAGATAATGATCTATTTTTCTTTTGTGATGAATAGAATATAAACCATATGATTGAATTGTAAACTATGGTCAAGGATGAGTGGTCAAGATTTTGTAGAGAAATAACTAGAGTTAGGGTTTGGTTGAGTTAAAGAATGTGTCATCCATAAAGATCTTAAGAATGACAAAAGAAAAAGCTTCTAGAAGGTGCATGAAGCTACTAACCCTAATCAAACCCTAATCTCAATTAATCATCCTTAAACTTGTTTAACAATTAATCATATCATGTCACAATAATATATATCACATATATATTATATATTTGCAACAAAAGAAAATAATACAATTAACATATATCGCATATATATCAATGTATCATCCACTGAGAAAATGAAATAATAAAGCGAGCCTTTATTAGATAATGTAATACAATATATCATATATATTATTATACATTAAATCATTGAATCAACACTTGATTCGACGATCCGGCTATATCGAATATTACCGACTAATATATCATGTACCGATTCATCGAATCAACACTTGATCCGATGACCTGGTTCATTTCTAAATATCGCGAGAATATAATACGGTATCCCATATCGCATTATTCTCGCTCCTGCGCATATCACATATGCGCCACTACTCCGTTTCGTCTGAGCCAAGAAACCTCTGTGTAGGACTCTAAAGAATCGTCAATACGCCGGTAGCAGGTGATGATCATATCAAACACCCACAAGCTGCAAGCGGTCAGCTAAACGTAACAGCCACCCAGGTATTGAGCGATCAGAAGATCAACAAGCTAGCCTGTGCGTTCTCCTGTGAATCCAACCAGTAACACTCCCGTACAGTCCGGTCTGTTCGTCTGATATGTCGCATATCAAGTCTAGGGGTGGTATACGTCAGACCCCAGTAACCGATAAGTCGTGTCGATGTGTGGCTCATAACGGGTCGAGAAACTACTAGTAACACTTACCAGTAAATCTCTATATCAGCCCTGGCCAGGGACTTCCAGTTATAGCCAATCGAACACAGCACAACATCAACTCCCTATACCGGGAGAGACGAATCCCCTCCTATCGCTCATTGCCTCCATGTGATTCGGGACTGTACCCAAAAGCCACCGTTTTGCACGCCCTCTTGGACGTGGTAAGGTGGAAATCAAAGCACAGTGGGAATCATACAAGACTCTATGACGATCTCGGGTCTACAGACTATCCTGTACCAGTGTCACCGGAGAACTGCCATCTGACGTGTGGTATATCACCATCTGGGAGTTCTCGGCGAGTCCGTCCAGTGTACCCAGTCTCCACTGACCACCCGTACACTATCTCTGATGTCTAACACCGATGGATATGGGATCATCCATCGCCCATCATATAGGTCAAGATGCGTATACGCTAGTCTACTCTGGTGTATCGATGCCCTGTCTCGATATACCCTCGACTAGGAACAGTTATAGGATGTACTCATCGACTACCGCGGCCCCACTAGTATGATCTCATCATAGTCCCAGTAGTCGAGTACAGATCCTAAGGGCTTTATCAACATGTGAGAGTAAAACAGTAAACCAATACAAGTCAACATGTTAAGATAAAGTGAAACCAAATAGCATACTATCATGACGAGCAAGAAAGTCATCTCTATATATAACCAAGCATCCATTATAATATACATCATATGTACAACAATGGCCTCTAGGGCATATACATAACTAACATTTTCAACAAACGACGATAATTGCTTCATATCAAAGGGTGGAGGGCATTGCCGAAGATCCTGACACGCGTGAGCGCGAGAGGATGCACACGAGAATGGTTAGAAAGGCCAGAAAGACTCTAGACGGCCTTACTTTCGACTTCCTCAATCCATGCCTTGGATCCGAGGTTATACCCTTGTAAACATTTCAATAATGCTGCTTTTGTTTATTGTCTTTATTGGTGTAAAAAAAAATTCTCCGAGTATGAATGACAAATCTTTTGCCTCCTTCCTTTTATTTTCTGCTTTGTTATTGGCATATTCCTTAAGCGTAGCCTGTAGGTGATATAGAACGTTTTGTCTTGAATACTTTGAGGAGTAGTGATGGTTTAGGAAGCAGGTTCAGATCTGCTACCTAAGACTTTTCAACTTTATAAGCCGTGAGGGTCTCATAAAGACTTTTCTCTCTATGAGTCGAGAGAATCTCGTAGGTGTATTTTCTCCTTAGGGGTCGTGAGGACTCCTAAGTACGTTTTCTCTTGAGAGTCGTAAGGATCTCACAAGGGAATTTTCTTCCTTACAAGTCGAGAGGACTCATAAGTGATTGCTTCCCTCCTTGTCGATGTTCGATTTCGGAGAGTGTGGCCTGCAGATAGTCTATCTTGACCTCCTTGTAGGGCACCGATGGCTTAGGAAACAGGGTTAGGATATGCCACCTGAGACTTTTCAAATTTATGAGCCGTGAGGGTCTCATAAAGACTTTTCTCCCTACGAGTCGAGAGGATCTCGTAGGTGTATTTTCTCCTTATGGGTCGTGAGGACTCCTAAGTGCGTTTTCTCTTGAGAGTCGTAAGGATCTCACAAGAGAATTTTCCCTCTTACAAGTCGAGAGGACTCGTAAGTGGTTGTTTCCCTCCTTATCGAGATTCGAATTTGGAGAGTATGGTCCGTGAATAGTATGCAAGAGTCCGTTTTGGACCGACTTACAAGGCCCCAGTGTTTAGGAAACGGGTTTTTTTTTTAATCCCCGCTGCCTAAGACTTTTCCTCACGAGTCGAGACGAATCAAGCATTTCTCGCAAGAATATTCTAACGTCACAGTTAACCTCTGCTCTTTACGACGGGGGTCCGTTAGGGTCTGTGGTACTAGGGTTTTGTCCGTCGTACCGTCGCGTTGGCTGATGTATCCCTCGATAGGCAATCTCGGGGGCTGGACAAGACGTCTTCAAGCAATTCTCCTAGGCAGTTTGACCGTCGGAAGAGCAAGTGTTAGGAATTTTTCCATGCCGCTTTTTACTTGAGGTTAGGCTTATTTTGGAGAGCCCCAATGAGTCATAAGCACTCCGCGCTGGTGTGGGATGATCTCCGATAACCTTTCAGGTTTTATATGAGTTGCCATCAAGACCCTGAAGCTAGGAATTTAGCCTTTGCTTCGCTTTGCTGACATTGCGTCTGCTGTATCGAGACGAATGTCGCGGTTGTCTCTAGGTTGCTGGTGAACCGTCGAGGTTTGGAACTAAGGATTTTGCCGTGGCTCCGTTGTTTGATTGTCGCGTCTGAATCCTGCTGGAGGAAGAACGCTGTAGTGACGTCTCGTCTGCTGTGTCGAGACGAACGTCGAGGTGGTGATAATTCCGCGCTGGTGTAGGATGATCTCCGATAGTCTTTCAGGTTTTATATGAGTTACCGTCAAGACCCTGAAGCTAGGAATTTGGCCTTTGCTTCGATTACTTTGTCACGTCTGAATTCAGTTGGAGGAAGGACGCTATAGTGACATATCATCTGCTGTATCGAGATGAACGTCGAGATGGTGACCACTCCGTGCTGGTGCGGGATGATCTCCGATTGTCTTTCAGGCTTTATATGAGTTGCCGTCAAGACCCTGAAGCTAGGAATTTGGCCTTTGCTTCGTTTGTTTTGTCGTATCCGAATCCTGTTGGAGGAAGGAGGCTGTAGCGACATTTCGTTTTCTGTATCGAGACGAATGTCAAGATGGTGACCACTCTGCGCTGGTGTGGGATGATCTCCGATTATCTTTCACGCTTTATATGAGTTGCCGTCAAGACCCTAAAACTAGGAATTTGGCCTTTGCTTCGTTTGCTGACATTACGCCTACTGTATCAAGACAAATGTCGCGATTGTCTCTAGTTTGTTGGTGAACCGTCGAGGCTTGGAGCTAGGGATTTTGCCGTGGCTCCGTTTGGTGATGTTGCGTCTGAGTCCTGCTGGAGGAAGAATGCTATAATGACATCTCGTCTGCTGTATCGAGACGAATGCCGAGGTGGAGCTGGGATTTTGCCGTCACTCCGCTTTGTTTCGACCATTGGGTCTTTTGTTGACGCCACATCCGCATCCTATTAGAGTAGGGAGAAACGCCGTTGTTGATCTCTAAGTTGTCGATGTTGACGTCGAGAGCCTGAAGCTAGGGATCTTCCTTCGCTTTGTTTGTTTTGGCGTGTTCGAATCCTGTTGGAAGAAGGACGCTGTAGTGACATCTCGTCTGCTGTATCGAGACGAATATCAAGGTGGTCTCTAGGTTGTCTGTGAACCGTCAAGATTTGACTTTCTTTCGGATGGAGACTGGTGGGAAGGTATGGTTCCCTTTTTGTTTGTGCCCCTGGATTGTATACAGGGATCGATGTGATCTCACCTGTAGGGCATAACTTTCATTTTTTCTTTTATTCATTCATTTTTTATTATTATTATTTTTATTTCTTTCCGCGATACTCTATCATTTCAGCTTTTATATCGCGAAGGTCGCGATTACCCAATCATTTCGGCTATTTTTCGCGGTGTCCAATCATTTCGGCTATTTGTTTTATTTTTTTTACTCGCTGCTTTTTTATTGTGAGTTGCCCAATCATTTCGGCTATTTTGCATGCATACATTTTTACTTGCTGATTTTGTTGCAAGTTGCCCCATCATTTCGGCTATTTCGTATGCATGTGTGGCTTGCTGGCTTTTCGCTGTAAGCCTGGAATTGGACACCGATTTCGGCATCAGCACCGCTACTACTGGGATATTGCCAGGAGTGAATCATCATTTGCCTCTGTCAATGTCGAACAAAGGTGGCTTAGAGATCAGAGTTAGGATCCTGTCGACTAAGGCTTTTGACTTCATGAGCCGTAAGGGTCTCATAAAGGTATTTCTCCCTGCGAGTCATGAGGATCTCGTAGGTGCATTTTATCCTTAGGAATCGTAAGGACTCCTAAGTGTATGGCTTCTCTTATAAGTCATAAGGATCTTACAAGAGTATTTTCTCCTTATAAGTCGAAAGGACTTACAAGGGTTGTTCACCGTGCAAACATATCCCTAGTCACGGATGGGACTTTGTTAGGGAAATGTTTATTCACGCCCGTGGATTGTATACAAGGGTCGATACTGAACCGCTTGTAGGGCAGTACTGGAGGTTGTGGAGGCTACTTAAGAACAGGTTCAGATCTCTGTAGCTTAAGACTTTTGAATCTTATGAGCCGTGAGGGTCCCATAAAAGGGTTCTTCTTGCGAGTCGTGAGGATCTCGCAAGTGTAATTTCTCCTTAGGAATCGTGGGATCCCTAAGTGTGTTGCTCTCTTGTGAGTCGTAAGGATCTCGCGCAGGCGGTTTCTCCTTACAAAGTCGAGAGGACCTTGCAAGTGTCTTTTAGCGAGATTGCGCCCTTTCGGGTTTTCACAAAACTCGCCGGTAGCCCTGCCGTTTTTACTCACGGAGCCCTTTCGAGTTTTCATCCGTGCCCATTTTGCTTATGGACTTACCTTTTTCTTTTTTTTTCTTTTCTTTTTTTTAATTTTAACGAGGCTGTGCCCTTTCGGGTTTTCACAAAACTCACCGGTAGCCCTGCTGTTTTTACTCACGGAGCCCTTTCGGGTTTTCATCCATGCCCATTATGCTTATGAACATACCGGTTTTTTTTTATCACGTCAGCCTGGAGATGCCGCGGTCCGTAATAGTTTATCGACGTCTCGATCAGTTGCAAGTTTTAGGACATTGCGGTCCATTGTTAGTTTAGGGACATTTCGGTCCGTAGCCAGTTTTAGGACATAGTGGTCCATTGTTAGTTTAACGATGTTTCGGTCTTTGGTTCATAGGTCGGACATGTTTAAAGATCTTTCAGCACTCTTTTAGTTTTTTTCCGGAAAAAAAAATTTCTCATGGAGCTTCCCCTGTAAAAGAGCATGATGCCCCCGGCGTGTCCATTCTTTTATGAGCATGTGGTTGTGGCGGGTTCACCTTCCAGTTGTCAGACAACTCGAATTTGCCATTTTGGTATTCATCCTCAATCCATCCTTTGAAGACGTAGCAATCTTCGAGTGGGTGACCCATTACTCTGTGGTAGGGACAATAGTTAAGATTGTTAACGTCACCCGATTGCGACGGATGTTTTGGATCTGGCAGCGTGATGAGCCCGTTGCGCACTGCCAATTCAAACAGTCTCCTTGTTTTATCCCTGGGAAATGAGTAAGGACGTTTCAACTTCTCATCGAGAGATCGCGGCTTGTTGCTTTGACGAACAACCGGTCTCGAGCCACTCAATTGTGGTTGAGCGTTAGCGACGAAGGTTGCTTTTCCCTTCCCCTTATCCTTTTTGTTCGATCCCTTGTTTGCGGGTCCGAGATTCTTTTCGGGTAGCGTGCGATTGCGCAGCTGAATGTTATCGCAGCTCTTTATTTCTTCCTCTTTTCCTGAGATGGATTCTTTGAAGAAAGGGCTGGGAGCCATTTCTTCTTCAGAATTGCTCCCAAAGGTGAGAGCTTGCGATCTTCTGCTATCAACCATGTGACAGTTGTCGACGGCTCTTCCTCGTTCGTCTGTCACATTTTTTTGTTGTCGACGAGCTTCACGCTCCTTCCTCTTGAAGTGCTGCCGGTGAGCGACGTATCCTTGCCACCAACACTTAAAGGAGTTGTAATCTTCAGTAGGATGTGCGATCTTCTGATGATACAAGCAGAAGTTAGGATGTACGTCTACTTCATCAAGATATATACCACCAGGAGAATTTTCTCTGAAAGAGGACAGCTTCATCCCCATTGATATGGCTTTGGCGAATTGCTTCCTTGTCTTGATCCTGCTTTTATTTTCGGCGGATGTACTTTGATCTGGTGGGAGTGTTTCGACCCTTTTGTCCAGTTGCTAGCATTTGGCCTTTTCAAATATGGCCATCTCGTGCTCCCGATCAGCTTTGCTTTTTAGACGGGCTTCGTTCAGGAATGCGTCAATCATTTCGACTGATGGTCCTAGAAGTTCCAGCTCAGGATCTGTCCCCAATTTCTTTGCGTCAGGAGCTTCTTCACCGTTTATTAACGAGTGAGAGATCATATGGCAGCTTGCCACATAATCCTCGGGTTCATCTGACGAGTCTTCTCCATTGTCATCACCTCCGTCCTCAAGGACGTGGTTGAGGAATTCTTGGAGTGTGACTGGGGTCCGCGCCTTCTGATTATATTCTTCCAGCGCGTAAATATGTTTTTGCAGGTCCGTGCGTTTGTCATCGGGTGTCACGGGCTTCTTGGTTTTCTTGTTGGAAGACTTTGACGGCTGGGTATGAGCGCTTTGACTATCACCACCAGTTTTTGGAATTAGGCGAGGCTTCAGCATTTCCTCGATAATCTCGGGTTCCAGCGGATTCTTCCACCTGATTGCCGGGCATGTTTGGAGATTCCTCAACATTTTTTTAGTTTTTGCTGAAAGAGCGACCTCCCATGGAGCTTCTTTAATGAAAGAGCATGATGCCCCCGGCGTGTCTGTCTTCTTGGGAGCGTGTGGCTGTGGTGGGTTCACCTTCTAATTCTCGGGCAGGGCAAATTTGCCCTGTTGGTATTGATCTTCAATCCAGCCTTTAAAGACAAAGCAATCCTCAATTGGATGGCTTACCGTTTGATGGTAAGGGCAATAATTGGGACTATTAGCCTCGCCGGGTTGCAACGGTCGTTTTGGATCCGGCAGATTGATGAGTCTGTTGCGCACTGCCAGCTCGAACAGTCTCCTCGTTTTATCCTGGGGAAATGAGTAAGGACATCCCAGTCTCTCCTCGAGGGATGGGTGTGGACGCACATTGTTTTAGCGAACAACCGGCTTTAAATTGCTCGGCCGTTGTTGAGTGTTGGCGACGAAGAATGCTTTCCCCTTCCCTTTTTCGTTTCGCAGCTCTGGCTTCGAAGAGGAAGGCCTGTGGCCCATCTGATCCATTTGAGCCACCTTGTCAATCAAGGCTTGGAAAGTAGTTGGCTTGAAGAACATCATGAACTGGGAGATAGTTGACTGAGGGTCAAGAGTACCCATGAACATGCCTGCCGCGGGAGCTTCTTCGATGCGCTGCTCGCATTTCGACCATAAATTTCGCCACCGTATCGCGTATTGAACCCATGTTTCACCTGGCCTTACCCTGGCGTTGATCAATGCGGTGATCGGGGTGCGCTCGCTGGCGCTCGCAAATCTTTGTGTAAACAGCAGCTCCATTTCCGCAAATGTTTTGACAGAGTCGTTAGGCAGCTCCGAATACCATTTGAAGGTCGTTTCCGCTAAGCTGCCGACGAATTGGCGAAGCAACAGTTTTTTGTCGCCTCCAGTGTTGCCGCATAAGGCCATGAATTGAGCGACATGCTGATGTGGATTCCCCATCCCTTTATATACATGGAACTTAAGGATCGTATATCCCGGCGGGTAACTTATTTGGTCATACCAGCCTGGATATGGTCGCCCAGTTTTAACAACTTGATCGGCCGCTTCGTTCGCCTGGTGAGCTCGTATTTGCTGAGCTATATAATTATCGAGCTCAGCTTTTGAGATGGTCTCCTCTTTGGCTGCTGAACAAGCCGGAAGGGGGTTTGACGTCTCCGCTCGGTCGTCTTCAATGATGATCGGAAGGTCTTCAGCTGGAGGATCCGGCTGTAACATCATCCTGACCATGTCTTGGAAGAGAAGCGCCATTCGTTTTATATTGGCTTCCTGTTCTGCAGCCTCTTTTTCTTTCCTCTCGAGCATTCTTCGGAGGAACTCGATGTCAGTTTCTTGTTCCCGACGCTGCTCCGAGGTCTCTGGAGTTTCTTTCGGCCTAGTGAGTGCGGCCATTGCGGTCAGCATCTCTTGAAGCTTCTGCTGTTGTTCCTAGGCTTTTGTCATGGATCGGGTGAGCGGTCGGTGACCTGTAGAAGCACGACTTTCTTCTCTTCCGGAAGCCATATAAACGGTATGCACCATCATGCCCCCAGACTTAGGGCGTTTGGGCTCAGCATCTTTACGTTTTGCCGTAGTCATAAGGGCTTTCTCTGGCCTCCTTCTCTTCTGAGCAGTTGACATTGAGGGGGCCATTGCAGCGGGCACCCAAGTAGCCGTCGTCTTTTGTGGCTTAACAGGATGGTTTTCTTCCTGTCGGACCTTCAGCTTCTTCTGCCGGCGGGGATAGTCTTGATCAATCACTGACTCTCGGACTTGTCGCCAGATTTTATAAACTTTAGAAGACAGTTTTTGAGGGGAATGTTTCGGCTTCATTTCTATGACGGTCTCCACCGGCGGCGGAGATCTTTTTAGTACGGCGGTAGGCGAATTCCTACGCACCTTATTTAGCAGCTCAAAGCTGTTCCCGGTTGGAACAGCAGCATTAATTTCCACCATTAGAGCCGGTGGAGTTAGCCCAGAAGGGATATTGCCCCCAGCCTTCCTTACTCGGCACCAGTGGCGACGTCGAGCATGTCGGGCGGACGGTGTTGGTTCGGCGATGGGGATGGCTTTGTCTTGCCCCCTGTCCAGATGAGGCGCCGCTGGTGCCAGCCTCTTGAAGACTGACGTCTTTTGAGTAGCGGTATCCAATTTGTCAAAGACAGACCTTCGAGCAGGAACGGGAGCCGGAATAGTCAGTCTTGTAAAGACCGACTCTTTGGCAGGAGAAGCCGCCCTGATGACTTCAGGAGCAGAGATGGCTATCTTCTTTGGGATAACCTTTTCTGGTATTGCGGGCTTCTTCATGGGCCCACATGAGTTTTGGCTCAGTTTGCTGAAAGCTGAGGCATTGGACTTAGGCGATCCGTTGAGAGGGGCCGCGGTAGTTGTAAGCCGATCAAAGACCGACTTCTTTGGAGCTTCTTACGACGACATTGGGGCATTGAAGCTCGTCGGTGGGAGCATGGTCCCAAAGAACAGCCCAGTGGTGGCCTGAGTTACCTGTTCCACTGGCATTTTGAAAATGGAGGCCGCTTGAGGCCCGTAGGTCACTCCTCCGGCGAGGATGGAATGGGAGTTGTTGCAATGAATGCAGTTTGAAACCATTGATCTTTTATTTTCTGCATGGAGCAAGACACCAAATCTAAGTACCTCGAATCCACAGGCAACCATAGCAAACCGCGATTCGTTCACGAACACGACGCACGAAGTGTGGAGTGGAAAGATGAAAATGTCCCACAGGGCGTGCCAGAATCTGTTTACCGCCGGAAATCGGGAAGACGGACTGTCTTGCCTGAATCTGGGGGCAGATGCTATTTGGTGCTATCCGTCCACCTCTCCGAAGATGCCAAGTTGATTTATGGCACCATGTATCGAAGGTTTAAACGGATGCGGCCGATGTAGCAGACTTCGTCAGATTCCCCCTCGTTTGAGGGGTTTTTGATTGTGGGGACGCTCTTCCCTGCAAGCGCAAGCCCCTGCAGTTAATTAAGCTACCGCATCGCGGGTAACAACTTTCTCTTTCTTCAGATGGTCACTTCGTGTCGTGGGTATTTGTTTTGTTTTTGGTTACCCGTGGATTGTATATGGAGACTAATGTATGTTGTCGCCCGTAGGGCGTGGATTAGTCCAAGTCCGTATCTTCTTAGATTTGGGTTTGGGTGTGGGTTTAAGGATACGTTAGCCTCATTTGGGACTAAGATCAACTTAAACGTGTGTTAAGGATACGTTAGTTTAATTTCTAGACTAAGATCAACTTAACAGGATCATTTAGATCCAACAAGAGAGCATTTGGGCTCTATTGTTTAGTTTAGGGACATTTCGGTCAATTTCTAGTTTAGGGACATGGTAGTCCATCGTTAGTTTAAAGACATCCCGGTCAAGGTTAAGGACATCATAGTCTGTCAGTTTAAAGACCTCACAGTCAAGGTTAAGGACATCATAGTCCGTGGGCTTAAGGACCCCACAGTCCGATGTTAGTTTAAAGACATCACGGTCGAGGTTAAGGACATCATAGTCCATGGGTTTAAGGACCCCAAAATCCGTTGTTAGTTTTAAGACATCACGGTCGAGGTTAAGGACATCATAGTCCGTGAGTTTAAGGACCCCACAGTCCAGTTTAAAGACATCATAGTCTATGAAATGTATGGCTGTCGGGACCCGTCACCTCTCTGAAGACGTTGAAGGATTACAACGACAAATATCAGAGGAGTTCAGAGATGTACCCTTGAACCAATGTTGGTTGGGAGATCTATAGTCCAATTTGGGACTAAAGTCTGTTTAAAGGTTTATGAGCATATGGGCTAAGTTGATATGAGGTGAACTTTTTATTGTTCTGGCTATTGAGCATTTACTTGGATTTGGCCCTTTTAATAATGCTGAGCATTAGATCCTGAAAATTTTTGTCTTGTATTGAATGCATAGCATTTATCAGAACAAATTGTGTTCTGACAATGCGCTACGTGGCGCGTCAGGTGCTTTGCGCCAATCAAAGAGCGCATCGCGCTTCTGTCGAGTAGCGCACACGAAGAGGACACGTGTCGCGCTTGGCGCTAAGCACCAGTTCATTAGCGCATTGCGCTTTTAATTTATGAGCGCTTTGCGCTAGTCTGTTGGTGCGCCAGTGAGTGACACATGGCGCGCTTGGCGCTGAGCGCCAGCTCATGAGCGCAGTGCGCTGTTTTAAAAGCGCAAAGCGCAAGTTGTGTCTTTGTTTGACACGTGGCATGTTCTGGCGCTGCGCGCTAGTCCAACAAGCGCAAAGGCGCAGTTCATGAGTGCAAGGCACTTTTTAATAGCGCAAAGCGCTTCTGATCGGTTTTAAGATCAAAGAACAGATTTATGTTCTTCTTTTAAAGGAGGCTTTGCCTCAAGATTCAAGAACAAAAGTACTTGTTTATAAAAGGGCTCTGCCTTTATAGATCAAAAATCTGTGAATGAAGTAAAAATACTTCTTTTATTATTTTATGATTAGATCTTTTGATCTTTTCCTTTTTATTAAAGACCTTGGTTTTTTTATAGATCTAAGATCTTTTTAGAAGATGGTTCTTTTTTTAACGAGATGGATTCATCTCTGTTATTCAAGAACATAGTTCTTTTTTTTTTTACCTTGAATATAAAGAAATGATCTTCTTTCTAAGAGCTTCTTTTTTCTTTTTGCAGAGGGGTTTTCTCTCTCTTTTCTATATCTCTGTGTATTTTAGACTTGAAGTCTAGGGTCCTTTATATAGGGCCAAATAATTTGTTGAATTGGTTAGAGAGATCTTTCTCTGATTGATTTGGGAATGTTTCCCCACCGTTGGATCTTTAATCCTAAGGCTTCTGTTTTACAGAAGATAATCTTCTTGTTTTTAACAAGATTGGAAAGATCTTTCCATAACAGAATTTTAGTTCTGATTAATTAATAATTTATTATTAATAGATCTTTTGATCCGACGGTGGGGAATTTTTAATTCCAGCGCTGGCGCACCTGCGCTCGACACGTGGCGCGTAGCGCAGAGCGCAGCGTACCTGTGTTTGACACATGGCGCACAGCGCAGAGCGCTGGATCTGAAGCGTTGCTTCAATTTAAATTTTGAATTAAAACAGAGCTTTGCTCTGATTGGGTGCGCTGCCTAGGGCGCAGCGCTCCTGGCGCTGGCGTGTCTGCTTTTGACACGTGGCGCGCAGCACGCAGAATCCGAAGCTTTGCTTCAATTTTTTACTTTAGATTTTTAATATAGAGCTTTGCTCTTATTGGGAAAAGAAAGCGTCGCTTCATTTCAAATCTTGGAATTTGAATAGAGTTTTGCTCTGATTGGGGAAACACCACTACCTAGGGGCTTGCTTGAGGCTATACAAGCTCTTTCACAGTCTACACACCATACTTTCTTTCCCTTACACCTCGTATCCCGGTGGCTGCATCATATAGATCTTCTCCTCCAAATCTCCATGTAGAAACGTCGTTTTCACATCCAGTTGCTCTAAGTGAAAATCCTCCACCGCCATGATACTGAGAATCACCCGAATTGATGTTATCTACACCGCAGGGGTAAAAATCTCTTAATAGTCAATCCCATATTGTTGTGTGTATCTCTTAACTACCAAGCAAGCCTTGTACCCTTCACACCATCAGCCTCATCTTTTATCATGTACACCCAACTATTCAGCAACGTTTTACAAATCTTAGGTAGCTTCACTAGATCCCACGTACGGTTCTTTTTCAAAGAATCCATCTTCTCGTTCATAGCTTACTCCCACTACTTGCAAGCAACATCGCTTTTTGCTTTCGCAAGGTATTCAGGATCTCCCGAATCTGTATGGAAAATGAAGTCAGTAACAAGTCTTCCAGGTAGCCTCCTCTCTCGTGTATATCTCCTCAAAAATGGTATATCTGGTTGCTGAACTTAGTCACCAACCTGTTCTTGAACCTAATCGTGCATTGTCGTGCTCGTCTCTTCAAGATTCCGATCTCCACTTGTAGCTACCTGATTGCCCTCTTGAGTTCCATCTATCTCGAAGAACTCATGTACTACATCATTCTTGGCTTGCTTCTCTTCTTTGTACAAGTGTTGTTCATCAAAGACGACGTTCTGGCTTCGTATTACCTTCTTACTTATATAATCTCATAGCTGATAACCGAACTCGTCTCTACCATATCCGATGAAAGCACACTTCCTGGATTTGGAGTCAAGCTTACTCCTTTTTGCCTTATCATTCAAAGAATATGCAATATAACCAAATATTTTTAGGTGCGAGTAATTAACTGGTTTACCAGAATAAATTTCTTCTGGATTGCCTCCATCAAGCGCACTTGCCGAACTTCTATTGATCAGATAAACAACAGCATTAACATCTGCTGCCCATAGGAATTTTGGCACATCCGTATCTAAAGGTCATACTCCGTACTCGCTGTAGGATCATCCAATTCATCCTTTCAGTGATGTCATTCTGCTGTGTTGTCCCCGGTACCGTCTTCAACCAACGAATACCCTTTGCGACCAAAACGCCTCGAATTCCGGTATTCAATATTTCCTTCCATTATCGGACTTAAGGCATTTTACCTTAGCCCCCGTTTGGTTCTCAACCTGTGCAATCCAGTGTTTGAATATACTAAACACATCGAACATCTTCTTCATTGCATACACCAATGCCTTTTGGCTTGCATCATCGATGAACGTCACGAAGTACCGATTTCCTCCATAAGGTTCCGCCGAGGCCGGACCCCATACGTCCGTATACACCATCTCCAGTTTCTTGGCCTTTTTAGCTACACCTCCAATCAGAAATCTGAGCATGCTTCGCTTCCCACAAACGCAGCTCTCACAAAACCCCAACACCACCTTTTTTAGCCCTAAAAGAAGCCCCCTACCCTAAAGAATTTTCATGTTTTTCTTGCTAAGGTGCCCCAATCGTTTGTGCCACAACGAAGTTTCCGAATTTATCTCCGAACTCGTTGCTAATGCAACTGAATCTCCACTGCTCCCACTGAAGGAATATAATGAATCACTCAGCTTGCCCCTTGCGACCACCAACGATCCTTTGGAAATCTTCCACCGAGAGTTTCCAAACACCGTCATGTAACCTTTGTTGTCTACCTGACTTATGGAAATTAAGCTTTTCTTTAGATCTAGAATGTATCTCACGTTCTTCAGCTTGATATGACCCTGTAATGCCCCACTTCCCAGAGTGCGCAAACTATGGTACGTGACAGAGCCAACCATGCTACCTGTGGATAGGAATCATCCCTCCACAGTCACATTACGGCTGTTTATACGATATCAAGAACAGTAAAATATAAAAACTAACTAGTACATGTCCATTTGCCATAATAAAAGAGTCAAGAAAATGTATAAGCGGAAACGAATTACCATCCAATAAACAACAACTGAAAATACGTCCCAACATGGGCTCACGTCAAGAAATAAAATTGCGGAAAATAACTAAACTAAGCATCTCTAAATTTAATTCATCACTGCTCGGCTTGACGACTAAAGTACTCATGTTCAGCCTGCGATAGAGATACAGGAACGGGGCCATGCAAAACCCAGATGTCAGTACGTCATAATACCAAAATAGCAGTAATAATCAGGATGTAACAAGATATGTAAACATGAATATAAATCACAACATAAATATAACTAGTGAGGTATGCGTGTGTATGTGACGTGTAACCTAAAACTGGACTTCTAGGTCATCTATTCTAAAGTCTTTGAAATCAATTAATATAAAATTCATCGTAACCCATCAGTCTATGCCCCGTTTATTCCCCACGGGACCACAGTAACAGGATTATTCAATAATGCCCGGAAAAACGGCAAACGGGATTATTCCGTGACTCTCGGAAAAATGACAAACATGTAATTATTCCGTAACGCCCGGAAAAATGGCAAACATGTAATAATAGCCTTTTAAGTTACGTTTCGGTTACATTCTTGATTTTCCCTTTTACCCCCAGGTTTGTGTTCAAGTCAGGTATTGCCAATATAGATCTAATGCCAACACAGGATCAAGCAGATACAGATTTTGGTCTATGCAGACAACAAGTAACGTCCGTCAAGACAACAAGTCAGGATTGTTGGTATTAGTAACTAGATCCAAGTAATGATTCATGTAGTGTGTCGTGAACATGTCATATGATGCATATGTATCATATAGATACCAAATGTAATACTGTAACGCATATCTGAATATGGTAAGCATAACGGATATCAGGATGCATATGTGTCTATATGTAATAATCTGTATACGTATCCATAACTACGTATGATACAACTAGATAGCATGTTGACTAATATAGAAGTAATATGATATAATGAGGTTCCGGCATGCAACTAGATATGCAATTTTTAGTACGGATACGAACGGATATCGAAAAACGGTAAAACTATAACATTGGATGCATAATACCACACATGTATTATTTTTATCCATATATGAATAGATATATTAGAATATAGCATATTGTTAGATAAACTTGCCTGATCGCAAAAAGATCCTACACATAATAAAATTAGATCTTTTGATCTCATATCGGGGTACGTACGTCACGTTCGACGTCGAATAAACGTCGCGATGCAACCACACGCGCACAGGACTGGACTTGGCTACTCAAAGACGTGACCACATTGGATGACGACAACTGGGTCACCCAGATCGTCGGCGACGTGCACGACTCCGGCGACGGTCAAAAACCAAGAAAACTAGAAAAGAGATAGAAAGAAGAAAGAAAGAAAAGAGAAGAAGGAGAAGAAGAATGGGTTATGGTTTCTCTGGGTTCTGGGACAGAGACGAGGACACGAGTAGGTGACGACGGCGAGGTCAGGACCTCCGGCGATGGGTTCTTGGGTTTCTGCAGTTGCAGGGTCGGGGTTGCAGGGTTAGTCATGGGTTGTTGCTGGGTTCTTAGTGATGGAGAGAGAGAGGAGGGGGAGAGGGTGAGGTCGAGGTGAGGTTGACGAGGTGATCGGCGGTGAGGGGATGAAGTCTCAGACGAGGGGTGGGTTGAGGGTTTGCATCGTGGGTCGAGATTGTGAGGTTGCTCGGGAAGAGGAAGAAGAGGGGAGGAGGTTGCGGTGATGAGGGTGGTGAGATGGTAAGGGAAGGTCGTCGACGACGTGAGGAGCTAAGCTAGGGTTTTGGGTTCTCAGGGAGTTCTCGTGAGGAGACGGGGGAAAGAAGTAGAGAAGGAGAGAGAAGGATGAGTAGGTAATTAATAGGTTAATACAAAATAAATAAATATATATATATATAGTAGATAGAGATAGAGTGAAAGAGAGAGGAAATAATAATTGGTTTAAATATATATAAATATATATATATATATGTATATGTATATGTATATGTATATATATATATATGTATGTATGTCTGTATGTATATGTATTAAACTTTTAGATTTGTTTAGGACTATATAAATATTATATGAGAATAATGGAGGAAAGAGGCCATAGGAGGGAATTTCCTCTTATGGCGTCGAAAAAATACCCCCTCCTTCATTTTTACCGATGATCGGCACCCACCATTTTCATCGTTATCATCTAAGATGTGGATACACCAAATTTCATGTGATCCTACAACTTTTTCATCGTTGATTTAGTGGGTTCAAAATTAACGGTTTACTAACAATAGAACTTTTTACATTGCTAAATCAACGGTGAAAAAATTGTAGAATCACATGAAATTTGGTGTACTCACATCTTAGATGATAACGATGAAGATGGTGGATGCCGATCGCCGGTAAAAATAAGAGAGGGGGTATTTTTTCGACGCCATAGGAGGAAATTCCCTCCTATGGCATCTCTCCTCTATTATTCTCATATACATATATATATATATATATATATATATATATATATATATATATTATGGGTTTAAACGGCTATTAAAAAAATACTCCGAAAACTATCCGGGTCTTTTCTAAATATCTAGTTTTAAAATATGAATAATATACATACAAGCCAAAACCATAACGCGATATCTGGTTAAATAAAATGCATACCCCCAAGAACGGATACACGTAAAATACACGTAACGATCCAAACGAGTCTGTTTTAACAAACTGGACATGAACACAATGTCAGGATGCAACCATAAGGTATAGGGTGTGATATAGGTCATGTTAGGTATTAAAATATATATTTGGTTTTAATTTTTATTATTTAAAATATATGCGAATACTAAAACATATAAGTGTGTATTAAATCTAAATGTGCACGAATCCTTAGTACTAACAAATATATGATGTAATCTAGAATCAAGACGGGTTTCAAGCATGCGGGTCGGGTCAGATACTAACCATAGATACCAAAGCACTATTCGCACCCAAAACAAATAATAATCAAGAAATAGTCACAAGATTAGAAAATATCCAAATCAAATATTATATAAATGAACTAGGGTGTTATATTATACCCAACTACAAAAGAATTTCGTCCTCGAAATTCCCGGAACAAGAAAAGACAAGAAAACATGAATCTAAGAAAAGAGGTATGGAAACTTTTGTCGAATCTCGTCTTGTCGTTCCCAAGTTGATTCTTCGTGCGAACGATTTCCCCAGGAAACAAGTACTAGAGAGATAACCTTGTTCTTAAAGACTTTGTCTTGTCGATCCACAATCGCCATCGGTCTTTCTTCATATGTTAAGTCCTCTCTTACTGTCAGCTCCGAGTGATCTAGAACGTGCGTCTCATCTCGAACATACTTACGGAGTTGAGATACATAAAACACGTCATGAACACTCGCCAAGGATGGTGGTAAAACCAATCGATAAGCTACTTCTCCAACGCGCTCGATAATATCGAAATGCCCCACGAATTGAGGACTGAGTTTGCCTTGACTACCAAATCGAATCACTCCTCTGGTCGGTGATATCTTCAAGAATATGAGATCGCCAACTGCGAACTTTAGAAGTCTTCGTCCTGTATCGGCCCAACTTTTCTGTCAACCTTGCACCGCCTTCATATGGTTTTAGATCATATTAACTTTCTCCACGGTTTGCACAATAAAATCCGGTCCCAATAATCTTCTTTCTCCAATATCGTCCCAACAAACGGGCGAGCGACACTTGAGACCATATAATACTTCGAATGGAACCATCTGTATAGTCGCCTGAAAATTGTTATTATATAAAACTCCACCAAGTTCAAATGATCCTCCCATGAACCCTTGAAATCTAACATGCACGCTCTCAACATATCTTCAAGAGTATAGATCGTCCTTTCTGACTAGCCATCTGTCTGCGGATGATAGGCAATGCTAAACTTCAAGTGAGTCCTTAAACTTTCATGTAGACTCCTCCAAAAGTGCGATAGAAATCGGGTATCACGATCGGAAACGATGCTCACAGGTACTCCATGCAATCTCACAATCTCCTGCATGTACTGTTCTGCTAAAGTTTCCGTCGACTGACCAACTCGAAACGGTATAAAATGAGCTGCCTTGGTCAATCGATCAACAATTACCCAAACTGCGTTATTACCTCTTGGACTCCGCGGTAAAGCTGTCACGAAATCCATGGTTATATGTTCCCACTTCTACTGAGGAATCGGAAGCTGTTGCAATAAACCAGCTACCCTTTGATATTCAGCCTTGACTTACTGATACACCAAGCACTTTGATATATAGCAAGCAATCTCCCTTTTCATGCCTTCCCATCAAAAATGTTGTTGTAGATCTCGGTACATCTTTGTGCCTCCCGGATGTACGGAATACGCGAAACTATGAGCCTCTTTCATAACTTCTTCATGAATATTTCCTTTAGACACACATAAGCGGCTCTCATATCGTAATGAACCATCTTCATGAATTAGCAAGTCAGTTAGAACTACCGCTTCTACCTGTTCTCAAAACTTCTGCAACCTTGGATCATGTGACTGCGCTTATTTAATATTATCGATCAAGAACGATTGTACTTGCAATTGCATCAACTATCCCAAAAAATATGGTAGTACAATCTCCAATTCGAATCTCTGAAAGTGAGCGATAATCTCCTTCTGTGCAGTGAACATCTGTATCGCTGGCAACCGATTTAGAGCATCCGGCACTACATTAACTTTTCCCGAATGGTATTTTAGATCAAGATCATAGTCAACCATCAGCTCCAACCATCCATGCTGCCTTATGTTGAGCTCTTTCTGTGTGAACACATACTTTAGGCTCTTATGATCGGTAAATACTTCTACCCTTTCGCCCAATAAGTAGTGTCTCCAAATCTTCAAATCGAAAATCACTGCTGCTAGCTCCAAATCATGAGTTGGGTAGTTCTTTTCATGAGTCTTCAATTGTCTCGACACATAAGCTATAACCTTCCCATGCTGCATTAGAATACATCCCAAGCCTTTCCCAGATGCGCCACTGTAAATAACCAACCCTCCGGAACCATCTGGCACTGTCAAGATAGGAGCAGTGGTCAATCTTTGCTTCAACGCTTCAAAAGCTGACGCACATTTCTCAGTCCACACGAACGGTACCTTCTTCCTTGTTAGCTTGATCTGTAGTTCTGCTATTCAAGCGAAATTCTCCACAAACCTTCTATAATATCCAGCAAGCCCAAGAAAACTTCTGATCTCCCCCATACTCTTTGGAATCGGCCAATCATGAATAGTTGCAATCTTTTCAAGGTCAAATAGAATTCCATCTCCGGATACCACATGACCCAAGAACTTCACTTCTTTGAGCCAATAACTTTTCTTGCCTCAACGTCTGCAGTGCGATTCTCAAGTGTTATGCATGCTCTTCTTTACTCCTTGAATAGACTAGAATATCATCAGTGAATACCACCACGAACTGATTTAAAAATGGTGAAAAGATCTGGCTCATCAAGTCTATAAATATCGTCGATGTGTTAGTAACTCCAAATGGCATCACTAAGTACTCATAATGCCCATATCGAGTTCAGAACGTTGTCTTGCAAATGTTTTCTTCTTTCATCTGAACTTGATGATACCCTGATCGCACATCCAATTTCGTCAATACTCCCGCGCCACTGAGTTGATCGAATAGTTCGTCAATGCGAGAGATTGGGTACTTATTCTCAATAGTCACTCGATTTAAATCTCGATAGTCAATGAACATACTCTGCGTTCCATCTTTCTTCTTGACTAAAAAACTAGAGCTCCCCAGGATGAACCATTGCTGCGAATCTAACTCTTCTCTAGTAATTTGGAAACTTGTCTCTTCACCTCTTCCAGTTCCACCGGTGCCATCGGATAAGAAGCCTTCGAAATTAGCGCTGCTACAAAAATAAGATCAATCGCAAACTCCACATCTTGTTTAGACGATACACTCAAGATTTCCTTGAATACATCCACAAAATTCCGAACTGCTATCAGCTCTTCATCTGCGACTTGTTTACGAACTTCACCCTTCAGTAAACAGTTCCCTTCATCATGAATTTGCAAGTTTGTTCTAATACTTGTGGGTTATTAGCCCACCACTCTTCCGTTGCGCTACTCTGATAATTTGAGGCTGGTCTGTCAAAACTTCTTCAATCAAATATCTTACATCTGATCGTCCTTGAAGTGGTCTGTACCAGGTTCCGCTGGGGTTAATCTCAAACTACTGCAATCATCAAAAACTTCTCATGTGTTTCTCCTTATTCTTCGAAACGCAAACGGATTGGTTCTTACGGGACGAGATGAAATAAATAATGCGGTTGTTGGATTCAAGCTCGTGATAAGACAAACTCGTAAGCAATGACGCCGAGAGGAAACAAGATAGCACAATGACCATAAGTCAAGAAAATGAATCAAAATAGGACTCCGGGTTACCTAAATAGAGTACCGCATTGTAACCATGGCACGGTACATAGTTACAACTACATAACTCTATTCAAGTCACCCAAATCCTACTATCAGAATCGGGATAATAAGATAGGAGAAATAATAAGGACCAAAAGGATTCTAAGCTGAGATGCAATATCATTTCCCTATCGTCAAGATAAAAGAGTTAAAGGAAAGATAAGATTTATGAATTTGAACGACAAGACAATAATGTGGTAGAACATGTTCCTAAAATTCTGGGTCTTGAAGGACAATGTATTGGGTACCATACCCAACTACAAATTGAACCAAGCCCAACTAATCTAAAACATATGCACTGATACCAAACAAACGCTGTCACGCCCCGCTTCCCAGAGTGCAAACTACGGCACATGACAGAGCCAACCATGCTACTTGTGGATAGGAATTATCCCTCCACAGTTACATTACGGCTGTCTATAAGATATCAAGAAGAGTAAAATATAAGAACTAACTAGTGCATATCCATTTGCCACAATAAAAGAGTCAAGAAAATGTATAAGCGGAAACAAATTACTATCCAATAAACAACAACTGAAAATATGTCCCAACATGGGCTCATATCAAGAAATAAAACTGCGGGAAATAACTAAACTAAGCATCTCTAAATTTAATTCCTCACTGCTCGGCTTGATGGCTAAAGTACTCCTATTCAGCTTGCGATAGAGATAGAGAAACTGGGCCATGCAAAACCCAAACGTCAGTGCGTCATAATACCAAAATAGCAGTAATAACCAGGATATAACAAGATAAGTAAACATGAATATAAATCACAACATAAATATAAACAATGAGGTACGTGTGTGTATGTGATGTATAACCTAAAACTGGACTTCTAGGTCATCTATTCTAAAATCTTCGAAATCAATTAATGTAATCCTCATCGTAACCCATCAGTCTATGCCCTGTTCATTCCCTACGGTACCACAGTACCAGAATTATTCCATAACGCCCGGAAAAACGGCAAACAGGATTATTCCGTAACGCCCGGAAAAACAGCAAACATGTAATTATTCCGTAACGTCCGGAAAAACGACAAACAGGATATTCTGTAATACCCAGAAAAACGGCAAATATTTAATAATAGCCTTTTGAGTTACGTTTGGGTTACATTCTTGATTTTCCCTTTTACCCCAGGTTTGTGTTCAAGTCAGGTATTGCCAATGTAGATCTAATGCCAACACAGGATCAAGCAGGTATAGCTTTTCGTCTATGCAGACAACAAGTAACGTCCATCAAGACAACAAGTCAGGATTGTTGGTATTAGTAACTAGATCCAAGTAATGAGTCAGCTAGTGTGTCGTGAACATGTCATGTGATTTATATGTATCAGATAGACACCAAATGTAATACTGTAACGCATATCTGAACACGGTAAGCACGATGGATATCAGGATGCATATGTGTCTATCTGTAATAATCTGTATACGTATCCATGACTACGTATGATGCAACTAGATAGCATGTTGACTAATATAGAAGTAATATGATATAATGAGATTCCGGCATGCAACTAGATATGCAATTATAAGTACGGATATCGAAAAATGGCAAAACTATAACATTGGATGCATAATACCACACATGTATTATTTTTATTCATATATAAATAGATATATTAGAACATAGCATGTTGCAAGATAAACTTGCCTGATCGGATCTCACGTCGGGGTACGTGCGTCACGTTCGACGTCGAATAAACGTCGCGATGCAACCATGCGCGCACATGACTGGACTTAGATACTCAAAGACGTGATCACGCTGGATGACGACAACTGGGTCACCCGGATCATCGGCGACGTGCTCGACTCCGACGATGGTCAAGAACCGAGAAAACTAGAAAAGAGAAAGAAAAAAGAAAGAAAGAAAAGAGAAGAAGGAGAAGAAGAATGGGTTGTGGTTTCTCTGGGTTCTGGGATAGAGACGAGGATATAAGAAGGTGACGATGGTGAGGTCAGGGCCTCCGACGATGGGTTCTTGGGTTTCTACAGTTGCAGGGTTGGGGTTGCAGGGTTAGTCATGGGTTATTACTGGGTTCTTAGGGATGGAGAGAGAGAGGAGGTGGAGAGGGTGAGGTCGAGGGAGGTTGACGAGGTGATCGGCGGTGAGGGGATGAAGTCTCAGGCGAGGGTTTCTTAGGTTGAGGGTTTGCGTCGTGGGTCGAGGTTGTGAGGTTGCTCAGAGAGAAGAAGAAGAGGGGAGGAGGTTGAAGCGATGAGGGTGGTAAGATGATGAGGAGAGGTCATCGGCGACGTGAGGAGCTAGGCTAGGGTTTTGATTTCTCGGGGAGTTCTCGTGAGGAGACAGAGGAAAAGAAGTAGAGAAGGAGAGAGAGAGAGAGTGGTGAGGAGGTAATTAATAGGTTAATATAAAATAAATATATATATAGTAGAGAGTGTGAGTGTGAAAGCGAGATGAAATAATAATTGGTTTAAAAATATATATATATATATATATATATGTATTAAACTGTTAGATTTGTTTGGAATTATATATATATATATATATACATATATTCTGGTTTTAAACAGATATTACAAAAATACTCTGAAAACTACCTAGATCTCTTCTAAAAATCTAGTTTTAAAATATGAATAATATACGTACAAGCCAAAACCATAATACGATATCCGGTTAAATAAAATGCATATCCCCAAGAACGTATACACGTAAAATACACGTAGCGATCCAAACGAGTCTGTTTTAACAAACTGGACATGAACACGATGTCAACATGCAACCATAGGGTATGGGGTATTATACAGGCCATGCTAGATATTAAAATATATATTTGGTTATAATTTGTATTATTTAAAATATATGCGGATGCTAAAACATATAAGTGTGTATTAGATCTAAATGTGCACGGATCCTTAGTACTAGAAAATATATGACGTAATTTAGAATCAAGATGGGTTTCAAGCATGCGGGTCGGGTCGGATACTAACCATAGATACCAAAGCACTATCCGCAACTAAAACAAATAATAATCAAGAAATAGTCACAAGATTAGAAAATATCCAAATCAAATATGGTATAAATGAACTAGGGTGTTACAGACCTCCTCTTGACGGTTGTAGTATGATCGTCCATTTTCCAACGATCTTGCACGGCTGACCGTTTCTCACCATCACATGTCCAAAATCGCATTGACCATACTGACTGAATTGATGCCATCCTGAAGTGCAATGAAAGGATGCCCCCGAATTTAGCAACCAAGTATCCGCATTTGTACTCTCGTTCGTCGATAGACAAAACCCATGTTCCCCTTGTTCATGTGTAGACACCACATTAGCTTACTTTTCATCTGCCTTCACATCTGAGTCTTTCTTCTAGAGTCTACATTCGCTTTTCCTGTGAACCTTCTTTCCGCAATTCTAACAGCCGCCTTTGATCATCCCTTTTGATTTTTCTTGGCACTTTGACTTACCCATCTTCCCTTTTCCTATTTCCATCGTCTTGCCGCGATTCTCCATTGAGAGTGCAGAAGTTCCCAAACTCCCACTCACAATCTTTCTCCTCATCTCATCGTTTAATATGCAATTCACCGCATCATTAAACGTGAGAGTCCTTAAGATAGAGTTGCTTACCACTATCACAAGATTTTCGCAACTCCCCGACAATGAACAAAGTAATAGAAGGGCTCGAATCTCGTCTTCAAACACGATTGAAATGGATTCTAGTTGGCTCATCACGTTGTTGAACCCATTCAGCGGCATTGAACCATTCTCTATCATCTATGCAATCCTCATCGTAACCCATCAGTCTATGCCCCGTTCATTCCCCACGGGGCCACAATAACAGGATTATTCCATAACGCCTAGAAAAACGGCAAACAGGATTATTCCGTAATGCCCGGGAAAACGACAAACATATAATTATTCCGTAACGTCCGGAAAAACGGCAAACATGTAATAATAGCCTTTTGAGTTACGTTTCGGTTACATTCTTGATTTCCCCTTTTACCCCCAGGTTTGTGTTCAAGTCCGGTATTGCCAATGTAGATCTAATGCCAACACAGGAGCAAGCAGGTACAGGTTTTCGTCTATGCAGACAACAAGTAATGTCCGTCAAGACAACAAGTCAGGATTGTTGGAATTAGTAATTAGATCTAAGTAATGAATCAAGTAGTGTGTCGTAAACACGTCATATGATACATATGTATCGGATAAATACCAAATGTAATACTGTAACGCATATCTGAACACGGTAAGCATAACGGATATCAGGATGCATATATGTCTATCTGTAATAATCTGTATATGTACCCATGACTACGTATGATGCAACTAGATAGCATGTTGACTAATATAGAAGTAACATGATATAATGAGGTTCCGGCATGCAACTAGATATGCAATTATAAGTACGGATATCGAAAAACGGTAAAACTATAATATTGGATGCATAATACCACACATGTATTATTTTTATTCATTTATAATGTAAATTCCTAGTTCCGCAAGTACAAAATTGTCCCCTTGAAAGTTTTCAAAATTTTTATCTACAAATTTTTGTGTATAAATTTAGATACTTGTGTTTATTTTAATTTAATTTCCTAAACAAATAATTTTTTCCGGCCCGGCCCAAGCCCTTACCCGGCCCCAAGCTCCATGCGACCCGACCCGTTTCTCTTTTCCCCACTCCCGTCTCTTTCTCCCGCTTCTTTTTCTTCTTCTTCTCCCTACGTCCTCGCCGCTCACCCCACGCCCCCGTTCCTTGTCGCCCCACGTCCCAGCTCCTTGACCCACGACCACGCGCGCGCGCGCTCTCCCCTCCCTCGACCTCGTCTCCCTCACTCCTTCCCCATATCCTTCCCGCTCCTCTCTCTCGAATCGACACCTACGACCATGCCCACGCCCGCGATCTCCCTTCGCCTTCCTCCCTTTCTCCTCTCCTCTCTCCAAACACCCAACACCAACCCTACTCAACCAATTCCCTCACCGAGCTCCCCTCCTCAGAGACACCGAGCTCCTCACACACACATCCCATACAACCCCAACACCACAACCACCATCGCATTTATCTCGTAACTTCGACCATTCCTCTTCCTACCCGAGCTCGCCGCCGCCAGCCTCCTCCCTGACACCACCACACCAACGACCGAACTCACCCACAACTCCTCAGCCATCGTCTTCACCATCACCGGTGCCGACTCCATACTCCCGAGATCCCTCACCACCCTCGCAACTCCAGCCACGTCGCTACATCCCTACCACCTCTACCTTCACCCGCGACCCTTCCTATCTCCACCCAAGCTCATGGTCAAGCTCCCTACAGCCGTAGCAGAGCTCCCCATGTCTCCCGGCGAACACCTTTGCCCCTCTCGTCGTCGACGAACGTCCGAGCACCTCTAACCCACGAGCTCACCGGCGGCCACCCTCTCCATAGCCGAGCCCCTCGCCTCCAGTCGATCCACCTCCGGCCACCACGAGCCCTCTACTTCAACCCACCTGCAACCTCCACCTGCGCCATCTTCTGCAGCGAGCCTTACTTTCATCCTCGCCTCTCCAAGCCAACTGAGGCCACGCCATGGGCTTGAGCCTCGTTGCACCGTACCCGTGTTCAAGCTACCCATCGCTTCATTTTCTTGATCGTCGAATTCATCGTCAGGCAAGTATACCACTTGCTTCATGCTAATTTTATCTGTCACAATTAGAAATACCGTTAAATTCTGTATATACACTTCGTGCGATTTAATATAATGCATGTGTTCGATACAAAACCCGAGTGGAAAACCCCGTTAAATTAACGGAAACTGATCACATAGGATGGCCCGTATAGTAATGAACATCGTGTTATAATTTGGCTGAAAAATACAGTCGTTACTGACGTAATCGGTCATTCCCATTTAAGCCTGTTAAAACTGAAATTTTCCGCGTCTGAAACTTGTAAAAATCATAGTTAATTGATTATAAATTGGAATGTTACGTTCAAGGGCTCAAATCGAAGCCGAATTGACCACCTAGAACCCCATAAGAGTTTTAATTTGTTTCTCTGCTAAAAAGATGATAGAAACTGGTTCGGAGTGCGGCTCTGGACTGCAGTCCAGAGCAGCACTGGCTGTTGATTCTCATCTTGTAATGCTTACCCTCTGCTGCTTGAACATGTTATATTGCGGAGCCCTATACCATAGAGAATATAAAACAGTTAGATAACTAATGAAAGTGATTTCATCCCTTTCCACTATCGTTTACTATTTAAACTGTATTTTAGATTAACAGGACGTATTGCAGACCCAAACAGGGACAGAACTTATACCCCATTGTTGTACAGTACATAACTTCTGACGTAGATGCGCGATTGAGAATCCCTATGGTAAGTTAGAAACCTAATTGATAAAGCTAAATTTGGTTCAACTATAGTGTCGCCTAATTTTGAACCCAACAGGGTGAAAATTGTGTTGGAAAATGGACATTCAGTTCAGGAACTGAATTTCCAGCAGCGAACACTTAAAATGAAATGGATGTAACTAGTAAACCCAAAATCCGATTGCCCTGAAATTAATTTTTTGAACTGCCGACCAAGTTTACTTTCTTCCGCCTTTGTATCATTTTACTGAATTTTGAATGTATGATTTAAGGCAATCTTTATAAGTTCATAAGATGCATGATAGCTCGTATTACACATGATTTGTTAACTGCATAAATGCACATATTTTACCCGACTGCTATACTTCTAGTGATAGTGCGCGTTATTATTCAGTGTACAATTCATTGTCATACGTGAATGGTATCGGTTTAGGAGTGTCAAGTACGCCGGTGAAAAGTGAATGATTCGTGACAGTGAACAATACAGTGGACAGTGACTAAAACCGTGTTATTGGTGCGTACTTGTACACGACTAGACCATACTCATAAACAGTGTAAACCTGGGAAAAAGGAGAAATCGAAGTGGAAAGAGAATCGTATTTAGCGAGGACAGTGATTTAAAGGATCATCATTCGAACAACGACTCTTTTATATATTAGGTTGGGCCTTCCGGTCCGACTGACAGGGTTTGTCCCGGGCGATAGCGGGCCGTAGTCTCGGGTATGTACGAGACCCTCATTAAACATGATCCTCCTTTCCACAACTTGATTTCAAAACTAACTTAGAGACCGTTAGGGACACAGATCATACATTGCATCAGTTAGTGACATATTGATTGCCTGCATTTTATTCCCATCATTATTATTTTTATTTTCTGGCCCTTTTGTTATTATTACAATATTGCTATTGTGTCGCTCTGACGACCTGAGTATGCATGCTCAGTGATAGAAGTGGATTCGCCTAATCTCGAGGAAACTGTGAAGATCCAGATTAGTGAACCGGTTACATTTCTCCATTGATATTCCTGGTTAGTTGCTCTCTTGTTTACTTCCTTTGAGCTCAGATCTCTTTATATCCTATAGTTTTAGCGACTGCATTCTCTTTACCCATATTATATTTTACTGATTACCATATAATGCTAGAAGCCGAAACGTGACTACGACAGGATTTTTCCTTAATCGTAAGAGCATGGATGGCCATGTCACCACTGTATTCCGTATTTTGGGAAGCGGGTCGTGACATATAAATAGATATATTAGAACATAGCATGTTGCAAGATAAACTTGCATGATCGGATCTCACGTTTTGGTACGTACGTCACGTTTGATGTCAAATAAACGTTGTGATGCAACCTCGCGCGCACAGGACTGGACTTAGCTACTCAAAAATGTGATTACGCTGGATGAAGACAACTGGGTCGCCCGGATCGTCAACGACGTGCGCGACTCCGGCGATGGTCAAGAACCGAGAAAACTAGAAAAGAGAAAGAAAGAAGTAAGAAATAAAGGAGAAGAAGGAGAATAAGATTGGGTTTTGGTTTCTCTGGGTTCTAGGATAGAGACGAGGATACGAAGAGGTGACGATGGCGAGGTCAGGGCCTCTGGCGATGGGTTCTTAGGTTTCTGCAGTTGCGGGGTTGGGGTTGCAGGGTTAGTCGTGGGTTTTTACTGGGTTATTAGGGATAGAGAGAGAGAGGAGGTGGAGAGGGTGAGGTCGAGTGAGGTTGACGAGGTGATCGGCGGTGAGGGGATGAAGTCTCAGGTGAGGGTTTCTTGAGTTGAGGGTTTGCGTCGTGGGTCGAGGTTGTTAAGTTGCTCAAGGAAAGGAAGAAGTGGGGAGGAGGTTGAGGCGATGAGGGTGGTGAGATGGTGAGAGGAGGTCATCGACGACGTGAGGGCCTAAGCTAGTGTTTTGGGTTCTCGGGAAGTTCTCGTGAGGAGACAGAAGAAAAGAAGTAGAGAAGGAGAGAGAGAGGTGAGAAGGTAATTAATAGGTAAATATAAAATAAATATATATATAGTAGAGAGAGAGTGTGTGTGAAATCGAGAGGAAATAATAATTGGTTTAAAAATATATATATATGTATTAAACTGTTAGATTTATGAAAATCAGAAGGTTTTAGTTCGAAATGAGGATATCAAGGAGAGACTTATGTGCGGTGAAGTGTGTCAAAAATAAAAATCAGAAGGTTTTAGTTCGAAATGAGGATATCAAGGAAAGATGGAGAGATTATTGTTCCCCTCCGAAAGATGCGACGAAGACGCGATAAACGTCTTGCTTGAATTTCAGGGCAGATGCTAATTGGTGCTATCCGTCCACCTCTCCAAAGATGCCAAGTTGATTTATGGCACCATGTATTGAAGGTTTAAACGGATGCGGCCGATGTAGCAGACTTCGTCAGATTCCCCCTCGCTTGAGGGGTTTTTGATTGTGGGGACGCTCTTCCCTGCAGGCGCAAGCCCCTTGCCGCATCGCGGTAACCACTTTCTCCTTCTCCAGATGGTCACTCGTATCGTGGGTATTTATTTTGTTTGTGGTTGCCCGTGGATTGTATACGGAGACTAATTTATGTTGTCGCCCGTAGGGCGTGGACTAGTCCAAATCTGTATATTTCTTAGATTTGGGTTTGGGGGTTGGGATTAAGGACACGTTAGCCTTATTTGAGACTAAGATCAACTTAAACGTATATTAAAGATACGTTAGTCTAATTTTAGACAAAGATCAACTTAACGGGATCGTTTAGATCCAACAAGAGAGCAGTTGGGCTCTATTGTTTAGTTTAGTGACATTGCGGTCGATTAGTTTAAGGACATTATGGTCCATTGTTAGTTTAAGGACATCTCGGTCCAATGTTAGTTTAAAGACATCACGGTCGAGATTAAGGACATCATAGTCCATGGGTTTAAGGACCCCACAGTCCGATATTAGTTTAAAGACATCACGGTCGAGATTAAGGATATCATAGTCCATGGGTTTAAGAACCCCACAGTCCGATGTTAGTTTAAAGACATCACGGTCGAGGTTAAGGACATCATAGTCCATGGGTTTAAGGACCCCACAGTCCGATATTAGTTTAAAGACATCACGGTCGAGGTTAAGGACATCATAGTCCATGGGTTTAAGGACCCCACAGTCCGTAGTTTAAAGACGTCATAGTCTGTGAAATGTTTGGTTGTCATGACCCGTCACCTCTCTGCAGACGTTGAAGGATTACAACGACAAATATCAGAGGAGTGAAGAGATATACCCTCAAACCAAAGTGGATTAAGTGATCTGTAGTCCAATTTGGAGCTAAGATCAATTAATTAGATTATGAGCACATTGGCTCAGTTAAGTCTGAATTGAGGACTTATGGCTAACTTGGGCTAAGTCCAATCAAATTTGAAGAGTTAGCCCTTTGTTGGACCATTAACACTTGTCTGGGTTCAAGCCCACATTATTTAGCAATACTAAACAAGAGTTTGAGGGTTTTGATAACATTTTTATCTTTGACTGAGCATGGAACATTATAGCTCTGAATTTTACTCAATTTTGAGATTCAGTTGAAGGGGAGTCTTTTGCCTCTGGAAATTTAGCCGATTTGGCTAAAACTAGTGTTAAACACTAGAGAACAACAGTGTTAAACACTGGAAATACAATTCTCAATTTAGTGTTAAACACTAGAAAATGACAGTGTTAAACACTGGAAATGAAGTTGTCAAATTAGTGTTAAACAATAGAGAGGAAAGGGTCACGTGGGGACACGTGAGGGCACCCAAAGGTGGGGCCAGATCCCCTTTGTTCTATTCTCAAGTCTGCAAATAAGTGTTAAACACTTTTAATTTTTAGCCATCACGTGTGGGCACGTGATAGGCACTCATGCGCCGATTTGTTAAGGCATTTATTAGGGGTCACGTGGTAACACGTGAGAGCGCCCAAAGCCCACATTTCCTTTGCTTTTATTCTCTTTGTTTTGGAGGTCACGTGGGGGTATGTGAGGCATTGCCTCAAAGCCTTTTCCTTTTCATTTTTGGGGATCTTTTCAGGGGTCACGTAAGGCCACGTGACCTTAATTCTTTGCATGCATGGAGATCTTTTAAGTCTCCTTATTTTTTAAGAATTAAATTCTCTTTAGGGTTAAACCCTAATTATGCTTTTGGAGGAATTAAATTCTTATTGTGAAAGAATTAAATTCTTATGTAGGGTCAAACCCTAATTTCCTTTTAGGGGAATTAAATTCCCATATATGTAAAAGAATTAAATTCTTGTATAGGGTGAAACCCTAATTCATTTTAGGAGGAATCAAGTTCCTGTAAATTTGAGAGAATTAAATTCTCAATTAGGGTTAAACCCTAGTTTGTCCATCTTGAAGGAATTAAATTCCTATAATTTTAGGAGAATTAAATTCTCATATAGGGTTAAACCCTAGTTTTGTCTTGGAGGAATTAAATTCCTGCGAGTTTGAGAGAATTAAATTCTCATATAGGGTTAAACCCTAGTTTTGTTTTGGGAGAATTAAATTCTCTAAACTCAATTCCCCCTCTAAGTTTTGGACCTGCATGGCAAAATCTCAACCCGATGAGAATTAAATTCTCAACCCATGGGAAGATTTGCTTCTGCAGATGTTCAACCAGAGGAAGAACTAAGTTCTTTTTGTAGAAGAGTTAAACTCTTAGACTGAGAATTAAATTCTCTTTTTTATTTTCTGAAGCTTTGATCCCTTTCTCTTTTCTCACCTAGGGTTTTCTTTCTTGAGAATTAAATTCTCCTTTCTTTTCTCTCTGCTATTTGCTTTTAGAAAATTTCAAGATCCCAAAATTCTATATCCCTCTCTTCTCTTCTTGGCTCCTATTTATAGGAGAGGGAAAAGAATTAATTTGTTTGGTAAATCTTTCATTGAAAGATTTTGTTTGTTTTCATAATTAAAATGATCCTTTAGATCACACAGTGAATTTTATTCACCGTTGGATTTTAATCCAAAAGATATTCTGTTTGTTATTTTTGTTGAGATTTTAGGGAAAATCTTTCCTTGTCTAAAATCTTTCCATAAATTGGTGATCTTTAATCACCCTTGTATTTTTAATTCAACAGGCCCCCATAATCCTTTTTGTGTTTGGAAAGATTTGGAGAAATACTTTCCCAGTTAGGGTCTTGGATTTCCCTTAATTAGAATTTAATTCTATCAAGTTATATGGGCTTTTAAAGCCTATCACGTGTTGGCATGTGACCCCTCTTCATTTAGAATTTAATTCTTTATTTTAAACTGGGCTAAAGACCATCACGTGTCAGCACATGACCCTTGGTCACGTGTGAGCGCGTGACCCTTGGTCACATGTGAGCGCGTGACATCCTATTAGAATCTTTCCTAAGCCACTTGTTTTTACTTCTGCTTGCTTAAAATTTTAATTCTGTAAATAGATCACGTGTCAACACGTGACCCTTGGTCATGTGTGAACACGTGATGCCTCATTGAGGAAATTCCTGATTTTTAATCAGGAAACAAATGCCCCCACGACATTGCTCTCACGTGTCTGCATGTGAGTGCAATGTTTTCACCTTTGTGACCGTTGGATCTGTCTAGGGAATATGGGTGATGAAACGTTTCCCATCACATCTTATAAATGTAGGGGTCTCTTCAGAAGCGCCTCCACTTTGCTCATCTTCTCCTTTGCTAACTTTTCTTTTGAGAATTTAATTCTTGTTCTCTGAGCTTAGTTCTCTGCTTCGAAAATCTTCAGAGTTTAACTCTGTTCAAGAAAGACCCTTTCTTCAGGTAATGATCTTTGAACGGTTGAAGAACTTTGCAGACATTTTCATTGGTTTTTAAATCCACATCAAGGGTTTTTCCCTTTAACAAGACCCCATTTTTTAAAGTTCTTTAAAAGGAAAACCACTCATTCTTTAATCAACAGGCCCTTTAGGGTTTCTCTGATCTTCAGGGGTTGATGGTGTTTGTCTTTTCCATGGAATTTAATTCCATCTTTAAAGAGCTTTGACTCTGAAAAATGTCTCGGAGGATTTAATTCCCCTTTTTCAAAAGGAATTTAATTCCTATGAAGAACTTTGTTCTTCCCAGAGAACTCATTGGGTTTTTCTTGCCCTGAGTTGTCTCTTCGCAACCAAGAAGAAGAAGTTTGCAGTGTTTGCTTTCTGGGAATTTAATTCCCTTGATTCTGTTTGATTTGTTATAGAGTCCAAGATGGATTTCTCTTAGGGGAATGTGTAGGGTCATTTGAAATCCACTGTTTATTTAATAAGAATCTTCCTTTTGTCTTATTGTAATTGCTTTGCCTCATCATTAGCAAGCCGCCATTTTGATTTCGTGGGACCCATGTGTTTTTGTAACCAATGGTCCCATAAAATAAGTCCTCTGTCGCTATCTTTATATATATATATATATATATATATATATTTATAATCATATATACATATACACTGTTGGCTTCGCTTTAACAGTTTCCCCCTATTTTATTTCAGGTACAGTGACTTCCGTTCCGTACTTCCCTTTCACTCACTCGGAGGCTGCTTTTCCTCAGTCGCCATCTGACGAGGAAGTGATGGCGATGATCAGGGCTCATGACCCGAATCTCACCAACTTGCTTTTGTGGGGGACCTGGTATGGTCACATCATCCGCGATCGCCGAAGTTTTCTTTGCGAGATACCGACGGAGCCCACCTATCCATTCCTGCCGATGGATCCTCCTAGGACTATCTTCGCTGTGGAGATGCCGAATTGGACCCCTATGGGGCGGCTTGAGCCTTCAACGACTGATATTCCAAACCATCCGGTGCCGGCTATAGATATCTTGGAGCGCCGCATTTGCCAGGGCGAAGCCCAGCCATGGGGGCAGATTTACGAAATAGGGCTTACCCCTCGACACCCCACGGGCTACCTTCTTTGGGCTCGTTACATCTTGTCCGCCCATCGCGCGCGACTGCAGAAGGTTAGGCTTTATCAGGCGATATATGCGTCCCTCTTCCACTACCAATCTCCTCATGCCTGGTGGGTTAAGGCTTTCTTGAACCAATGGAATCTTCCCACCAACACTTTCCTTCTAGGGGATCGCGAAGTTTCGATTTCCTTGGAAGAATTTCACGAGATCTCGGGGCTGCCGATCAGGGGGACACTTTATGAGGAATTGCTGCCTCCGGACGAGTACGTCTTTGAAATCGAGCCTGCAATGCTTGACGGCCTTTCGACCGAGAACGCCGTCCGCTACAAGCACCCGAGTTTGATCAAGACCCTGGGCATTTTTGACAAACTGTTCACAGAGTCATAGGAGCAGGGCGTCACTTTTAAGAGTTTTATCGCTTGCTTCCTTCGCGAGGGTGTCTTATCGAAGACGGCTCCGAAGTTTGCAAACATTAATGACCCCTTTGGGTTTGGTTTGAACAGGCGGCCGACTAAGGAAGAGGACCTGCCGCAGTATTACATTCCTATCATGTCGGCGGTATCTTTCGAATCGATTGCAGCTCCCGGCATGGATGAGGAGACCTTTTCTGTGGGTTTTATCAGTGTCTGGCTCAGCTGGTTCGTCATCCCCATGCATCGCCGTTTTATGAGAGCCTCGGTTATCTACCCTGCTCATTGTATCGCTGAGGGGACATGACTAGCTGTAGGCCTCCCCGTGCTAGCGCACCTTTATCATGGGTTAGGCGCCGCGGCTAATACCTCAACTCCAGGTGTGGACGTGGTAAATTTCTCTCATCATTACTTCACGTCTTGGATTGAGATGCACGTGTTGGGGGCCTTTGCTGCGCACCAGAGACCCACATTTTATGACGCCTACACCTTTCCGCAATTCATGCGGCTGGTGGGTGCTTCTGCTCCTGACCCGACTCAGTCCGGGGCCATTCGCGTGTTGATCGCTCCCTATGCTAGTACGGGCGGATTGGTATTCGTTGATCGGGTTCTATCTGCTCCCTCAGGACCGGTTCAACAGCTCCACGACTTGTCGAAAGAGGGGATACCTTTTTTGAAGCCTGGGGAAGCCATGCACCTGTATGCAATCCGACCAGGTTATCTGGTATTTCGTCAGAAAAGGGCAGCCCTATTTATGTGGTACAACCCACACCGCTTTACCCGGCAGCTTGGATATGATCAGGGCATCCCCTTCGAGGCATTTACAGTGGCGCCTAGCCCATCGCCTGAAGCTGTTCGTGACGCCGCTCATCACTTTATGCGGCTGAACACTGGTTCTTACTTCATGATCCCTGAAGCTGACCATATTCCCCGATGTGTGGGATCCTTCACGGGCTGGTACCTTCATCGGGTCAGTCCAATTATTGTTGAGGAGAAGAGGATGGTTCTTCGATACAGCGCCCCCATTCCGGCTCAGGCCATGGGAATTCCGCCGCGACCGCGTGCACCGGTCTGCTTTCCCCTGAGGGACACCAATGTTGCACTTATTCTGGGGGCGTCAGAGGTGGACCTCACTCCCATAATTAGTATGACATTGGGTACCCGATCGCATACTAACTAATCTTTTATTATCATAAATATTAAATATTTTTATATTTTGAAAAATTTTGAATTTTTATGGATTTTGAAAATTTTTGGATTTTTATAGGTTTTGAAAAAATTTTAAATTTTTTTTAGGTTTTGAAAAATTATTTACAAAAAAGGATGAGCCAAAAATTTGTACACAAAATCTTTATGGGTTTTGAAAAATTTTTAAATTTTTATGGCTTTTTTAAAAAAAATGTTTTGTGCTTATACAAATGATATGCACATGATGCAAAACTAAGCACAAACCTCCCTCAAACTTGTTTTCAACAGTGTCCTCACTGTTGCCAACCGCTATATCTACAAAACCTGTAAGCCTGAGAGGAATTTATTAGTGGGGGCAAAATATATAAGTGAAGATCCTCCCCCAAACTTATTCTTTTCACTCAAAATTTTTTTTGTAAAAATTTTCTTTTCAAGAGCCAGAAAAATTGCCCCCCCCCCCAAACTTGAGTTATGCAATGTTAATCTTTTGAAAATCATATGAGAGGGTCAAAAATCAGTGGTCGATACCAAGCTTTGCAAAGACCGAACGTTAACACCAACCATTCAAAAATTTTATCAATGCAGTGCTCGGGTTGGTGGAAGAAGAAGTGGGGAAAGGGTAAGTGGTGGAATAGAATGTGTGTGCGTCTCATTTTGGAGAGACGATGCAGTGATTGTGATGGATTACTCGCATTATTTTTACAATTCAGAAGAAGGGGTGGAGGTTCAATTTCAGTGATTGGGAGATGATTCATCTCAATACCCGTATCATTCAAAAATGCGAGTTCATCAGCGAAGATCTCCTCAATAGTTCCGTCAATACCCCGAAGAATAATGTCATCACAAAGTGCAGGGTGATCTTCAGACTCTAAGAACGGTTCATAATCAGTGTTAGTTGTTGACCCGGACATCTCGGTGGAAGAGTCCGTATGTGTATGATACATAGTTGGGTCAAACAACAACGTATGAAAAGAGTCAAGATCGGTATCAGGAGGATCATCAAATTCGCTGCTGTTAATATCCATTAAGTCGACAGAACAGACCTGAGCAGTAGGTTCGGAGGGTACACTTCCCAACTTGTAAATGTTCAGCTCAATTGACCTATTCCTGAAGGATAGGGTCATAGAACCATTACGACAGTTGATGATAGCGTTGGAAGTGGCCAAAAAGGGGCGACCTAAAATCACCGGAATTTGATTTCGTGGGTTTGCTACAGGCTGTGTATCAATTACAATAAAGTCCACAGGGAATATGAATTCCCCGATTTTTATTAACACATCCTCCAGTTCACCCCTAGGTTTGGTGATTGATCGGTCAGCCATCTAGAGAGTGCAATGGGTTGGCTTCAACTCTCCGATCCCTAACTGCTCATAGACTGAGTATGGAAGCAAATTAACACTAGCGCCAAGGTCTAGTAGAGAACGGTTGATGTGTTTTTCCCCAATAGAAATAGAAATCGTAGGATATCCAGGATCCTTACGTTTCCGTGGTACCTGTTGGGGGAAAGACGTGTCTACAGTCTTTGCCATGAATATCTTCTTGGGCACTTGAGTCTTCCTCTTCCTAGTACACAAGTTCTTAAGAGTTTTCGCATAGGACGGAACTTGTTGGATAGTATCTAGGAGAGGGATGTTGATGTTAACTTGCTTAAAAATGTCCATAATCTTCTCCATATGTGGACTCGGTGTGTTTGCCCTTAACTGATTAGGATAAGGTGCTTTAGCAATAAGCGCTGGGTCCATCATAGAAGAAGGAAGTGGGGGTAGACAAGATCCCAAAAGAGGAGTGGGGATCGTCTGTAAAGAGCTAGAAGAGGTGGGCTGAGGTGTCGAATCTAGAGGGAAATGGAGAATAGGCTCGCGAGAAGGCGGTGGGGTAGGAGAACAAGAATCAGACGTAGAAGTGTGTGTGTGAGGAAAGGTCTCAGCCGGGGTGTTGATAGGATTTTCAGTATCATCAACTTCTTCCCCAACATGGTTATCCAGCACTCTTCCTGATCTCAACGTTGTGACGGCATTTACATTGTAATGCCCAGGATTCGGTAGGGGTTGAGACAGAAGTTTCTCTTTTTCTCTCGCACTCAATTCGGCCTTAAGTCGTGCAATCTCAGCTTCCATCGTTCTGATACTCTCAGCTTAGGACGCTGAGTTTTTCTTTATCTCTCCGACAGAAGACCTAACCTCGGCCGACATTTCCGTGAAATTTGACAAGAGTGATTTCATGGTTTGAGCGAATTGAGAGAACTCGTCAGAACAGGTCGACTGCATAGGATTAGAAGGTGCAGGAGGGTTGACCTGGTTTGGGAAATTTTGTGACTGGTAGGGGTGCTGGGTGAGTTGAAGTGGTTGTTGTTATGGAGGAAGGACCCTTTGGAATTGATTCGGGTTTGGAACCGTGTTTTGGGATTGGTTCCAGGCAAAATTCGGGTGATTCCTCCAACCCTGATAGTACGTGGAAGAATATGGATCGTTTCTAGGTCTTTGAAATGCGGCATTGGTATGCTCGAGACCTTGAAACTGAGAGTTTAATGGACATTCTTCCGTTAAGTGAAACGGATCAGAACAGCACCCACAAACAGTTTTGGGGAGCGACATTGGGTTTAGGGAGGCTGCTAAGAATTTGTGTTCCATAGCATCGAGCTTCTTTTGCATTGCTGCCATCTCAGCTCGAACACCTATGGACATGTCTATTTGGTGTACGCCACCCCTACTCGATGGCTGGGTTCCAGTCTCCCACTGTAAAGACTTTTCAGCGAACTCTTCTAAAAATTTCCATGCTTCCCCATCATCCTTGGTCATAAAGGTGCCTTGACACATGTTTTCAAGGTTTTGTTTAGTGGTAGGGTTACTGCCCTCATATATGATTCGGCAAAGATCCCATCTCGGGATGCCGTGATGTGGACATTGAACCAAAAGATCCTTGAATCGTTCAAAGCATTTTGAAAATGGTTCAGCCGGAAGCTGGGAGAATTGATATAGTTCGCTACGGATTCGAGCTGTCTTTTGCATAGGGTAGAATTTCTTAAGGAATGCCGTAACGAATTCTTCCCAATTCGTGATGGAATGTGCGGTGGTGTTATACAACCACTTCTCGGCTATATCGCACAAGGTAAATGGAAGAAGTCGTAGACGCATGGCATCCACAGAAAGTTGTGATGTACCCATCATTGCACATACGTTTTCAAATTTGGTGATAAAAACATACGCGTCTTCAGTCTCGAGACCGTGGAATTTGGGTAGAAGGTTGATGTACCGGGGCTTAATCTCAAAATTATCCCCGTTGGCTGGTGGAATGGATAAGCAGGTCGAGAGGGGACCTCGCAAAGGATAGCACCTCTCTTGGAGAGAGATGCGGGGAGGATTCAGCGCACCAACGGACGGCGGCAGAGCAGTGGTACAGAGGTTCGATGGAGACGGATCCATCGGTGTGGGTGTGGTGGTGGGTAAAAGAAAGGTAAATGGAGAAATACCGACTTCGGAGTCGATCGAGGGAACGCGGACAGGTCGGGCACTAGAATCCCGTGTCCAGCCTATCTTGCACAAAAAGGGGTTAGTACAAGTGGCAGCGTGATTTATAATTAGGGGAAATGAAGTGAATGCGGTGTTTGTTTTGAAAAATGATACGGATTTTGAAAATATGATGCGATCACAACAAATGCAACAAGCAACCCTAAAATCTATGGTCACCTAAGTCAAAGCTCTAGACCGCTCCTAACTTTCAAAAGACAAGTCGCAGGATAAAATCCTCCACTGCCTCTTTGTTTCTCCTGTGGCCAGGTAAGTGCCAGGTAAGTGGGAGGTTCTCCACTACGTAAGTAGTGGGCCTAATTAAGTAACCACCAGCCTTCGACACACTTTCCTTAGACACCACAAAAAGAAACGCGGATAAGCAATGAATTACCCACGGCCTTCTTCTGTCCTAAGTGAGCGCGACGGTCCTTAGAGTCATCTCTAGATATTTTTTAATTAATGAGGGTAATGCGGATGCAGGTTTATGATTTTTGGGGCTTAGGAAGGGTAATGAACTCCCCACCTAATCTGGATTTGGCCGTACCCCTTAATGTCTGTATTAATTATGCAAACAACCACAAAATCAAAAACAAGCACAATTTATTTTGCTTTTTGCGGCGCTGCGATTTTTGCAAAGAATCCTGCAACAAATTGTTAATTGGAGCAGATTTAGGAAGGAGATAAGAAAGATAGAGGTTACCTGAGAAAAATTTTACAGAGAAGCCCTCAAGAAGCCGTGGAACCGTCGCATTAGGGAGCTAGGGCCGCGGAAACGTGGTGGCTTAGTAGGATCTCTGCACAGAAAAATTTGGTACTGTTCCTGTTCAACTCCTGAGCCCTCTGGAATTCTCCAAATAATTTTCCAATTGCACAGCAAGCTCCAGATTTTCTTGCAATTAACCACAACAAATCGTTTAGTGTTTTGCGCGAGTTTTGATCTTTAAAAATATAGATGGAATAAACTTTTCAACTCAAATTTCAAAAAATGAACAAATAGCACACGATCCCCGGCAACGGCGCCATTTTGATTGAAACGATTTTCCGTTGTGTGTTGGTTTATAGAAAATTGTATTTAAAAATCACAACCAAAAATTATTTGACCGCAATCAACTACGGTGTCGGATGTAGCACGTTAGCGAGTGCGGATCGTCCACAGGGAAAGTGTAATCCGTTCAATTTTCGAATTAGATGAGTCGAAAATTTAAGAAAAAAAAAGAAAACAATTCATGATTTGTAATTGAAGATCAAGAGTAAGAAAAATCTAGATCTAAAAGAAACATTAAAAGAAAGAATTGAGATGTGTGATAATTTTCAACCAACAATCAAGATTAGAAGTATGGCTCGTAGGAGTAGATCGGATCTATAGATGTGATGAGATCTAATGATTACTCATTCTTATCCATTAACGAATTGATACTAGATCGATGCAAATTTATCGAGGTTTAAGGATCTTGTGAGGAAATTAGGGATTTCGTAACTCATCCTTTGTCCTTTCGATGGATCGCATTCAAATTCTAGCTTCTAGTTAATCAAATGGTCAATAATTGTTCCCTAGTTTCGAGTGAACACGATCAAGAAAGCATCATCTCGAAACTAGGTCATTAATCATTTGATTCACTAGAATTTCCAAACATTATAGGATTTAAGAATTGCAAAAATATTTAAAGTATCATCATCTAAAGATCGTCACAACTCCTACACGAGCGGAGATTACTCAAACATCATGATCACAAACACAATCACAAATTGAGATCTAATCATTATGCTTGAATTAAAAGATAAACAAGAATATAGAAAATTCACCTTTATTTATCGACAAATTTCGTTACAACTCTCTTGAATTTACAAAAGGAAGGAACTAGATCGTCGATTTCGGCTTCGCTCGGCTCCTTGAGTCGCGGATCGGCGTGGATCTCTTGCTCCGTTGAAATCCGGCGTCTCTTGCTAAAGGTTGAAGGCTCTCTTGCTTGAATTACTCTCGGGATCTTGATCTTGAAGTTGAATTGGAATTGGGGTAAGGGTTTGGCACAAGTTTTGTCACTAAACTTGTGGGAGGAAGAAGATGAATGAATTCTTGAACAATTTGCACCCTAGATCTAGACTCCTTTTTATAGACCTCAAAATTCTAGATCTAGGATTGAAATTTGAATTTTCCCTCCACAAGTTAGTTAGCAAAAGATTTGAATTTCCCTCCAAAAGTTTGTTAAGAGAGCCTTCTAGAAATAGTTTGTTAAGCCGAGCCTTCTAGATGAGCCACGTGGAGAATCGGGAGTCTTCTGGAAGCTTAGGAAGTTACAAGAAGCACGTGGAGGAAATTTGAGCCGATGACGTCATCAAAGTGCCGCGGTTCCTCGGCGCAAGCCAGCTCCCGCCGCGGAACCGCGGCTCTTTGGAGGCCTTAGGGCTTGTAATTTCTGCTATGGGCTTGGAATGATTTATGGGCATTGTTTTGATATGTTGAATTTTATTTGGCCTTCTGTATCTCTACCAGATCTTTAGCCTTTGAGTTGGCGTATCTTTTATCATCTCTTTTCCCAATTTGGGCTCTGCTTCTGGAATTTCCTGCACAATTTCACCGAGACAAGAGTTGCGTAATACAAGGATGATGCGATGCCATGAAACACAGTCAATTTCCCTTAAAGTGTCGGTTTTCAAGTCTAATACATGAAATCTGGTATTTCAGAGATGATTTGGTAATATGTGCAATATGAATACCGAACACTTCTATATGAGTTTAAATGATAGGGAAATTACCGTGTTAAAAATGCGGTATTTTCGACTGATCAAATTCCCCCAAACTTATTTTCGATCGTCTCGATCGAACTGTTTTATTAAAAAGAGAAGGAGAAAATAAAGAAAGAGAAAAGCACACTTTTGTAGGCAACACGATTGCACTGAGCACGTGCAACAAGCCTTTAAACCTCTAGGTGTCCCTAGTAGGAGGAGTGTTGTCTCCTGAGGGTTTTCAGCGGATTGCACCCACAAAATCCAATAATAAAAGGAAGATCATGAATATTACATTTAAAGAAAAGAATTGTAAAAGAAAAGCCTTGAAAATTAGGGTTTTCAACTAAGCTAGCTTTTTGGTTGTCATGAGCCCTATCTTAATGGTCATGAAAAGATGTCAGAAATTACGTCCTCCCTCAATAAAACATCGTCTTATTCTTCATTCCTATCTTTCATCCAAACATCGATCATATAACCTTGCGTGTGTGTAAAGGACATCCCTACACCCGAAGAATTCAATTCAAGCTATCATACTCTTGCCCTTCTGCCTCGGTACTTTTTAATTAATGAATATTTAGCTGAATTTGCTCACACACTTTCATGCGACCGTTAATACTTCTTGAGGTACTAACCGACCGATTACTCATGTGCTTGCTTATTTGGTGTATTTTCCTCGTCTTGCACCACCTAAGGCATAGCAGTGACTCCCAGACCAGTTGGCCTTAGGGCACTAGGTGAAGAGGCACCCTCGTTATATATTTTTATTGCCCTTGGTGATAACAAAACCAGTGTCCATTTTTCTCACCATTTTATATTTTATTCATTTTTTTTATTTTCTTCATACATCGGCTTTAAGACAAGAGCATTTCAAGGTATCTTCTACTATCCCGGGCTTTAAGAAGTGTGTAAGTGCGAATAGCAGGGTATCAACGTTCAAAATGTTTGGCTTCCCAGAATAGAAACTATTTTTCAGACTTATTTTTATCCTCAGATTAGTGACTTCCTCCATCTTACTAACCCTTGGGACAACGGCTCATAACTACTTATTACTAGTTCGTATAAGAAAACTTCAAATTTTCTTGGTTTTCTTAAATTTTTCTAATCTCGTGGATGTAATTGTTCACTATCTAATCTTTTATTATCATAAATATTAAACATTTTTATATTTTGAAAATTTTTGAATTTTTATGGATTTTGAAAATATGATGCGATCACAACAAATGCAACAAGCAACCCTAAAATTTATGGTCACCTAAGTCAAAGCTCTAGACCGCTCCTAACTTCCAAAAGACAAGTCGCAGGATAAAATCCTCCACGGCCTCTTTGTTTCTCCTGTGGCCAGGTAAGTGCCAGGTAAGTGGAAGGTTCTCCACTACGTAAGTAGTGGGCCTAATTAAGTAACCACTAGCCTTCGACACACTTTTCTTAGACACCACAAAAAGAAACGCGGATAAGCAATGAATTACCCATGGCCTTCTTCTGTCCTAAGTGAGCGCGACGGGCCTTAGAGTCATCTCTAGATATTTTTTAATTAATGAGGGTAATGCGGATGTAGGTTTGTAATTTTTGGGGCTTAGGAAGGGTAATGAACTCCCCACCTAATCTGGATTTGGCCGTGCCCCTTAATGTCCGTATTAATTATGCAAACAACCACAAAATCAAAAACAAGCACAATTTATTTTTCTTTTCGCGGCGCTGCGATTTTTGCAAAGAATCCTGCAACAAGTTGTTAATTGGAGCAGATTTAGGAAGGAGATAAGAAAGATAGAGGTTACTTGAGAAAATTTTTACAGAGAAGCCCTCAAGAAGCCGCGGAACCGCCGCATTAGGGAGCTAGGGCCGCGGAAACCCGGTGGCTTAGTGGGATCTCTGCACAGAAAAATTTGGTACTGTTCCTGTTCAACTCCTGAGCCTTCTAAAATTCTCCAAATAATTTTTCAATTGCACAGCAAGCTCCAGATTTTCTTGCAATTAACCACAACAAATTGTTTAGTGTTTTGCGCGAGTTTTGATCTTTAAAAATATAGATGGAATAAACTTTTCAACTCAAATTTCAAAAAATGAACAAATAGCACACGATCCCCGGCAACGGCGCCATTTTGATTGAAACGATTTTCCGTTGTGTGTTGGTTTATAGAAAATTGTATTTAAAAATCATAACCAAAAATTATTTGACCGCAATCAACTACGGTGTCGGATGTAGCGCGTTAGCGAGTGCGGATCGTCCACAGGGAAAGTGTAATCCGTTCAATTTTCGAATTAGATGAGTCGAAAATTTAAGGAAAAGAAAAGAAAACAATTCATGATTTGTAATTGAAGATCAAGAGTAAGAAAAATCTAGATCTAAAAGAAACATTAAAAGCAAGAATTGAGATGTGTGATAATTTTCAACCAACAATCAAGATTAGAAGTATGGCTCGTAGGAGTAGATCGGATCTATAGATGTGATGAGATCTAATGATTACTCATTCTTATCCATTAACGAATTGATACTAGATCGATGCAAATTCATCAAGGTTTAAGGATCTTGCGAGGAAATTAGGGATTTCGCAACTCATCCATTGTCCTTTCGATGGATCGCATTCAAATTCTAGCTTCTAGTTAATTAAATGGTTAATAGTTGTTCCCTAGTTTTGAGTGAACACGATCAAGAAAGCATCATCTCGAAACTAGGTCATTATTCATCTGATTCACTAGAATTTCCAAACATTATAGGATTTAAGAATTGTAAAAATATTTAAAGCATCATCATCTAAAGATCGTCACAACTCCTACACGAGCGGAGATTACTCAAACATCATGATCACAAACACAATCACAAATTGAGATCTAATCATTATGCTTGAATTAAAAGATAAGCAAGAATATAGAAAATTCACCTTTATTTATCGACAAATTTCGTTACAACTCTCTTGAATTTACAAAAGGAAGGAACTAGATCGTCGATTTCGGTTTCGCTCGGCTCCTTGAGTCGCGGATCGGCGTGGATCTCTTGCTCCGTTGAAATCCGGCGTCGCTTGCTAAAGGTTGAAGGCTCTCTTGCTTGAATTACTCTCGGGATCTTGATCTTGAAGTTGAATTGGAATTGGGGTAAGGGTTTGGCACAAGTTTTGTCACTAAACTTGTGGGAGGAAGAAGATGAATGAATTCTTGAACAATTTGCACCCTAGATCTAGACTCCTTTTTATAGACCTCAAAATTCTAGATCTAGGATTGAAATTTGAATTTTCCCTCCACAAGTTAGTTAGCAAAAGATTTGAATTTCCTTCCAAAAGTTTGTTAAGAGAGCCTTCTAGAAATAGTTTGTTAAGCCGAGCCTTCTAGATGAGCCACGTGGAGAATCAGGAGTCTTCTGGAAGCTTAGGAAGTTACAAGAAGCACGTGGAGGAAATTTGAGCCGATGACGTCATCAAAGCGCCGCGGTTCCTCGGCGCAAGCCAGCTCCCGCAGCGGAACCGCGGCGCTTTGGAGGCCTTAGGGCTTGTAATTTCTGCTATGGGCTTGGAATGATTTATGGGCCTTATTTTGATATGTTGAATTTTATTTGGCCTTCTGTATCGCTACCAGATCTTTAGCCTTTGAGTTGGCGTATCTTTTATCAGCTCTTTTCCTAATTTGGGATCTGCTTCTGGAATTTCCTGCACAATTTCACCGAGACAAGAGTTGCGCAATACAAGGATGATGTGATGCCATGAAACACAGTCAATTTCCCTTAAAGTGTCGGTTTTCAAGTCTAATACATGAAATCTGGTATTTCAGAGATGATTTGGTAATATGTGCAATATGAATACCGAACACTTCTATATGAGTTCAAATGATAGGGAAATTGCCGTGTTAAAAATGCAGTATTTTCGACTGATCAGCGTCAGAGGTGGATCTCACTCCCACAGTTAGTATGCCATTGGGTACCCGATTGCAGGCTAATCGGGCTCCGGTAGCAGTACCATCGCCCGTGGTGTCGACAATGGCCGTGTCGTCCTCGGTAGCACCGCCAAGTGAGGGCGCTGGAAGCGAGGGCGTTGAAGGTGCGGTGGGTCGGCGCCGTGCCAAAGTTCCACGGGGGAGGAAACGATCGTCTTCGGCGATCGGTTCTGGATCCAAGCAATGGAGGAGGATGGCTACCAATCTACTCGACTCTTTAGTAGAGTCTGAGCCCATTCTTCGGGACGAACCATTGGCTATGCAACAGTCGGATGCTGGCCTACTTTTTCCGAGTTCAACTGCCGAGGAAGCCGCACAATTTGCTGAGGCTATAAGACGTTCGCAAGACGAGTCGGAAAATGTAAGGATTCCGAAGAAGCCCTATCCCGCCGTAATCTTTTACGAAGACCCTCCGTGGATCCGGCGACGATTCATCGGCCCTTTGGAAGAATGGGATGAACAGGCCTTTAAACAAGCTGCTTCGCCTGATGCTGAGGACGCGCTTTCACTGTGGACCGGCGGCCATGAGTCCACTCTCGGGCTTCGGCGGGCATACCTCCTTAGGAAGGAGCGTCGGCTTGAACAAGCCAAACTGAAAGCTTCCTTACGCATCGGTATGTTCCTGTATTTCTTTGTAATACTTCATATTGTCTGCACGCATATATATGTATTCTTATCCTTGTGTGAACTGTGCAGAGATTTCGGCGATGGTGGAGGCTCTGAGCCGTGCTCTGACCATAGAGTCTGCTGATATCCCCAGTGAAACACTGATCAGTGTGAAGGGGGTTGATGAAACTGTTGCTCTTGAAATAGAGTCTTCTGTAGTGGTTCCTGCTCCCGAAGCACTTGCTCCCTCGGGGGAAGCACCTTTGGTGGTCGCCGTTCCAAAAGATCTACCTGAGGGCGACCCGGAGGCTAGGGTGCAGGTAGCCGAGGCTACCACCCTTTCGTTGGAGCCTACAGCGACGGCCGCTGCTCCTTCCTCAGAGGCCGCTACAGTAGCCCGCGTCTCTGATGATGTGCCCGAGGCCATGGCGGAGGCCGTTGAAGATGCTATCCCTCCAGCTCAGAATGGGAGGAACGTCGAAGGTAACCTTCTATATTTTAAGTTAGTAATCTTTCCATTATCTGAACTCTTTTGTCTTTTCAGAATTGCGCGGATTGGCGGCTTCTATTGCCGACCTATCTCCCAGGCAGTCTTTTCAGCACCTGTTGTAGATGGCTGCTCTGCAAGCGATACCTCCTCAGCGCATCGTCCTCTCTTCTGGGCAAGGTTAGTGTTGTCTACCCTCTTTTCACAGCATTGCTATTATTCCATAAAATGACATTGATGTCTTTTATAGTCATGGAGGCCGATGATGAAGTTGAGATCCTTGAAGGGCCTGGGGAGCCTTAAGATCCCTCTTGCATGACTGTGGGTAAGTAAAGTCTTGACGTCGTTCCATTTGTTCTTTGCTTACAAGTTTCGCTGACTGTTTATAAATCTGAACAGCCCTGCCAGTTCTCACCATGCTGGAGTCACGCATCGCCATGCCACCCGGCCCTTATGCTCTGCGTGCCTCGGAACGTATAGCAAAATTAAGCCTCGCCTCTCTGTCATCCTTGATCGAGGAACTTCGTGCTGGCAGCGTAATTACGGCCGAAGCGTTTGCTGCCGAAGCTAACGGCTCTCTTCCTTTTCTTGCCACCTATCATAGCGAGGCAGTGGTGCAAGTCTGGGTTGAGTTTTGTCGGCAGGTGGAGGCTTGCTTTCATGTGCTTGAGCGTACCCGCCTTTCTTCGGAGGCTGTGGCTGCGAAGGCAAGCTTATGGGGCCTAATTGAGCGGTGTGCGGCGAATATGATATCTTGTGAGAAGAGGCTCGGCTGCAAGTTTTCGGAGAGGGAGTTGGCTTCAAAAGCGCTGATGGAGCTTCAACCCAATCTTACGGCCAAGGCCAATAAAGCGTATGAACTTTGGCGAGTGCTTCAAAAGGCCATCAAGGAGGTGGTAGCCATCGACAAAGCCTCCGTGTTCACTCATGAAAGGGTTGAGGCTCATAAGGCTACTGAGAAGGAGCTTGAAGGCCGGCTCGCCTCATATCAGGCCCAGCAAGCTCAGGCGGAGGCCCGTCTTCTGATGATACTGAACCATGAAGGCGAGGCCCAGCGAAAAAGGGATGAACTGGCAAATCTCCTGAATCACCCGCCAACTTGAAGAATTGTAGATATATTTTTTATTCTTTCTTTGTACATACTCCTGAATAAGAGTATATTTTTTGTTTCTTTCATGAATTGCACTTTGTATTCATTTTGATTCATGAATAAAATACATATTTTTTCTTACGATGGTGTGTCCCCCCCTTTTTTTATTGAATATATTCTGTGGATAGTCTATCTTGATTTCTTTGCAGGAAAATGACGGCTCAGGATTCAGGGTTAAGATTCTGCCTCCTAAGACTTTTCAACTTTATGAGCCGTGAGGATCTCATAAAGAATTTTCTCCCTACCGGTCAAGAGGATCCCATAGGTGTAATTTCTCCTTAAGAATCATGAGGATTCCTAAGTGTGTTTTCTCTAGAAAGTCGTAAGGATCTCACAAGAGAGTTTGCTCCCTTACGAGTCGTGAGGACCCGTAAGTAATGGGTGAGGTTATCATCATCCGCATTACACGGAATCAGGAGTTGTTCTGGATCCTTCCCACGGGTTCACTGCTGTGTTCTGCGAGGACCAGGCTCCGCTCTGGACGTTTCCCATGGGGTCAGAATTGACATTATCCGTGTTCCACGTGACCAGGAATTTTGCTCTGGATGCCTCCAACGGGTTCACTGCCATATTCTGCGAGGGCCAGGCTCCGCTCTGGATGCTTCCCATGGGGTCAGGATTGATATAAGCCACGTTCCACGTGACCAGGAATTTGCTCTGGATGCTTCCCACGGGTTCACTACCGTGTTCTGCGAGGACCAGGCTCCGCTCTGGATGCTTCACACGGGGTCATTGCCGTGCTCTGTGAGGACCAGGATCTGCTCTGGACGTTTCCCATGGGGTCAGGATTGACATAAGTCGCGTTCCACATGACCAGGAATTTGCTCTGGATGCTTCCCACGGGTTCACTGACGTATTCTGCGAGGACCAGGCTCCGCTCTGGATGCTTCACATGGGGTCATTGCCGTGCTCTACGAGGACCAGGATCCGCTCTGGATGTTTCCCACGGGGTCAGGATTGACATAAGCCGCGTTCCACGTGACCAGGAATTTGCTATGGATGCTTCCCATGGGTTCACTGCCGTGTTCTGCGAAGACCAGGCTCCGCTCTGGATGCTTCACACGGGGTCATTACCGTGCTCTGCGAGGACCATGATCCGCTCTGGACGTTTCCCACGGGGTCAGGATTGATATAAGCCGCGTTCCACGTGACCAGGAATTTGCTTTGGATGCTTCCCATGGGTTCACTGTTGTGTTCTGCGAGGACCATGCTCCACTCTGGATGCTTCACACGGGGTCATTGCCGTGCTCTGCGTGGACCAGGATCCACTCTGGACATTTCCCACGGGGTCAGGATTGACATAAGCCGCGTTCCATGTGACCAGGAATTTGCTCTGGATGCTTCCTACGGGTTCACTACCATGTTCTGCGAGGACCAGGCTCCGCTTTGGATGCTTCACACGGGTCATTGCCGTGCTCTGCGAGGACCAGGATCCGCTCTGGATGTTTCCCACGGGGTTGGGATTGACATAAGCTGCGTTCCACGTGACCAGGAATTTACTCTGGATGCTTCCCACGGGTTCATTGCCGTGTTCTGCGAGGACCAGGCTCCGCTCTGGAAGCTTCACACGGGGTCATTGCCGTGCTCTGTGAGGACCAGGATCCGCTCTAGACGTTTCCCACGGGATCAGGATTGACATAAGTCGCGTTCCACGTGACCAGGAATTTGCTCTGGATGCTTCCCACGGGTTCACTACCGTGTTCTGCGAGGACCAGGCTCCGCTCTGGATGCTTCACACGGGGTCATTGCCGTGCTCTGTGAGGACCAGGATCTGCTCTGGACGTTTCCCATGGGGTCAGGATTGACATAAGTCGCGTTCCACATGACCAGGAATTTGCTCTGGATGCTTCCCACGGGTTCACTGACGTATTCTGCGAGGACCAGGCTCTACTCTGGATGCTTCTCACGGGGTCATTTCCGTGCTCTGCGAGAACCAGGATCCGCTCTGGACATTTCCCATGGGGTCATGATTGACATAAGCCGCGTTCCACGTGACCAAGAATTTTTCTCTGGATGCTTCCCACAGGTTCACTGCCGTGTTCTGCGAGGACCAGGCTCCGGTCTGGATGCTTCACACGGGGTCATTGCCATGCTAAACGAGGACCAGGATCCGCTCTGGACGTTTCCCACGGGGTCAGGATTGACATAAGCCCTGTTCCACATGACCAGGAATTTGCTCTGGATGCTTCCCACGGGTTCACTGCCGTGTTCTGCGAGGACCAGGCTCCACTCTGAATGCTTCACATGGGGTCATTGCCGTGCTCTGCGAGGACCAGGATCCGCTCTGGACGTTTCCCACGGGGTCAGGATTGACATAAGCCGCGTTCTACGTACCAGGAATTTTGCTCTGGATGCTTCCTACGGGTTCACTGCCGTGTTCTGCGAGGACCAGGCTCCGCTCTGGATGCTTCACACGGGGTCATTACCATGCTCTATGAGGACCAGGATCCGCTCTGGACATTTCCCATGGGGTCAGGATTGACATAAGCTGCGTTCCACGTGACCAGGAATTTTTTACTTTATCCGCATTTCACAGAGTCGAGGTTTGACTCTCGGTCATCTGTGCACCGCCGAGTCATGGAACTGGGGGTAGCCGCTGTTCCGCTTTGCTTGATGTTGTGTAGATTGTAATGAGACGAATGTTGAGATGATCTCCAGGCTATCTGTGAACCTTCTAGATTTGGAACATGGACTTTGCTATAGCTCCGTTTTGCTGACGTCGTACATTCCTGCAGAGACACTGATTTCTCTGCGGGTCGACGTGAATTGAGATGCTCTCGTCAAGGACGCTGATCTCCCTAAGGTTGAGACGAATCGAGAAGTTCTTGCAATAATGTCCTAACGCTACAGTTAACCTTTGCTCTTTACGACAGAGGTTCGTTAGGGTCTGTGGTACTAGGGTTTTGCCCATCGTACCGTCGCGTTGGCGATGTATCCCTCGACGGGCAATCTTGCTGTTCGAGTAGCCTTATGATTGTCGTGTCTCTGATCCCATCGGGGGCTGGACAAGACGTCTTCAAGCAATCTTCTTAGGAATTTTGACCGTCGAAAGAGAAAGCGTTAGGAATTTTGCAATGCCGCTTTTTACTTGAGGTTAGGCTCAGTTTGGGGAGCCCCGATGAGTCATAACCACTCGGCGCTGGTGTGGGATGGTCTCCGATAGTCTTTCACATTTTATATGAGTTACCGTCAAGACCCTGAAGTTAGGAATTTAGCCTTTGCTTCGTTTGCTGGCATTGCGTCTGCTGTATCGAGACGAATATCGTGGTTGTCTCTAGGTTGTTGATGAACCGTCGAGGTTTGGAACTAGGGATTTTGCCATGGCTCCGTTGTTTGATTGTCGCGTCTGAGTCCTGCCGGGGGAAGAGCACTGTGGTGACATCTCGTCTGCTGTATCGAGACGAACGTCGAGGTGGTTACCATTCTATGTGGGATGATCCCCGGTAGTCTTTCAGGTTTTATATGAGTTACCGTCAAGACCCTGAAGCTAGGAATTTAGCCTTCGCTTTGTTTGTTTTGGCGTGTCCGAATCCTATTGGAGTAAGGACGTTGTAGTGACATTTTGTCTGCCGTATCAAGACGAATGTCGTGGCGGTGACCACTCCATGTGGGATGATCTCCGGTAGTCTTTCAGGTTTTATATGAGTTACCGTCAAGACCATGAAGCTAGGAATTTGGCCTTCACTTCGTTTGCTGGTATTGCGTCTGCTGTATCGAGATGAACGTCGAGGTGGTGACCACTCTACGTAGGATGATCTCCGGTAGTCTTTCAGGCTTTATATGAGTTGCCGTCAAGCCCTTGAAGCTAGAAATGTTGCCTTTGCTTCGTTTGCTGGCATTGCGTCTGCTGTATCTAGACAAATGTCGCGGTTTTCTCTAGGTTGCATGTGAACCGTCGAGGCCTGGAACTAGGGACTTTGTCGTGGCTCCGTTGCTGGTGTCACATCTATATTTTGTTGGAAGAAGAACGCTGGGGTGACATCGCGTCTACTGTATCGAGACGGGCGTCGAGGTGGTCTCTAGGTTGTTGGTGAACCGTCGAGATTTGGAACTAAGGATTTTGCCATGGCTCCGTTGTTTTGACCCTAGGGTGACATTGCGTCTACTGTAACAAGACGGATGCTGAGGTGGAGCTGGGATTTCGCCATCACTTCGCCTTGCTGATGTTGCGTCTGCTGTAACGAGACGAATGTCGAGGTAGTCTCTAAGTTGTCTGGGAACCATCGAGATTTGGAGTAGGGGCTTTGCCGTAGCTCCAGGGTTGATTACAGCGTCTGAATCCTGCTAGAATGGGGAAGAACGCTGTTGATGATCTCTAGGCTATCCCTGAACTGTCGAGATTTGGCTTTGTTTTCTAATGAAGCCTGAGGAGGGAAGGTGTGATTCCTTCTTTGTTTGCGCCCCTGAATTGTATACAGGGATTGATGTGATATCACCTGTAGGACAAAAAGTTTTACTTTTTTCATTTTCTTTTTATTTCTTTCCGCGATACTCCATCATTTCAGCTTTTATATCGCAAAAGTCGCGATTGCCCAATCATTTCGGCTATTTTTCGCGGTGCCCAATCATTTCGGCTATTTGTTTTATTTTTACTCGCTGCTTTTTATTGCGAGTTGCCTAATCATTTCGGCTATTTATTTTATTTTTACTCGCTGCTTTTTATTGCGAGTTGCCCAATCATTTCGGCTATTTTGCATGAATACATTTTTACCTGCTGATTTTGTTGCAAGTTGCCCCATCATTTCGGCTATTTCGTATACATGTGTGGCTCGCTAGCTTCTTTGCAGCAAGCTTGGAATTAGACACCGATTTCGGAATCAGCACCGCTATAACTGGAATATTGCCAGGAGCGAATCATCACTTGCCCCCATCGATGTCGAACAAAGGTGGCTTAGCGAACAGGGTTAGGATCCTGTCGACTAAGGCTTTCGACTTCATGAGCCGTAAGGGTCTCATAAAGGTTTTTCTCCCTGCGAGTCATGAGGATCTCGTAGGTGCGTTTTCTTCTTAGGAATCGTGAGGATTCCTAAGTGCATGGTTTCTTATAAGTCGTAAGAATTTTACAAGAGTGTTTTCTCCTTATAAGTCGAGAGGACTTATAAGGGTTGTTCACCATGTAGACATATCCCTAGTCACGGATGGGACTTTGTTAGGGAAATGTTTATTCGCGCCCGTGGATTATATACAAGGGTCAGCATTGAGCCGCTTGTAGGGCAATATTGGAGGTTGTAAGAACAAGTTTAGATCCCTGTAGCATAAGACTTTAAAATCTTATGAGCCGTGAGGGTCTCATAAGAGGGTTCTCCTTACGAGTCGTGAGGATCTCGCAAGTGTAATTTCTCCTTAGGAATCGTGAGGGTTCCTAAGTGTGTTGCTCCCTTGTGAGTCGTAAGGATCTCACGCAGGTGGTTTCTCCTTACAAAGTCGAGAGGACCTCGCAAGTGTCTTTCAACGAGATTGCGCCCTTTCGGGTTTTCACAAAACTCGCCGGTAGCCCTGCTGTTTTTACTCACGGAGCCCTTTCGGGTTTTCATCCGTGCCCCTTTGCTTATGGACATACCGTTTTCTTTTTTTTCTCTTTTTTTTTAACGAGGTTGCGCCCTTTCGGGTTTTTACAAAACTCATCGGTAACCCTGCCGTTTTTACTCACGGAGCCCTTTCGGGTTTTCATCCGTGCCCATTTTGCTTATGGACATACCGTTTTCTTTTTTCTCTTTTTTTATTGTCTCTTTTTTTGTATCAGCCTTGGGATGCTGCGGACTGTAGTAGTTTATTGACGTCTCGGTCAATATCCAGTTTCAGGATATAGTGGTCCATCGTTAGTTTAAGAACGTTTCGGTCCTTATCCAGTTTTAGGATATAGTGGTCCATTGTTAGTTTAACGACGTTTCGGTCTTTGGTTCATAGGTCGGACATGTTTGAAGATCTTTCAGCACTCTTTTAGTTTCTTGCCGAAAAAACAATTTCTCATGGAGCTTCCCCTATAAAAGAGCATGATGCCCCCGACGTGTCCATCCTTTTCTGAGCATGTGGTTGGGGCGGGTTCACCTTCCAGTTATCAGACAACTCAAATTTGCTCTTTTGATATCCATCCTCAATCCAACCTTTGAAGACGTAGCAATCTTCGAGTGGGTAGCCCATTACTCTGTGGTAGGGGCAATACTTAGGATTGTTAACGTCACCTGGTTGCGATGGATGTTTTGGATCTGGAAGTGTGATGAGCCCATTACGCACTGCCAATTTGAACAGTCTTCTTGTTTTATCCCTGGGAAATGAGTAAGGACGTTTCAACTTCTCATCGAGGGATCGCGGCTTGTTGCTTTGACGAACAAACGGTCTCGGGTTACTCGGTTGTTGCTGAGCGTTGGCGACAAAAGTCGCTTTTCCCTTCCCCTTATCCTTTTTGCTTGATCCCTTGTTTGCGGGTCCGAGATCCTTTTCAGGTAGCGTGCGATTGCGTAGCGGAATGTTCTCCCAGCTCTTCGTTTCTTCCTCTTTTCCTGAAGTGGATTCCTTAAAGAGAGGGCTGAGAATAATTTCTTCTTCAGAATTGCTCCCGAAGGTGAGAACTTGTGATCCCCCGGCGTTGACCATGTGACAGTCGCTGGTAGTTCTTTTACGCTCCTCGGCCGTGCTTCTTTGCTCCCGACGAGTTTTGCGTTTTATCCGCTTGAAATTTTGCTGGTGAGCAACATATCCTTGCCACCATCTTTTAAAAGCGTTGCACTCTTCAATGGGGTGCACAATTTTTTGATGATATAAACAGTAATTAGGATGGGCATCCTCATCATTAAGGCGTATATTGCCAGGAGAATTTTCTCTAAAAGAGGGCGGCTTCATTCCCATCGATATGGCTTTGGCGAACCTTTTCCTCGTCTTGAACCTCCTTTTATTTGTGGTAGATGAAGTGCTTTGACCTGGGGGAGTGTTTTAACCCTTTCGTCTAGTTGCCGGCGTTTAGCCTTTTCAAATATGGTCATCTCACGCTCTTGATCAGCTTTGCTTTTAAGACGGGTTTCGTTCAGGAACGCATCAATCGTTTCGTCTGATGGTTCTATAAGTTCCGGCTCAGGATCTGCCCCCAATTTCTTTGCGTTAGGAGCTTCTACACCGTTTATTAACGAGTGAGAGATCATATGGCAGCTTGCCACATAATCCTCAGGTTCATCTGACGAGTCTTCTCCATTGTCATCACCTCCGTCCTCAAGGATGTGGCTGAGGAATTCTTAGAGTGTGACTGGGGTCCGCGCCTTCTGATTATATTCTTCCAGCGCGTCAATATGTTTTTGCAGGTCCGTGCGTTTGTCATCAGGTTTCACGGGCTTCTTAGTTTTCTTCTTGGAAGACTTTGACGGCTGGGTATGAGCGCTTTGACTATCACCACCGGTTTTTGGAATTGGGCGCGACTTCAGCATTCCTTCGATAATCTCGGGTTCCAGCGGATTCTTCCACCTGATTGCCGGGCATGTTTGGAGATTTCTCAACATTCTTTTAGTTTTTGCTGAAAGAGCGACCTTCCATGGAGCTTCTTCAATGAAAGAGCATGATGCCCCCGGTGTGTCTGTCTTCTTGGGAGCGTGTGGCTATGGTGGGTTCACCTTCCAATTCTCGGACAGGGCAAATTTTCCCTGTTGGTATTGATCTTCAATCCAACCTTTAAAGACAAAGCAATCATCAATTAGATAGCTTACCGTTTGATGGTAAGGGCAATAATTGGGACTATTAGCCTCGCCGGGTTGCAACGGTCGTTTTGGATCCGGCAGATTGATGAGTCTGTTGCGCACTGCCAGCTCGAACAGTCTCCTCGTTTTATCCTGGGGAAACGAGTAAGGACGTCCCAGTCTCTCCTCGAGGGATGGGCGTGAACGCACGTTGTTTTGGCGAACAAACGGCTTTAAGTTTCTCGGCTGTTGTTGAGTGTTGGTGACGAAGGTTGCTTTTCCTTTCCCTTTTTCATTTCGAGAGTCCGTCTTTGGAGGAGATGGTTTATGTCCCATCTGGTCTATTTGGGCCAACTTGTCAATCAAGGCCTGGAACGTGGTCGGCTTGAAGAACATCATGAACTGGGAGATGGTCGCCTGCGGATCAAGAGTACCCACGAACATGCCTACCACGGGAGTTTCTTTGATACGCTGCTCGCATTTCGACCATAAATTCCGCTACCGTATCGCGTATTGTACCTACGTTTTGCCTGGATTTACCCTGGCGTTGATCAATGCAGTGATCGGGGTGCGCTCGCTAGCGCTTGCAAATCTCTGTGTAAACAACAGCTCCATCTCCGCAAAAGTTTTGACGGAGTCGTTGGGAAGTTCGGAGTACCATTCGAACGCCGTCTCCGACAAGCTGCCGACGAATTGACGGAGCAAAAGTTTATCATCACCCCCGGTGTTGCCGCAAAGAGCCCTGAACTGAGCGATATGTTGATGGGGATTGCGTGTCCCCTTGTACATATGGAATTTGGGGATTGTGTATCCTGATGGGTAACTTATTTAGTCATACCAGCCCGGATATGGTCACCCAGTGCTGACGACTTGGCTAGTCGTTTCGTTCGCTCAGTGAGCTCGTATTTGCTGAGCAATATAATCATCAAGCGTGGCTTTTGAGATGGTTTCCTCTTTGGCCGCTGAAAGAGCCGGAAGAGGGTTCGATGTCTCCCCTTTGTCATCTTCAATGATGATCGGGGGGTCTTTAGCTGGAGGTTCTGGCTGTAACATCATCTCGACCATGTCTTGGAAGAGAAGCGCCATTCGTTTTATATTAGCCGCTTGTTCTGCTGCTTCTCTATCCTTCTTTTCGAGGACTCTGCGGAGGAAGTCAGCATTGGTTTCTTGTTCGTGACGCTGCTCCAATGACGCTTCCGGGCTCTCTTTTGGTCCGGTGAGTGCGGCCATCGCAGTCAGCATCTCTTGAAGCTTCTGTTGCTGTTGCTCCTGAGCCTTTGTTATCGATCGGGTAAGCGGTCGATGACCCGTAGAAGCACGGCTTTCCTCTTTTCTGGATACCATGTAAACAGTATGGACCGTTATGCCCCCAGACTTGGGGCGTTTAGGCTTTACGTCTTTGTGGTCTGCCGTAGCCACAGGGGCTTTCTTCGGCCTCCTCCTTTTATGGGCGGTCGAAGTTGATGAGGCCGTTGTAGTGGGCACCCAAGTAGCTGTCATCTTTCGTAGATTGACAGGACGGTTCTCTTCTCGCTGGACCTTTAACTTTTTCTGTCGGCGAGAGTAATCTTGATCAACTATTGAGTCCTGAACCTGTCGCCAAACTTTGTAAATTTTGGAAGAGAGCCGCTGGGGGGGCTGCTCCGGCTTTGTTTCTGTAATATTCTCCAGGGGTGGAGGAGATCTTTTCAGTACGGCGGTAGGAGAGTTCCTGCGCACCTTGTTCAGCAATTCAAAGCTATTCCCGGTTGGAACAGTAGCATTGACTTCCACCGTTGGAGCTGGTGGAGTTAGCCCAAAGGGGGAGTTGCCCTCAGCCTTCCTTACTCGGCGCCAGTGGCAACGTCGAGCGTATCGAGCCGATGGTGTTGGTGCGGTAATGGGGATGGCTTTGTCTTGCCCCCTGTTTAGGTGAGGCGCCACCGGTACCAGCCTCTTGAAGACCGAGGTCCGTCGAGCAGCAGTATCTAATCTGTCAAAGACAGACTTTGGAGCAGGGACGGGAGCCGGAGTATGAGCCAGAACAGTCAGTCTTGTAAAGACCGATAATTTGGCAGGAGAAGCCGCCTTGACGACTTCAGGAGCAGGGGTGGCTATCCTCTTCGGAATAACCTTTTCTGGAATCGCAGGCTTCATCATGGGCCCACATGAACTTTGGTCCAATCTGGCGAAGACTGGGGCGCTAAAGCTGGACGACCCGTTGAGAGGGGCCGCGATAGTAGCAAGCCGATCAAAGACCGACTTCTTGGGAGCTTATGGTGTTGGTATAAGAGCGCTGAAGCTCGTTGGTGGGAGCATGGTCCCGAAAAACAGTCCGGTGGTGGCCTGAGTCACCTGGTCCACCGGCATCGTGAACAAGGAGGCCGCTTAGGGCCCGTAGGCTATGCCTCCAGATGAGGCGGAGCGCGAGTTGCAATTGCAGTTGGAACACTTCACGCAAGTAGACGCCATTGTTTTCTGCACCCAGCAAGACACCAAATCTTAGTACCTCGAACCCAAGGGCAACCATATCAAACCGCGATTCGTTCGCGAACACGACACACGAAGTGTGGAGTGGAAAGAGGAAAAGGTCCCACCGGGCGTGCTAGAATCTGTTCCCGTCCGAAAGACGCGACGAAGACGCGATAAACGTCTTGCCTAAATTTCGGGGCAGATGCTAATTGGAGCTATCCGTCCACCTCTCCGAAGATGCCAAGTTGATTTATGGCACCATGTATCGAAGGTTTAAATGGATGCGGCCGATGTAGCAGACTTCGTCAGATTCCCCCTCGCTTGAGGGGGTTTTTGATTGTGGGGACACTCTTCCCTGCAGGCGCAAGCCCCTGCAGTTAATTACGCTACCGCATCGCGGTAACCACTTTCTTCTTTTCCAGATGGTCACTTCGTATCGTGGGTGTTTGTTTTGTTTGTGGTTGCCCGTGGATTGTATACGGAGACTAATTTATGTTGTCTCCCGTAGGGCGTGGACTAGTCCAAATCCGTATCTTTCTTAGATTTGGGTTTGGGGGTTGGGTTTAAGGATACGTTAGCCTCATTTGAGACTAAGATCAACTTAAACGTATGTTAAGGATACGTTAGTCTAATTTTAGACTAAGATCAACTTAACGGGATCGTTTAGATCCAACAAGAGAGCAGTTGGGCTTTATTGTTTAGTTTAGTGACATTGCGGTCGATTAGTTTAAGGACATTACGGTCCATTGTTAGTTTAAAAACATCTCGGTCCAATGTTAGTTTAAAGACATCACAGTCGAGGTTAAGGACATCATAGTCCATGGGTTGAAGGACCCCACAGTCTGATGTTAGTTTAAAGACATCACGGTCGAGATTAAGGACATCATATTCCATGGGTTTAAGGAACCCACAGTCCGATGTTAGTTTAAAGACATCACGGTCGAGGTTAAGGACATCATAGTCCATGGGTTTAAGGACCCCACAGTCCAATATTAGTTTAAAGACATCACGGTCGAGGTTAAGGAAATCATAGTCCATGGGTTTAAGGACCCCACAGTCCGTAGTTTAGAGACATCATAGTCTGTGAAATGTGTGGTTGTCAAGACCCGTCACCTCTCTGAAGACCTTGAAGGATTACAATGACAAATATTAGAGGAGTGAAGAGATGTACCCTCAAACCAAAGTGGATTAAGTGATCTGTAGTCCAATTTGGAGCTAAGATCAATTAATTAGATTATGAGCACATTGGCTCAGTTAAGTCTGAATTGAGGACTTATGGCCAACTTGGGCTAAATCCAATCAAATTTGAAGAGTTGGCCCTATGTTGGACCATTAACACTTGTCTGGATTCAAGCCCACATTATTTAGCAGTGCTAAACAAGAGTTAGAGGGCTTTGATAACATTTTTATCTTTGACTGAGCATGGAACATTATAGCTCTGAATTTTACTCAATTTTGAGGTTCAGTTGAAGGGGAGTCTTTTGCCTCTGGAAAATTAGCCGATTCGGCTAAAACTAGTGTTAAACACTAGAGAACAACAGTGTTAAACACTGGAAATACAATTCTCAATTTAGTGTTAAACACTAGAAAATCACAGTGTTAAACACTGGAAATGAAGTTGTCAAATTAGTATTAAACAATAGAGAGGAAAGGGTCATGTGGGGACACGTGAGGGTACCCAAAGATGGGGCTAGATCCCTTTTGTTCTATTCTTAAGTCTGTAAATAAGTGTTAAACACTTTTAATTTTTAGCCATCATGTGTGGGCACATGATAGGCACTCATGCGCTGATTTGTTAAGGCATTTATTAGGGGTCACGTGGTAACACGTGAGAGCGCCCAAAGCCCATATTTCCTTTGCTTTTATTCTCTTTGTTTTGGAGGTCACGTGGGGGCACGTGAGGCATTGCCTCAAAGCCTTTTCCTTTTCATTTTTGGGGATCTTTTCAGGGGTCACGTGGGGCCACGTGACCTTAGTTCTTTGCATGCATAGAGATCTTTTAAGTCTCCTTATTTTTTAAGAATTAAATTCTCTGTAGGGTTAAACCCTAATTATGCTTTTGGAGGAATTAAATTCCTATTGTGAAATAATTAAATTCTTATGTAGGGTTAAACCCTAATTTCCTTTTAGGGGAATTAAATTCCCATATATGTAAAAGAATTAAATTCTTGTATAGGGTGAAACCCTAATTTCATTTTAGGAGGAATCAAGTTTCTGTAAATTTGAGAGAATTAAATTCTCAATTAGGGTTAAACCCTAGTTTGTCCATCTTGAAGGAATTAAATTCCTATAATTTTAGGAGAATTAAATTCTCATATAGGGTTAAACCTTAGTTTTGTCTTGGAGGAATTAAATTCCTGCGAGTTTGAGAGAATTAAATTCTCATATAGGGTTAAACCCTAGTTTTGTTTTGGGAGAATTAAATTCTCTAAACTCAATTCCCCCTCTAAGTTTTGGACCTGCATGGCAAAATCTCAACCCGATGAGAATTAAATTCTCAACCCATGGGAAGATTTGCTTCTACAGATGTTCAACCAAAGAAGAACTAAGTTCTTTTTGTAGAAGAGTTAAACTCTTAGATTGAGAATTAAATTCTCTTTTTTATTTTATGAAGCTTTGATCCCTTTCTCTTTTCTCACCTAGGGTTTTCTTTCTTGAGAATTAAATTCTCCTTTCTGTTCTCTCTGCTATTTGCTTTTAGAAAAAGATCCCAAAATTCTATATATCTCTCTTCTCTTCTTGGCTCCTATTTATAGGAGAGGGAAAAGAATTAATTTGTTTGGTAAATCTTTCATTGAAAGATTTTGTTTGTTTTCATAATTAATATGATTCTTTAGATCACACAGTGAATTTTATTCACCGTTGGATTTTAATCCAAAAGATATTATGTTTGTTATTTTTGGTGAGATTTTAGGGAAAATCATTCCTTGTCTAAAATCTTTCCATAAATTGGTGATCTTTAATATCCCTTGTATTTTTAATTCAACGGTCCCCCATAATCCTTTTTGTGTTTGGAAAGATTTGGAGAAATACTTTCCCAGTTAGGATCTTGGATTTCCCTTAATTAGAATTTAATTCTATCAAGTTATAAGGGCTTTCAAAACCTATCACGTGTTGGCATGTGACCCCTCTTCATTCAGAATTTAATTCTTTATTTTAAACTGGGCTAAAGACCATCACGTATCAGCACGTGACCCTTGGTCATGTGTGAGCGCGTGACCCTTGGTCACGACGCCCAATTGGAGTCTTTCCTAAGCCACTTGTTTTTACTTCTACTTGCTTAAAATTTTAATTCTGTAAATAGATCACGTGTGAACACGTGATGCCTCATTGAGGGAATTCCTAATTTTTAATCAGGGAACAATTATTTTGACAAATTGTTCAATGAGAGCTTTACTAAGAATTTGGATGGACTTGTCATTCAATCTCAAGATATAAACCGTGATTTCATGCGTAAAATAAGACTGCCTGAGGTTAAAGAAGCTTTGAACAGAATGAGTTTAAAAAAAGCGGTTGGTCCTGACGGGATTCCTATCGAGATTTGGAGATGCTTAGGAGAAATAGGCGTTAAATGGCTGACGGATCTATTTAATAAGATTTGGCAGACAAAAAAGATGCCAAATGAATGGAGGAAAAGTATCCTTGTACCTATCTACAAGAACAAGGGTGACATTCAAAGTTGCTCAAACTACCGTGGAATAAAACTTATGTGTCACACCATGAAACTTTGAGAGAGAGTGATTGAACACAGGCTAAGGAAGGATATTAAGATAACAGAGAACCTGTTTGGGTTCATGCCTGGACGATCTACGACAGAGGCTATTCATTTGCTTCGTCAACTTGTCGAGCGTTTTCGAGAGAAGAGAAGAGATTTTCATATGATATTTATTGATTTAGAAAAAGCGTACGACAAGGTACCTAGAGAGGTATTATGGGGGACAATGATGAAGAAGGAGGTCCCCGTCAAGTATATTGACATAATCAAGGATATGTACAATGAAGTAGTGGCAAATGTCAGAACTTGCGGTGGCTTAACGAGTGATTTTCCGATTACAATTGGTTTACATCAAGGATCTGCATTAAGTCCATTCCTGTTTACCATCGTGATGGATGAGCTTACTAGAACTACCTAAAATGAGGTACCTTGGTGTATGCTATTCGCTGATGATATTGTTCTAGTAAATGAGACGAAAGCAGGGGTAAATGCCAAATTGGAATTATGGAGGCAAACATTAGAATCTCGGGGATTCAGATTAAGCAGATCCAAGATAGCATATATGCATTGCAAATTTAGTAAGCAGAGAAGTCAAAACCATATTGGTATAACATTGGAAGGGCAAGAGATATCACCGAGCGACCAGTTTAGATATCTAGGTTTCATCATCCAAAAGAATGGGGAGATCGATAATGATGTTAATCAAAGGATCCAAGCTGGTTGGTTGAAATGGAGGAGTGCAACAGGGATTTTGTGTGATCGTAACTTTCCATTAAAATTGAAAGGGAAGTTTTATCGGAGCGCTATTCGGCCTGCCTTATTATATGGTACAGAATGCTGGGCTCCTAAGAAGCATCATACACAGAAGATGCACGTAGCGGAGATGCGCATGCTTCGTTTGATGTGCGGTAACACTAGAAAAGATAAGATGCGAAATGAGGATATTCGTGCAAAAGTTGGTGTAGCACCTGTGGAGGAGAAGATGCGGGAAAACCGGCTAAGATGGTTTGGTCATGTGCGATGCAGACCTATGGAAGCACCGGTTCGACGAATAGATACTCTCGATATGGGCAATGGCAAAAGGGCAAAAGGGAGACCGAAGAAAACATGGATGGAGGTGATACGAAACGATATGGTTGCCAAAGGACTTGATGAAAGTATATTGTTCGATAGGAGTGAGTAGAGGCGGAGAATTCATATGCTGGACCCGACGTGATTCTCATATTGGTTCATGTAGCCTACCCCATATGCTTGGGATAAAAGGCTCAGTTGTTGTTGTAAACTGTTAGATTTATTTAGAATTATATAAATATTATATATATATTCTGGTTTTAAACAGCTATTACAAAAATACTCCGAAAACTACCCGAATCTCTTCTAAAAATCTAATTTTAAAATATGAATAATATCGTACAAGCCAAAACTATAATACGATATCCGGTTAAATAAAATGCATACCCCCAAGAACGTATACACGTAAAATACACGTAGCGATCCAAACGAGTCTGTTTTAACAAACTGGACATGAACACGATGTCAACATGCAAGCATAGGGTATGAAATTATACATGCCATGCTAGATATTAAAATATATATTTGGTTATAATTTGTATTATTTAAAATATATGCAGATACTAAAACATATAAGTGTGTATTAGATCTAAATGTGCACGGATCCTTAGTACTAACAAATATATGACGTAATTTAGAATCAAGATGGGTTTCAAGTATGCGGGTCGGATCGGATACTAACCATAGATACCAAAGCACTATCCGCACCCAAAACAAATAATAATCAAGAAATAGTCATAAGATTAGAAAATATCCAAATCAAATATGGTATAAATGAACTAGGTGTTGGATATGTATGCCCTAGAGGCCATTATTGTATGGTACTAGTTTGTATAATACATTTTGGAAGCTTGGGATATATATACGGGTTTACGTCAGTCTTGCTCAATATAGTAGTATGCTACTTGGTTTGTTTCTATCTTAATATGTGTATATGTTTCTTTTAACATATCACTAATACATATTGATGGAGCCCTTAGGATCTTTGCTTGACTACCGGCGTTGTGATGGCGTTCACCCTAGTGGGGGTTGGGTAGTCTATAAGCATATCCTTATACAGGTCCCTAGTCGTACAATTATCGAGACAGGGCATCGATACTCCAGAGTAGACTGGTGCATACGCTTCTCGTCCCAGCAGGGGAGATGGTCTGTCCCACAGCCATCAGTACGTCGTACTGGAGATAGTATGCAGGTGCTCGTTAGGTTATGAGTACACTGGACAGGACTCGTCGGGAACTGTTGGCTGGTATTATACCTATCATCAGTTAACAGTTCCCAGGTGACATGAGTACAGCTTAGTCCGTTGACTTGACACTGTCACTTCGCCTCGAGTGTGTTCCCACTGTTCTTAGATTACTACCCTACCACGGCTCTATTGAGTCGTGCAAACAGGTAGTAGTTGGGTGCAGTCCCGAAGCACTTGGAGGCAGTGACGGTTAGACAGGATTCGTCTCTCCCGGTATTGGGAGTTGATATTGCGCTGTGTCTAGAAGAGCCATTACATAAATTCCCTGGACAAGGCAAGCGAGATTTACTGGTTGTGTTTCCAGTAGTTTCTCAGGGTGTTCTGGGCTATACTCCGACACGACTTGTACCGCTATTAGGGGTCTGGCGTTTACCGCCCCCTAGGCCCGACATGCGATACTCTTAGATGAACAGATCAGACTGTACGGAGATTGTCACATTCAAGCTCAGTAGGAGTTCAAATGGGTTCACCTCATCGGTCTTCTTATCGGCATCTACCTGGGGACCGTTACGTATAGCTAGTACCGCTTGCGGCCTGTGGTTAAACCCACTGCCAGCATAGTGTCGAGTCTTTAGAGTCCTATACAGAGGGTTGTTCACCTTTGGGTGAAACAAGTAGAGGTCGTATGGTTTTACGATAGGGTTCGTTCACATATGCGTACTTGTGCGTGTTCGTTGTTCGGGCAGTTGATACTAGTGGGCTTTGGTTTAAGCCAGATCCTAGTATTTGGTTTTGGGTTGGTTCGGTCTCATTGTATTCGTGTTCTTCGGAACACGGATGCGGGTGTGTATGTTAGTTATATGTATGCCCTAGAGGCCATTACTATACATAGGATGTATATTATAGTGGATGCTTGGACATATATAGGGAGGACTTTCTTGCTCGACATGATAGTATGCTATCTGGTTGATCTTTACCTTAACGTGTATACTAATTGTCTCTCTGTTACATGTTGGTAAAGCCCTTAGGATGTGTACTTGACTACCTGGACTATGATGCGGATCATACTAGTGGGGACATGGTAGTCCATAAGTACATCCTTCAAGGTCCCTAGTCGAGGGTATATCGAGACGGGGCATCGATATACCAGAGTAGACTAGCATATACCTTCTCGACCCATACAGATGGGCGATGGATGATCCCATATCCATTGGTGTTTGACATCAGAGATGATATACGGGTGCTCAGTGGACACTGGGTACACTGGACGGACTCGCCGAGAACTCCCAGATGGTATTATACCTTACGTCAGATGGCAGTTCTCTGGTGACACTGGTACAGAGTAGTCTGTTGACCCGAGATCGTCATAGAGTCTTGTGTGGTTCCCACTGTGCTTTGATTTCCATCTTACCACGTCCAAGAGGGCGTGCAAAACAGTGGTTTTTGGGTACAGTCCCGAATCACATAAAGGCAATGAGCGATAGGAGGGGATTCGTCTCTCCCGGTATAGGGAGTTGATGTTGCGCTGTGTTCGATTAGCTATAACCGGAAATCCCTGGCCAGGGTTGCTGAGATTTACTGGTAAGTGTTACCAGTAGTATCTCGAATTGTTATAGACCTCATATCGACACGACTTATCGAGCTATTGGGGTCTGGCGTTTACCACCCCTAGGCGAGATATGCGACATATCAGACGATCAGACCGGACTGTACGGTAGTGTTACTGGTTGGATTCACTGGAGTGTGAGCGGGCTTGCTCGTCGATCTTCTGATCGCTCAATACCCGGGTGGCCGTTACGTTTAGCAGACCGCTTGCGGCTTGTGGGTGCTTGATATGATCATCATCTGCTGCCGGCGTATTGACGAGTCTTTAGAGTCCTACACAGAGGTTTCCTGGCTCAAGCGAAACGAAATAGGAGCGCATATGAGATATGTGCGGGACCGAGAATGATACCAGTATGTGATACTGTATTCGATTCTCGCGATTTGTGACATTGATCGGTTATATGCGATATAGCCGGGTTATCGGATCAAGTGTTGATTCGATAAACTGTTACTGTTAATATTAGTCGGTTATATGCGATATGACCGGATCGTTAAATCAAGTGTTGATTTAATGATTTAATGCATAATTATATATTTGATATATTACTCTGCATTAACTAGTATTGGTTCACTTTAAATGGTATTTCTCACTTGAATTGTGCAAGTTGTATATGTGATATAGTTTTGTGCACATGTTTGTATCATGTTTGATGATACATGCTTCTTTGGTTAAGTGTATAGAATTGAACCATGGTTACCTTGATGATTAGGGTTTTGCTTTTTCATTTTATTATTTGTTTATTCATTTTGGATATTAATAAAAGCATAAAAAGAAAAGCAAAATGGTTTCTTTATTTTATTTTCTTTCATGAAGCTTATTGAAGCTTCATGAAGCTTTGACCAAGTGACCATTTTGTCTTGTTCTTTTAACCCTAACCATTCTTATAACCTTAGTTAGTTCTCTACACTTGACCATGTTTATTATATGATAAGGATTATTTTCTTTTAACTTATCATATCATTCTCTTCATCTTCTTCTTCTAAAAAAACAAATGAAGAAAGCTTGCCTTATCAATGGCAAGTGAAGAAATCAAGTGAGAAAACCAATTCTAAAGTCTACCCACTTCCTATTTCTTCATCCTCTACCTCTTGCCAAGTAGTAGAGTGTGTTTTCTTCACAAGTTTCTTGACTTGGTGAAGTTGGAGCTTGATCTAGTGATGCCTCGACGTAGATCATCTTCGGCATCGTAGTCGACGACCTAGCCCGATCTTTTCTCCGATGAAACCACCGTGAGAGCCATGGTTCGATTTGGACAGCGGAGAGAACTTCATCACGGAGCTATGGAGGTGGCGAAACGGATCTACAAAGGTTGTATGTTCGTTTACTTTTAGTTAAGATGTTAACTAGCTCGTTTTGTCGCCTAAAAATCTAGCCAACGATCTTGTTAGGGTTTCTCGGCACCGTTAAAATTTGAAATTGGCATGGTTGATGCCTTGTGAGACCTCATTAGTGTGCCTAGGAACCTTTCATTGGTATCAGAGCTACTAGGCATTGGATGTCGACCTATGGGGGGTTCTCACTGTGTGACAGTGTGGCGAAGCATAGGCTCTTACCCCCAGGGTGTCCCGAGACCGGAAGGTGTTCCGGCGGGTTGTAGTCCTCGCGAGGGGGCATGCGTAAAAAGTAGCGGCTGAGGGACCCGTTGGTGCCACGGCGACCCCATTGGATGGGGTGGCTGCCTGACCTACAGTGGTATCAGAGCCTAGCTAGAGCCTTAGGCGATGCGTAGACGGAATTGGAAGTCCGATCGAACCGAAACCCAAACCCTAATTTGCTCTCTGGACTTTTTCCAACAATTGGGTTTTTTCCATATTAAAAATATGCAGAAAATTCAGCAGGAAATTCTAAGAATTACGATGCAAAAATTACCTAATGATCTTTCTAAAGTGCGGCGGAACCGCGGCATTAGCGTGCTAATGCGGCGGTTCCGCGGCCCTTTTGTCTCTTCTCCCATTAAATTTTGCACAGTAATTCCTATTTGGCAGTGCTGGTTTTCCTGGGAATTTTTAATCTGAAATCAAGAGTTGAGTATTTTGGGTTGTATTGGGTGTTCGTATATTCGATCGAATCGTCAAATTTTGTCTATGTGTTTTTCCGGATAATTTTAGAATATGTTAAAAAAGTTTGACTGGATATAAATACCCAATTTTTCCCTGCCGGGAAATTTCCAATTGTTGGACTTTTCCGTGGTTTAAAGACGTTCTAAGTAGTGCAAGTAACGCGATGGTCCCTCTAGAAGACAACAAACCTTAACTCGATTATGTGACCGTCTTGAACTGCCCTTTGAACCTTAGGGTTTGGGGGAGTACGGCGTGCCACATGTGAGGCGTTGGCTTGACCCTTCTACGGCTGGACCGTTGGTACTGAGGCACGAACTGAATGTTTTTAGACTTGTTTCATGTGTTGATCTGTATCGGGAAAACTTGGGTGTTTGAATGTTCGATCGGAAAGTTTAACATTTTCTATTTATCCGGAATGTGATACAATACTTGGAATCCACAAGTAGTTATGAGATAACTGAATGAATGTTTTAAACATAGCAGTTTAGTCTCACTTGATCGGTTGCCACGGAATTTTGATGTGATCAAAAGTCCGTCGCAATCACGTAGCGTACGCGGATACTCGCCGGGTAAACTTAATAGACAGCCTCAGTCCATAGCCCCGACCAAGTGACTGTAGGAGAACCCCGTCGCCGAATGCATCCCTTCGGGTGCTCGCGGCAGCGGTGTTCCGCCTTGGTGCACTTCGTCGACGGCATTGGGGGTGCGGCCGTCTACTGAAGTTTGCGACGAGCATTCGATCAGGATGTCGGGAATCTTGTTGAATTGCCCGACTTAATATTGAAAAGAGTTTTCGATTTTGAGACTAAAATGCGGGGTTTATAACTGTTAGGCATGCGATGTCTAAGGTATTCATTTGATTAGGCATGCGATGTCTATGGAGGTTGCGGATTCCAACTGTTGTAGTTTTACACTTTCTTTTCTGTGACCGTAAGTGTAATATGTGATATCGCCGGTTTCGTTGCTATATGTCAACGACAATTGGGATGCGCATATTTACTTACGTTGATGACATGTGATGTTATGTGTTGCTGGATATGTTATATTGGATCGTCGTGTTTGAATAGCCGGGGTTTTTTTTATGTGAGATGAGTGTTTTTCATTTTCATTCATGTAAAAACTTGTATGTAATATTCTTTTATTGGGGCACTTCCAGGTTGCGGAAGATGTCACCTCTTGTATATTATTTACTTTTCCGCACTAGGATAGACCCAAGGAGGAGAGCACAAGTAACCGGGTTCTGGAGTCCAGTGGGAGACCAACTCGAGGAGTCGAGTCCGGGTCTCCTAACTCTAGAATTGGTAGGGTTGCTTGCCGCTCTCGTAGGGGTCTAGGGGTGTGGGTTTGGCTATTCATCACGACCGTGGAATCCGTGTTTTATACTGGCTCGTATTGAAAACACGGACGTCCTAGTATATCCAATATTTCATATGATTCTTCTGCTGCGATATCTGTGATGTGATCATGTGATATGTTCTGTGATGGATACAGTATATAGTATATATGATATATTATATAGACGTTACTTATGTTTTACACCCGCGCTAGCCCTGCCCCGCTCTGCCGTTAGTTACCTAACCTAACGGTGCACGAGGGGACATCGAGGCGAATGCGGATGGCATAAGTGTACGTCGTATTTATCTGTGATGTTTAGGTACTTAAAAGATGGGACTTCATTAATGTGATTAATGAAAGTAAAAGAAACCTAAGATGTTGTAGAATCGAATTTCAAAAATAAAACAGGTAGCTACAGTTCTTGCTTTGCACAGAGGTATATATGATATATCCTGTACCTTATTCGATGAGGAAAGGACCGAGATCCCTTCACCGGGAGTGACTCCTTTAGCAATAACTGGCAGATGCTACACACTCGGTTTGTCTTTTGATTGCTTTTAAGTGTTTTTGCTTTGCACAGTGATATATATGATATATCCCGCACCTCATTCGACGAGGAAAGGACTGACGATCCCTTCACCGGGAGTGACTCCTTTAGCAAAACTAGAAAAAGCCTCAAAAGCACTCCATTTCAAAATCATTTGATTCTACAACAATATCAAGTTCATTACGCAATAGGTTTTCAGAAAAACCTGTCGTAGCCCTCCGTCATTTCAGATAAGTCATGTTTAGTATTCGTGCTGCGTTTGTTGACCTTGTCAAGGCGCAGTGTGCGGTAGCTAACCGGTATTTATCTGCTTATGCATATGATGCAGATTGGGTTAGGGTAGTCGTGCGACCTTGTTGACCTTGTCAAGGGTCGTGCGGGTGGGTTTGATTCAATCAAGAAATGGCGGGTTGAACTTGACTTGCGGTCTATGGTTTGTTGACCTTGTCAAGGTCATAGATCGTTCGGGGCAAAATATTATCGGGAATTTCAAGTGTTGAAATTTGCAATGAGATTGCATACCTTCTTTGAGATAGTTGGATCCCGATACCCACTGCGAGTAAGAGTTACTCCTGGGAGAGTTTTATACATTACAATTAGCCGATCAAGTAGGTGTCTAGAAAGGTGTTAACGAGGTTACGCCTCTGGGAAAAAGAGGTTTACATTAATTAGGTTCGTGCGAAAGCACGGGGGACCTCCCTCAAAGTACCGACACTGGCCTGGCTGAAAGATTGGCGAACTTGTAATGTGTAATTAATCCCGGCTAGTCTTTCCTTTTAGGGTTTGAAGGAAGATTTGATAAAAAAAGCAGTGGGAGCCATCCTGATTAGATAAAATAATAACCAATCTGATCTTGCAAGAGCATACGCTGAGTGTTTTCTTCTCTCTCTCTCCAGGTAGCGACCATATCACGCCTTAATCAAGATAATAATACGGAATATTGACCGAACCCGCTTGTTATACTGAGCTGGGGAACGTTGGTCCCGCTCCAACTTATAATTGTTATAAGACAGAGCAGGGAATTGGGAATTACCAGAATTCCCATGCCGCCCAAACGAAGAGAGTGCATGCTGATGCATCATCTTCGGGTGTGTTCATTATACAGAACTGTTTCTCAGTATTCTTTACGTCCTGGGTATGTGATACCAGATCAGGATCCCAGATATGTAATCTGTTACATAGGGCTACAGAAAGGTAGAGAACTGAGAACGGGTGATAAGTTTCATGAGGCAGAAAACGGGGCAAGTGTTGCATCCAAGTCTGTTGGTCACTGTCACCCTGTATTACCAATACATTGATTCTGAACGAACGTTATTAGATACCGAACCTGATATACAAAATCATATCAGTCTCTTTATTAGTAAAGAAATGATAAAATTTTGTATAATTGGATAATGTTTTGAACATTTCCTATATCAAAAGTTGATAGGTTCAGGTACGTTATCTAAAAGCATTAATGTTCTAAATCAAACTACAGTTCTAAGTATACAGAACGCACACAAGAGGAAAAGTTCAGAAATGAACGAATCTTTCTTGAGACATTGTAGACTAGGTCATATCAATGTGACCCGACTAGCTGAAGTTACATGTAGATGCATATTTAAATCAGTTTGAATCTATATCTTGTGAAACTTGCCAGTCATGTCACAAAGATATAATGACACCAGCTCTGTTTATTGGAAACAGAGAAAGAGTTGGTGAACTCTTGGGATGATACATGTTAATGTATGTAGGTCCCCTGTCTACATATGCCAGGACCGGTTCTTTGTACTTCATTACATTCTCTGATGATCTCTCAAGATTCAGACATATGTTCCTGTTGAAACACAAGTCCGAACCTTTTGAGATAATCACAGAATATAAGTTAGAAGTAGAGAACCAAAATACGGGTAAAAGTATTATGTGCTTTGATGAGATCAAAGAGGAGAATACTTGAGCACGGAAATCCTGGACTATTCTAAAGGAGAATGAGATTCTCCCTCAGCATTACTCCTCCGTATACACCATAGCACGATGGTATATCGGGGCGGAGCAATAGCACCCTATGTGATAAGGCGTGCTCTATGATGAGTACTACTGAGTTACCTATTTCCTTTTGGGGGTTATGCACTTGAGAAGCTGCATACCTATTGAATAGGGTTCCAATCAAATCAGTTGCCTACCGCTTCATATGTGATATGGAAAGGGAAGAGCCCATATCTTAATATGGTTAAGATTTGGGGTTGTCTGTCCTATGTCTAAAAGCAAAATCCGGACAAGCTCGAGGCAAGATCTGTTATGTAGAACTGGAAATGTTCCAGCTATACGAACTACAGCAGATGATTTAAAAGAACCAAAGGATTCAATAGTTACCAACGAACCTCGGCCTCTCCGCCGATCTAGTAGGGTTCCTCACCCACCTGAGAGATACTTCGGTTTCTCTATGACAGTGGGAGCGATGATTGCATTATGAGATGATGACCCAACTAGTTTCGAGCAGGCCATCGAGAGTAGAGACTCTGTAAGAATGGCTGGATGCTTAGCGATCTGAGATGGAATCCATGTACACCAACAAAGTATGGACTTTGGTTGCTATATCTGAAGGGTTAAATCCCCATCAGGAGCAAGTATATCTTGAGAAGATTACTTGGTGTATATAGAAAAGTTGAGACTTTCAAAACTAGACTTGTTAAAGGTTTTCTTCATCGACCAGGCGAGGATAATGATGAAACCTTTTCAAGTGGCTATGCTTAAGTCCATCCAGATCCTACTTGCCACGGCTACATACCATGACTACGATATCTGGCGGTTGGGTGCCATGACTGTTTTTCTAAATGATGTTTTAGAAGAGGACGTCTATAAGTACACAGCCAGAGGGCTTCGTAGACAGTGGGAGCAACGGAAACGTGTACAAGATGCTTTATAGGATAAAACAGGTATCGCGGAGTTGGAACATCTGTTTTGATGTGTTAGTCAAAGAGTTTGACATCATCAAAATGGTAGATGAACCTTGTATATACAAAAAGGTAGTAGGGAGTATGGTGATGATCCTCGTAGAGTACGTGGATGACATGCTCTTGATAGGGAAGGAGTTTCCTATGCTACGCTCGATCAATCTCCGCTTATCACAATGATTCTCCACATAGGATCAAAGTGATACCTACTAAATCCTGGGTTTTGGATCTATGAGATAGATCTAAATGGATATTAGGACACTCACTAGTTGTAGTGAGATGGTATCAATCGATCCTGCGGAGAATCACTGGAAGGGTTCCAGGGTGATAATGACCACTGAATGTCAGTCGCAGGCATTGTCTTTACCCTCAGTAAAGGGACGGTATGTTGGAAGAGTTCCAAGCTAGATACCGTGACATACTAGACGATAAAGGCAGGATACATCGCTACTTAAGATGCTACCAAAGAGGCTGTTTGGGTGTATATTGGTTCATGAGATGAACTACGTTCCTACCATTGTGAGAAAATGGAGTTGTGGCTTATGCCAAGGAACGACGGTCCTATCAGTGATCCAGACATATTCTAAGGCAGTGTCACCTGATCATGGAGATGCTTGATCTCCAAGGGATCGAGGTTAGGAGAGTAGACTCAGAGGACAACACAGCGGATCCACTCACAAAGGCATGTTCCCAGAGAGAGATTATTATGGGATGGTTGAGTATGAGATACTACAACCACTGCTATCAGATGGCCCTAGTGCAAGTGGGAGATTGTTAGTTATATGTATGCCCTAGAGGCCATTACTATACATAGGATGTATATTGTAGTGGATGCTTGGACATATATAGGGAGGACTTTCTTGCTCGACATGATAGTATGCTATCTGGTTGATCTTTACCTTAACGTGTATACTAATTGTCTCTCTGTTACATGTTGGTAAAGCCCTTAGGATGTGTACTTGACTACCTGGACTATGATGCGGATCATACTAGTGGGGATATGGTAGTCCATAAGTACATCCTTCAAGGTCCCTAGTCGAGGGTATATCGAGACGGGGCATCGATATACCAGAGTAGACTAGCGTATACCTTCTCGACCCATATAGATGGGCGATGGATGATCCCATATCCATTGGTGTTTGACATCAGAGATGATATACGGGTGCTCAGTGGAGACTGGGTACACTGGACGAACTCGCCGAGAACTCCCAGATGGTATTATACCTTACGTCAGATGGCAGTTCTCTGGTGACACTGGTACAGAGTAGTCTGTTGACCCGAGATCGTCATAGAGTCTTGTGTGGTTCCCACTGTGCTTTGATTTCCATCTTACCACGTCCAAGAGGGCGTGCAAAACGGTGGTTTTTGGGTACAGTCCCGAATCACATGAAGGCAATGAGCGATAGGAGGGGATTCGTCTCTCCCGGTATAGGGAGTTGATGTTGCGCTGTGTTCGATTGGCTATAACCAGAAATCCCTGGCCAGGGTTGCTGAGATTTACTGGTAAGTGTTACCAGTAGTATCTCGAATTGTTATAGACCTCATATCGACACGACTTATCGAGCTATTGGGGTCTGACGTTTACCACCCCTAGACGAGATATGCGACATATCAGACGATCAGACCGGACTGTACGGTAGTGTTACTGGTTGGATTCACTGGAGTGTGAGCGGGCTGGCTCGTCGATCTTCTGATCGCTCAATACCCGTTACGTTTAGCAGACCGCTTGCGGCTTGTGGGTGCTTGATATGATCATCATCTGCTGGCGGCGTATTGACGAGTCTTTAGAGTCCTACACAGAGGTTTCCTGGCTCAAGCGAAATGAAATAGGAGCGCATATGAGATATGTGCGGGACCGAGAATGATACCAGTATGTGATACTGTATTCTATTCTCGCGATTTGTGACATTGATCGGTTATATGCGATATAGCCGAGTTATCGGATCAAGTGTTGATTCGATAAACTGTTACTGTTAATATTAGTCGGTTATATGCGATATGACCGGATCGTTAAATCAAGTGTTGATTTAATGATTTAATGCATAATTATATATTTGATATATTACTCTGCATTAACTAGTATTGGTTCACTTTAAATGGTATTTCTCACTTGAATTGTGCAAGTTGTATATGTGATATAGTTTTGTGCACATGTTTGTATCATGTTTGATGATACATGCTTCTTTGGTTAAGTGTATAGAATTGAACCATGGTTACCTTGATGATTAGGGTTTTGCTTTTTCATTTTATTATTTGTTTATTCATTTTGGATATTAATAAAAGCATAAAAAGAAAAGCAAAATGATTTCTTTATTTTATTTTCTTTCATGAAGCTTATTGAAGCTTCATGAAGCTTTGACCAAGTGACCATTTTGTCTTGTTCTTTTAACCCTAACCATTCTTATAACCTTAGTTAGTTCTCTACACTTGACCATGGTTTATTATATGATAAGGATTATTTTCTTTTAACTTATCATATCATTCTCTTCATCTTCTTCTTCTAAAAAAACAAATGAAGAAAGCTTGCCTTATCAATGGCAAGTGAAGAAATCAAGTGAGAAATCCAATTCTAAAGTCTACCCACTTCCTATTTCTTCATCCTCTACCTCTTGCCAAGTAGTAGAGTGTGTTTTCTTCACAAGTTTCTTGACTTGGTGAAGTTGAAGCTTGATCTAGTGATGCCTCGACGTAGATCATCTTCGGCATCGTAGTCGACGACCTAGCCCGGTCTTTTCTCCGATGAAACCACCGTGAGAGCCATGGTTCGATTTGGACAGCGGAGAGGACTTCATCACGGAGCTATGGAGGTGGCGAAACGGATCTACAAAGGTTGTATGTTCGTTTACTTTTAGTTAAGATGTTAACTAGCTCGTTTTGTCGCCTAAAAATCTAGCCAACGATCTTGTTAGGGTTTCTCGGCACCGTTAAAATTTGAAATTGGCATGGTTGATGCCTTGTGAGACCTCATTAGTGTGCCTAGGAACCTTTCAGTGTATACACAGTTGACAGAGGCAGAGGAACCTCATTAGGGTTTTGACCATTGACTTGATTAAAACCATAATGAGATGGAGAAAATTGATTAATGAGTTTTAATTAGAGATAATTGTATCATGGTTAATTGGTTTGACCATTTGACTTTGTTGACCCATGTTGACTTAGATATTTTTGTGAACATCCTTAGCATTAATTGTGACATGATAATGGTCAAATTAATATCAACCATGAAAATTTATCCTAATTAAAATTATCATTATTCTTTTTCATAATATGAGAGCTATCTCCTCATTTCAACATGATACATTCTCTCTCCTAGCTCTCTCTCCTTCATCCTCTCTCTCAAACCCTAACCTCTCATGTGTTGAGAACCAAGGGAAATTGAGATCAAACCATAAAATCACTCTCTACTCAGTCTAGGGTTCTTAGTCTAGCAAGTAAAGCACTCTAGTTACTCCATGGTTGAGGTAGGAGCTCAAGGTAGAGGCCTTCGGGTGGATCTTCTTCGATATAGAGAAGCCCGTGAGGAGGAGCCATCTAGACCATTCCAAGGAGCTCACAACAAGGAGAAGAAGGAGTTCAAGTTTAAGGTATAACTTTCTATCATAGTAGATAGAACTCTATTCTTTTGCTAGTTAGGTTTATGGTAAAGATCCGGGTTTTAGTGTTATTCTAGCGCCAAGTTTATGTTCGTCGTAAAATTTTCATTCCGTATTTGGCCACGGGAGTTGGCCGGGACGCTAGTGTAACCCTTCACTAGGGTGTTACATACCCCATCTTGACAGTTGTAGTATGATCGTCCATTTTTCAACGATCTTGCACGGCTGACCGTTTCTCACCGTCGCATGTCCAAAATCGCCTTGACCATACTGGCTGAAGTGATGCCGGCTGAAGTACAATGAAAGGATGCCCCCGAATTTAGCAACCAAGTATCCGCATTCGTACTCTCGTTCGTCGATAGACAAAACCTATGTTCCCCTTGTTCATGTGTAGACACCACATTAGCTTACTTTTCATCTGCCTTCACATCTGAGTATTTTTTCAAGAGTCTACATTCGCTTTTCCTGTGAACCATCTTTCCGCAGTTCTAACAGCCGCCTTTGATCTTCCCTTTTGATTTTTCTCGGGTCTTTGACTTTCCCATCTTCCCCTTTCCCATTTCCATCGTCCTGCCGCGATTCTCCACTAAGAGTGCAGATGTTCCCAAACTCCCACTCACAATCTTTCTCTTTATCTCATCGTTTAATATGCAATTCACCGCATCATTAAACGTGAGATACCTTAAGATAGAGTTGCTTACCACCATCACAAGATTTTCTCAACTCTTCGACAATGAACAAAGTAATAGAAAGGCTCGAATCTTGTCTTCAAACACGATTGAAAAGGATTCTAGTTGGCTCATCACGTTGTTGAACTCGTTCAGCGGCATTGAACCATTCTCTATCATCTTCATGTCGAAAAACTTATTTATCAAGAATATCTTGTTTGATGTTGAAGTCTTCTCATACAACTTCGCTAATGTCATCATTAGCACCATAGTTTTCTTCTCCTTTGAGATATTAAAGGCCACTTGTAGAGTCAACGATGATCTTATCTTCACCAGGGATTTCCTATCTAAAACATTCAATGCCTCATCGGTCATCTTCTCGAGCTTTTCGCCTAGAAACGGAAGATATAGATCCTTTTAGTATAGGTAGTCCTCCATATGCATTTGCCACTAACTATAATTGTGACCATTGAATTTTTTTATCCTTATTTTATCCTCCGTCATCTTTTGTCTATGTCGCGGCAAACCCAACTTCTCCTTCGATCTGAACTAACTCCTTCAAAACTACGATCTAAGAAAATGGGGAAGAGAACAAAAGCGTCGTTACCCACTGTTAACCAAGATCGTAGAATCAAAGAACCCTGGGTTCCCTAACCTCGCTTTGATACCAGTTGTTGTAGTATCAAGCGTTAAGCCCTAGGCTCCGATACTAGTTGTTGGGAGGGAAGTAAATCCACGGAACCATGCTACGACAAACCAATCACACAATCACACCACACAATAATCACAAAAAACAAATAATAAAGTGCAAGAACAAAATAGAATCACAAACACAAATCAGAGAGGGATTTGTTCACAAGATCCACCCACCGTATGGCTAGTTCTCGGCAGAGCGCAATGTCTACTATAATCTTGAATCAAGTACACCACGAGTAAATCCTAGAAGATTTCTCTCAAATCTCTTTAGATCTAATCCGTCGCCCTCTCAATACAATAGTCTCTCCTTTCTATTTAATTTGGCAATACAAATATTATATGAGAGGTCCCTATTTATAGGCAAACTCTAATCCTACACAAAATAAGAGATAAACCCGAATTATGGAAATTCTATTCGCAGCAGTTATCATGATGACAGACATCTGACCCATACTTGGATAGACGTTTACCTCGACTCTGTATCTCTTCAGCTTCTTTAGCAGACGTCTGGGCTCTTGCCACTAAACGTCTGCCGATACTCTGGATTGGACTTCTGCTTCTTCTGCAGACGTCTTCCTTGCAAGCCTTCAGATGGCTACCGTTGCTCTATATTTCTCACATGCTCTCGTGCACGTCCAGACGTCTGCCTCTGCTTTTGCAAACGTCTGATCTGAAGAATTCTCCACAATTTAAGGTATAGGTTAGATAAATCAAGGCACACATAACATATTGCTACTCATATCTAATGGCATGGTGCAAGGCAACGTGCAGGATATCTTATGCTTATGGCATCGAGCAAGGCAGATGCGGGAGCATGCAAGGAGTACCAAAAATCAACTAGCCTCTTTTTTATAAGTTAGACGGATTAATGTGCCTCGAAGAAGCACTTTTGCTAGAAATATTGACAGAAGAAATTATGTTGCTGAGAATTGTTGCCAAAAGAAATGATTGGACGGATCAGATCATTATGGAGGCTAATGGCAATAAATGGAAGGAGATATTTTTGATTGGATATTTGGATAATTTTATTTTATTTTGAAAAACTAATTAAGCTAATAACATGAATACAAAGATGGCTTACCCCTACGGATAATAAAATCCGTAAGGGCAATTAACGAATGCCCCTACGGATTAATCCACAGGGACAACTAATGCCCCTATGGATAACACCGTAGGGGCATATATAAATAAAAATTTGTTAAAATTTAACTTATACTGTTTCCCCTACGGTGCTGCAAGATAAAAACCTACAGATATATCCGTAGAGAAAAATTTCACGATTAAAAAAAATATTAAAAACCAAAGGTTATCGTCCCCGTCACCATACCCTACTTTCCCAATTCCTCCCAAAATTTCCTCGTACGCACTCGTCGCCTCCTCCATCCTCTTCGCCTCGTCCCTTCTCGTCGCCTCCTCCTGTTGGGGTTCATAGCACCCTGGCCGTCGGCCGCGGCCATTGCGGAATGAAAAATTTTGGTGTTTAAAAACTTGACGCTAGAAACAACCACCTAGAATCGAAACCAAATATGAAACCAGCAACCTACAAAGATGTCTGGCTACCGAGTTAGAATTGTTTTACCGAAAGATTCATGTCCTTTGGTCTTCTACCATCTTCCTTAGCTCCTTGAGGTCATCTTGATCAAGTTTCCTCGACAGTCTTCCTCCGTCGAAAATGATTCACCCGAGTGTTGTGGCTCATGGCTCTAGCTCCACACTAAGAATCTAGTGGAGCAACTAGGGACTCTAGATTGCTAATCAAGAGTGCCTAGAAATGTAGTGAGTTGTTCTAAGTGTGTATCTATCTCTCTTCTACCCTTAATTCTCAACACATGAGATGGTAGGATAGAAGAAAAAGAAGAAGGAGGAAAAGCTCAAGAAAGGCTAGTGAAGAGAGAAGAGCAAAATGGTGAGAGTCTTTTTTTCAAAAACCAACCATGCAAAAAACTCAAGTAAAAACTCAAGTGAAAAACTCAAGTGAGAAAAAACTCAAATGAGAAAGAAAAAACTAGAGTGAGAAAAACCTCAAGCATGGTTTTGTAAAACTCAATTTCCAAATATAAAATTGCAATTATACTTGAATAGTTTGCATAAATGAATTAACAATTCATTTGTCAACACTATTCAAGCATGGTTCTCACCATTCTCTCTTCTTTACCTTTACACCTCATTTCCATTTAATTTAATAAATGGATAAACCAAAATGAGGTATCCACCTTCTAGAATATTTTCCATATAAATACGGATTACACTCTACTGTATATACATACCCGTTTTCATACCAAAATATGAATACCTAAAGAGATATAATAACACAAAGAACATAATACTAGAATATACATATCGAAATACATATACATAAATTATTAAATCAATACCTGATTTAATAATCCGGCTCAATCCCGAGCCGGCTAGTATTATCTACCGTCCGATCGAAAGTCCGGGTAATTAGTACAATCATTCGATCGGAACTCTGCACGTATCAAAATACGGCTACTATATCATTTCACCTGGACCAGGAAAACCCTCTGTGTGGGACTCTAAAGACTCGTCAATACGCTGGCAGTGGGTTTAACCATAAGTACGTCAGCGGCACTAGCTGTACGTAACGGCTATCCAGGTATTGAACGAAAAGAAGACCAACAAGCAAACTCATCCAAACCCCTACTGAGTCTGTCTGTGACAATCTCCATACAGTCCGGTCTGTTCGTCTAAGAGTATCGTATATCGGGTCTACGGGGTGGATAAAGTCAGACCCCTAATAACACGATATTTCGTGTCAGTGTGAAACCCATCACCCACTGAGAAACTACTGATCCAAATCAGTAATTCTCGTCTACCTTTGCCAAGAATTTCTGGTGATGGCCACCCGAGCACAGCGCAACATCAACCCTGAATACCGGGAGAGACAAATCCCCGACGATCCACTCACTGCCTCCATGTAGGTCGGGACTGTATCCAACTAAAACCTGTTTGCACGACTCCTTTGAGCTGTGGTAGGGTAGTAATCAAAGCACAGTGGGAACTCACCCGAGACAAATGACGATCTCAAGTCGACAGACTAACCTGTACTCATGTCACCTGAGAACTGCTATCTGACAATAGGTATAATACCATCTAGCATGTTCCCGGCGAGTCCGTCCAGTATAACTCATAACCCAATGAGCACATGTATACTATTTTAGGTGACTAACTTACACCAATGACTTGTGAGACCGGCCACTGTCCCTCGTCGGGGTCTCGAAAAGTATACACTAGTCTACTCCGGAGTATCGATACCCAGTCTCGATACTCTCTCGACTAGGGACATTTAAGGATGTGCTTATAGAGCGCCCATCTCCAACGTATATGATCGCCATCATAATACTGGTATTCAAGCAATAATCATATGGGCTCTATCAACATGTAATAGTGATCTGTAATACCACATAATGCATATACATGATGATAGAGATAAACCGGATAGCATATTATCATTTTGAGTAAGACTGTTCTACTCGTATAGATCCTCCCTCAATCATCACAATCGCGTGGCTACGATTACAATAATTAACTTGAGGGAACTATATCCAATAATCTCCTACTTGCACTTAAGGCTAATTATTACGATATCGTATACTCACAGCCCGTGCGATACTGAACACCTGACTTCTCTACTAATCAGTCTCACAAAACCCATTTGTGAAACTATTGCGTTCGAGAAATAGCCTCAGTGAGTGGATCCGCTCCAATGTTTCTATCTTTATCTCTCTATATCACAACTTCGCGGAAAAACACTATCTCCCGAAATGAACAATACATGTCTTAGAATTTGTCTAGATATCTGATGGGACCCAGTTCACAAATGAACTCCAAATCTAATAAACTTCTTAGACCGTATCTTTCACTGAATTTAATCAGTATCCTGTGCCATGCCTTCCTCAATATCCGCTTGGACCATCTGTCCAACATACTGCCCCTCAAAAGAGGGAAAACTATAACTCTGACAATCACTCTGTCATCCAGGTCACCTTGGAAGTCTGAAATGATAACCGCCTCCTGAAGGAGGCTGTCGTTACCATATACCAAGAACATCCACTCATGTTCATAACTGCTTCCCAATGTTTCTCCAGGATTGGATTAATATATACTTATTGCAACCAGTGCAAAAGCAATATCTGGTGTGGTACCTGACATTTCATGATTAACTCAATTGCCTAAGCAAGTAATATGCCAATCATGCAAATCCCTCTCCTTATCAGTCTAGAAGACATCTCTTTAGAGAGGGTGACTCCATCACCTGCGGGTACACCACGCCAGGAGTCATTCATTCTAAAACACTTTAGAATAGTGTCAAAATACCCAAATTGGGGCACTTCCCAAATCCAGATCTAAAACCATTGATCTAGTGACCAGAATCCCTGATATTTTATCCAAATCCTATGTGGAGAAATATCTTGTGACAACCACAATATAACCGATTGTAGTATAGGAATATCACTTCCTATCAAGAGCATGTCATCCAAATACCAGGACATCACTCCCTACTACCTTCTTACTAGGTCCATCTGTTATTCTGATGAAGTCAAACTCTATGACTGTCACATCAAAAATAGATGATCTATCTCTGCTATACTTGCTTTAGTCTATAAATAGATATAAGCTGCTTGCCCACCATGCTTCTGCTGCTCCCACTGACTACAATAACCCTCTGGCAGAGCCATATACATGTGCATTTCTAAAGCTAATTTAGAACGACGTTATAGTCATCCACCTGCCAGATCTCATAGTCTAGAACAGCGGTAGTGGAAAGATTGGGTCATCAAAACCTCCCTGTCACCATTTTTGAGGAGACCGAAATACCTCTCGGATGGCTGAGGTTACCCACCAAATCAGCGGAGTAGCTAATGGATTGTCGTATCCAATTGAATCTTTAGGGCTTACTATGTTTTCAGTAATCGTTTACAGTTCTGAAATCACTTCCAGTTCTACCATACTCTCACTAATGTTTTCTGAAATGAATTCATTTTACTAAAATGGGTGGTGAGTTAAGAACAATATAACTATTGATCCTCCAAATGGTAGAATGTTAACCCTCGTCAAAACCCGGGATAACCCACAAACTGCCATTACTGAAACGTGCCTAGAGTTTATCCGGATTCTGGTTTTAAGCATAAGCCGGACAACTCCATATAGCTTAACATCATTAAGATATGAATCCATTCTATATCCAATATAGAAACAAAGGCACTAATTTAATTGGAACCAGATTCAAAAATCAAGCAGCTGTTTCCAGTGCATATTGACAAAATGGAAGAAGGCCAAGCAGTATTACTCATCAAGGAACGCACCTACGTATGAGTAACCTGAAATAGAAACAAATTCTCAAATATATTACTTACAACAGAATACCTAGCATAAGTATCGACATCTTTGATCACCTCGAAGAATCCTGATACTTGCAGCATATAGTTCTCTACTTTATTCTTATACCGATAACTTCTCAAAATTTGGACATTGTATTTCAACGAAATACTTGTCTAAAACCAGAGAAGTCATAAGTAAAAGGAATATAGTACGAGTACTAACCTCTTTGTCCTAATGGACATCGGAAAACATACAATATTTTGTATAAATCCTCTGAGTTTAATAACTCAAACTATGTGAATCGTAGGTTGAAAACTGTGCTATGGTTAAGAAGAATTACACCGCTGTTGAATGCACCTTATCTAACCATCAACTGATTTAGGTAAGTGTCATAGATATAATTTCAAAAAGTTATATCTCTGTTTATAAAATAAACATACAAATATATCAGTTTGAAATCAGTGCATAACAATGGATATTCAAAACCAAATATTTACCGTTAGGCAAAACCCAGGTGATTTCCTCAAATATCAAAAATTACAAAGAATTCCGATATATTGAGCTCACCCAATTCCCAATATTCTACTCCCACTCAGCATCCATAACGCCATACATATGTGAGAATCAAGTCTTGTAAATACATACCCTGAAGTTAGAATCTAATTGGAAAAACAGTTTTCAACTAACACCGCACAGTAAAACTGAAATAAGAAAATGTTTCGAAGGGGTAGCCGGGTATTCCTCGTAATACCTCTTCCAATATCCAGATTCATGATAGTAACCGTATATTTCTTTGCTCTCACTCTAATCTCTTTATATATCTTTACTTCTTATCTTCTGTACACCATATTTAGGCTAATTGGTTTTCTTCCTTCCCTACCTTTCGGCACCAGCCTAAGGTTTGGAAGAAAACTATCCAATAAGCGTAATAGGTGTACTCTCCTAATACTAGGAGCTCTCATAACCTGAGAGAAGGTAAAGAGAAAAGACAACCGAATAATTCTATTCAATTTCTCCAGAACCGGAATCATCCTCGAACAGAAACAAGTTTCTTCGTGTTCGTATGTAACTATACGATCGCATACCCAAGCAATATGGATCTTCGTAGTGATACGGAGTGTTCTGGAGAAATGCAAAGGGGGAGTAGGAATGGCAGGGATATATGCGGCTTTGTCGTGAATGATAGTAGTCGCAATTTCCTTTGCTCTCACTCTAATCCCTTTTATATATCTTTACTTATTATCTTCTGTACACCTTACTTAGGTTAATTGGTTTTCCTACTTCCCTACCTTTCGATACCTGCCTATAGTTTGGAACAAGACTATCCAATAAGCGTAATAGGTGTACTCTCCTAATACCAGGAGCTCTCGCAATCTGAGAGAAGGGAAAAAGAAAAGACAACCGAATAATCCTATTCAATTTCTCCAGAACCGGAATCCATCCTCGAATAGAAACAAGTTTCTTCGAGTTCGTATGTAACTATACGATGGAATACCCAAGCAATATGGATCTTCGAAATGATACGGAGTGTTCTGGAGAAATGCAAAGGCTAAGTAGAAGCGGCAGGGATATATGCGACTTTATCGTGAAGCATTACAATACAAAATCCAAAGTGTTTAAGAAGGTTCGGTTAACTTGGTTTATGAGTTTTAGTTTAAGGTCAGGTCATGGTCGCTGCCAAAAAGAGAGAGAAAAGAAATACTCGGTGTGCATTCTAACCTAGATTAGATTGGTAAATCATTTTATCTAATCAGGATGGCTCCCACTGTTTTCTCGAATTCTCCTTCAAACCCTAAAAGGAGAATTAGTCGGGATCATCTGAAAATCACCCAAGGAGTAACACCTACTCATCAGTGGGGATAAGGATCCAACTATCATTGCATGATAACTTGATGGAAGCGATCCAAGTCAGCATACTCCAGAAGGTATGCGCATGCCTGGCAAGTTTCCTTTATATTTGAAACTCCCGATGTGGTTTTTACCCCTAACGACCTATGAACTTGACAAAGTCAACAAATCGTAAGTTGCTAGTCAAGTTCAACCCGTCATTATCTTGATTACCCTAGACCCACCCGCATAAGCCCTTGACAAGGTCAACAAGGCTATATGACCGTCCTAGTTAATCGCATCATATGCTACAAACAAGCACCACTTAGCTACCGTACACTACACCTTAATAAGGTCAACAAACGCAGCACGAATACTGAGTACTACTAGTAGGAAATGACGGAGGGTTATAGCTGGTTTTTGGCAAAAAAACCTTTAACGTAATGAACTTGATATCATTGAAGGAACCGAGTCGTTTTGAAAAGTAGTGGTTTAGGCTCCGCTTTTTAAAAACTAGTGGTTTTGAAGAAAACCGAGTAATCTACAGTATCATAAACTTTTGCTCAAGAGCTCACTCCCCGTGAAAGGATCTAGGCTCTTGCCTCCTAGAATGAGGTGTTTGGATGTTCTTGAACGAACGCCACTATACAAAGCAAAAGAATACAACTATAGAAAAGTTATTAAAAAACGCAAACTTTTGCCCAATAGGTCACTCCCCATAAAGGGATCTCGGCTCTTACCTCGTCGAATGGGGTGCTGATATTCATGACCGAATACCGATGTACAAAGCAAGAAGAAACGTCTGCAATAATAGTTTTCAAAAATTGATTCCAACAACATAATTTAGGTTTATTTTTCTTTGCATTAATCAAAATTAACGCAATCCCATCAATTAATCCATATTACAACAGAAAAGAACAAAAATACAATGTACGTATATACCATCCGCATTCGCCACGGGGCCCCGTCATGCATCGTTAGGTTACTTAAGTAACGGCAGAGCGGGGGCTAGACTGACGCGGATGCAAAACATATACAACATCTACTGGTATATAAATATATATATATATATATATATATATATAACATTCGTCGCAGGCATGATATAAGCAACATCACAGAAAAGCGATAAGCATGTTGGGTTACGCCAGCGCTCCGGCCATCAATCCGTGGCCAAATGCGGAACAAAAACTTTAAAAAACTGGCGCTAACGGAACCCGATTCCCCGGATCGACCATTAACCTTAAACTAGCTATATGAAAAGGAGTTTAGAGAGGTTATACCGAATGATCCGTGTCCTTCGGTCTTCAACCTCTGTCCCAAGCTCCTCGTGTCTTCCTCGATCATGTTTGATCTCCGGTCTCCCCCATCAAAGACGATCCACCTCGAGAGTTTGTATTACGGGATCTGACCTCAAAACCAAAGCAACTCGAGTATCTAGTTTGCTAACCTAGATAGCTAAGATGAAGTAGAGAGTGTGTGTGATCACTTTGTCTCAATACACCCTAGGTTTCTCAACACAAGAAATATATAGGGTGGAGGTTGAAGAAGTTGCCATGGGTGAAGAAAATGTGAGCTCAAGAAAAAATGGCAGTGAAGAAAATTGGGCTTGTGTTTTTTTGTGAGGTATTTGTTATGAGCTCATATCTTAACTAAAGAAAAACCTTGCCAAGAAAAGATCTGTCATTACACAAATATCTCACTTGCCCAAAACAAATATCTCACAAGTCACCATGACTCATCCCATGACTCATAACCATGAGTCACCAAGTGCATGCACCAAGAGTTAATGAAAAATTCACGACTCACACTTTCCCACCAAATAAACATTTAAACCAAAATATTTAATCCAAAATGAAATGGCAACATCTAAAGTAAACTTGTAATAAATTACAAGAATACCCCCCATCCGTATATACATACCCGCATCCGTATTCCGACTGAATACGAATACAACGAGATGAATATAATCCAACAATATAATACTAGGATCCGGTTTAAACCAAAGCCCACTAGTTTTATCCGTCCGAGTCATGATCCATGCACAAGTGCATGAATATGATCGAACCCAGCAATAAAACCATACGGCCTCTACAACGTTTCGCCCGAAGTAGTGAAACCCTTTGTGTGGGACTCTAAAGACCCGTCAATACGGTGGCAGTGGGTTTAACCACAAGCACGTCAGTGGCACTAGCTGTACGTAACGGCTACCCAGGTATTGAGCGAAAGGGAGGCCGACGAGCAAACTCATCCTGAAATCCCTACTGAGCCTGACAGTGACAATATCCGTACAGTCCGATCCGTTCGTCTATAAGTATCGCACATCGAGTCTAGGGGGTGGATAAAGTCAGACCCCTAATAACGCAATATTTAGTGTCGGTATGAAGCCCATCACCACCTGAGAAACTACTGATCCGAATGAGTAATTCTCGACTATCTTGGCCAAGGATTTCTGGGGATGGCCACCCGTGCACTCTACGACATCAACCCCAATACTGGGAGAGATGAATCCCCTGACGATCCGCTCACTGCCTCCATGTGGCTCGGGTCTATACCCAACTAAAACCTGTTTGCATGACTCTTTTGAGCCGTGGTAGGGTAGTAATCAAAGCACAGTGGGAACTCACACGAGACAAATGACTATCTCAGGTTGATAGACTAACATGTACACATGTCATGTGGGAACTGCTATCTGACAATAGGTATAATACCAACTAGCATGCTCCCGGCGAGTCTGTCCGGTGTACTCATAACTCAATGAGCACCTGTATACATCTTAGGTGAACCAACTAACACCAATGGCCTGTGAGACCGGCCACCGCCCCTCGTCGGGGTCTCGATCAGTATACACTGGTCTACTCTTAGAGTATCGATGCCCAGTCTCAAAACTCCCACGACTAGGGACATTTTAAGGATGTGCTTATAGACCACCCAGCTCCCACGTATATGATCGCCATCATACTGCAGGTAGTCAAGCATGAATCCTAAGGGCTCTATCAACATGTAATAGTGATTTGTAATGTCTCCTAAAGCATGTACACGATGATAAAGACAAACAAGATAGCATACTATCATCTCGAGTAAGACTGTTCTACCGGTATAGGTCCTTCCTCAATCATTGCAATCACGTGCCTGCGATCCAATAATTGACTTGATGGCACTATAGCCAACAAAGAAACACAGAATAACGGATAATCTAGGAGCCCCGGATTTCCTTTGAACCGCAAATGAAACCCGACATTCCCCGGTCGTGTGGATAGCCTGTGCAATGTATAACCAAGACCTCTACGAGTGCGACAAGTTACCCGCCAATCCCAGAAGTGAGACAACCCCAATCAACTAAGTGAATGGACCACCCAACACTTCACGGAATCCGGTAACTTGAGCACCCCACCATGGGTCATCATATACCCCCTATGAGTGCAGCGAATAACCCACCAATTCTAGAGTAAGGCCACCTCTGTCTCAATGCCATGAGATGCGTGTTAGTGTATATGCCCTAGAGGCCATTACTGTATCATACTAGTTTGTATATTACTTAATGGAAGCTTGGGATATTCACCTTGTATATACAATCTTGCTCAAAATAGTAGTATGCTACTTGGTTTGTTTCTACTTCAATGTGTACATGTGTTTATTTTAGTATATCGCCTATACACATTAGTGGAGCCCTTAGGATCTTTGCTTGATTACCAACGTTGTGATGGCAGTCACACTAGTGGGGCTGGGTAATCTATAAGCACATCCTTATGCAGGTCCCTGGTCGCAGGACTATCGAGACAGGGCATCGATACTCCGGAGTAGACTAGCGCATGCGCTTCTCATCCCAGTGTGGGAGACGGTCTGTCCCACAGCCGTCGGTACGTCGTACTTGAGATAGTATGCGGGTGCTCGTTGGGTTACGAGTACACTGGACAGGACTCGTCGGGAACTGACTAGTTGGTATTATGCCTATCGTCAGTTATCAGTTCCTAGGTGACATGAGTACAGCTTAGTCCGCTGACTTGACACTGTCACTTCGCCTCGAGTGTGTTCCCACTGTACTTTGATTACTACCCTACCACGGCTCAAAGGAGTCGTGCAAACAGGTGGTAGTTGGGTGCAGTCCCAAAGCACTTGGAGGCAGTGATGGTTAGACAGGATTCGTCTCTCCCGGTATTGGGGGTTGACATCGCGCTGTGTCTAGGAGAGCCATTACACGAGTAGTCCCTGGCCAGGGCAAATGAGATATACTGGTAGGCTTCCAGTGTTATCTCAGGGTGTTTTGGGCTTCACTCCGACACGACTTGTACCGCTATTGGGGGACTGACGTTTACCGCCCCCTAGGCCCGCCATGCGATGTATCAGACGAACAGACCGGACTGTACGGAGAATGTCACATTCAGGCTCAGTAGGAGTTCAGCTGGGTTTCGCCTTGTCAGTCTTCTTGTCGGCATCTACCTGGGGACCGTTACGCACAGCTAGTGCCGCTTGCGGTCTGTGGTTAAACCCACTGCCAGCGTAGTGTCGAGTCTTTAGAGTCCCACACAGAAAGCTATTCGCCTTTAGGCAAAAGAGTAGAGGTCGCATGGTTTTGCGACAGGTCGCATGGTTTTGCGACAGGGTTCGGTCACATCCGTGCACTTGTGCACGTACAGTGTCCGGACAGTTCACACTAGCGGGCTTTGGTTTAAGCCAGATCCTAGTGTACCTTTTGGGATTGGTTTTATCCAGTTTGCATTCGTGTTCCTCGGAACGCGGATGCGGGTGTGTATTCACAGTTGACGGAGAGACAGAGGCAGAGGATTCTCATTAGGGTTGTTGACCGTTGACAGTTGACTATTGACTTTTTGCTCAACCCTAATGAGAATATGATATGTGATTAACAATTATATTAATTAAGTATTATGGTGACATGGTTGTTGAGGGATTGACTTTGTTGACTTGTTGACTTTGTTGACTTGTTGACTTTGTTGACCGGTTGACTAGGCTTGACTAGTTGACCATCATGATAACTATAGCTATCATGTCATGGCAAAGACTTTTGCTTGCTTGCTCTTTTATGCAAAATAAGTGCATGAAATGATATGGCTATGGTTGCTTAAACCATCACATAATACTTGATTGATATGAGGTGTTATGATTGTTTTGGATTATGAGAGCCAAATGAGAAAAGTCTTCTCTCATTCTTTCATGCTCATTCTTTCTCTTGTTCTTGAGCTCTCATCTTCCTCCTCTTGCTCTCCCTCTCTTGACTCTATGGTTCACTTGTCTCATGAGTTGAGAACCAAGAACCATAGATAAAATCCCATACAAACTCTGCTCTACTCACTCTAGTTCACAAGGTTTAGCAAACCGAGTAAACTAGTTTCTTCAAAGTTCGAAGAAGGAGCCAAAGGTTGAAGCTTTCAGGTGGATCTATCTTCGGCGCAAGGAGACGACGGGGAGAAGCCGATTCGGACGACCATCGAAGCTTGAAGACGAAGGAGTTAGAGAAAAAGAAAGGTATAACCCCCTAACCGAGTAGTTAGCAACTCGTAGTTAGGTTGTTAGTTAGATGTTTAACAAAGATCCGGTTTTGAGTCCATGTTACCACCTCTAAGAAAATCGTTTTTCACCAAATTCCGCATGCCCGAAAGTACCGGGAGAGGTAGCATGGACTTACAGTGGTATCAGAGCCTAGTTAAACTGTATCTAACATGTTAGCAAAGTAGCTAGAAGATCGATCAAAGAAAAAGTCCCGAAATGAACCCCGATTTCATACTTGCTGTCGATTTTTTATGTTCTGTAAAAATAATAAATCATGCATCAAAAATCGACTCAGGGTTTTTAGAGTGCACTGTAGAAAGACGGTCCCCTGATCTCATCATTGCGCCGCGGAAACGTGGCAATAGCTTGCTATTGCCGCGGTTCCGCGGCCGTCTTGGCTCCTCTCTGGTTGTTCTTTACTACAGTATGCTTATAGGGGTATTTTGGGATTTTTGGAATATATATTTTCTGCCCAGATTTTCCAGAACGAAAATTTTATTTTTGGGGTCCTCAAAATCCGTATTTTTGATCGAACTTCTAAAAGACTTAAGCTGACGGGTTTTTCTGTGATGTGATATTTGTATTGAACGTCTGCTAATCGCTATATGTCGATTAGTGGGGGTTATACAAATCTGTGATCTGTAATGTTATTGGAATGTGTATATGAATTCATTGGATTGTCGCGGGTGAATAGCCGGGGGTTGTGAGACGAGAGTTTTCTTTTCTTTCAATTCATGTAAATTTGTAAATTGATGTAATAATTATTTGTATGGCCGCACAACCGGGTCGGGGTTGTAGCCGTCATTGTATAATTTCTTTTTACTGTTTTTGCTCCTAGGATAGACCCATGGAGGGGGTGCACAAACTACCGGGTATGCCGAAGTGCCGAGTGGCCTACTCACGGAGTTGAGGGAGGTTGCTTCGCTTCGGGTACTTGGCGGGTAGTTTGCCGCACCCGTAGGGGTCTTGGGTGGGGTATTGGCTATTCACCGCGACCGTGTAATCTGCTTTTCGTTACAGGCTCGTACGAATTGCGGATTCCTAGTATATCCAATGTGTTCATCTGTGATCTGAAATGGCTATCATTGCAATATATCTATATATGATATTATTTAGGCGTTGCTTATGTTTTACAGCCGCGCTAGCCCAGCCCCCGCTCTGTTGTTAGTTAAGTAACCTAACGGGTAATGACGGGGCCCCGTGGCGAATGCGAATGGCATAAGCGTACGTCATATTTTGGTTGTTTTCTGCAATGGTAGGATTAAATGATGGGACGCATTAAAAGAACTAATGCAAGAATATCACACATTAAAAGAACTAATGCAAGAAAATAAACCAAGTTAAAATCGTTGGAACACTTTCGGAAAACCACTCGGTTCTTTTCAAAACTAACTTTTAAATGCGGAGCTTGAGCCACTCCTTTTAAAAGCTATCTCGTTCCATCGATTATATCAAGTTCACTACGTTCACGGTTTTGCCAAAACCATTCGTAGCCCTCCGTCGTTTCACATGAATAGTCAATGGTATTCAAGCTGTGTATGTTGGCCAAAGTCAAGGCATAGTGATTGGTAGCTATTGGGTATTCATGTGTAGCATAGATAGATGCGTTAGTTTGGGACAGTCGTACTGCCATTTTGGCCAAAGTCAAGGGTAGGTACGGATGGATCCAAATTAACCTGGAGAATGACGGGTAGAACTTGACATGTGACTTATGATATTTTGGCCAAAGTCAAGGTCATAAGAGCATGGGGCAAAAATCCACATCGGGAATTTCAAAAGAACTGAAACTTGCTAGTGTTGCATACCATTTGGAGTGTGATGATTCTGGTAGGATTCCTTCAGTTTCGTCACGCGATGATATTTGGATCCCGATCCTACTGTGAGTATATGCTACTCCTCAGGAAATTTCTCACTAAACGATCAATACTATAAACCTAGTAGGTGTCTAGAAAGGTGTTAGCGGGGCTACGCCCCCAGGGAAAAGAGGTTATTTAATTAAGGAACTTCGCGAAAGCGTTGGAAAACCTCCTTTGAATTACCGACACTGGCCTGGCTGAACGGTTAAGCAAGTATTGTACGGTGAGATTGATCCTGACTAATTCATCCTTTTTGGTTTGAGGAGGGATTCGAGAAACAGTGGGAACCATCCTGTTTAGACAACCTAAAAACCATTCTAAACTTGCAAGAGCATCATGCTGAGTGTTTCTTCTCTCTCTCCTAATTGCAGCGACCAATCGACATGACTGGACTTAAGTTACTTCTAGATAAAAACATACTGACAGGGCCAAACTACAAAGATTGGCTCAGGAATGTCAAAATGGCAATCACTTACGACAAGCTGGGGTATCTTCTTACCACCAAAGCTCCCCCTGTCCCTGGTCCCACTTCCAGCGTCGCGGATAAGGAAATCCGTAAGACTTGGGAGATTGATAGCGCGAAGGCCAAGTGCCTCGTACTTGCCTCTATGGACAATGAACATCAGAGGAGGCACGAGAATATGGACTTGGAATCCATATTTCTTCATACAAAAGAACTGTATGGAGAACAATCTCGTATCGCAAGATACGAAGCGTCGAAAAAGTTATTTTCGGCAAGGATGGCCGTCGGATCATCAGTAGCAGAACACGTGCTTAAGATGATCGGCTACATTGAGGAGCTCGCGGACCTAGGGACCACATTGGAGAGTGAGCTTTATACGGACTTAGTTCTCCAGTCCCTTCCTTCCACTTACGCCCAGTTTATACTGAACTTCAACTTACAAGAAAAGGAAGTTGAACTTTCAGAGCTCCTCAACATGCTGAGGAGCGCAGAGGGCACCCTACAGAAAGGTAGGGAAACATCCACTTTGTTTGTAGGAGGATCATCTTCTTCTAGGTCCAAGGCGAAAGCCAAGGGAAAGAAGAAGAAAGCCCCCGCCAAACCAAGAGGCGGTGTTAGTAAAGTGGATACGAAGGGAAAAGCTAAAGCAACAAAGAAAGCGGGGAAGCTTGTAGATAAGGAAGAATGCTTCTATTGTCATAAGAAAGGACACTGGAAGAATGATTGCAGGGCCTGGAAGGCCAGAACACAGGAATTGAAGCAGGTTGCAGCTTCAGCTTCAGGTGTGTATGTTATTGAAAACTGTCTTTCAATAAACTCTACTTCCTGGGTATTGGATACCGGATCAGGATCTCATATCTGTAATTCTTTGCAGGCGTTGAGAAACCGTAGTGTTTTGAAAGCAGGTGACATGACCCTCAGAGTTGCGAACGGAGCTAGCATGGATGCTAAAGCCGTGGGGGACTATCACCTGGGAATGTCACATGGACATGTTTTGGTTTTGCGTAATTGCTTTTTTGTACCCAACGCAACTTGTAATATCATTTCTGTATCTTTGGTTTCTAAAGAAGGTTATGAATTTGCGTTTGTAAGCAATGTTGTAAACATTCACCTTAATCAAGTTCTGATTGGGTCAGGTACATTGAGCAATGGTATATACGTATTAAACCAACCACAGATTTTCAATGTCCAGAATACACAAAAAAGAAAGTCTCCGGAAATAAATCAGACTTTCTTATGGCATTGTAGACTGGGTCACATCAATGAGAGAAGGTTGACAAAGTTACATACAGAAGGATATTTGAATCCGTTCGAATATCAATCGTATGCCACTTGTCAATCTTGTCTCAAAGGAAAGATGACAAAGTCTCCGTTCACTGGACACGGAGTAAGAGCGAGCGAGCTCTTGGGACTCGTACACAGCGACGTGTGCGGTCCAATGTCTACACATGCGCGAAGCGGTTTTTCTTACTTCATTACTTTTACGGATGACTTTTCAAGGTACGGTTATGTCTTCTTAATGAAACATAAGTCCGAAGCCTTTGAAAAATTCCAGGAATATAAGAATGAAGTAGAAAAACAAACCGGCAAAAGTATCAAGATTCTAAGATCGGATCGAAGTGGTGAATACTTGAGTGCCAAGTTCCTGGACTATTTAAAAGAGAACGGAATTCTCTCTTAGCTTACTCTTCCATATACTCCGCAACATAACGGTGTATCGGAAAGATGGAACCGCACCCTATTGGATATGGTACGGTCCATGATGAGTAACGCTGAGTTACCGCGATCATTCTGGGGGTATGCGCTAGAATCAGCTGCGTACCTTTTGAACCGAGTTCCCACTAAGACTGTGCCTACCACACCATATGAGATGTGTGGGAAGAGACCCCATCTTAATCAGATTAAGACATGGGGAAGTCCAGCTTTTGTCAAAAATCAGCATGCGGACAAGCTCGAGGCACGCTCAGTACAGTGCAAGTTTGTGGGATATCCAAAGAACTCCAAGGGATATTTCTTCTACTGCGAAGAGGAACAAAAAGTTATTGTTTCTCGTCATGCCCACTTTCTAGAACACCAGTTCTTAGAAAAGGAAATAAGTGGGAGCGTAGTAGAACTGAAAGAAATTCCAGAACCACGAGCTATTACTGAAAGCTTAGTGGAACCAGAGGGTTCAAAAGAACAGGACATTCCTACGCCACTCCGCAGGAGTAGTAGGCGGTCTCATCCGCCCGAGAGATACTATGGTTTTCTCATAGACGGGGATAGAGAGGATTGCATCATAGATTATGATGAGCCTACTAGCTTCCAGCAGGCCGTTCAGAGCGTTGACTCAGTAAAATGGCTGGATGCAATGCGGACCGAAATGGAGTCCATGTACACCAACAAAGTATGGACGTTGGACATTGCTCCAGACGGGATAAAACCCGTAGGATGCAAGTGGATCTTCAAAAGGAAGATTGGTGTAGATGGACAGGTTGAGACCTATAAAGCTAGACTTGTTGCAAAGGGTTTCCGTCAAAGACCTGGCTTGGACTATGACGAAACCTTTTCTCCAGTGGCTATGCTGAAATCCATTCGGATCCTTCTTGCCATTGCTGCCTTCCACGATTATGAGATCTGGCAAATGGACGTAAAGACCGCTTTTCTAAATGGAAATTTAGAGGAGTGTGTCTATATGGACCAACCAGAGGGTTTCATTCAGAGTGGGAGCAGCGGAAAGGTGTGCAAGTTGCTTAAGTCCATCTATGGACTAAAGCAGGCATCGCGGAGTTGGAACATCTGTTTTGATGAGACGGTCAAGGAATTTGGCTTTATCAAAAATCCAGATGAACCATGCATCTATTGTAGATTTATAGCGAGAACTGTAGTATTCCTCGTTTTATACGTGGATGACATTCTCTTAATAGGAAATGACATTCCTATGCTATAATCTGTCAAGGGGTTCTTGTCACACAGGTTCTCCATGAAAGACCTGGGTGATGCCTCATACATCCTGGGGATCCGGATCCATCGTGATAGATCCAAGAGGATATTAGGACTTTCACAGTCCAGGTACATCGACACCATACTGAAAAGATTCAGTATGGAAGATTCCAAGCGCGGTAACCTACCGGCTTGTCACGGGATCACCCTCTCTAAAGAGATGTCTCCCAATACTGATTTGGAGAGGGATCGCATGTCTATTATACCCTACGCTTCTGCGGTAGGCTCTATAATGTATGCGATGTTGTGTACCAGACCGGATGTAGCTTATGCACTGAGTGTGGTAAGCCGGTATCAGTCAAACCCTGGGGAGAAACACTGGATAGCAGTAAAGAACATTCTCAAGTACCTCAGAAGGACTAAGGAGATGTTCTTGGTGTATGGCGGAAAAGACCTCCAGATCGAGGCCTTTGCTGACTCCAGCTTCCAGAGTGACAAGGATGATTCCAAGTCCATGTCGGGTTTTGTCTTTACCCTCAATGGAGGGGCGGTGTGTTGGAAGAGTTCCAAACAGGAAACCGTTGCAGACTCGACGATGGAAGCGGAATACATCGCTGCATCTGATGCCGCAAAAGAAGCTGTCTGGATGAGGAAGTTCTTGAAAGAGCTTCAGGTGGTTCCGTCCATTGTTGATCCAATACCTCTGTATTGCGAAAACAACGGGGCTATAGCTTTAGCGAAGGAACCCAGGTCCCATCAGAGATCCAGACACATCTTGAGGCGGTATCACCTGATCAGGGAGATCGTGGATCGCCAGGAGATCGAGGTTCGGAGAGTCGCTTCAGAAGATAACACCGCAGATCCATTCACCAAGGCCTTGCCCCAGACTCAGTTCGAGCGGCTGATCGAGATGATAGGTCTTCGATACGCCAGTACATGGCCTTAGTGCAAGTGGGAGATTGTTAGTGTATATGCCCTAGAGGCCATTACTGTATCATACTAGCTTGTATATTACTTAATGGAAGCTTGGGATATTCACCTTGTATATACAATCTTGCTCAAAATAGTAGTATGCTACTTGGTTTGTTTCTACTTCAATGTGTACATGTGTTTATTTTAGTATATCGCCTATACACATTAGTGGAGCCCTTAGGATCTTTACTTGATTACCAGCGTTGTGATGGCAGTCACACTAGTGGGGCTGGGTAATCTATAAGCACATCCTTATGCAGGTCCCTGGTCGCAGGACTATCGAGACAGGGCATCGATACTCCGGAGTAGACTAGCGCATGCGCTTCTCATCCCAGTGTGGGAGACGGTCTGTCCCACAGCCGTCGGTACGTCGTACTTGAGATAGTATGCAAGTGCTCGTTGGGTTACGAGTACACTGGACAGGACTCGTCGGGAACTGACTAGTTGGTATTATGCCTATCGTCAGTTATCAGTTCCCAGGTGATATGAGTACAGCTTAGTCCGCTGACTTGACACTGTCACTTCGCCTCGAGTGTGTTCCCACTGTACTTTGATTACTACCCTACCACGGCTCAAAGGAGTCGTGTAAACAGGTGGTAGTTGGGTGCAGTCCCGAAGCACTTGGAGGCAGTGACGGTTAGACCGGATTCGTCTCTCCCGGTATTGGGGGTTGACATCGCGCTGTGTCTAGGAGAGCCATTACACGAGTAGTCCCTGGCCAGGGCAAACGAGATATACTGGTAGGCTTCCAGTGTTATCTCAGGGTGTTTTGGGCTTCACTCCGACACGACTTGTACCGCTATTGGGGGACTGACGTTTACCACCCCCTAGGCCCGCCATGCTATGTATCAGATGAACAGACCGGACTGTACGGAGAATGTCACATTCAGGCTCAGTAGAAGTTCAGATGGGTTTCGCCTCGTCAGTCTTCTTGTCGGCATCTACCTGGGGACCGTTAAGCACAGCTAGTGCCGCTTGCGGTCTGTGGTTAAACCCACTGCCAGCGTAGTGTCGAGTCTTTAGAGTCCCACACAGAAAGCTATTCGCCTTTAGGCAAAAGAGTAGAGGTCGCATGGTTTTGCGACAGGGTTCGGTCACATCCGTGCACTTGTGCACGTACAGTGTCCGGACAGTTCACACTAGCGGGCTTTGGTTTAAGCCAGATCCTAGTGTACCTTTTGGGATTGGTTTTATCCAGTTTGCATTCGTGTTCCTCGGAACGCGGATGGGGGTGTGTATGCACAGTTGACGGAGAGACAGAGGCAGAGGATTCTCATTAGGGTTGTTGACCGTTGACAGTTGACTATTGACTTTTTGCTCAACCCTAATGAGAATATGATATGTGATTAACAATTATATTAATTAAGTATTATGGTGACATGGTTGTTGAGGGATTGACTTTGTTGACTTATTGACTTTGTTGACCAGTTGACTAGGCTTGACTAGTTGACCATCATGATAACTATAGCTATCATTTCATGGCAAAGACTTTTGCGTGCTTGCTCTTTTGTGCAAAATGAGTGCATGAAATGATATGGCTATGGTTGCTTAAACCATCACATAATACTTGATTGATATGAGGTGTTATGATTGTTTTGGATTATGAGAGCCAAATGAGAAAAGTCTTCTCTCATTCTTTCATGCTCATTCTCTCTCTAGTTCTTGAGCTCTCATCTTCCTCCTCTTGCTCTCCCTCTCTTGACTCTATGGTTCACTTGTCTCATGAGTTGAGAACCAAGAACCATAGATAAAATCCCATCCAAACTCTTCTCTACTCACTCTAGTTCACAAGGTTTAGCAAACCGAGTGAACTAGTTTCTTCAAAGTTCGAAGAAGGAGCCAAAGGTTGAAGCTTTCAGGTGGATCTATCTTCGGCGCAAGGAGACGACGGGGAGAAGCCGATTCGGACGACCATCGAAGCTTGAAGATGAAGGAGTTCGAGAAAAAGAAAGGTATAACCCCCTAACCGAGTAGTTAGCAACTCGTAGTTAGGTTGTTAGTTAGATATTTAACAAAGATCCGGTTTTGAGTCCATGTTACCACCTCTAAGAAAATCGTTTTTCACCAAATTCCGCATGCCCGAAAGTACCGGGAGAGGTAGCATGGACTTACAATGCGGGCCCATTGCCCTTTAGAACCCGGCTACTCCAGCACTTCACCGCGGGGTAATTCTAGTACAGAAAAGAAAAGTATATAGAAAATGGTGACATCGACCTCAACCCGGTCGTGCCCCAATAAAAGAATATACAATCTGGCAGAAACGGTTGTCCACATGTCGGATAATCGCCCCGCAATAATGAATATACAAATGAATCTGAACTGTACAACTACCATTGCATTAAAGGCTATCCTACACGACAATCCGAACATTTAATCATAGATATCAACATCACAGCAGTATAAGAAAGTATGTGCAACCCCGTCTAAATGACATATAGCAAATAGACGGCGTTTGAAAAACACATACACCACATCACAGACATAAACGATGCAAAATTTCAAGTTTTGAAACTTTCCAAATTTCCCCCAAAGCAAAGACAATACTAAGTGAAATCTGGGGAAATCAAACAAGACCAAAAACACCAACTTACAAAACCCAAGACACTGGATGAAAACGGGGCCCAGAAGTGAAAAGTGAAAAGGCAAAATCGGGAAAATGGGGATTTTGGCCGGCCAAACTTGCATGGAATAGGCTCGTTTTCATCATGTGTCACATACATATCTAGACTAAGTCTCTACACTTGTTTAAAAAAAATTTAGAGACTAAAAAAATTTCAGAACAGAGAGTGGGTTTTGAAATCGGAATTTTTCGGTTTTGAAATTAATGCATCGTCAACTACTATTTTCAATATTTGGGTAGCTCTGATACCATGTTGGGGCTCCTAGTGCCCTGGCCGTCGGCTGTGGCCGTTGCGGAATGAAAAATTTTGGTGTTTAAAAACTTGGAGGTAGAAACAACTACCTAAAATCGAAACCAAACATGAAACTAGAAAGCTACAAAGATGTCTAGCTACTGAGTTAGAATTGTTTTACCGAAAGATTCATGTCCTTCGGTCTTCTACCCTCTTCCTTAGCTTCTTGAAGTCATCTTGATCGAGCTTGACCGCCGGTCTTCCTCTGTTGAAGATGATCCACCCGAGGGATGTGGCTCATGGCTCTAACTCCACACTAAGAATCTAGTGAAGCGACTAGGGGCTCTAGGTTGCTAATCTAGAGTGCCTATGGATGTAGTGAGTTATTCTAAGTGTGTATCTATCTTTCTACTACTCTTGATTCTCAACACATGAGATGGTAGGGTAGAAGATGAAGAAGGAGGATGACAAGCTCAAGAAAGGCTAGTGAAGAGGGGTGAGCAAAATGGTGAGTCTTTTTTTCAAAAACCAACCTAGCAAAAAACTCAAGTAAAAACTCAAGCGAGGAAAAACTCAAGTGAGAAAGAAAAAACTAGAGTGAGAAAAACCTCAGGTATGGTTTTGTAAAACTCAATTTTCAAATATAAAATTTCAGCCATACTTGAATAGTTTGCACAAATGAATTAACAATTCATTTGTCAACACTATTCAAGCATGGTTCTCGCCATTCTCTCTTCTTTACTTTTACACCTCATTTCCATTTAATTTAATAAATGGATAAACCAAAATAAGGTGTCCACCTTCTAGAATGTTTTCCGTATAAATATGGATTACACTCTACTGTATATACATACCAGTATTCATACCAAAATACGAATACCTAAAGAGATAGAATAATACAAAGAATATAATACTAGAATATACATATCAAAATATATATACATAAATTATTAAATCAATACCTGATTTAATAATCCGGCTCAATCCTGAGCCGGCTAGTATTATCTACCGTCGGATCGAAATTCCGGGTAACTAGTACAATCATTCGATCGGAACTCTGCACGTATCAAAATACGGATACTACATCATTTCGCCTGAACCAGGAAAACCCTCTGTATGGGACTCTAAAGACTCGTCAATACGCTGGCAATTGGTTTAACCACAAGCACGTCGGAGACACTAGCTATACGTAACGGCTACCCAGGTATTGAGCGAAAGGAAGGCCGACGAGCAAATGAACCCCTACTGAGCCTATCTGTGATAATCTCCATACAATCCGGTCTTTTCGTCTAAGAGTATCGCATATCGGGTCTAAGGGGGTGGATAAAGTTAGACCCCTAATAACGCGATATTTCATATCTGTGTGAAGCCCATCACCCACTGAGAAACTACTAATCCAAATCGGTAATTCTCGTCTACCTTAGGCAAGGATTTCTGGTGATGGTCACCCGTGCACAGCGCGACATCAACCCCCAATACCGGGAGAGACGAATCTCCGACGATCCGCTCACTGCCTTCATGTGGCTCAGGAATATACCCAACTAAAACTTGTTTGCACGACGCCTTTGAGCCGTGGTAAGGTAGTAATCAAAGCACAGTAGGAACTCACACGAGACAAATGACAATCTCAGGTCGACAGATTAACATATACTCATGTCACCTGAGAACTGCTATCTGACAATAGGTATAATACCATCTAGCATGTTCCCGACGAGTCCGTCTAGTGTAACTCATAACCCAATGAACACCTGTATACTATCTTAGGTGACTAACTGACACCAATGGCTTGTGAGACCGGCCACCGCCACTCATCGAGGTCTCTAAAAGTATACACAAGTCTACTCCGGAGTGTCGATGCCCAGTCTCGATACTCCCTCGACTAGGGATATGTAAGGATGTGCTTATAGACCACTCTGCTCCCATGTATATGATCGCCAAATGCTGGTAGTCAAGTAAGAATCTTATGGGCTCTATCAACATGTAATAGTGATCTGTAATACCACATAATGCATGTATATGATGATAGAGACAAACCAGATAGCATACTATCATTTTGAGTAAGACTGTTCTACCCGTATAGGTCCTCCCTCAATCATCACAATCGCATGCCTGCGATTACAATAATTGACTTGAGGGCACTATATCCAACACCTCCGAGCTCTCGGCCCTCCTTTAACCTCGTCGCCTCCTCCCTCGTCGTCTTCTTCGACCTCCTACGATGCCTCTATCATCTCCAGTGCCACCATTTTCATCAACGTGGAGTTCCTCCCCGGCTTCCTCGTCACCCTCGAAATCGTCAACAGGTTAGTTAATTTATTGATAAATTTAAATTTTTATTTTCATAAATTGAATTTGGTGGGTAGGGCTTCAATTTAGGGATTTTGAATTGTGGTGGCCGGTGATAGGTGGTGGCGGTTGTACCGGTGGCTGTGGTGGTCGGTGGTGGGTGGTCATTGTTAGTGTATATGCCCTAGAGGCCATTACTGTATCATACTAGTTTGTATATTACTTAATGGATGCTTGGGATATTCACCTTGTATATACAATCTTGCTCAAAATAGTAGTATGCTACTTGGTTTGTTTCTACTTCAATGTGTACATGTGTTTATTTTTGTATATCGCCTATACACATTAGTAGAGCCCTTAGGATCTTTGCTTGATTACCAGCGATGTGATGGCCGTCACACTAGTGGGGCTGGGTAATCTATAAGCACATCCTTATGCAGGTCCCTGGTCGCAGGACTATCGAGACAGGGCATCGATACTCCGGAGTAGACCAGCGCATGCGCTTCTCATCCCAGTGTGGGAGACGGTCTGTCCCACAGCCGTCAGTACGTCGTACTTGAGATAGTATGCGGGTGCTCGTTAGGTTACGGGTACACTGGACAGGACTCGTCGGGAACTGACTAGTTGGTATTATACCTATCGTCAGTTATCAGTTCCCAGGTGACATGAGTACAGCTTAGTCCGCTGACTTGACACTGTCATTCCGCCTCGAGTGTGTTCCCACTGTACTTTGATCGCTACCCTACCACGGTTCAAAGGAGTCGTGCAAACAGGTAGTGGTTGGGTGCAGTCCCGAAGCATTTGGAGGCAGTGACGGTTAGACAGGATTCGTCTCTCCCGGTATTGGGGGTTGACATCGCGCTGTGTCTAGGAGAGCCATTACACGAGTAGTCCCTGGCCAGGGCAAACGAGATATACTGGTAGGTTTCCAGTGTTATCTCAGGGTGTTTTGGGCTTCGCTCCGGCACGACTTGTACCGCTATTGGGGGACTGACGTTTACCGCCCCCTAGGCCCGCCATGCGATGTATCAGACGAACAGACCGGACTGTACGGAGAATGTCACACTCAGGCTCAGTAGGAGTTCAGATGGGTTTCGCCTCGTCGATCTTCTTGTCGGCATTACCTGGGGACCGTTACGCACAGCTAGTGCCGCTTGCGGTCTGTGGTTAAACCCACTGCCAGCGTAGTGTCGAGTCTTTAGAGTCCCACACAGAAAGCTTTTCGCCTTTAGGCAAAAGAGTAGAGGTCGCATGGTATTGCGACAGGTCGCATGGTTTTGCGACAGGGTTCGGTCACATCCGTGCACTTGTGCACGTACAGTGTCCGGATAGTTTACACTAGCGGGCTTTGGTTTAAGCCAGATCCTAGTGTACCTTATGGGATTGGATTTATCCTGTTTGCATTCGTGTTCCTCGGAACGCGGATGCGGGTGTGTATGCACAGTTGACAGGGAGGCAGAGGCAGCGGATTCTCATTAGGGTTGTTGACAGTTGACCGTTGACTATTTGACTTTATGCTCAACCCTAATGAGAATATGATATGTGATTAACTATTATATTAATTAAGTATTATGGTGATATGGTTGTTGACTTGTTGACTTGTTGACTTTTGTTGACTTGTTGACCGGTTGACTAGGCTTGACTAGTTGACCATCATGATAACCATAGCCATCATTTCATGGCAAAGACTTTTGTTTACTTGCTCATTTGTGTAAAATGAGTGCATGAAATGATATGGTTGTGGTTGCTTCTAACCATCACATAAGACTTTTTTTTGATATGATGAGTTATGATCACTTTGGATTATGAGAGGGTGAAAGACAAAAGAGAGCCTCATTCTTTCTTGCTCATTCTCTCTCTTGTTCTTGAGCTCTCCTCTTGCTCTCACCCTCAACCTCTTGCTCCCTCTCTTGATCTATGGTTCTCTTGTCTCATGAGTTGAGAATCAAGAACCATAGATAAAATCCCATTCTATTTCTTCTCTACTCATTCTAGTTCACTAGGTTTAGCAAACCAAGTGAACTAGTTTCTTCAAAGAACGAAGAAGGAGCTAAAGGTTGGAGCTTTCAGGTGGATCTATCTTCGGCGTACGGAGACGACGAAAAGAAGCCATCGGACCACCATCGGAGCTTTGAAGACGAAGGAGTTCAAGACAAGCAAGGTATAACCCCCTAACCGAGTAGCTAAAACTCATAGTTAGGATGTTAGATAGATGTTTAACCAAGATCCGGGTTTTAGGTCCATGTTACCATCTTTAAGAAAATCGTTTTTTTACCAAATTCCGCATTCCCGAAAGTACCGGGAGAGGTAGCATGGACTTACAGTGGTATCAGAGCAGTAGACGTTCAATACAAATATCACATTACAGAAAAACCTGTTAGCAAGTAACTAGAAGATCGATCAAAGAAAAAGTCCCGAAAACAAAACCCCAAATTTTCAACTTTCTGTCGATTTCTAAAGTACTGGAAAAACTTTTTGGAACACATCTAAAATCGACTCAGGCTTTTTAAAAGAATCTGCAAAATTTTGGGCCCCTGACTCGGTCAAAGCGCCGCGCTTCCGCGGCGGGAGCACGCTCCCGCCGCGGAAACGCGGCCGAGTTGACTCGGTCAGGGGTTTTCTCTTTTGCAGTTTACTTGTGGGGGTATTTTGGGATTTTTGGTATATATATTTTCAACCCAGATTTTCCAGAACGAAAATTTTACTTTGGGGTCCCGAAAATCCGTATTTTTGATCGAACTTCTAAAAGACTTTAGCTAACGGGTTTTTCTGTAATGTGATATTTGTATTGAACGTCTACTTCAATGATAAACATTTCAGATCACAGATGAATACATTGGATATACTAGGAATCTGTAATTTGTACGAGCCTGTAACAAAAGACAGATTACACGGTCGCGGTGAATAGCCAAATACCCCACCCAAGACCCCTACGGGTGCGGCAAACTACCCGCCAAGTACCCGAAGCGTAGTAACCTCCCTCATCTCCATGAGTAGGCCACTCGACACTTCGGCATACCCGGTAGTTTGTGCACCCCCTCCACGGGTCTATCCTAGGAGCAAAAACAGTAAAAAGAAATTATACAATGACGGCTACAACCCCGACCCGGTTGTGCGGCCATACAAATAATTATTACATCAATTTACAAATTTGCAAGAATTGAAAGAAAAGAAAACTCTCGTCTCACAACCCCCGGCTATTCACCCGCGACAATCCAACATATTCATATACACATTCCAGCAACATTACAGATCACAGATTTGTATAACCCCCACTAATCGACATATAGCGATTAGACCTAGTAGGTGCCTAGAAAGGTGTTAGCGGGGCTACGCCCCCAGGGAAAAGAGGTTCTCTAATTAAGGAACTTCGCGAAAGCGTTGGAAAACCTCCCTCGAAGTACCGACACCGGCCTGGCTGAACGGTTAAGCAAGTATTGTGCGGTGGGATTGATCCCGGCTAATTCTTCCTTTATGGTTTGAGGAGGGATTCGAGAAACAGTGGGAGCCATCCTGTTTAGACAAACTAAAAACCACTCTAAACTTGCAAGAGCATCATGCTGAGTGTTTCTTCTTCTCTCTCCTAATTGCAGCGACCAAATCGACATGACTGGACTTAAGTTACTCCTAGATAAAAACAAACTGACAGGGCCAAACTACAAAGATTGGCTCAGGAATGTCAAGATAGCAATCACTTACGACAAGCTGGGGTATCTTCTTACCACCAAAGCTCCCCCTGTCCCTGGTCCAACTTCCAGCGTCGCGGATAAGGAAATCCGCAAGACTTGGGAGATTGATAGCGCGAAGGCCAAATGCCTCCTGCTTGCCTCGATGGACAACGAACATCAGAGGAGGCATGAGAATATGGACATGGAGTCCATATTGCTTCATACAAAAGAACTGTATGGAGAGCAATCACGTATCGCAAGATACGAAGCGTCGAAAAAGTTATTTTCGACAAGAATGGCCGTTGGATCATCAGTAGCCGAGCACGTGCTAAAGATGATCGGCTACATTGAGGAGCTCGCTGACCTAGGGATCACATTGGAGAGTGAGCTATATACGGATATAGTTCTCCAGTCCCTTCCTTCCACTTACGCCCAGTTTATACTGAACTTCAACTTACAAGAAAAAGAGGTTGAACTTTCAGAGCTCCTCAACATGCTGAGGAGCGCAGAGGGCACCCTACAGAAAGGTAGGGAAACATCCACTTTGTTTGTAGGAGGATCATCTTCTTCTAGGTCCAAGGCGAAAGCCAAGGGAAAGAAGAAGAAGGCCCCCGTCAAACCAAGGGGCGGTGTTGGTAAAGTGGATACGAAGGGAAAAAGTAAAGCAACAAAGATAGCGGGGAAGCTTGTGGATAAGGAAGAATGCTTCTATTGTCATAAGAAAGGACACTGGAAGAATGATTGCAGGGCCTGGAAGGCCAGAACACAGGAATTGAAGCAGGTTGCAGCTTCAGCTTCAGGTGTGTATGTTATTGAAAACTGTCTTTCAATAAACTCTACTTCCTGGGTATTGGATACCGGATCAGGATCTCATATCTGTAATTCTTTGCAGGCGTTGAGAAACCGTAGGGTTTTGAAGGCAGGTGACATGACCCTCAGAGTTGCGAACGGAGCTAGCATGGATGCTAAAGCCGTGGGGGACTATCACCTGGGAATGTCAGATGGACATGTTTTGGTTTTGCGTAATTGCTTTTTTGTACCCAACGCAACTTGTAATATCATTTCTGTATCTTTAGTTTCTAAAGAAGGTTATGAATTTGCGTTTGTAAGTAATGTTGTAAACATTCACCTTAATCAAGTTCTGATTGGGTCAGGTACATTGAGTAATGGTATATACGTGTTAAACCAACCACAGATTTTTAATGTCCAGAATACACACAAAAGAAAGTCTCCAGAAATAAATCAGACTTTCTTATGGCATTGTAGATTGGGTCACATCAATGAGAGAAGGTTGACTAAGTTGCATACAGAAGGATATTTGAATGCGTTCGAATATCAATCATATGCCACTTGTCAATCTTGTCTCAAAGGAAAGATGACAAAGACTCCGTTTACTGGACATGGAGTAAGAGCGAGCGAGCTCTTGGGACTCGTACACAGTGACGTGTGCGGTCCAATGTCTACACATGCCCGAAGCGGACATTCTTACTTCATTACTTTTACGGATGACTTCTCAAGGTACGGTTATGTTTTCTTGATGAAACATAAGTCCGAGGCCTTTGGAAAATTCCAGGAGTATAAGAATGAAGTAGAGAAACAGAACGATAAAAGTATTAAGATTCTAAGATCGGATCGAGGTGGAGAATACTTAAGTGCCGAGTTCCTGGACTATTTAAAAGAGAACGGAATTCTCTCTCAGCTTACTCCTCCATACACCCCGCAACATAACGGTGTATCGGAGAGACGGAACCGCACCCTATTGGATATGGTGCGGTCCATGATGAGTAACGCTGAGTTACCGCGATCATTCTGGGGATATGCGCTAGAATCAGCTGCATACCTTCTGAACCGAGTTCCTACTAAGACCGTGCCTACTACACCATATGAGATGTGGTGTGGGAAGAGACCCTATCTTAAGCACATTAAGACATGGGGATGTCCAGCTTTTGTCAAAAAGCAGCATGCGGACAAGCTCGAGGCACGCTCGGTACAGTGCAAGTTTGTGGGGTATCCGAAGAACTCCAAAGGATATTTCTTCTACTGTGAAGAGGAACAAAAAGTTCTTGTTTCTCGTCATGCCTACTTCTTGGAAACTGAGTTTTTGGAAACCCAGATAAGTGGGAGCACAGTAGAACTGGAAGAAATTCCAGAACCACGGACTATTACTGAAAGTTTAGTGGAACCAGAGGGTTCGGAAGAACAGGACATTCCTACGCCGCTCCGCAGGAGTAGTAGGCAGACTCATCCGCCCGAGAGATACTACGGTTTTCTCATAGACGGGGATAGAGAGGATTGCATCATAGATTATGATGAGCCTACTATCTTCCAGCAGGCCGTTCAGAGCGTTGACTCAGTGAAATGGCTGGATGCAATGCGGACCGAAATAGAGTCCATGTACACCAACAAGGTATGGACGTTGGACATTGCTCCAGACGGGGTAAAACCCGTAGGATGCAAGTGGATCTTCAAAAGGAAGATTGGTGTAGATGGACAGGTTGAGACCTATAAAGCTAGGCTGGTAGCAAAGGGTTTTCGTCAAAGACCTGGCTTGGACTACGACGAAACCTTTTCTCCAGTAGCCATGCTGAAATCCATTCGGATCCTTCTTGCCATTGCTGCCTTCCACGATTATGAGATCTGGCAAATGGACGTAAAAACAGCTTTTCTAAATGGAAATTTAGAGGAGTGTGTCTATATGGACCAGCCAGAGGGTTTCATTCAGAGTGGGAGCAGCGGAAAGGTGTGCAAGTTGCTTAAGTCCATCTATGGACTAAAGCAGGCGTCGCGGAGTTGGAACATCTGCTTTGATGAGACGGTCAAAGAATTTAGCTTTATCAAAAATCCAGATGAACCATGCATCTATAGTAGATTTGTAGCGAGAACTGTAGTATTCCTCGTTTTATACGTGGATGACATTCTCTTAATAGGAAATGACATTCCTATGCTACAATCTGTCAAGGGGTTCTTGTCACACAGGTTCTCCATGAAAGACCTGGGTGATGCCTCGTACATTCTGGGTATCCGGATCTACCGTGATAGATCCAAGAGGATATTAGGACTTTCACAGTCCAGGTACATCGACACCATACTGAAGAGATTCAGTATGGAAGATTCCAAGCGCGATAACCTACCGGCTTGTCACGGGATCACCCTCTCTAAAGAGATGTCTCCCAAGACTGATTTGGAGAGGGATCGCATGTCTATTATACCCTACGCTTCTGCGGTAGGCTCTATAATGTATGCGATGTTGTGTACCAGACCGGATGTAGCTTACGCACTGAGTGTGGTAAGCCGGTATCAGTCAAACCCTGGGGAGAAACACTGGATAGCGGTAAAGAATATTCTCAAGTACCTGAGAAGGACTAAGGAGATGTTCTTGGTGTATGGCGGAAAAGACCTCCAGATCGAGGCCTTTGCTGACTCCAGCTTCCAGAGTGACAAGGATGATTCCAAGTCCATGTCTGGTTTTGTCTTTACCCTCAATGGAGGGGCGGTGTGTTGGAAGAGTTCCAAACAAGAAACCGTTGCAGACTCGACGATGGAAGCGGAATACATCGCTGCATCTGATGCCGCAAAAGAAGCTGTCTGGATGAGGAAGTTCTTGAAAGAACTTCAGGTGGTTCCGTCCATTGTTGATCCAATACCTCTGTATTGCGACAACAACGGGGCTATAGCTTTAGCGAAGGAACCCAGGTCCCATCAGAAATCCAGGCACATCTTAAGGCGGTATCACCAGATCAGGGAGATCGTAGATCGCTAGGAGATCGAGGTTCGGAGAGTCGCTTCAGAAGATAACACTGCTGATCCATTCACCAAGGCCCTGCCCCAGACTCAGTTCGAGCGACTGATCGAGATGATAGGTCTTCGATACGCCAGTACATGGCCTTAGTGCAAGTGGGAGATTGTTAGTGTATATGCCCTAGAGGCCATTACTGTATCATACTAGTTTGTATATTACTTAATGGATGCTTGGGATATTCACCTTGTATATACAATCTTGCTCAAAATAGTAGTATGCTACTTGGTTTGTTTCTACTTCAATGTGTACATGTGTTTATTTTTGTATATCGCCTATACACATTAGTAGAGCCCTTAGGATCTTTGCTTGATTACCAGCGATGTGATGGCCGTCACACTAGTGGGGCTGGGTAATCTATAAGCACATCCTTATGCAGGTCCCTGGTCGCAGGACTATCGAGACAGGGCATCGATACTCCGGAGTAGACCAGCGCATGCGCTTCTCATCCCAGTGTGGGAGACGGTCTGTCCCACAGCCGTCAGTACGTCGTACTTGAGATAGTATGCGGGTGCTCGTTAGGTTACGGGTACACTGGACAGGACTCGTCGGGAACTGACTAGTTGGTATTATACCTATCGTCAGTTATCAGTTCCCAGGTGACATGAGTACAGCTTAGTCCGCTGACTTGACACTGTCATTCCGTCTCGAGTGTGTTCCCACTGTACTTTGATCGCTACCCTACCACGGCTCAAAGGAGTCGTGCAAACAGGTAGTGGTTGGGTGCAGTCCCGAAGCACTTGGAGGCAGTGACGGTTAGACAGGATTCGTCTCTCCCGGTATTGGGGGTTGACATCGCGCTGTGTCTAGGAGAGCCATTACACGAGTAGTCCCTGGCCAGGGCAAACGAGATATACTGGTAGGTTTCCAGTGTTATCTTAGGGTGTTTTGGGCTTCGCTCCGGCACGACTTGTACCGCTATTGGGGGACTGACGTTTACCGCCCCCTAGGCCCGCCATGCGATGTATCAGACGAACAGACCGGACTGTACGGAGAATGTCACACTCAGGCTCAGTAGGAGTTCAGATGGGTTTCGCCTCGTCGGTCTTCTTGTCGGCATTACCTGGGGACCGTTACGCACAGCTAGTGCCGCTTGCGGTCTGTGGTTAAACCCACTGCCAGCGTAGTGTCGAGTGTTTAGAGTCCCACACAGAAAGCTTTTCGCCTTTAGGCAAAAGAGTAGAGGTCGCATGGTATTGCGACAGGTCGCATGGTTTTGCGACAGGGTTCGGTCACATCCGTGCACTTGTGCACGTACAGTGTCCGGACAGTTTACACTAGCGGGCTTTGGTTTAAGCCAGATCCTAGTGTACCTTATGGGATTGGATTTATCCAGTTTGCATTCGTGTTCCTCGGAACGCGGATGCGGGTGTGTATGCACAGTTGACAGGGAGGCAGAGGCAGCGGATTCTCATTAGGGTTGTTGACAGTTGACCGTTGACTATTTGACTTTATGCTCAACCCTAATGAGAATATGATATGTGATTAACTATTATATTAATTAATTATTATGGTGATATGGTTGTTGACTTGTTGACTTTTGTTGACTTGTTGACTTTGTTGACTTGTTGACTTTTGTTGACTTGTTGACCGGTTGACTAGGCTTGACCGAGTAGCTAAAACTCATAGTTAGGATGTTAGATAGATGTTTAACCAAGATCCGGGTTTTAGGTCCATGTTACCATCTTTAAGAAAATCGTTTTTTTACCAAATTCCGCATTCCCGAAAGTACCGGGAGAGGTAGCATGGACTTACAGTCATGGCTCTGGTGGTGGCTGTGGTTTGGGGATGTGGGTGGCGGCGGCGGCGGCGGTTATGGGTGATGGTGGCTGCGCTGTAATTAGCTCTAGGGTTAGGGTTAATTAAGTCTAGAGTTAGGGTTAAGGTTATTAGGGTTAATTAGGTCTAGATTTAGGGTTAAGGTAATTAAGGTTAGAGTTAAGGGTAAGGGTTATGGTTAGGGTATTTTAGTGATAGTGTAAGTGTATGTGTGTGTGTGAGAAAGAGATAATTTTGATGATGATATGTGTGTGTGTTTATGATAATGATGATGTTGATCTCTCATATTAAACAAGGTCAAACCCTAATTTTAAAATTAACACCAGAACTAAATCCAAAATCTTAAACTTAACACCAGAACCAAATCCAAAATCTTAAACTTGATTAAGAAAACCCATACTTTAAAAAACTTTACCCTAAACTAAAAATATAAAACCCTTGAAATTGAAACGTAATCGTAAAACCAATTCAAGTTAAATCTTATAATAAGTATATATATGATAATAGATGATAATATGAAATTTTCATATGCTCATCAATCATCATATGTGAAAATCAAAGCGCGACTTAGTTCCCGTCTATCGGTTAACATATGTTCGATGTTCGTCGTGACATAAAAATATACGAAGGTTATTAAATATCATACAGTATCGTTCGGTGCTAACAACCGTTGTGTAGTTTATATGATAAGAAAATTCATTCGTATGATAACCGATAGATTTGTCCAGTTTGGACAAGTTAGGAATGTATAAAGCAAACACCTGCATTCACTTGTGTTTTCCTTCGTTTTGAGTTATTTCGTCAGTAATTTTCACTGGTTCTCTGTGTACAAAAATAGATTAGATTTTTATTTCAATGTTGTTTCACAGCATTAAAATGATTATCTATTCTATTACAGTATACTCAGAGAATAGCGAGGAGGTGCTGCCAAAATTTACTCGAAACGGTTAAAAACGCAAACGAATGGGTGTCTGCTCTATACATTCTTAATGGGATAGAAACCTTACCCTCGACAGCTGAAATATGTACATACAACACGAATACACAACACACACACACAAAGTACATACACACTAACAACCCTACACCTAAACGAAATCATAAATTGAAACACACATACACAAAATACAACTCATACTTTGGTATCTTCAATCCTAACTTTGTTAATCAATAATTTATCATTTTCAACGACAAACTTTCCCCTACAGATCTTCTTCTTTGTCAATAACTATATCGTTCTTAGATTTCTCAATATAGTCACCATAAAAAGCCAAAATCCATAACTTACAATTTATATGTTATACAGTTTAACATGGCCCATGAGTACATCAGAGTTAAGTACTGGATGTACGTGGATTAGTAACAACGCATGCAATCTAAGTTTATCGCAGGAGTTGCTGTTTTCATTGAATTTGCACACGCACGTAATAAGATTGTGTTAGAGAAGATTCTATGTCTGTGCGATAGATGTGGGAATAATTTCTGACAGAAGGTAAAAATCGTAGAGTTTCACATAATTAAACTTGGTTTTACTAGACTTTATACAACTTGGCTATATCACGGGAAAGGACAAAAAGAAAACGGTAATGCGGCTGAAAAAGAAGGAGAAGACGGTAATACGGCGGAAGAAGAAGAAGATGATAACTTCTTTTCAAGAGAAGAAATGGAGGATATAGTAGAGGCTGCCCTCGGTGATAGTAATCCTACCGAAGAAGACATTCCTTCCGGTCAAGGACCGTGTGCGGATAAGTATGAAAAGTTCATGAATGAGGCTAGAACACCAATTTATGAGAATGCATAGTATTCCACCCTATCATGGTTCGTCCAACTTTTCCAGATTAAGTGCCTAAATGAATGGAGCAATAAGTCATTCATGATACTTTTGAAGTTCCTGAAAGATTCTATACCCCCGGAAAATAACACGCCCAAGAGCTGGTACGAAGCCCAGAAGATGATATCTGATTTGGGTCTGAACTATGAGAAGATTCATGCATGTCCCAAACATTGCGTGTTGTACCGGAAAGAGAATTCAGATTTGAAAAAGTGTCCAACATACGGAGAGGCTGGATATAAACCGAAAGAATCTGATAAGAAGCCCGATATACCTGTCAAGATAGCCGATATTTTCCCTTAACACAGAGGCTGCAGAGACTATTCAGGTGCAAGAAAACAGCTGAGGCAATGATTTGGTATCATTGTGCTGCTTCAAGCGAAGATGGAAAAATGAGTCATCCAAGAGATTCACTGGCATGAAAGGATTTCGATAGGAGGCACCAAATATTCAGTAGTGATTCTTGCAATGTCAGGCTCGGACTAGCTAGTGATGGTTTCTGCCCATTCAACTATATGGATGGAAGCCACAGCACAAGGCTCGTTATAACGATGGATTATAATCTATCGTCTTGGTTGGTTATAGATCAATCCTACTTTATTATACCTCTTCTTATTGATGGACCAAACTCACTGGAAAACAATATCGACGTCTATCTCCGACCTCTGATCGATGAGTTAAAATATTTATTCATTAATGGTGTAGAGACTTATGACGCAAACACAGATACAACCTTCACGATACGTGCGGCTTTAATATGGACAATTAATGACTTTCCCGCATATGGAATGCTATCAGGTTGGTCCGTACATGGTCATAAAGCATGCCCTTACTGCCATCAAGATACAACATCGAAATGGTTAATTTTAGCAGAAAGGTTTGTTATTGTGGTCATCGGCGTTTCCTGTCACTAGATCATCTATATAGGTTAGACAATGCTCACTTTAATAGTCATCAGGAGCTTCTTGGGCCTACAGCCTCATTGTCCGAAGAGGACATGATTGCTCAGTAAGATGGTTACAATAACATGACCTTCAGGATAGATCCGGCAAAACAGGACAAACCACCCTACTGGAACAAGTTAAGCATTTTCTACGAGCTTCTGTACTGGTTAACAAATTTAGTGCGTCATTATCTAGACGTCATGCATATAAAGAAGGGAGTATCCGAGCACGTACTTAACTTGTTACTTTATAAAGACGGAAAATCGAAAGGCAGCCTCCATGCACGGATGGATCTTCAGGACTGGGAAATTAGAAGTGAATTGGATTCTAAACCGATAGCGGGTAAACCAGGCAATTTTGTACTTTCCAATACCACGTATTACATGTCACAACCGGAGAAGAAAAGGTTCTTGCAGGTGTTGCATAATTTGAAAGTTTCCACAGATTTTTCAGGATCATTTAGCAAGAAGATAAAGATTGTGAAAGGCAAGATCGATAGCTTGAAAAGTCATGATCACTATATTATTATGGATAACCTTCTCCCATTATCTCTCAAGACTTCCCTTCCCGAATCGGTTGGTCTAGTAATCAATGACGTTTGTTGCTTTTTAAGGAATTGTGCGCTAAAACCTTGGTTGTTGTGACGCTGGAGAATTTAGAAAATTCTATTTCCTTGATACTTTACAAACTTGAGCGTATTTTCCCTCCGTCATTCTTCAATATCATAATACACCCGACGGTTCATCTTGCAACCGAGACTAAGTTCACCGGACCGGTACAATATTGATGGATGTATCCCGTCGAAAGGTACGTTGAATTTTTCGTTTCACGCATTTTGTAAAATTATTGTTGTCTTATATACCCATATTTATTTATTTAACATATTTCTCTTTAGATAGCTCTACACTCTAAAAAGTATATACGCAATAGAAATTGACCAGAGGGTTCTATCATGCAAGATTATCTCTTACATGAAGTAACAATATTGTTCCCGCTATCTGGACGAGAACATTGAGACGAAACTTAACTGGCCTCGGAGAATTCAGGACGGGCCATATGGTAAATCTGATTATAAGAGAGTAGACCCTATGTTTATCAACAAAATATATCGGTTTATCCTACTCAATAGCGTATGTCTTGAAGAAATTAGAGAGTAAGTTTTTTGGATTAATTGTTATATTTGTGTGTGTGTGTGTGTGTGTGTGTATGAAATGATATAATATTGATATCATAATTTATTGTTGAGAATAGAATTCATATTGATGAGATACATGAGGGGCATCCTGATTGGAATGATGAACGATTGGAAAAATATCATCAGAATAATTTTTTATTTTTGAATTGCAGATCATGTAAGTTATTTGAATAATATGTTATTACGACGGGTTGTCTTAATCTAAACTTATATCGTTATGTATTTGCCATAAAATTTGTTTTGTCAGATCCACGATCCGAACTTGTTTGCATCATTAGAGAGAGATTCAAGATATTTAGCTCAGTTTCATAGCATAGAGGTTGCATACTATAAAGGATTCGGTGTCCTTGAATACAAATTTGAAGTTAAGGACATAGAAACATCTCGAACCACTCAGAATAGTGGGATTGCAACCATAGGATGGTGTGATTTATTATGAATACTTAAATTGCATACTTGGCATCCAATATCCCGAATGATCAGAATCGTTTTATATATTTCAGTGCATTTGGTACGATACACGAATCGATACGGATAAGTGGAGAAATAATCTCGGAACTTGGAAAGATGAATATGGATTGACTAGTGTAAACACACTTCGATTTTACGGTCGGGACGATCCATTTATCTTTCCGCAACAAGCATTTCAAGTATACTACTCACAGTGAATGGAGTGTAGTATGTTGTTGGAAACTCATGGATGTTTACGATGTCCTAAAATTCGAGAATTGTATGAAGGACGGTGATGAGAATGAAGAAGAGAGAAGACTTAGAGTACTCCGACCGCCTGTCTCCAAAGACGGGTTGTTTTCGGCTGATCGTGAAGTTACGTGGGTTAGGAATGATGTAAATGATGAAATCCAAGTAGATATGTCTAATGCTTCTATGAAACGAAAAAAGTTATCAGTAATATTATAGTATTACTTCACATTTTTACGATCTATACATATATTACATGCATATGTAATGATTTTACTTTTATCTAAGTCTGATGACGACGCTAGGAGCAGCGAGGGGGCGGCAAGAGCACCAGCAGAGACAGAGCGGTTCTACCGCCCAGGAGTTGCGTTGGGAGCTCCAGAGGGCTGGACTTGCACCCCGATCCGTATCCCATTCGGATGTCTCTTTCCATGTGGACTTTACCACACCTCCAGATATATTGCACGCATATTCATTTCGAATTTAATATAGATATACACGCATATTTATTTTAAAGTTACTTATATAATTAATTTTTAATTGTCTAGCAGTAGGTGGTGCATCCATATCAGAGGCAGAGACCACTACTGCACCTGCAGGTATGTTTATATATCCTATATTGCATGCATATTGATTTAGAATTTTATATTATAGATATACACACATTCTTTTTGCAATTACTTATATGATCAATTTTTAATTGTCTAGCTGTAGGTGGTGCCTCCACATCCAGGGCAGAGGCCACCACCGCACCTTCAGGTATGTTTATATATCATATATTGCATGCATATCTTAGATTGTTATATTATAAATATACACATATTCTTTTCGCAATTACTTATATAATTTATTTTTAATTGTCTAATTATAAGTGGTGCATCCACATCTGGCGCAGAGACCACTCCCGCCACTTCCGTACCCTCCGCGCAGTCTGCAGGTTAGTATTCTTAAATATAAAAAAAAATCACAAAAGAGACGATGACTTGGACACAGTAGCCTATCCAAAAGGCCCAAATGCAAATGATTTAAGCTCTCAATTAGTTTTACCTTTTTAGTGGATGCAGTCAGCCTTTATTTTTATGAAAATTAGTTTTTTCATTTTACATATCCTCTAAGAATAACCATGAACTTCATGTAATTTTATCATCAATATTTATTTTCTAGTTGGAGGGGATGCATCCATGTCCGGATCACTGGCTGTTCCTTAACGGAGGAACTATCGTCCCGCTCGTGCTGCTGCCCGGGCCCAGGCTCGTGCTGCTGTTGCCGGAGGTATATATCGCACTTCAATTTTCATTAATCCTTAATTTCTAAATACCTTTTTGTCTTGATATTGCTTGTCTTGATATTTCTTGTAAATACAGGACAGCCCTACCCCAAGAGGGGGATTCGAAGGTCGAATCAGTCCTACAGGCTGAGGCCCGATAGAGTTAGGGGGAGACACCATTCCCCCTCTTCTTTACCTCCGATTATCGCTATACCGGCGATTATACCGAAAGGTTCGACCGGTATATAGGGGATGAGAGCCATATCCAAAAGAAGTATCCTCTTCATATTGAGTGGGGCGATTAGCACCGGCACTCTTTTGCCCTCTTCTGTGATCAAGCTCGGGTATTAATATATATTTTCATTTGACTTATCAAATATATTTTTTATTATTTAACACTTATAATTTTAATACATTATTTTCTTATTTTTGCAGTTGGATTACGAATTTTAGCCTGTACCCGAACCTGATCACCCTAACAAAGTGCTCAATCGTCACGCTCTTTATCTGGGCCTCATGAAGAACATGCAATCTAAGCTCCGATATAATAGAAACGAGCTAAAGATCGATTGCTGTATGCTATGGCTGGCGACCCCCGAGGCGGAGAGAGCGGCTTTCCTACATTTTCCGGCCTTAGCCAGAGTCGACGTAGATACATGGCCTCTCTTGTACCGGTATTATGAGTCTGAGCGCAAACAGTTTTGTAATTTAAATGTAATTCATTATTTAGTATATAATTTATTTTTTTGTATTGCTTAATTAGAAAACTAAATCTGATTGTGTTATGCAGAAACAAGCCGATCAAAATAAAGAGAATAGGAAGTCGGCGAAGAGGGGTCGCCCCACTTACACAGGTGGCTCGAGGAACATTACTCGTGCCATTAAGACATCGGTAAATTGCAATAGATATATTTTGATATAATGCAATATTAAGAGTTATTTTATAATATATGTAAATTTTTGGCAAATTGCAGAGAGCTCAGACCCTGGCGCAGGGTGGTACACAGAGCGTGTTGACCGCGTATCTTACTGTCCACGGCACCTCGACAGATCCTGCCACGGACGAGCTTCAATTCCCTGACACTGCTATCCAGGAGTATTGCGTAAGTGTTAATATTTATTCTAATTCGAATGAAATTATTTTTTTGATAAGCTCAAGCTTAAATGATATATATATACTTATGTTTTAATGTTTAACATGGGTGTAGGAGCGGGTGGTGGAGCAGGTGGAGGTATCGGGGATCATTTCAGTGGACAGACCGATCCAATCATACTGACCCCAGTTCTAGATACTGCACACGGAGGGCACCACGGAGATTGGGAGAGAAGCCGGGGACTTGGTCCTAGAATGGCCCATATGAAGTTGGTCTCCACTCCGGCGGTTACTTCTCTTACCCTCTGTAAGCGACATCTAGAGCATGATGTTGCTGCATTGAAGACTACCGTCGAGGAGTTGAAGGAGATGTTAGTACGTATATTACTTACAGTAAAATATTATATCACATTATAGATAGTAGTATATGCAATATTAGTAGACTGAGCTTATTTGGTTTTAGACTTAAGTTTGATTAGTCGGACTTGCATAAAACTATCTAATTAAACTGAACTCTATAATTATAACCATGCCACATCTTTCTTCATTTTGGAGTTTAAAAAGTTATGATTATCCAAACTCAAAATTTGAGAAGAAAACATTACTTTGTAAATTAGATAACTCCAAAATCAAGCATCCAATCAAAATTAAACAATTAAGAAGATATACGGGCTTACAAGTTAGAGTAAGTATCATTTCTACCTCCACTTAAAATAAACTACGGTTTTCCAAACTAAATACCCAAAATAGGCCTAACTCCCTAAGTATTCTTAAATTATGGGGGGAAAACATGGTCCTGAATATTTGGAATTTCAACATGTATAAATTCTCATACATAACATATGAATTTCAACAGAACGTGTGGAATCTCAACAAAGCATATATAAATTCGCGGTTCCGCAATAATCCGATAATGATACGAATTTGACTAAAATCTAATACACCGTTCTTACTCATTTATTACACAAACACAAAATTTTATAGATTAGGCAAGTTATTTCGGCTGCGGCTCCATATGCCTCTCCTTCGGTTGCGGCTCCGCAAGCTACTACCTCGCTGCGGCTGAGCAAGCTACTCCTATAGCTCTACAGCCCACTCAGACTATTGCACAGACCGCTCCTTTATTAATCATGTTTTTGATGACCTAGGGCTGCACTGAGGAGCAGATGCGCTAGATTACGGCGATTATTAGAGGTGGAGGAGCTGGACCGAGTTAGGATATGTTTATTTATATTTTTGAGGATGGATGTACTTATTTGATACATATTGTATATTCTTGACGATATCGGTGGTTGTTTGGATGTTTACGATGATTTTAGATTGATTTTGTATTCTGTTTGTTTATTTCTTTTATATATTATGCGTAAGATGTCTTTTATGAATATTTCTGTATTGTTATATGATATATATTATTGTGCACAAGGAGGGGGGAAAACAGGAAGCCAATTTTTTTTAAAACCTGATATAATATCTCTACGGATTAATCCGTAAGAGAAAGAGTTGGCACGTCTTGCCCCTACACATTTATCCGTAGGGACAAAATATCAGAATATCTGATAATTTTCCCTATGGACTCAGTAATATAAGCAAAACTTGCCCCTATGGTGTAATCCGTAAGGGCATTTAGAAGGCCCTACAGATAACTCCATAAAGGCAATTATTTTATTTTATAAACAGATAAATTAAAAAAAGATTATGTCCCTACGGAATAATCTGTAGGGCTAATTGCTCCTACGGATTACGCCGTAGGGGCAATATTTACTCCGTAGGGGCATGTTCAGGGTAAATGCTTTCACCTGCGGTGTTTGGACCTACGGAGATATTTTATGTCCTTACGGATTAATCCGTAAGGGCTACGGTTTGCCTCTACGGCTAAATTAATTGAGGCAAACGGATATTGTAGTAGTGTAATAATAAATTGAGATAGGTTGCGGTAAGAATTGTATGATAAACCAGGCAGGCAGGAACCATATAGGCCTAGTTATAGAAATGCTTTTGAAATGAAGAAGATAGATGAGTCCAAGGTGTAAGTGGGTTCGGAATCAAGAGAATGCATCGATCCCAAACCATATACATATACATGTTAAAGGTCTAAATCTATAATGTTGGTTCAAAGCCAACACGATCATATATGACACTATAAAAGTACAGCTACTAAATAACAGGACAAAAGGACATACAAAGCTAGCTAGGCACTTTAAACCAGGGTTGGTAATCAAACGAGACCGCTCATGTTCGGCTTGCTAAGTGCTTGTTCAAGCTCGGCTTATATATTAATAAACCGAACATGAGCTAAAAGCTTAACTCGTTTATTTAATGACCCGGACATGATCCGGCCATGGCTTGTTCGGTACCTAGCTCGAGTATATCTCATATGCCCAAATACAATTACATCCATGATCCATTAACCCAAATCCATAATATAAGTCTAGTGAGTAGTGACTAGTAAATAACTCAGTAGTTATTTGCTACCCATTAGACCCAATACCCATTACGCATTAACTTATAATATAATCTTATATAAAAAAAAAGAAAGTGAAAAAAAAACCCTAGAGGCTAGAGTTCAGATCCACTCTAGACTCCAGAGACTTCTCTTCTACTTCAAATATCTCACGTATCTCTCTCTCTCTCTGATGGAGGCCTGGATCTCCTTCAGATGTTATCTTCCGTAGATCGACTGCGAGCGACGATGGACGGCTGGGATTGATTTGGAGGTTGACTCCTGAAGCGTGTGGATTCTCAATGGGTTTTAGGTTGTGGTGGCCGAACTACCTGTAAGGAAGTCCCGGGGTGGTTGTACCACTGAGGACCCTCCGAAGATCAAGTTAGACCGGATATTTGAGCAGAGTAACGGCTTAGTGGGGAGAAAAAATCTTACTTGATCCATCTGGAGAGGGGTTTATATAGTGGTGGCAACAGACAGGCAGACGCAGGAATCACGCCGGCCGTTATGCTCCCGGCGTCACACCCGCGTGATAGGCGGGATCTCCCATTAATGGCGAGATAGGCTCGTTAATGGGGGATCGTGATGGCATGGAACGCGGGACGTGGTCGGTGGATATCTTGCGTATGGCGAGATTCGCGGAGGTGAGGCGGTTGCATTTGCGATAGGTGCCGTTGGTCGGTCGATGTGACCGAAGAATATGAGCTCGGCGAGAGGCTCGGGGACGAGCGGGAGGCCGAGATATCTAGGTTCTGTGGTAGCCCGGAGATGAGCTGAGGGGGCCGAGGAGGCCAATTGTGCGGGGGCTCGGAGGTGAGACAACAGTTGTTTGTAAGGCGGGCACAGGAGTTGTGTGGTCGGTCACAGAGTGTTGGCCACGTCCAAGGGTCGCAGACTCGGGTGTTCTTCCGATATTCTGTTCTTGGTCCTTACTTGCGGGCTTCGAGACACGTCATCCGCCATGTGTCAGAATCTGGTGTAGGGTGTTTTTCTTCACCCCATTGAGATGGGAATACGCGCGCGCTTGTCAGGCGTACTACAGATTCCCCCTGTCTAGGGTAGGCTGGGGTTTAATGATTGTGGGGATCCGAATCTCCGGAAGCCGCAGACTAAGCTGCCGTTAATTACCCCTCGCCTTTGGAGCGAGGGAACCTCCGATTGGCGGGTTAAACTAGTCATGCGAACTCAATGTGCAGTGTGCGTGTGTTGTGTTTTGTTTTGAAGGGGGGTTTGGATATGTCGGGAGCCACGCAGAGTTTTTACAGGGGTCCCGCTACCCGGATAGCAGGCTGGGGGTCAAGGGGGCTAGCAGCCCCCTTGCGGGGTGCAGGGCAGCGCCCCGTTAGAAATTTTTTTCTAACAGGGACAGTGTCGTGGTGTATGTGTGTATGCACATATGTATACATATGTATATATATATATATATATATATGTATATATATAAGAAAAAAAGGGAAGAAAAGGCATCTAAAGGATGCGTAAGGGCAGCACCTTGGGCGCTGTGCGCCTAGGTATTGTGCGCTCAGGTGCTAGAGTGCCACGTGTCGGCACGTGGGCGGTCTGCGCTTGAGCGCAAGCGCGCCATGTGTCGGCACATGGGTGCTTTGCGCTTCAGCGCCTGACGCTCGAGCGCAAGTGCGCCACGTGTCGGCACGGGGGAGACTTCTGCTTAAGCGCTGGGCGCTCGAGCGCAAGTGCGCCACGTGTCGGCACGGGGGCGACTTGCGCCTGAGCGCTTGCGCTTGAGCGCAAGCGCACCACGTGTCGGCACCGGGGCGACTTGCGCTCGCGCTTGAGCGCAAGCGCGCCACGTGTCGGCACCGGGGCGACTTGCGCTCGTGCGCTCGCGCTTGAGCGTAAGCGCGGCACGTGTCGGCGCGTGGGCGCTTTGCGCTCGAGCGCAGGCCGCTGTAGCGCAAGCGCGCCACGTGTCGGCACGTGGGCGCTTTGCGCTCGAACGCCGAACGCTTGAGTGCAAGCGCGCCGCGTGTCGGCACGCGGGCGCTCTGCGCTTGAGCGCCGGCGAGAAAAAGAGGCTTTTAGCCTAAAAAATTTCTCGGAAGAGAAATCAGAGAGGAGTTGGACTCCTGAGTGTGTTTTTTGGGGGGGTAGTGAAAGGGGTTCTTCTTCTTCCTCCTCTGTTAGCTGGATCTTGAAGATCAAGAGATGTGAGATCTCAAAATCTCTCCTTTTTGGAATCTAAAGACAGATCCAAGTTCCCCTTTGTGGATTTGGTGGTGAAAAACTATTTTGTTTTTGAAAAGGAAGAGTAAAACTCTTGATTTAATTCAGAAGAAAAAAGAAGGTTTGAGACCTTCAGAAAAGGGAAAGAAATACAAACCCTAGGTTTTTGAGAGAATGAAAGTGTTCTCTTTTTTTTATTCATCATGTTGCCTTTTATAGGCTTACATATTTACATATAGCCCCTTGGGCTTTACAAAATGGCGTTTTGCCTATCCCATGGCTCATGTGCCATTCATTTTTGCACATAAGCCATGGGCTTACAAAAATTTGGCTTTCTGCCCGTTTTGTATAAATTCATGTATAAAAAATTACATAAAAATTATTTATTACATGATTTTGTTGTTGGCATGGGGAGGCTGGCCGCTGGCTCGACTTGGACATGGGCCCACTGACCTGGGCTTAGGCCCACCTAGCTTGGGGGTTGATCTTGACTTTGACTCGGTCAACCGGGGTGTAAATTTTCACCCCAACAAATTGCCCCCATCAATAAATGCACACAGCATATGTGGGTCGTGTGCATGAAATTGATGGATCTTCTTTTGCGTGGAGGCGACTTGCTTTGGTTCCTACTTTTCGAGATGCACTGCCCTTTTTACGACATGGACGGTCGACGCTTGACGCGTCTCCGAGACAGAGTGTCCGTGGTAGACGTTTCCCTTGCCCGGAGTGATTTCGTTGACGTGCCCCCGGCGCGGAGTGTCGCTGGTCGACGTTTCCCCGAGGTGGAGTATCGGCTGGTTGACGTGTCCCCGAGACGGAGTGTCTGCTTGACGTTTTCCCCGACACGGAGTGTCGTTGTTAGACGTTTCCCTGATGCGGAGTGTCTGTGTTGGACGTTTCCCCGATGCAGAGTGTCGCTGGTTGACTTTTCCCCGGCACGGAGTGTCGCTAGTGGACTTTTCCCCGGCACGGAGTGTCGCTGGTCGACTTTTCCCCGGCACGGAGTGTCGCTGATCGACTTTTTCCCGGCGCGGAGTTTCGGGTTGTCTTTTCCCCGGCACGGAGTGTCGCTGATCGACTTTTCCCCGGCGCGGAGTGTCGGGTTGACTTTTCCCCAGCACGGAGTGTCGCTGATCGACTTTTCCCCGGCGCGGAGTGTCGCTGATCGACTTTTCCCCGGTGCGGAGTGTCGCTGATCGACTTTTCCCCAGAACGGAGTGTCGCTGGTTGACTTTTCCCCGGCACGGAGTGTCGCTGATCGACTTTTCCCCGGCACGGAGTGTCGCCGATCGACTTTTCCCCGGCGCGGAGTGTCGGGTTGACTTTTCCCCGGTACGGAGTGTCGCTGATCGACTTTTCCCCGGCGCGGAGTGCCAGGTTAACTTTTCCCCGGCACGGAGTGTCGCTGATCGACTTTTCCCCGGTGCGGAGTGCCGGGTTGACTTTTCCCCGGCACGGAGTGTCGCTGATCGACTTTTCCCCAGCTCGGAGTGTCGGGTTGACTTTTCCCCGGCACGAAGTGTCGCTGATCGACTTTTCCCCGGCTCGGAGTGTCGGGTTGACTTTTCCCCGGCACGGAGTGTCGCTGATCGACTTTTCCCCGGCGCGGAGTGTCGGGTTGACTTTTCCCCGGCACGGAGTGTCGCTGATCGACTTTTCCCCGGCTCGAAGTGTCGGGTTGACTTTTCCCCGGCACGGAGTGTCGGGTTGACTTTTCCCCGGCACGGAGTGTCGCTGATCGACTTTTCCCCGGCACGGAGTGGTGGGTTGACTTTTCCCCGGCACGGAGTGTCGCTGATCGACTTTTTCCCGGCGCGGAGTGTCGCTGGTTGACTTTCCCCGGCACGGAGTGTCGCTGATCGACTTTTCCCCGGCTCGGAGTGTCGGGTTGACTTTTCCCCGGCACGGAGTGTCGCTGATCGACTTTTTCCCGGCACGGAGTGTCGCTGGTTGATTTTTCCCCGGCACGGAGTGTCTGCTTGACGTTTCCCCGGCGCGGAGTGTCGCTGTTTGATGCAGAGGTCGATGTTGGAATTGGTTGGTTTGATTTGTTTGATTTGAGTTGACATCAGCATCGCTATACTGGAATATGGTACCAGGAGCGAATCATCATCTGTCTTTGAGAGGATTTTGGAATTGGTTTTCTGTCGGCATCTGCATTGCTGCACTGGAATAATGCCAGGAGCAACTCATCATGTGCCCCGGGAGGATTTAGATTTGGTTTTTTGTTTGGCATCTGCATTGCTGCACTGGAATAATGCCAGGAGAAACTCATCATTTGCCCCGGGAGGATTTGGATTTGGTTTGTTTGGCATATGCATTGCTGCACTGGAATAATGCCAGGAGCAACTCATCATTTGCCCCAGGAGGATTTGGATTTGGTTTGTTTGGCATCTGCATTGCTGCACTGGAATAATACCAGGAGCAACTCATCATGTGCCCCGAGAGGATTTGGGAATTGGTGGCTTAGGAGACAGGTTTAGATCGCTGTCACCTAAGGCTTTTCCAGTTTGTGAGCCGTAAGGGTCTCACAAAGCATTTTCTCCCTACGGGTCGTAAGGATCCCGTAGGTGTATTTTCTCCTTAGGAGTCGTGGGGACTCCTAAGTGTGTTGCTTCTTTATGAGTCGTAGGGATCTCACGCGGGAATTTTCTCCTCACAATGTCGAGAGGACTTTGCGAGTGCATTTCATTTCTTTTTTTTTTACGAGTTTGCGCCCTTTCGGGTTTTCACAAACTCGCCGGCAGTCCTGCTGTTTTTACTCACGGAGCCCTTTCAGGTTTTCATCCGTGCCCATTTTGCTTGTGGACATAGCGTTCTTTTTTTCTTTTTTTCTTTTTTTGGAGAAATCGGGATTGTTTTACGCCCGTGGATTGTATACGGTTTTGCAGGATGTATGATCCAGACCGTAGGGCCGGAAAAATTTTAGGACCTTGTTGGCTTCTGCATCGCTGCACTGGAATATGGCACCAGGAGCGACTCATCATTCGCCATTGGGGTATGGGATTTGGAATTTGGTTGGCGTCTGCATCACTGCACTGGAATATGGTACCAGGAGCGACTCATCATTCGCCACTTGGGGGTTGGGGAGCGATGGCTTAGAAGACAGGTTTAAATCCCTGTCACCTAAGACTTTTCAATTTTATGGGCCGTGAGGGTCCCATAAAAGCATTTTCTCCCTATGAGTCGTAAGGATCTCGCAGGTGTATGTTCTCCTTAGGAGTCGTGAGGACTCCCAAGTGTGTTTTTCCTTCGTGAGTCGTAAGGATCCCACGAAGATTTGTTCTCCTCATGTATCGTGAGGACATATGAGTGGATTTCTCTCGTTCCCAGTTTAATGACTTAGAGATCGACTGTTTCCAGTTTAATGACTTAGAGGTCATCTGTTTCCAGTTTTAAAGACGTGGAGGTCATCTGTTTCCAGTTTAACGACTTAGAGGTCATTTGTTTTCAGTTTAAAGACTTAGAGGTCTGCCGTTTCCAGTTTAACAACTTAGAGGTCTGCTGTTTCCAGTTTAAAGACTTAGAGGTCATCTGTTTCCAGTTTAACGACATAGTGGTCATCTGTTTCCAGTTTAAAGACTTAGAGGTCTGTTGTTTCCAGTTTAACGACTTAGAGGTCATCTGTTTCCAGTTTAAAGACTTAGAGGTCTGCTGTTTCCAGTTTAACAGCTTAGAGGTCATCTGCTTCCAGTTTTAAAGACGTGGAGGTCTATTGGATTGATTTGGAATTTTGGGATAGGGGCCGGCATCAGCGTTGTTAACACTGAAGCACATGTGCCAGGACACATGAGTGGGTCTTCCCAATGGAGCATAATTCCAAAGGCGGAGGCCAGCCGTGTAACTGGTGGTTGCGGTGGGGCATGGGTATGCTGAGGATTATTTAAGCCCGTGGATTGTATACGGCCGTCAATTTGGGGACTAGCTGTAGGGCCGGGAGAATTTCGGAAATTTGAATTTTTGTTGGCGTCTGTATCGCTGCACTGGAATATGGTACTAGGAGCGACTCATCATTCGCCTTTGTTTTGTTTTTTTTTGTTTTGTTTTATTTTTGTTTTACCGCGATTGCTCTATCATTTCAGCTTTTCTTATCGCGAAAATCGCGATTGCCCTATCATTTCGGCTATTTATTCGCGGTTGCCCCATTATTTCAGCTTTATTTTCATCTTTATTTTACTCGCTGATTTTTATTGCGAGTTACCCCATCATTTCGGCTTTTCTCTATTTCTTTTATTTACACATTTTTTTTGTTTATTTACATATATATATATATATATATATATGTATGTATGTATGTATATTTTTACATTCCCAGATTAACGACTTAGAGGTCGATTGTTCCCAGTTTAATGACGTGGTGGTCAGCTGTTCCCAGTTTAACAACGTGGTGGTCCTTTTTGCTTATCCCAGCTCCTTGAACTTTGATCTTGGCGGAGCTGTGTTGATGACCTAGCTCTGTGGCCTGCCGATACATCCGAGGATTGTGAGGTTTTTCCAAGCTTTTATTGGTCCTCTGCCCAATCTTTGAAAATATAGCAGTCTTCGATGGTATGACCCACCACTCTATGATATGGGCAGTATATGGGATTGCCGGTCATGTTCATTTCCTGTAGCCTCTTTGGAACAGGCAGTTGCAGTCCGCTGTTCAAGGTGTCCATGAATATTTTGCGGACTTCATCCCTCCTGAAGGAGTATACCTTCATCTTTCTCTCCATTGGAGTAGGTGCCTTTACTGATGCTGGTCCTCGAAGCCGATCGGTCTTTGGTTCGCCCTTTTCAGATAATGGCACATGTCTGGGAAGATTAGGTTCCCGAAAGGCTTCGGTCTCCATTTGCATGAAATCGGCGGTCGTAGCTTGACTGTTTGCTAACGCGCCTTTAGACAGTTCTATCTCTCCCGTCCTGTATTGCCTTTCGACCCAATCTTTGAAGACAAAGCAGTCCTCAATGGCATGACCTATCACCCTGTGATAGGGGCAATATTCTGGGTTGTCGGTCATATTCTCTTCTTGCGGTCTCTTTGATTCCGGCAGTTGTAGACCGTTTCTTAGGACGTCCCTGAATATCTTGTGGACTTTTTCCCTTTTGAAGGAATAGACCTTTTCCAGCTTCTCTTTTAGAGGTGATTCCCCCCCCCCCCGGCGTATGTATCGGAGGGACTGGAGGCTGATTGCGGCCGTTTTTCACGAAGGCGCTCCGCTGTTAGGTTGAAGGGGATATCAGTTGGCTGCCTCCGGGTATCAATCCCTGGCTCATGAACCAAAATTTGACCCTGCTGTAATTGCAATCGGGCGACTTGGGTCTCGAGATCTGCCACGACGTTTTCCAGCTCGTCGACTTTGGAATAGACCTCGGCCATCTTCTCATCCCTGTCCTGAAATTGCCTTTGAAGCCATTGGAATAATGCTTGTTCTGTAGTTCCGGCTATGACAATCGGGTAATCTTTATTGCCTGAGCTCAATTCCGCAGGAACCACGGGCTTCTCTGGCTTATCGGCCTGAGCGGGCTCTTCATCATTTAGATCGAGCCGATACTGGGTAGCGTCAACCATATCATCACCATGGCTGTGAAGAAGAGGAGGATTCGTTTCTTCATGTCCGGCCATGTAGACAGTGTGGATAACACATTCAGCCATTCTTTCATCACTGGCAGCTGGTTTCACAGAGCGGTCCGGGCTTTGGAAATTCATAAATTTTAACATGGCCAGAACCCTAGCCCTTTTGTTGGCTCTATATCTGAGCCGCTTCTGCCTCAGCTTCTCTGCCTTAAGCGCTTGGCAGGCTTCTGCTTCCTGGGAAGCCACCGTGAGTCGATTAGCGGGGAGCTTAGGGAAGACACCCGATCGAGAGGTTGTCAGGGGCACCGCCAGAGCTTTCTCGAGACACCTTGTTGCTTTGTTGGTGTTGATGGCCTTTCCCCCAGCCGGGGCCAAGGAGATCCGCTCAAACACCGACTTGTGTTTGAGTTGGGGCGCCTTCGAGACCACCACATTTGGCCTCTTCCCCTTTGAGACCGGTTTGTCTGTTACCGGAGCTTGAGGAGATGGGATGGCGCCAACTGGTATGAACATAATAGAGCCGAATAATAGCAGCGGCTCCTCCCATTGTCACCCGAGACTGGCCGGGAGGACCGTCCTAGAGTCTATCCTCATCGTGTAGTAGACGGGAGCCGTGCTGAGAGCTGAGTTCATCTTTGGAGACATTGTTGAAAAGTGATTGCTTGAAGACCTGCGTGAAAGAGCATTATTTTAGTATAAATACAGATATGTACATTGATTGAGTTTTCATGACCGTTTAACTCGAAATATGGGAGGAGAGATTGGTCCCACCGGGCGTGCCAAAATATGTAGGGTGTTTTTCGTCACCCCATTGAGATGGGAATACGCGCGCGCTTGTCAGGCATACTACAGATTCCCCATGCCTAGGGTAGGCTGGGGTTTAATGATTGTGGGGATCCGAATCTCCGGCAGCCGCGGACTAAGCTGCCGTTAATTACCCCTCGCCTTTGGAGCGAGGGAACCTCCGATTGGCGGGTTAAACTGGTCATACGAACTCAATGTGCAGTGTGCATGTGTTGTGTTTTGTTTTGAAGGGGGGTTTTGGATATGTCGGGAGCCACGCAGAGTTTTTACGGGGGTCCTGCTACCCAGATAGCAGGCTGGGGATCAAGGGGGCTAGCAGCCCCCTTGCGGGGTGCGGGGCAGTGCCCCGTTAGAAATTTTTTTTCTAACAGGGACAGTGTCGTGGTGTATGTGTGTGTACACATATGTATACATATATATATATAAGAAAAAAAAGGGAAGAAAAGGCATCCAAAGGATGCATGAGGGCAGCACCTTGGGCATTGTACGCCTAGGTGTTGTGCGCTCAGGCGCTAGAGTACCACGTGTCGGCACGTGGGCGCTCTGCGCTTGAGCGCTGGGCTCTTGAGCGCAAGCGCGCCACGTGTAGGCACATGGGTGCTTTGCGCTTCAGCGCCTGACGCTCGAGCGCAAGTGCGCCACGTGTCGGCACGGGGGAGACTTGCGCTTGAGCGCTGGGCGCTCGAGCGCAAGTGCGCCACGTGTCGGCACGGGGGCGACTTGCGCCTGAGCGCTCGCGTTCGAGCGCAAGCGCGCCACGTGTCGGCACCGGGGCGACTTGCGCTCGCGCTCGAGCGCAAGCGTGCCACGTGTCGGCACCGGGGTGACTTGCGCTCGTGCGCTCGCGCTCGAGCGCAAGCGCGCCACGTGTCGACACGTGGGCGCTTTGCGCTCGAGCGCAGGCCGCTGTAGCACAAGCGCGCCACGTGTTGGCACATGGGCGCTTTGCGCTCGAACGCCGAGCGCTTGAGTGCAAGCATGCCACGTGTCGGCACGCGGGCGCTCTGCGCTTGAGCGCCGGCGAGAAAAAGAGGCTTTTAGCCTAAAAAATTTCTCGGAAGAGAAATCAGAGAGGAGTTGGACTCCTGAGTGTGTTTTTTTTTGGGGGGGTTTAGTGAAAGGGGTTCTTCTTCTTCCTCCTCTGTTAGCTGGATCTTGAAGATCAAGAGATGTGAGATCTCAAAATCTCTCCTTTTTGGGATCTAAAAATAGATCCAAGTTCCCCTTTGTGGGTTTGGTGGTGAAAAACTATTTTGTTTTTGAAAAGGAAGAGTAAAACTCTTGATTTAATTCAGAAGAAAGAAGAAGGTTTGAGACCTTCAGAAAAGGGAAAGAAATACAAACCCTAGGTTTTTGAGAGAACGAAAGTGTTCTCTTTTTTTTATTCATCATGTTGCCTTTTATAGGCTTACATATTTATATATAGCCCCTTGGGCTTTACAAAATGGCGTTTTGCCTATCCCATGGCTCATGTGCCATTCATTTTTGCACATAAGCCATGGGCTTACAAAAATTTGGCTTTCTGCCCGTTTTGTATACATTCATGTATAAAAAATTACATAAAAATTATTTATTACATGATTTTGTTGTTGGCATGGGGAGGCTGGCCGCTGGCTCGACTTGGACATGGGCCCGCTTGACCTGGGCTTGGGCCCACCTAGCTTGGGGGTTGACCTTGACTTTGACTCGGTCAACCGGGGTGTAAATTTTTACCCCAACATCTGGGAGATCACCGATATCAAGCATCATCATTAACCCCCCACTCTCATCCCGACCTATTCATGGGTCAGGTTGAGGGTGGTCTGCCGGGTCACCCGAGGTGAGCTCCTTTTCATAGATGTCGTAAGCGTGCGTTCCCGGGCAATCAGCTGCATTTTCATGACGGCGTCGGCGGATCAGGGGCCAGATCTCGCATTAAAGAGGATGCGCCGGATCGTGTGTACGTCCACCGAAGCGACTGCCCACGTGTTTGGTGCTGGTTGGCTGACGCGACGGGCCACAGATTTTCGGCGTCCGATAGGGTACGACCAATGCGTGTGCGACAGGTGGAGCGATGGTGGCCGTCGAATGCGATGAGTCTTTTTGGCGAGAGATGACCGTCGCCGTTGGATGTGTATGCCGACAGCTGTAAATAGAGGTGGGATCCCTATCAAGGCCCATACCTCTTCAAATCTTCCTTGTCCTGAGTCTCGTTAGCTCGGCGCTCTACTTTTTAGGTCGGATCTCTACGTTTTCTCTCCCGAGGACTTCTCTCCATCAGGTTAGATGTCTTCTTCTGAGGAGTCTGTAGATGTCATCGGGGTAGATTCTAGGGATTCTTCTGGAGCTTCTTATTCAGCTGCTTCTTCTTCTGCTTCTTCTTCCACTGGGTCAGAGTCTTCCGGGAGGTTAGGGTCAGATCCTCTTTCCGAGGTCGCGCGATGGGGGCGGTTCCTAGAGCGGTGGTCGCGGACGCCCCTGGTGTGTCATCATCGGCGAGATATGAGGACGAGCTTGTCACCGCTCGGGATTGTTTCCATATTCCTCCTGGCTATACGCTGCGTTTGGCCGAGGAAAGAGAGAGGGCAGATCAGGTACGGGGTAAAGAGATTATCTTGTACCTGGAAGCCTTTTGGGCCAGAATGCGCCTGCCCTTCTCTCCCGAGATTGTTAGAGTGCTAAATTATTTTGGGTTAGCCCCGGGCCAGCTAGTGCCGAACTCCTGGAGGATTCTCCTTGGGTTCGTGGTCCGTCTGAAGATGCATATGATCCCTTTCAGGCTGAGCACCCTAGCCTCTTCTTTCTGTTATAAAAGTCACCCCGGCACTCGTGTGGGCGATCCGAGATGGGTATACTTCTCCTTTAAGAAACAACCGGGAAGTGCTGCCGGGTTGGGGGTCGTCGTCGTACCTTCTTCCATCCACGATTGGAAGAAGAAGTTTTTCTTTGTTGGGCCGCCTGAGGGTGAGGACTGGCCCGTGCTCACCTAGTGGTCTAGGAATAGGTGCCGGCAGGGGAGTCAGTCAAACGATCCCGACGCGGCGAGAGTGGCGGAGTGGGAGCCCATTCCCCGGGCCGACGTTCTGCTTTCTGAGCAGGCCCTTAGTTGGGCTGGGCTCAGCCCCGCCCAGTTTGCCGGTAAGTTAGGAGCTCTCAGGCGACCTGTTTAGACTTGTGCATTTTTTCTATTTTTCTTGCATTGCTGACTCCATTGTACCTTGTCTTGTGTAGAATCCATGGATATAAGCAAGTTCCGCGCGGCAGTGATTGACGCGAAGAGGGGACAGAAGTCCAAAGGCGCTGGCCCTTTTCGCCCGCCGTCCGTTCTGGCCCCGCCGGTGGCCCTTTCCCCCTATGCCCAAGTGAGCCCCGGGCCCCCAAGTCTAGTCACGCGCCAGTTCGAAAGCATGCTCGGGTCCAAGAGCCTTGGTCCCCCGAGGTGGGAGACGAGGAGGGTTCCTCCGCGCCATCCCTCAAGAGGTTTCACAGGAGGGTGCCCCGCTCCCCGGCATCCCCGATCCTCATGGACGATGGGGAGCTTCACTTCAAGGTGCCCTCGGGGCTTTCTGTTGCCAACAGCCTGCTCTCGGATATGGAGAGGTCGGCCGGAGGCAGGGTCCCTCGAGGAACTCTCCGGGCCCAAATGGCAGCGATAGCTCAAGAGGCCGTGCAGGTTAGTGTTCGCATTTCACCTGGTTCTTCATCCAACATTTTGTCCGCGTGGTTCCCTCCCCTTTTTGACCCTATTTCTTCCTTCAGGTCCTCCAGCACGTCGCCCTCGTCGTCCACATGGAGGACGAGGAGATTGTCCCGGCGATGCGGGCCGCAGGCGAGTCCTCCTTGCGGGAGGAGAGCTTAAGGTAGGAGCTGGGGGCAGCGATGGAGAGGGATGCTAGCCTTGAGCCCCTGGTGGAGGCCGGGAACAGGGAGGTCACTCAGTACCGAGAGGCCGCCCGAGCTGCCGAGTCCCAGTTGGAGGACTCCCGGGTGCTCGTTGCTACCATGAAGAAGATGGTGAGCAGCCTCCGGAAGGAGAATGAGGCGGCGAAGGACCGGGTACTGAAGGCGGTGGAGAGCTACAAAAAATTAGATCAGTTCTACGTCGACCTTGCCAGTGCTAGAGGAGTCATTTGGCACGACACCCTTGACTCTGTCAAGGCCCAGATGCCGGAGTTCCCTGACGCCAAGCTCCGGACCTTTTATCCTCTCGTTGACGACGCCCACGGGACCGCCCTCGGACATGACGCGGGGAAAACAGCCCCCGGTGGGAGTGTGAGGGGTAAGCTAGTTGCCCCGGAAGCCGGCGCCGAAGTTCCCGACGGCGGAGCCGACCCTGAAGATGCCGCCCCGGTGGTCGTAGGAGAGGCGCCGCACGCCGAGGTTGTCCCCGCGCCTGAGGCGTGAAGCCCCATGCCTTCTCATTTCTTTCCTTTGCTCTCAAATTTGTAAGCCTCAGAGCACTTTTGTTAGGCTGGGGAGCCCATAATACCTATGTAGAGACTTTTGATTTATGTGAATAAAAAACTTTTTTGTCGTTTCTTTACGTGCACATTGTCCTTTCGTTTGTGGAGAACATTCGTACTTGCACGGTTCAGCTTTCTTGTCAGGTCGGTTCTTCGTCTCGCGATCACACGTCGAGTTGAATTCGACCATTTGCCAAGTGCGCAAAGACCGATGAAGGGTCGGTATCTCCATGGCCCCGAAGTCGAGGTGGTCATCGTTTACTTGAACACTTTACAGGAACCTTGGCCGCAAGAAGGTTGGTGTTTTCCAAAGAATTGGCTGAGCGTTGTTGCTGCTTGGGTCCTCTTGGCGAGGGCTTAGATCCCTGGCATCGTGGGGTATTGAATTATCAGACGGGGATAGCCGAGCAGTGTAGCCGCTCTGATCCATCATGGTGAGGGCTTCGATCCTTAGCGTGGGAGGGACCATTAGAGGCCCACTAAGGATGGGCCAAGCAGTGAAGCTGCTCAGTGCCTCTTGGCGAGAGCTTTGATCCTTAGCGCGGGAAAGGCCGTAGGGGGCCTGCTAAGGATGGACCGAGCAGTGAAGCTACTCAGTCGCCTCTTGGTGAGGGCTTTGATCCCTGGTGTTGTGGGGTAGGGAACTCCCAGCCAGGGATAGCCAAGCAGGGTAGCTGTTCGGATGCCTCTTAGCGAGGGCTTTGATCCTTAGCGTGGGAGGGGTCGTAGGGGGCCTGCTAAGGACGGACTGGGCAATGAAGCTGCTCAGTCGCCACTTGGCGAAGTCTTTGATCTCTGGCGTTGTGGGGGTAAGGAACTACCAGCCAGGGATAACCGAGAAAGGGAGAGCCCTGTTGCCTCTTGATGAGGGCTTCGATTCTTAGCATGGGAGGGGCTATAAGAGGCCTGCTAAGGACGGGCCGAGCAGGGTTACTGCCCGGTGCCTCTTAGTGAGGGCTTTGAGCCTTAAGGACGGGCCGAGCAGGGTTACTGCCCGGTGCCTCTTGGCGAGGATTTTGATCCCTAGCGTTGTGGGGTAGGGAACTCCCAGCCAGGGTTACCGAGCAGGGTAACCGCTCGGCTGCCACTTGGCGAGGGCTTTGATCCTTAGCACGGGAGGGGCCGTAAGTGGCCTACTAAGGACGGGCCGAGCAGGGTTGCTGCCCGGTGCCTCTTGACGAGGGCTTTGATCCTTAAGGATGGGGCCGAGCAGGGTTGATGCCCGTGCCTCTTGGCGAGGGTTTCGATCCCTAGCGTTGTGGGGTAGGGAACTACCAGCCAGGAATAACCGAGTAAGGGCGAGCTCGGTTGCCTCTTGATGAGGGCTTCGATCCCTGGCATTATGGGGTAGGGAGCTACCAGCCAGGGATAACCGAGCAAGGGCGAGCTCGGTTGCCTCTTGATGAGAGCTTCGATCCCTGGCGTTGTAGGGGTAGGGAGCTACCAGCCAGGGATAACCGAGAAAAAGCGAGCTCGGTTGCCTCTTGATGAGGGCTTCAATCCCTGGCGTTGTGGGGTAGAGAACTACCAGCCAGGGATAACCGAGCAAGGGCGAGCCCGGTTTCCTCTTAATGAGGGCTTTGATCCCTGGCGTTGTGGGGTAGGGAATTCCCAGTCAGGGATAGCCGAGCAGGGTAGCCGCTCGGCTGCCTCTTGGCGAGGGCTTTGATCCTTACCGCGGGAAGGGCCGTAAGGGGCCTGTTAAGGATGGTCGAGCAGGGTAGCTGCCCGGTACTTCTTGGCGAGGGCTTTGATCCTTAAGGACGGGCCGAGCAGGGTTTCTTCCCGATGCCTCTTGGCGAGGGCTTTGATCCTTAAGGGCGGGCCGAGCAAGGTAGCCGCTCGGTCGATTCGTGAGGTTCTATCCGACCTTCCCGGCATGAGTATAGGGAATAGGGATAGTCGAAAGCAACACGTGTAATGAACACGTAGGGGAGGCAAAGCGCCGGAGCCACGTCGTTTCGATTTCTCCGAGAAAGGCTCGATGTCTGCCGCATGGCGGCATAGTTGTGGGTGAAACGGGCGACTGTTGGACTCTTGAGAGCGTAGTGGGGTTATAAAGCGGAGGGAGCGTTGATCACTCCTTTCTTCACACCCAAAACGTAAGAATGGAGAACTTCCCTTTCACCATCCCCGACATCGTAAATTTCGAGGATGTGTACCTCTACGATCAGTACTGCACCGAGGACACGGTGCAGTTAGTCATAGGCCGCATTGAGGATCACTTCGGCCGACTACTTCCCCGGCGCTCCCCCCTGCTCCAGCTGTTAATGTACTCCGTCTGGAGGGCGTCGCCGGGGCTCTACAACCCCTTATCCGAACAGCTGAAGGACAAGGCGATTGGTAAGCTAAGGTCTTTGCAGCGCTTCGGCCTGATCTCCGCGGGTCGGCGGGATCGCTCGGTGGCGCTCCTCCTTGAGTGCTACCAATTGAGGCACGATACCGACGTTCGCGGGCGGCATCAGAGGCAAAGGGCTGAAGCGGTGAGGGCTCGGCTGGCTGAAATATGCCCGGAGTACCACGAGCAGTGTTTTCTGCACCCCCTTCCCCCGCTATTGTAAATTTTTTTCCTTTTTTTTTGATGTACGGCTAAGGAGCCTATAGTACCCTTTGAATAAATAAAAATCTTCTTTTTGCAATGTCTTATTGTTTCATCCTTTCTTATTATATAAATAGGAAGATCTTGAGAAAAGCCTACATTGCCTTAGTGAAAGAAGTACACGCTAGTAGATGTTCTTTTTATTGGTACGGCTTGAGCTTCTCAGCAGTGTAGGGCCGTCAAAAACGATCAGCTCGGTCCGACCGGCCTTCATCCTCGGATGGCTGTTGGCCTCCACGACCGGCGTGGGGTGTCGGGCCTCGTAGGTACTCGACGTTCCCCCCGCCGACATGACCATAATTTGACCGATTGTCAACTCGCCGGGAGGAGAACGCTGCTCTTGCTCGCGGTCAGCTTGCCGCTTGTCCCGTAAGTACACTGCCAGGTGTCCCGAACGGATGAGCTCCTCGATGTAGTCTCGGAGCTGTTTACAGCTCTCTATGGAGTGGCCTTGCGACCTGTGGAAACCGCAGCAGGAGCCCAGGGTGCGCTTTGTTGCCATGCGTGAGATCGGGGGGAGCTTGAAGAACTCCTCACCCTTAGCTTCCTCTAGCAGTACCGTCTGGGAGACGTTGAGAAGGGTGTACTCCTGAAACTTTGGGGAGTAAGGCTTTGCCCGCTCAAGTCTCGTTCTCTCTTCCCTCGCCCTCTTCTTTTGGTCAGTTTGCTCTGCCCCGGGGAGATTCGCGTTCACCTCAGACTCGAGCTGGATCTCGCACTCGGTCCAGGCCTTTACCTCGGCCATGATCTTAAGTTGCGCTAATGCAAAGGAGCGTAACCACTACTTGTGCCTAAGACCAAACCTAAGTGTTGTAATGACCATTTCGTCCCGATGTTCTGGGACTTCAAAAAGGGCGTTGTAAAAGCGGGTGACGTAACCTTTGAATGTCTCCTTGTCTCCGCTCTTGATTGTGAAGAGGTGGTCGACGGTCCGTTTCTTCCATCTGTTCCTGACAAAGTGGCCGAAGAATTGGGTGGCCAGCTCGTCGAAAGTTGAGATCGAACATGGCGCGAGTCCTCGGAACCAGTCCCGTCCGGAGCGGATGAGAGTGGCCGGGAAAGCTTGGCATTGGGCGGCGTCAGAGTTGTCTTGGAAGCTCATTCCTGCGGTGAATGCATCCAAATGGTCCTTTGGGTCGGACTTACCGTCGAAGAGAGAGACCTTTGGGGGCTTGTTTCAGGAAGAGACATCGACGGCGAGAAGCTCCTCAGTGAAGGGTTTTGTGAGAGAGTCGGAGGCGTACTTAGCCCCGTCGTTCGAATGACGACCTTCCCGATGCATACCTTCGATTTTCTTTTCGAGAGCGTCGAGCCGGCCGTGGTATCCTGACGATTCGGCACATTCTGATCTTTGGCCTCTGCCGTAGGAGATCTGTGTCTGGCCACGGCCCCGGTTCCTCTTGATGAGGTTCCTTAGGTCCCCTGGAGAGGTAGTCTTCGAGCTGCCGTGACAAGTCCTGTCTGTGCGACCCCATCGAGGGGAGGGGCGTCGGTCATGCCTGGGAGCAGGCGAGCTGACCGACATCTCCTTGGGAGGGACAGGAGAGCGTAAGGGCTCGGGGTGAGACGCTCGGTCGACAGACCTTGGTGTTGAACTGTGTGGCACCCAGCGGGTCATAGAATATGTTGGCCCGGGAGATCGGCGGCTGTGGGAGGCATCGAGGCGATGGTCGGCTGTGCCGACGCGTGCAGAGACTTCTCTCCCTCCGTAGGGATCCCGATCCTGAGGTGGGAGAGCGGCGACCTGGGAAGCATGGCCCGCCGTTTGGATACGAACGAGCGCATCCACGACAGACACGAGTCGATCTATCCGGGCGGCTAAGGCGTTGATGGCGTTCGGGGGAGGAGAATCGTCCGCGCCTCCGTTGTGGGGGAGGCGGCGGCTAGCGCTTGGATCGTCGCGGTGATCGCTCGCTATTGAGTTGAGATCGGAAGATGAACTTTGTTCAGTGGAATTAAGCACTTCCCACAGACGACGCCAACTGATGGAGGCCTGGATCTCCTTCAGATGTTACCTTCCGTAGATCTGCTCCGAGCGACAATGGACGGCTGGTATTGATTTAGAGGTTAACTCCTGAAGCGTGTGGATTCTCAATGGGTTTTAGGTTGTGGTGGCAAAACTACCTGCAAGGAAGTCCCTGGGTGGTTGTACCACCGAGGACCTTCCGATGATCAAGTTAGACTGGATTTTGAGCAGAGTAACAGCCTAGTGGGGAGAAAAAATCTTACTTGATCCATCTGGAGAGGGGTTTATATAGTGGTGGCAACAGACAGGAAGGTGCGGGAATCACGCCGGCCGTTACGCTCCCGGCGTTACGCCCGCGTGATAGGCGGGATCTTCCATTAATGGCGAGACAGGCTCGTTAATGGGAGATTGTGATGACATGGAACGCGGGACGTGGCCGGCAGATATCTCGCGTATAATGAGATTCGTGGAGGTGAGACGGTTGCGCCTGCGATAGGTGTCGTTGGTCGGTCGATGTGACCGAGGAATATGAGCTCGGCGGGAGGCTCGAGGACGAGCGGGAGGCCGAGGTATCTAGGTTCTGCGGTAGCCCGGAGATGAGCTGAGGGGGCCGAGGAGGCCAATTGTGCGGGGGCTCGGAGGTGAGCCAACAGTTGTTTGTAAGGAGGGCACAGGAGTTGTGTGGTCGATCACAGAGGGTTGGCCACGTCCAAGGGTCGCAGACCCGGGTGTTCTTCCAATGTGCTGTTCTTGGTCCTTCCTTGCGGGTTTCGGGACACGTCATCTGCCATGTGTCACAATCTGGGAGATCACCGATATCGAGCATCATCGCTCTCTCACTTTTTTCTCTCCCTATTTCTAAATTTCTTTAAAGCTTTGATTTTTAATCGAAATGTCTTACTTTTGAAGCTTGGGATTCGATTGAGCAAGATATTTTGAAGAACCCCTCTCGATTTATTCGTTTTAGGTGTTTTTTTTGCGATTTTTGCATCGTTTGATGATGATGATGAGAATCTGTAATATGTAGAGATGATTTCTTATTGTATTTGAGAATTTAATTGTTAAGTCTTGGTTAAATATTTCGAGATCTAAATTAAGTGAAGCCTTTGAATTGTTTGATTTCTGTTTTATTTCATCATTTATATAAATGAAAAGCTTTGATTGTAAAAAAGAAGTTTTTTTTAAAATAAATTTGATTAATTGAGCCAGACCTGAGCCGAACACGAACTGGGCATGTTTAATCGAGCCGGACCTGAGCTGGGCATCTCCAGCTCAATTCGGACCCAAGCCGGACTTAGGGCGAAAAAAAAAACCCGAGCCGAACTCGAGCAGAGCTTGGCTCGCTCAAGCTCGGCTCGTTTACACCCCTACTTTAAACAATGCAAATTAAAATCTTAGGAAGGAGATTAGCTAAGTTAAAGAAGACGACCCCGCACAACTCTACATGGTGTAAGGAGGATCCGAAGTGCAGGCAGAGACGAAGCCAGGACTGATTGTTCTGGGGATGGCATTAAAAATGACATATAGGTTATAAAGTTCAAAATTGAATTTAAGAAATAACTTAGTACAAATTGCATGACACCATATACATACATGATAATGAGAAGGCCAAAGCCTCAAGTTTATCTTTGTAAAACTTATAATATCAGAAATTAGAATATTTAATAAGGAATTATTAATTAACAAACTTAAAGTTTGCATGTAAGTTATCAGCATATAAAGTAGTAAATTTTTTTGAAGAGTTTATAATCACTGTCACGAAAGAAAAATACAATTAATTCTCGAAAAACTATCTATACTCTCATGAATTTCTTCAACAATTTGTTTGTTGCTGAATATCTAAATGAGGGATGGAGAGATTTTAGATTAGAATCTTTTTTAATATAATTATTGCTATATTTTATTTTTGCTTAAATTGTAAGGAAGCGGTTAAATATGGATACTCATAGAAATCGTTACTATTTTTTTGGACTAATTTAATAAAATCTTTATAGTTTGCTAATTAATCTCCTATATTAATTTTATGCGACTTATCTAATCTAGCTCCTACATTTTCTATGAGAGGGAGGGGGCCATCCCTGCTCCCCCCTCCCTTCAAGCTTCATCCTTGGATGCAGGGATATGTAGAAAAACAAGGGTATACTAAAAGCATGAGGATGACCGATGAGCAATATAGCTCAGTTGGTATAGACACTTCCTTTCTTGAGGAGAGTGGGAATCAAACCCGGCTAGGAACCTTAGAAGGGGGTGTGGCCACAAATTCTTGCATCGATGGGTGCAAAAATGAACATCTTTTGATAATGCAACATAAATTTCATCCGATGCATATGCTAGAAGTGTTCAAATCTTTTGATTTTTCATACACATATATTTGAGGGTTGGGTGATTAAGTTGAATGGATCGGATCGTCAAAATATGTCGTAAATCGGAAATTCCCCATTTTCAAAAAATACAGACCAGTTTGCAATAGAGCACTCGTATATGAGGTGTTTATGAGGTGGTAGCTTATTCTTAAAAATGAAATGTTGCCTTGAAATTTCATTATTCATCCATTTTTTGAATGATCGGTATCATTCATCTTGTTCTGCATGGTGTAAAACATGAATACACTAAGTTTCATGAGATTTCGATAACATTTGCCCATTAATTTAGCTTTGTCGAAGGTTTTATTGTCAGTAACCCGTTAATTTTGCAACCATCCGATGTGAGGGTAAACATTATCGAAAACATATGAAATTTGGTAATTGTATGATTTAAATTATATAGATTTAAAGAACAGTGCCGATCGTTGAAAAATAAAATGTAAACTTAAATATTAAGGTAACACCTTATTTCTTAGAATAAGGTGTCATCTCATAAACACTTTCACACACAATCACACAATTGAATGCATAAATCCCAAAATTAATTTAATGGTGAAATAGTGGGAAAATTTTGTTTTCAAATCTTTCCGATATGATACTAGTCGAACTATATATATATATATATATATATATATATATATATATATATATATATATATATAATGGATGAAATGTGCCATAGGAAGGAATTTCCTTCTATGCTGTCGAGAAAATACACCCTGCACGATTTTTTCCGACTATCAGCATTCATCATCTTCATCTTTATCATCTAAGATGTGGATACATCCAATTTCATATTATTCTACAACATTTTCACCGTTCGATTAGCAATGTAAACAATTCTATTGTTGATAAACCGTTAATTTTGTACCCACAAAGACAACGGTGAAAAAGTGGTAGAATCATATAAAATTTAGTGTATCAATATCGTAGATGATAAAGATGAAGATGTTGGGTATCGATCGTCGGAATAAATGATGGAAGGTGTGTTTATTCGACGATATAGAAGGAAATTTCCTTTTATGGCCTCTTTTCTGCATCTCTGTCCCTCTCTCTCTCCATCCTCTCTCTCTCTCTCTTTATATATATATAATGGAGAAAAGATGCCATCGGAGAGAATTTTCCCCTATGTCGTTGAAAAAAGTACATCCCCACGATTTTTTTCGACGATCGACACATATCATCATTGTCTTTATAATCTAAGATCTGGATACACCAAACTTCATGTGATTCCATCACTTTTCACCGTTGGTTTATTGAGTGCAAAATTAATGATTTACTGATAATAGAACATTTTACATTGTTAATTCAACAGTGAAAAGTGGTGGAATCACATGAAGTTTGGTATATCCATATTTTACATGATAAAGAAAATAATGGATGCCGATTCTCGAAAAAAAATGGAGAATATAGAATTTTGACGCTACCTAACGAGAAATCCTCCTAGGGCCTCTTTTCTTCATTATATATTTTCTTCATTATATATATGTATATATAATATAGGGTAGCGATAAGGTGAGATGGTAAGAAGGGAATCTTAAAATGGGATGGAAAAATCCGACCGTTGAATCGACGATCGGATTTTTGCATCATGTTCTATACGTCAAAGTATGTATGTATATAAAACATTAGACAATATGGACGCTTGTAGGTCATGCATCAAGGGTATGTGATGTATGCAACTTTTACAATGCTTGAACAACTATCCATTTTACGACCTTGATATCCATAGCATAGAATTGTCTACATCGTCTAAATTTTTGTACACGTATGTTGATTAACATGTAGATCCAAGATGTATGGAGCCGATCAATGTTTTGCTTGATGGATTATGGTCGGATTTTTCCATCTCACTTTAAAAATCTTCACTCACCATCTCATCCTATCCTATATATATATATATATATATATATATATATATATATATATATATATATGAAGAAACGAGTTATCAGCTACCTAGCTGATATTAAACCATTAGCTGGCCTATTAATAGCCCAATCCGACCATCAAATCAACGATCCGCTCTGGCCACCTTATTCCACATATGGAGTGATGTACGCGTGTGAAATTATGATCTATATGATGCACTACAAGTGATGGAATGGATGGTTACTGAACACAACAAAAATGTCATATATTGGGGGCACTTGATCAAAGACATAGATGGTGTCAAAGCAATTAAAATTTCACACACATAGATCACTCCATATGTGGAACAAGATGGCCGGAGCGGATTGTTAATTTGATAATCGGATTGGGTTATGTAATAAATTAGCGGACAATTTAATATCAGCTACCTGTTTATATATATATATATATATATATATATATATATATATATATATATATAATGGAATCTCATGTGGTAACATAGGAAATTTCCTCAGCTTGTGTCTTAAAAGTTCAACCCTCCATCATTTTTTCCGACGATCAGCATACACCATTTTCATTTTAATGGTCTATGACGTGGATACACCAATTTTCATATGTTTCTAACACGATTTCAACTTTGATTATTTTTTTCTATTATCAACACACAGTTAATTTTGCACATAAAAAACCTCTAAATTTTTTCATTTATCAACACACCATTAATTTTGCTCCTATTAATCAACGTTGAAATGGTCTTAGAAACACATGAAAATTGGTGTATCCACATCATAGACCATTAAGATGAAGATGGTGAATATCGATGGTCGGAAAAAATGACGGTAATTTTGCATCCATGGCTTTTTTGTGATAAAAAACACTCAATTTTTTCTATTATCAACACACCGATAATTTTGCACCTATTAATCAAAGTTGAAACGGTGTTAGAAACACATGAAAATTGGTGTATCCACATCATAAACCATTAAGATGAAAATAGTGGATGCCGATCGTCGGGAAAAATGACGGAGGGTTGAACTTTTACAACACAACCTGAGGAAATTTCTTTCTATGCCGTTTGAGATTCCGTTTTTGAAACTGAATATAAATACACAGAACCAAACAAATATTTCATAACTTTTTGTACTCAAGCTAACCTCTATCGATCACCCTTAAGCTCAACAAAACTCCAAAAATTGTACATGCAAAGGTATAATTTGCATGTATTACTAATCCTCATAATGATAGATCGAATTGTTTGAAGTAAATAAATATATCGGCGTTAATTATACCGACCGTTATATACAATCATTGCTCAAGTACAATTGATAATAATTTATTATACACAATTGCACATATATTAGTGACAAATAAGCAAGGGTTTCATAGGATCCGTCTAGCTTCCTGGAACATAGGTTCCCTTACGGGTAGACTAATAGAATTAGTGGAGGTGATGATTAGGAGGAGAGTTGGTATTATGTGTTTGCAAGAAACTAAGTGGGTAGGTGAAAAGAGTAGAGTCATAGAGCCTTGGGGTTATAAGCTTTGGTATACGGGTAGAGATAAAAATCGTAATGGGGTAGGTATAATCATAGATAGACGGTTGCTTGAGGATGTAGTTGAGATTAGGAGAAAAGGTGATAGAATTTTACTGGTTAAGCTTATTCTAGGTGGAGAGATCTTTAATGTTATTAGTGCTTATGCACCACAAATAGGTCTTGATGACGCTAGTAAGCGTCTATTCTGGGAGGATTTAGATGAGGTGGTGCAAAGTATACCTAGTGGAGAGAAGTTATTTATTGGTGGTGATCTTAATGGACATGTAGGTACTAGTCGTAGTGGGTTTGATACTATCCATGGAGGTTTTGGTTTCGGACAAATGAATGAAGTAGGTGACTCGATTCTAGATTTTGCTTTATCTTATGACTTGATCTTAGCAAACACCTGGTTTAGGAAAAGAGAGTCCCACCTTATCACTTTTAGGAGCGGATCAAATGCTAGTCAAATAGACTTTTTTCTGACGAGAAGAATAGATAGAGGTTGTTGTATCGACTGTAAGGTAGTGCCAGGTGAGAGTGTAACTACTCAACATAGACTTTTAGTTCTAGATTTTCGATTTAGAAGAGAACTAGGAAGATTAGACGTAAGGTAGAGCCTAAAATTAAATGGTGGCGATTGAAAGAAGGTAATCAAAAGGCTTTTATAGATCGTGTAGTACATGAAGTGGATTGGCAGTCGGAAGATGATCCAGACAAAACATGGAACAAAATGGCTAGTTGTATCAAGAAAGTAGCTAGAGATCTACTTGGTGAGTCGAGAGGTGGTGCTCCACCATCTAAGGACATATCATGGTGGAATGAAGATGTAAAGGCTGCTATTAAAATTAAAAGAGATTCTTATAAAGATTTGAAGAAAAGTAGAGATGTGGAGAGATTTGAGAAGTACAAAATGGCTAAAAAGGAAGTTAAGAAAGCTGTTCGGGAAGCTAAATCTAAGGTCTACAAGGAGGTGTACGAGAAATTAGACACTAAAGAGGCTGCAAATGATATATACCGGATTGCTCGAATGCGGGAAAGGAAGACTAGAGACTTATGTGCGGTGAAGTGTGTCAAAAATGAAAATCAGAAGGTTTTAGTTCGAGATGAGGATATCAAGGAAAGATGGAGAGATTATTTTGACAAATTGTTCAATGAGAGCTTTACTAAGAATTTGGATGGACTTGTCATTCAATCTCAAGATATAAATCGTGATTTCATGCGTAAAATAAGACTTACTGAGGTTAAAGAAGCTTTGAACAGAATGGGTTTAAGAAAAGCGGTTGGTCCTGACGGGATTCCTATCGAGATTTGGAGATGCTTAGGAGAAATAGGCGTTAAATGGATGACAGATCTGTTTAATAAGATTTGGCAGACAAAAAAGATGCCAACTGAATGGAAGAAAAGTATCCTTGTACCTATCTACAAGAATAAGGGTGACATTCAAAGTTGCTCAAACTACCGTGGAATAAAACTAATGTGTCACATCATGAAACTTTGGGAGAGAGTGATTGAACACAGGCTAAGGAAGGATATTAAGATAACAGAGAACCAATTTGGGTTCATGCCTGGACGATCGACGACAGAGGCGATTCATTTGCTTCGTCAACTTGTCGAGCGCTTTCGAGAGAGGAGAAGAGATTTGCATATGATATTTATTGATTTAGAAAAAGCGTACGACAAGGTACCTAGAGAGGTATTATGGGGGACAATGATGAAAAAGGGGGTCCCCGTCAAGTATATTGACATAATCAAGGATATGTACGACGGAGTAGTGGCAAATGTCAGAACTTGCGGTGGCTTAACAAGTGATTTTCCGATTACTATTGGTTTACATCAAGGATCTGCATTAAGTCCTTTCCTGTTTACCATCGTGATGGATGAGCTTACTAGAACTATCCAAGATGAGGTCCCTTGGTGTATGCTATTCGCTGATGATATTGTTCTAGTAAATGAGACGAAAGCAGGGGTTAATGCCAAATTGGAATTATGGAGACAAACATTGGAATCTCGGGGATTCAGATTGAGCAGGTCCAAGAAAGCATATATGCACTGCAAATTTAGTAGCCAGAGAAGTCAAAACCATATTGGTATAACATTGGAAGGGCAAGAGATATCACCGAGCGACCAGTTTAGATATCTAGGTTCCATCATCCAAAGGAATAGGGAGATCGATAGTGATGTTAATCAAAGGATCCAAGCTGGTTGGTTGAAATGGAGGAGTGCAACAGGGATTTTGTGTGATCGTAACTTTCCGTTAAAATTGAAAGGGAAGTTTTATCGGAGCGCTATTCGGCCTGCCTTATTATATGGTACAGAATGCTGGGCTCCTAAGAAGCATCATACACAGAAGATGCACGTAGCGGAGATGCGCATGCTTCGTTGGATGTGCGGTAACACTAGAAAAGACAAGGTGCGAAATGAGGATATTCATGCAAAAGTTGGTGTAGCACCCGTGGAGGAGAAGATGCGGGAAAACCGGCTTAGATGGTTTGGTCATGTGCGACGCAGACCTATGGAAGCACCGGTTCAACGAATAGATACTCTCGATATGGGTAATGGCAAAAGGGCAAAAGGGAGACCGAAGAAAACATGGATGGAGGTGATACGAAACGATATGGTTGCTAAAGAACTCAATGAAAGTATATTGTTCGATAGAAGTGAGTGGAGACAGAGGATTCATGTGCTGGACCCGGCGTGATTCTCATGTTGGTTCATGTAGCCTACCCCATATGCTTGGGATAAAAGGCTCAGTTGTTGTTTGTGTTGCACATATATTTTATATAGTTAAAATATATTTTTTATCCAATTATGTTAATATTTAAACATATAATAAAAAGCAATCGGGCTGCAGTTACCCAGAAAGGCCCAGCGCTGCAATGCCCTCACCCATTGCAGGGGTGGGACCCAAAGAGGTATTTTGCAATTAAACTCCCTAGACCCATCCACGATAGGTGAGGCCACTACAGGCCGGGGCTGAAGGAAATGTATGCACGCCTATTGCGGAAACACATGCATCAATTTCCTAAAAATCAGATTTTTATTTAAAATTAAATATGTATTTTTCTGTAATTCGATCATATCGATGATGAACTTTTAAGGTAGCCTCCACAAACACAAAGGCCTCCAATTGAAGTCCTCCAAATCTTGTGGAAGATGAACACGCCTATGAATTGATAGGCATCCAAATTTTAAGAGGAAATTTTCATAATTAAAATTCTTAATTTCATGGGAAATCATTATTGCCTCTTTTATATAGGTTTGTGGTACGATATCTCAAGCCCAAATATCCGATGTGAGACTAAAAATCCACATATTAATAATATAACAATTACATTATTAATAACACAAAGGCCTCCAATTGAAGTCCTCCAAATCTTGTGGAAGATGAACACGCACATGAATTGATAGGCATCCAAATTTTAAGACACTACTACAAATAAGGGTTGCCCCTACGGATTTATCCGTAGGGGCAACTCACTGCCCCTACGGACATATGCGTAGGGGCCAAAAAATACCCCGTAGGTGCAAAGGCCGCAGGTGCAAGTTGAGGTCCTGAACTTGCCCCTACGGGCAAAATATTGCCCCTACGGATATATCTGTAGGTGTTGTTGCCCCTACGGATTACTCCGTAGGGGCAATCAAATCATATATTTTTTATGTTTTTTTGAATATATTGTATGTACCTACGGATATACCCGTAGGTCCTTATTATACCCCTACGGATATATCCGTAGGTAATATGCCGTAGGGGCAAAATATCAGGAAACCTGATATTTGGCCCCTACGGATAACTCCGTAGGGGATATACCGTTGCCCCTACGGATATATCCGTAGGGGCACTCCCAACACCCTGCACTGAGATCAGTGCAGAAAATATCCGGTTTCCTGATAGTTTGCCCCTACGGATATGTCTGTAGGGGCAACATATATACCTACGGCTTAATCCGTAGGTACATATTGTCTGTATTTTTTTTTTAAAAATGGGCTGTTAGATTTTTTCCCGCCCTGTGCACAATACTATATACATCAATCAAATCATATATTGCAGTATTCATAATCACATCTCACGCATATATATAATATACAAAAGAAATCCAAAAACCGAATATGATATAAATACAAACCAATATCAATATCGTTTCAAAATGTAGTACAATGTGATATAAATAAATACATGTTTCAAAAAATAAGAACCAAAAAGCTACCCTAGTTCGGTCCAGCTCCACCTCTGAATAACGTTAGAATAACGCGCGCCTGCTCCTCGGTCAATACACTCTGCAATGCGTCGCGAGCGGTAGTCTGAGCGGCATGTGGAGCTGGCGATGTGGTCTGCGCAGCCGCCGTCGAGGTAGTCGCTTGCGGAGCCGCGGCTGCGGGAGTCTGAGTGGGCGGTGGAGCTACAGGAGCTGTCTGCGGAACCGCAGCCGATGTAGTGGCTTGCGGAGCCGCAGCCGAAGGAGATGCATGTGGAGGCTCGGCCGATCTACCCTGTCGCGTCTGGACATAACGTGTGTAAGAAGCGTGTAAGAACTGTGTATTATTAGAATTCGTATCATTATTAAGTTATTTCGAAACCCTGTTTGGATATCTAGTTTGGAAAAGCGTTGTTTATTTTAATTACATATGTATGTATGATTAATCAAACTTAAGTCTAAAACCAAATAAGCTCAAGCTACGCACTAATTATGGATATGTTGATATGTATATAATATGAAATGATATTTTACTATAAAGTAGTATACATACCAGCATCTCCTTCAACTCCTGAACGGTGGCCCTCAAGCTATCCAGTTCTTGATGGACATGGCGGTCACTGGAGACGGAGGAAGTAACCGCCGGGGTGGAGTCCAACCTCATATGGGCCCTGCTAGGGCCCAATCCCCGGCCTCTCTCCCAACCTCCGTGGTGCCCTCCGTGTGCGGCGTCCAGAATTGGGGTCAGCAGCCTCGGATCATTCTGTCCGGTAAAATCGATCCCCGAGGCCTGGGCCTGCTCAACCACCCGCTCCTACACCCACATTAAGCAGTAAAGTATAAGTATAAAATTTAAACTTGAACCTTCCAAAACTAAAATTTCAAATTTGGGTAGAAAAAATATTAACACTTACGCAGTACTCCTGGGTAGCGACGTCGGGATATCTAAGCTCTCCCGTGGCGGGATCTGTCGAGGTGCCGTGGACGGCAAGATATGCGGACAGCACGCTCGGTGTACCACCTGACGCCACGGTCCGAGATGTCTGCAATATTAGAAAGTAACTCTTAATATTAGAAATATTAGAGAATAACTCTTAATATTGCAGAATATTAGAGAATAACTCTTAATTTACCGATAACTCCATGGCTCGAGTAATGTTCCTCGAGCCACCTGTGTAAGTGGGGCGACCCCTCTTCGCCGACTTCCTGTTCTCCATATTCTGAGCGGCCTGTTTCTGCACAACGCATTAACATTTAGTTTTCTAATTAAGAAACACAAAGAAATAAATTATATCATAAATAATGAATTAAATTTAAAATACATACCTGTTTGCGTTCGGAGTCGAAATAAGCGCACAATAGAGGCCATGTCTCTACGGCGACTCTCGCAAACGCCGGAGTAGATAGGAGGGCCGCTCTCTCTGCCTCGGGGGTCGCTATCCACAGGGAGTAGCAGTCGGCCTTCAGCTCATTCCTGTTTTATCGGACCTTGGCCTGCATGTTCTTCATCAGGCCATTGTACAGAGCATGAAGGTCGAGCACCCTCCCCGGGTGATCAGGGTCGGCTACAGGCTGAAAATCGTAATCCAACTGAAAATACAAAAAAAACATTGTTATTAGATTGCAAGTGTTAATAATAAATATATTGGATAGATCAAATGAAAATATATATTAATACATACCCGAGCCTGATCAAAGAAGAGGGCGAATGAGCGGTGGTGCTGCTCGCCCCACTCAACGTGAAGTGGATAGTTCTTCACGATCCGGCTCTCGTCCCCCAAATACCGGCCGAACCTCTCGGCATGAGGACCGGTATAGCGATAGTCAAGGGTAAAAAATAGGGGGAATGCTGCCTCCCCCCTAGCTCTATCAGGCCTCAGCCTATGGGACTGATTCGGGCCTCGAGTCTCCCTCTTGGGATGGAGAGGCCCTGCGTCTGCACGAAATATCAAGACAATCAATAATAAGACAAAGTTGTATTAAGAAATCAAGGTTAAACAAAAATTCAAGTGTGATATATACCTCCGGTGACTAGCGCACGAGCCTGGGCCCGAGCAGCAGCACGAGCGGGACGATAGTTCCTCCGGTGAGGAACAACCGGGGTCCCGGACCCGGACGCATCCCCTCCAACTATAAAATAAATATCGACGCTAAATTTCCATGAAGTTCATATTTATTCTATAGAGCATATGTAAAATGAATAAATATTGCAAAAATAATGTGTAGATCAATAATATAACGTTCTAAATCAATATGCATGCACTATAGGATATATAAACATACCTGCAGGTGCGGTGGTGTCACCACCTACAGCTAGACAATAATAAAAATTGCTAAGTAAGAGCAAAAGGAATGTGTGTATTTATGATATAGCATTCTAAATCAATATACATACACTATATGATATATAAACATACCTGGAGGAGCGGGGGTGGCCTCTGTCCCAGATGTGGACGCATCACCAACAACTAGACAATCAAACATTGACAATATAAGTAATTTTGACATAAACATGCATGAATATCTGTAATATTACATTCAAAATGGATATGCGTGCAGTATACCTGGAGGTGTGGCAAAATCCACATGGAAGGAGGCATCAGAAGGGCTCTCCGATCTGGGTGCAAGACCGGCCCTCTGAAGCTCCCTACGGAGCTCTCCGGGCGGCAGAACCGCTCTGCCTCTGCCTCCGCCTCTGCCGCGGCTGGAGCTCCTGCCGCCCCTCGCTGCTCCCGACATCGTCATCAAATCTAGATAAACGGTTCGTGGACGCATTAGACAATCATTAAAAGTATTGACTATATATGATCTAGAGCGTAAAATGTGAAGTAATAATATAACATTACTGATAACCTTTTTCGTTTCGTGGGCGCATCATACATATCTACTTGGATTTCATCGTCGATGTCATTTCTAACCCACGTAACTTCATGATCGGTCGAAGACAACCCGTCCTTCGAAACAGACGGTCGGAGCACTTTAAGCCTTCTCTCTTCTTCGTCCTCATCGCTGTCCTCGTATTCTGGGACATCGTAGACATCTCTAGGTTTCCATCGGCATACAACACTCCACCCCGGATGCTTCAAACACTGTGAGTAGTATACTTGAAACGCTTGGTTCGGAAAGATAAACGGATCGTCCTGACCGTAAAATCGAAGTGTGTTCACACTGGTCAATCCATATTCATCTTTCCAAGTCCCAAGACTGCTTCTCCACCTGTCTGTATCGGTTCGCGGATCGTACCAAGTACACTGGAATATATAAAAGGGTTCTGATCGTCCGGGATAGTGGATGCCGAGTATACAATTTAAGTACCCATAGTAAATCACACCGTCCGATCCTACCGTCGCAATTCCACTATTCTGAGTGGTTCTAGATGTTTCTATGTCCTTAACTTCGAATTTGTATCCAAGGACACCAAATCCTTTGTGATATGCAACCTCCATACTAGGAAATTGAGCTAAACATCTTGAATCACTCTCAAATGATGCAGACAAGTTCGGATCGTGGATCTAACAAAACAAATTTTACGATAAATACATAACGATACAAGTTTAGATTAAAACTGATAGCAATAAAATGTAATTCGAATAACTTACATGCTCTGTGACCCAATCACAAAAATTATCCTGATGGTATTTTTCCAAACGTTCTTCGTTCCAATCAGGATGCCCCTCACGTACCTCGTTAAAATGAGTTCTGTTTTCGACAAATAATTGTGACATTAATATTATGTCATTTCATACACACATAAACACAGATATAACAATTAATCCAAAAGAACTTACTCTCTAATTTGTTCAAGACATGCGCAATTAAGCAAGATAAACCGGTATATCTTGTTGATAAACATAGTGTCTACCCTCTTATACTCGGCTTTACCATATGGCCCGTCTTGAATTCTTCGTGGTCGGTTAAGCCTTGTCTCAATGTTCTCGTCCAGATAGCGGGAACAAAATGTGGTTGCTTCATCAAGAAGATAACCTTGCATGATAGAACCCTCTGGTCGATTTTTATTGCGTATATACTTCTTAAGAGTGTAAAGGTACCTAATGAGAATATGTTGAATAAATAAACACGGGCATACAGGACAACAATAAATTTGTAAATTGCGCGAAACAAAAAATTACACGTACCTCTCGACGGGATACATCCATCGATATTGTACCGGTCCGGCTAACTTCGCCTCAGTTGCAAGATGAACCGTAAAGTGTATTATGATATCGAAGAATGACGGTGGGAAAATACGCTCAAACTTGCAAAGTATCAACGCAATAAAATTTTCTAGTTTATCCAGCGTCGCAACCTCCAGTGTTTTAGCACACAACTCTCTGAAAAAACAACATAGGTCGTTGATTACTAGACCAACCGAGTCGGGGAGAGAAGTCCTGAGGGCTAATGGAAGAAGGTGCTCCACGATAACATGGTGATCATGACTTTTCAGCCCATCGATCTTGCCCTTCATAATTTTTATTTTCTTGCTGAATGATCCTGAGAAACCTGTGGGGACTTTCAAATCATGCAACACCTGCTGGAATCTTTTCTTCTCCGGTTGTGACATATGATAAGCGGCATTGGGAAGTACAAACTTGCCCGGTTTACCCGCTACCGGTTTAGGGTGCAGTTCACTTCTTATTCCCCACTCTTGTAGATCCATCCGGGCATTCATGTTGTCTTTCGATTTCCTGTCTTTACACAGAAGCAAGTTAAGTATGTGTTCTGATACTCCCTTCTCTATATGCATGACGTCCAGACAATGACGCACTGAATTTGTAGACCAGTACGGAAGCTCGAAGAAAATGCTTAACTTGTTCCAATATTGTGGTTTGACCTGTTTCGTCGGATCCATCCCGAAGGTCACGTTATTGTAACCATCCCATTTAGCAGTCACGTCCTCTCCGGACAATGGGGATGGAGGCCCAAGAAGCTCCTAATGACCATCAAAGTGAACCGTGTCTAACCTATAGGGGTGGTCTGGAGGCAGAAAACGTCGATGGCCGCAATAACAAACCTTCCTGCTAAAATTCAAAAATTTTGATGTTGTGTGTTCATGGCAATGAGGACATGCTTTGTGACCATGTACGGACCAACCTGATAGCATTCCATACGCAAGAAAGTCATTAATTGTCCACATTAAAGCCGCACGCAGTATGAAGGTTGTATTTGTGTTTGAATCATATGTCTCTACACCATCAATGAACAAAGTTTTCAGCTCCTCGATCAGAGGTCGGAGATAGACGTCGATATTGTTCCCCGGTGAGTTTGGTCCGTCGATAAGAAGAGGCATCATAAAGTATGATTGGTCCATAGCCAACCAAGACGAAAGATTATAAATTATCATTACAACGGGCCATGTACTGTGACTTCCAGCCATATAGTTGAATGGGCAGAAGCCATCGGTAGCCAGTCCGAGCCAGACATTGCGAGGATCGCTACTGAATATTGCGTGCCTCATATCGAAATCCTTCCATGCCGGTGAATCTCTTGGATGGCTCATTTTTCCATTTTCGCTTGGAGGAGCACGGTGATGCCAAATCATTGCCTCGGCTGTTTTCTTGCACCTGAATAGCCTCTGTAGCCTCTGTGTTATGGGAAAGTATCGTGCTATCTTCACAGGTATATCAGGCTTCTTATCAGAATCTTTCGGCTTATACCTGGCCTCTCTTCATGTTGGACACTCTTTCAAATCTGAATTCTCTTTCCGGTACAACACGCAATTTTTAGGACATGCTTGAATCTTCTCGCACTTTAGACCCAAATCAGACATCATCTTCTGGGCTTCGTACCAGCTTTCGGGCACATTATTTCCCGGAGGCATAGAATCTTTCAAGAACGAAAGAAGCATTGTGAATGACTTGTTGCTCCATCCATTTAGGCACTTAATCTGGAAAAGTTGGACGAACCATGAGAGGGTGGAATACTTCGCATTCTCATAAATTAGTTTCCTAGCATCATTCATGAAATTTTCATATTTATCCGCACGCGGTCCCTGACCGGAAGGAATGTCATCTTCGGTACGAATAGATTCACCTAGGGCAGCCTCTACCATATCCTCCATTTCTTCTGATGGAAATAAATTTCCGTCTCCTGCCGTATTACCGAATTCTTCTTCTTCTCCTGCCGCATTATCGTGTTCTCCTTCTTCTTCTACCGCAGTACTGCATTCTTCTCCTTCCCCGTGATATTTCCAAGTTGAATAAAGTCTAGTAAACCCATGTTTTACAATATGAAGCTCTGCCAATTCTACCTTCTGCCAGTACTTATTGCCACATCTATCGCACGGACAGAGAATCTTCTCTATTATGATCTTATTATGTGCGCGTGCAAATTCAAGGAAAGCAGCAACTCCTGCGACAAACTTAGGTTGCATACGTTGTTTCCAATCCACATACATCCAGTCCTTAACTCTGACGTACTCATGGGCCATGTTAGACTGAATAACATATAAATTGTAAGTTATGCTGACTATATTGAGAAATATAAGAACGGGATAGTTACTGACAAAGGAGAAAATCCGTGTATATGCTTTGTGTGTGCGTTTGTCGTTGAAAAGAATAAATTATCGCACGTATGTTAACCGATAGACGGGGACTAAGTGGCGCTTTTAGTTTCATATATGAGTTTCGATGGGGATATGAAGGTTTCATATTATCATCGAGTATCATATATTGGTTTTAACCCGAACATCTCGAATCGCTCTCTAATTATGCGTTTGTTGTGTATTCTTGTTGTATGTGTGTGTTCCGGCTGTGGGGGGTAGGCTTCTATCCCATTAAGAATGTATAGAGCGAACGCCCATGCCCCTTTTACCAATCAAGAGAATACTACTAATAACTTATTGATAACATAAACAATATAATAATATTTTAGTATGTCAGGTTAAAATAATTGTATTAGCAAATACATTTTAGATAGTTATATAGACTACAAATTTCCAGAGAGAAAAAGTGGATGGGCAAGGAGAACAGAAGTTCCACTGTATTCACTTTTTGGATGGAACGATTTTGGTAGGCGGAAATCTATCATATACCAAAAAAGTTCTAACTGAAACCATCAACTTCCAATATTAGATTCATTCATAACTAACAATAAAAGGTTCTACTTCTCATTTTATTTGACTGGCACCAAATAAACCTATCCCATTAAAGATATACTTCAAAGTTTCAAACACCAATTCCAATTGACTAACCCCCTTACTTAATTTGGGTCAACAACATAAGCTTATTGAATATTATCAATCACTAAAGTAATATTAAGGAGTATGATAAAGTTCAATGTCAAGACCATGCATAAATTCTCGGAAGAAATATTCAAAAAAAATGATATCATGATCACTCAAGTAATATCTAATTTTCCCACAATAATTGAAAGGCATAGAGTTGAAGGGGATTATGAAGAAAGAATGGACCCAGTCACCACCCATCAAGCAGTTTTCTCCCTACACCAATTTACTTTCTGTTTTATGAAAGACATCCTAGTGTTGTCAAATATCTTACGACATGCAAATCAATCTTACGATTCAATACAAGATACAGGAAAATTAATAAGTATCTTATGAATGTATTTGTTGGATGATTGGATCAAGTAGTTTTAGGATACAATTTCTGCATCTTACAATATAATATAATGGAATCACAAATATTCAACCCAACTAATAAATGTGTTTCAAATATATTTAGAAAGATTTTTTAATCACATTTTGGTTGCTAGTTTTAAGATGAGAAAACGGAGTATACGTTTGAATTTCCTATGTTGGCGGGACACATAACATCACTAAATTCATCGATCCATCCATGTATTTTGTTGTCATCAATCCATCTAACCCTAACCCCAACCTAACCCTAGCCCCAGCCCCACCCAGCCCCAGGGGCAGCCCCCAGCCCCAGCCCAGCCCCGCCCCAGCCCCCAGCCCCAGCCCAGCCTAGCCCCAACCTAACCCTAACCCTAACCCCAGCGCGGCCAGCTAAACCCCAAAACCAACCCTAAGGCAAACCCTAACCCCAGCCCCAGCCCCAGCAGCAGGGAACCCCAACCCTAACCCTATCCCCAACCCCGACCCCGACCGCGACCCTTGCCGAACCTCAACTCGCGCGCGCGCAACCCCCCGACCCCAGACCCAGCACGTATGTTAATCAAAAAATTCTTTAATTTACCTCAAGATTTACTCACCTGACCGGCGCTGGCGACGACCTGAACGGCGGTGGCGATGAGAACGCCGGTGGCGACGAGGAGGACGACGGTGGCGACGAGGAGTTGTTTTCGCGCGCAATCGAGATCGAGAGAGAAAGAAATTGTGAGCGTAGGCGATCGAGATCTGAGCTTTAGTAATTTGATATTTAGTTGCCCCTATGGATATACCCGTAGGTTCTTTGTTTGCGGCTCCGTAGGGGCAAACACCAAATTAAGAATTAATATTTTTATTCTTGGACGTCTGGGCCCGTAGGGGCAACCTTTTAGCCCTACGGATTAATCCGTAGGGCCAAGTTAAATCTGCCCCTACGGATTCCAATATCCGTAGGGGCAACCCCTTATTTTACTAGTGAGAGTAAATTTTCATAATTAAAATTCTTAATTTCATGGTAAACCATTATCGCCTCTTTTATATAGATTTATGGTAAGATACCTCAAGCCCATGTGATACTAAAAACCCACATATTAATAATATAACAATTACATTATTAATAACACTTCTCTTTAATTTGGTCGTATCTAAGTTTTCCACTGAAAGGCTTTAGTGAGACCAATTGAGCCTCACGTCAAGAGCTAACTATAAATTAAATTATTCGTAATTAATTACTTAATAGTTTTAATTTAATAGTCAAACACCTATTTTATCAACTGTTCATAAAATCTCTATCATAATATGAGATGAAAATATTTATCAACTTACATGAAGTCCTTTTTGACATCAAGTGACTTATTCCTAAGCCATTAAATTAGCAGGACATGTTCACCTAATTGATCAAGCCTAAAGTTTCATTCCCCTTGAGTACAAATTCATTTCGAAAATAAATACTACTATAATAATATAATTTGGGAAAGTATTTCTCAAAACACATGCCGACAGGATTTTTACGTTTTCATGAGAATAACCAGGAAACTTATTCTCATCAACATGAGAATGTCAGATTACATTTAGACATCCATTTGTCTTTCTAAATGTATTTAAGCATCCTAATATTTCAGGTTTGTTATTCCTGTCAAATGATAAGAAGGATCATTATATCAAAACTTACTAAATGGCAGATCGAAGACAACAATGCCATCAAGTAAAAGGAATTATATATGTAACTGTTTAAATTCTCCATCTCATAGGTGACATATCGTAGAGAATTCAAACGTGATCTTGTACTTTATATATCAAATACATACTCATGACATACATCTGGAGAATCTCCATTCTCGGTGACTGAGATATATCACCACATCTAACATGTCAGTGTCATGCATGCATGACAGCCTGTTATAAAGCTAGTTATCTCATACTAGTTATAGGGCTAAGTACTCATTTAAGAAATCACTATATTAGACCGTGTCTCCTTGCAAGTAACACATCACAGTGCATGATCTAACAATATGATTTTTATAAATATTATAATAATTATAAATACATATGACCGGCTGGTTAACCAATTACTATATATTTGTGCAACTATAAAATCATATTTATATTTAATAAATATTACAAGAATTGTATTGAATGTGTAAGGACATATACAACTACTCTAACAGGGACCTCCAAGGTCACTGCAAGCCACTTATAGCCTACTTTAAATCGGTAAAAACCTGCCATTCAAAAGTTAAACAAAAAATTGTAGTACTCACAGTTGCCTTCAGGAGATAAATGATGGCATCATCATCCTAAGTGGGCAATTCCTTCCAACATTGGTTAAGTTTTTTGAGTCCTAGGCCCGTCACCAACCATTTTAATTACCCCATAGATTAATACATCTCTTAATTAATCTCCCCCTTAATTACACAAATTAATCTTATTGGTTGACACTTGACATCCTTTTCCCAATTCTACAAGCATTTAATTCTACATTGATGATATTTAATTAATTAATGAGCTCTCCAAGTTTTGGGATTTGATCTCGCATGAACCAAAGAATTATATATATAGGGATTAATTAGCTAGCCAACATTAATAGTACAAAAAATAAATTAATTAAGCTAAATCATGAGATTAGTACCATAGAGCCGCCATAGTTTGTGCATGGGCATGTGCAGTAGACTTGTGATTGATTTAAATTCAGTCTTTCTGTGGATTCATGACGATTGATAATCTCATTTTAAAGCAAACGCGTGCATGCTATTATTTTATTTATTTGTTTAATATATATTGAGGGTATATAATGAATTACTAAAGTTGATTGCATGTGAATTGTGTATGCAGCAAATGATTAGGGATGAGAATTAATTTTCATGTTCACAGCAACCCAACTAATTAATTATTTAATCACTAGCTTGTTCATTAATGAAATTACCGGCAACCAACTAATCCTTGGACGATCGATGAAGGCATATAGTGTTTCATTAGATAGCATGCAGTAAGAACAAAAATCATTCCAAAAATATTTTGAAGTGTTTGGAAACGTTCTTTACAATGGAAAATCTTGAATGGTTTTTAAAAGACGCTTGTATCTATTTTCAGCAATATCAATATTTTATTTGTAGGGTACTGAATATTATAGTTCTTATAAATTCGTTGAAAGAAAAAAGGAGAACGTCTATGTTTTTTCGTTTTGACATACATATGATTGGTTTAGTATAGTAAGGCTATATATTTTTGTAGTTTTTCGGGTTTAGCATCGGTATAAACATTTTACTTTGTTTTGATGGGAGATTTTTTTATTTTAATAAACTTTCTGAGACAGCGAGATTCATCTTTTTGTAGCGTTTATAGTTAGATGCATGCACAATGAAAAGTTTTGTGAGTGAATGATTAACCAAGTTCAGCATTAAAATGGCAAATTTTGTGTTTTTAAACAATAAGCGCACATAGGATATGCATGCATGTGTCAAGAAGTGGTTTAGCTGACATGATGAAGCAATTAGCCAAAATTGAGAAAACGATTTAATTAGGCCTAATTATTATTAGCCTATATATATATATATATATATATATATATATATAACTTCCGGTTCATGTCACCCAACCATGCTTGTGTTGGAAGTGAGAGGAAAGAGACAAAAGAGGGTGTTTCAAAGTCAACCCACCAACTCTCTCTCTCTCTCTCTCTCTCTCTCACTAGCTCATGAAGTGGAAAATGAAATAGGCATTCTAAACAATGCTAAATGGGCCGAACTGGAAGGGCCTTGGGCCTGCCTATTATTGCAAAATTAAATAATTAATTATCGAATTAGGAGAAATTAATCCCTACTAATATGACTAGAACCCTAGAAGAGGCCGTGGTGTTCTCACGTATAATTCAAATAAAATATTCAGAAAAACGGAAAATAGCCTTATAATCCTAAGATGAGAAAATAGATCTGCACAGCTCCCTAGGCCCGTTGTCTGCGTAAACACCTACAAAGGGCCACAGGGGTCCAGCTCCCTCGCATCCCTTTTCGGTTGCATTCACATACGCATGTCTAGTTTGCTTTTCTAGGATGATCTACTTATGGTTGGCGGATTTGAGTTGGGATTGTGAGTTTTAGAGTTCAAATCCACATGGATTTGCTAATGTTTTGTTTGGTTGGGGGATTTAAATTTGGGCACATCACCCAAAAAATGGATTTATGGATCAAAAAAAAACCAAGGATTTGGGAAAAGGTTTCTCCTCCTAAGTTTTTTGTAGGAATAAAAAAATAGTATTCACATTGTTTTAATTGCCTTGTATGAGAGATTTTGTTTTATTTGGAGGTAACAAAAATCGTTCTCATCATATCATGTTAATGTTACTACCAAATCCAAGATGTGGTATCCATATCAATTTGGACAACCAAACAAATGATTATAAACGTTTTTTCTCACAATCCTTAGCTTGTTACAAAACCAAACAAAAAATTACTAAATCCAAGTTTTTTCTATTGTAAGGATTTATGAATCCTTTTTATGAATCCCCCAACCAAACAATGCATGTGAGTATATGTAGAATCAGGGGGGGGGGGGGGGGGGGAATGAAATTAATTAATACTTTTAGTTAAGACGCTAAATATTCAGAATGAAGATATACCCACTAAAACATTTACATAAGTGCATGCGCTCTCTGGTATTTTAAACAAAAAACGAAGAGGTGCAAATTGAGAACCTCTCTCTGTTCTCAGCAGTACACATGGCAAGGCATGAATCGGATATTTTAACTAGATATCTGACTTTTTTCACAAAATTTAAAAAGTTTGTACTAAATATCTAGAAAAGAAAAGCTACAAGGATGTTATTGAACTTAGATTTTAATGTATGAGTTCGACAATTGTCATTTTCGGACAATTTTTTGTATTTTGGATCTGAACTCGGGCCTTTTTTTTTTGAAAGAAGAGCAGAACTCCACGAGTCCGTCCCATGAAATTTTATAAACCAGGCAAACAAACAAAAATACCGTAGCACGATACATCAACAAACTCCTGCCCACATGCACCAACCGCTATAACGGAAGGCTATGAAAAGAAAAGAGAAAAGGAAAATAAAAAAAGAAAGAAAGAGAATGGGAAGAAATATGTAAAGTCTTACGTGTTGGATTTGGATTTGGACTGACTTGTTGGATTTGGATTTGGACTTGGACTTACGTGCTAGATTTGGATTCAGACTTTCGTGTTGGATTTGGATTCCGACTTTTAGTATGGACTTATTTGAGTTTGCATAATTTCTATTATGATTTTTATTTCTACGGAGATTTTTGTGACATAACAATTTTATTTTTTAATCTTATAAATATGTAAAGTCTATCAAAATTAATTAATTATTATATTTAATATTTTAATAAAATAATTATATAAAAAATATTAATTAACAAACAACAGGTTCATTATTATTGATAATTACATACTAACCAAAAAAATTAAAATGTGAAAATTGTATATCATCAAGTTTTAATCTAGTCTTTTCTAATATTTGCTCTAAATATGATTTATTTTAACGAAAGCAAAAAATAAATATAATTACTTTGTCACTACGTTCAAACATCAAAAAAGAAAAGATAAAATCTTATAAGTAATCAAAATAAAAATAATAAAGATTGAAATATAATCTTTTATAAAAGAATTGTGATAAATAATTTAATAAACAAGTTGAACGCCAAAACACTTTTTTATGGTTTTATGAAAAAGTTATGAAATATAATCTAATTAATTAAAACATAAATAAAAATAAGACGAGCTCTAGGAAAAAACCTATTCTAGGATTTTATGAAAAAGATTTCAATATATAATCTAACGGATCAAAACATTGATGAGAATGAGATGAGATTAAGGAAAAAAAATACATTTTTAGGATTCCACTAAGAAGTAAAATATAATATAATCAATCAAATTATAAATGAAGACAAGACGAGATCAAGAATAAAAAGAAAAATAAGCTTTTTAGGGTTTGAAAGAGTAAAGAAGATGGAGATATCTCAAAATCCAAGCACAAACAAAAAATTCTCCACATTTTTATTTTTGGATTATGTTCCTTTAAATTTCGTACCTTTGTTTTATACAGTTGGACTTGAAATTTGGAATTTGGGAGTCCAATTCAAATCCGATTCCAATAAACCAATAACACAAAATTTTGAAATCCGAGTCCACAACCAATAATATTGGATTTTAAAATCTAAACCCTGGTCCAAAACTAATAACGCTAGATTTTAAAATCCAAGTCCAAGTACAAAACCAATAACACTATAAAATATAATCCAAATAAAAGTCCAAATCCAATCAAAGAATCCAAAACCAATAACCCCTAATATTTTAACTACCAATCTTTAAAATCTTCTAAAATCTTTTCCATAAATCTAGCATATCTGTAGACGATCTTCAATATTTTAACAAAAAAGGGATGGCAAGTGTCAATACCAAATATTAAAAGCTAAGAAAAAAAGAGCAAAATAATTCTCAGTTTCGAGGTATTCCACATCATCACTTGTATTTATGATCTCACTTTGGTCATAAATGCAAGGGGTGATGTGGAATATCTCTAAATTAAGAAATTTTTTGCTCCTTTTATTTTGTTTGGTTGAATAAAAAATACAAGTGCAGCGACGACCTAAGATGTTGTGATCTCTACTACCATCTTCATCGTCATTTCCAACACCAACAAGCATCGTCACTTCGGTTAGCATTATTATTCAACCTCGACCATTGTCACCATCTCGAAAGTCCACAAAAATTGAATGGATTAATTTTGCAAATCTACATGATTCTTGTCACATTGTCAGAATATTTTCTTCTAAAAGACAATGTACAATAATACCATATTTCGAAGAAATGTTTAGGTTTTTGACACTGTAATCTAATATTTTCAAAAATAAATTCATGAGAATTTGAATTGAGCACATATGACAAATAAAAATTATGCAAGCATGGGCCTATACACCGACCTTGAAAAAATTCTCATATGTACATGGCATCATTTATTAAATGAGGCCTACTTTCAAATATTTGCAATCTTCCAAACCAAGAGACTGAATATCCATTCCGAAAGCTTTGCTAATATGATTGTGGATACATTTGCAGGATGGTAAGAGGCTACTGCCAAATATCCAAAAGAACAATTATTCTTTGATCATATGCGATAGCCTTCTCAAGTGAAAGGTATTCTCGGACGCCTTGCTCATCTGCAAAATCCTTTTGTCACTGTGCTATACTCAAAATCCTAGAGTAACTAATGGTTACATATGTGGGGTCATTTTCAATTTAGACATCGGAAGAATATCGGTAACTTATGCCGACCGTCTTCAAGACCTTGTCTATTCTTTTTCCTATAGAATTTTAGAGAAGATAGTTTTTAGGGTTTGAACTTGGTAATTGTATTGAATATCAAATGTGTATATATATAATACACTTTACATGATTAAAAAATAAAATAAAATAAAATCCTTCCTAATAAAAAAATATCACAAGTTATGGAAAGATCAAAATATCACAGGTTATGGAAAGATCCGCTGCTGCTGCGTTCCGATGGGCAGACGTCAGAACACCAAAGGTGCAGACGTCTTTGTATCCTCTGTTATTGTCGAAGACTTAAGACTAGACGTCTGGCTCTTCTCTTTCAGACGTTGGGCTTTGCTCTGTTATTTGGTCAGACGATTGCAGACGTCTAGATCTCCTTCTACAGACGTCTGGATCCTCTGGCAGACGTCTGTGTGTATATCTTTAAACGTCTCTTCTTTTTTTGGCATGTGTCGATAATACGCCCCCGCAAGATTGAAACTCTGTTGGAGACTCCAATCTTATATTGATGTTTGAGGAATTATGTGCATCCAAGTGCTTTTGTGAGGACATCCGCAAGTTGATCATGAGTGCTGATGTGGTGTATACAAATGGTTCCATTTTCAACGCACTCCCGAACGAAGCTACAGTCAAGAGCAATGTGCTTCATCCAAGAGTAGAAAATTGGGTTCACACTAAGATATGTAGCCTCAGTGTTATCACAGTATAGAGAGGGCGGTTTGCGCAGAAGTACCTTGAGTTCATATAGAAGATTTTTCACCCAAAATACGTTAGTCGTAGCATTCGCAAGGGTAGGAGGATCGAGAAACAGTCATTTGTCAAGCCGATTTCCATGATATGGGATTCGTGCCTAGATAGAGAATGCAGGCAGTTGTGGAACGATCGTCATCGCGAGTTCGACCTCAGTTAGAGTCACTGAAGGCCTGAAGAGTTAAAGAAGATCGTCGGCGGAGGTAAAGACCATGATGTATCGTACCATTGAGGTAACGAAGAATACGTTTGAGGGGCCGTCTAGTGAAGTTCTTTAGGAGAGTGCATGAATTGGTAGAGGCGGTTGACGACAAAGAAACGCCAGGTCGAGTGAGAGAGGGGTATTGAAGAACATCAATTAGCTGACGGTAAGGCATGGGATCGACAGAAGAAGACCCGTCATGGTGAAGTAAAGGAGTGGTATTGCACATTGGAGTGGTAACTTCTTTAGCTCCTTCCATGGAGAAATTTTTCAGGAGATCGATGATGTGGCGATGCTGAAATAAAAAAAAAGTCCTTGTGTCATGGAAATAGCTTCTAAACCAAGAAAATGATGAAGGTCACCGAGATCCTTTAGAGAGAAACATTGTCCAAGTTGACGAACAAAAGACTAAATAAACTGAATGTTATTACCGGTGAGAATAATATCATCAACATATACCAAGAAGTAGGCAACGGTGGTTTCTTTGGAGTAGACCAAGAGAGGCGAATCCGCTATGGAGTTTGCGAAGCCGGTTTGAAGGAGAGATAGCCTTTGAGTTCTTGATACCATGCCTTAGGCGCTTGGTTGAAACCATAGAGAGCTTTCCGTAGTTTGCAGACATGGTTAGGTAGGGAGGAGTGTAGGAAACCTGGTGGTTGAGCCATATACACATCTTCATGAAGGGTACTGTTGAGAAAAGTATTATTAATGTCAAGTTGATGAAGAGGCCATCCATATGAGAGTGTGATGCATAAGACTATCCACAGTGTTGTTGGCTTAATAACGAGGTTGAAGGTGGCAGAGTAGTCTAGGCTAGGTCATTGGTGGAAGCCTTTGGCCACAAGGCAAACTTTGTATCATGCAGTGGTTCCATCGGAGTTTTGCTTGATTCGGAAAACCCATTTACAACCTACAAGAATATGATTTGATTTTGGGACACGATCCCATGATCCGTTCTTCATGAGGGTAGCAAATTCTTTGGATATTGCAGCACGCCAGTTGGGATCCTCCACAGCTTGAGATACACAGTTTGGTTCCAGGGTTTGGGTATGAGATGAACAGTGGTATGGTTTATATATTGGGAGTTAAATTTGAAAGTTCATAGTGCCCTCGCCGCTAACCCATGGTCAATGCGGAATCCAAAAACAAAAATTTTCATGGCATTAAAAAACTTACACCTAAGAATCTAAACCAAACATTTAAACTAGAATACTAACAAGATAGAAATCACAACATTTGTAGTGTCTTCATTTGCTCCAATTAGGTTGGACTCTAGCATGATCTCAAGAGCTCCGAATCGCACTTGCAAACTGGTCTCCCTTCGCCGAAGATAATCTACCCGAGAGAACCAAGTTCAAGCTTCAACTTCATCCATGAAGTAACTAAAGATCTTAGGATGCTAATCTAGGATGCTTAGTGATGTGTGTGAGTGTTCTAATGATTTTTCTTTCTCTTAATCCTATTTAATCTCAACACATGAGAAGGTAGAGGAAGAAGAAGAAGGAGGAGGCATGGAAGAGAGAGGGGCTAGAATGGTGGAATGAATAAAATCCTTCCTAAATTCAAGCATGCTTCAACACTTTTGTAAAAAGAATTTTTCCATTTTAAAATTACAACAATGCTTGAATAGCATTTGTAAATGAATATTAAATTCATTTGCCTATACCTTCCATCATTTCTCTTTTCTATCTCATTTCTTAATTTCTTTAAAAGAAAATCCTAGAAATGAGTTGTCTTTCTTCTTGAAGCGTTCTTGTATAAATACAAGAATACGTCCCCGCAAATACATGCCCGTATTCGTATCAAAATATGAATATCCAAGAGATAGAAAAATACAATGAATATAATACTAGAATATACATATCGAAATATATATATGATAATTATTAAATCAAAACTTGATTTAATAATCCGGCTTAATCCTAAGCCGACTAGTATTATCATCCGTCCGATTGAAGTCCATGTGGCTAGCACACATACCTAATCAAAACCATGCATGCATCAATATACAGCCATTACATCATTTTGCCTAAGCTGGGAAAACAATCTGTGTGGGACTCTAAAGACTCGTCAATACGCTGGCAGTGGGTTTAACTATAAGCACGTTAGCGGCACTAGCTGTACGTAACGGTTACCCAGGTATTGAGCGAAAGAAAGGACGATGAGCAAACTCATCCGTATCCCCACTGAGCCTGTCTGTGATAATCTCCATATAGTCTGGTCTTTTCATCTATGATAATCGCATACCAGATTTAGGGGGTGGATAACGTCAGACCCCTACTAACCCGATAAGTCATGCCGGTCTGAAGCTCATCACCCACTGAGAAACTACTGATATCACATCAATAATTCTCATCCACCTTGGCTAAGGATTTCTGGTGATGGCTGACCCAACACAGCGTGACATTGACTCCCAATACCGGGAGAGACGAATCCCTGACGATTGTTCACTACCTCCATATGGCTCAGGACAGTACCCAACCAAAACCTGTTTGCACGACTCTTTTGAGCCGTGGTAGAGTAGTAATCTAAGTACAATAGGAATTCACATGAGACAAATGAAAATCTCAGTTTAAAGGACTAACCTATACTCATGCCACAAGAGAACTTCCATCTGACGATAGAGACAATACCATCTAGAAGTTCTCGGCGAGTCCGTCCGGTGTACTCACCTCCAGTGAGTGCATGTATACTATCTTAGCTGACTCAACACCAATGGCTTGTGAGACCGGCCACCTCCCCTCGTCGGGGTCTCGAAAAGTATACACTAGTCTACTCCGGAATATCGATACCCAGTTTCGATACTCTCTAGACTAGAGATATTTAAGGATGTGCGTATAGACCTCCCAACTCCCACGTATATGATCACCATCATAATACTAGTAGTCAAGCAATAATCCTACGGGCTTTATCAAAACGTATACACATAATGATAAAAACAAACAAGATAGCATACTATCATCTTGAGTAAGACTGTTTTACCTGTATAGGTCCTCGTTCAATTATCATAATCGCCTATTTGTAATTACAATAATTGTCATGAGGCACTATATCCAACAAAAGTATTTCGGGTTCGGTTTTCGTTCATTGTTAGTTCGGAGATTTAGGGCTGGGGAGTAAAGGATAATTGTGGAGTGGGTAAATATGATTGAGTGGTTGGGGAGGTAAGGACGGATAGGTTGGCAATGTTATTGAGATTGAAAGGTGAGGATTGTGAAGAGTCGGTAGAGGTGGAGAGGTCAAAGGTATGAAATGTTAATGATTGGGGTTCAATGAGGGTTGGGTTAGGTAGGATGTATAGGATGTGAAGTTTGGTAGGTTGAGTATACATGATTAGTTGTGATACTGCGCCTGGGGAGGCCAAACCTTGCGGAAGAGCCTCTTGATGTCTATTAGATGTTGGATATAGGTGCCCTCAAGGCAATTATTGTAATTGAAGGAGGATCTATACGAAGAACAATCTTACTCGGGATGATAGTATACTATCTAGTTTGTCTTTATCTATCATGTGTATATGTTTTACTCGTTAACACATATCGCTAATATATGAGATAGAGCTCTTAGGATTTTGCTTGACTACTAGGATTAATGATAGGGATCATACTAGTAGGACTTGATGTAGTCTATAAGCACATCCTTAAATGTCCTTAGTCATAGGAGTATTGAGACTGAGTATTGGTACTCCAGTTTAGACTAGTTTGTACGTTTCTTGACCCGGTTGGAGGGCGATAGTTGATCCCACGGCTATTGATGTTTGACACCAAGGATTGTATACAGGTGCTCATAGGAGTATGAGTTTCACTGGACGGACTCACCGAAAACTTCTAGATGGTATTATACCAATGTCAGGTAGCAGTTCTCTGGTAACGATAGTACATGGTAGTCTCTCGACCTGAGATCGCCATGGTGTCTTGTGTGTTTTCCCACTATATTTTGATTACTATCCTACCACGGCTCAAAGGAGTCATGCAAATAGGTTTTAGTTGGGTATAGTCCCCGAAACACATGAAGGTAGTGAGCGGTCGAAAATATTCGTTACTTCTGGTATAGGGAGTCGATATCGTGCGATGCAGGACATAACTATAACCAGAAGCCTGCAGCCACGGCAGTTGAGATAAACTTATAGGTGTTATCAGTTGTATTTCGGATGGTTATTAGTCCACTGTCGCATGACTTATCGGGTTATTGGGATCTGACAGATTCCACCCCCAGACCCGATATGCAAAACTCTTTGACAAAAAGACCGAACTATATGGTATTCGTTGCTTATAGATTTTGTTGGGTCCGGATAAGTTTGCTCGTCGACCTGCCTTTATCTTGATCATACCTGGGTAGTCGTTACGTGCAGCTAGTACCGCTGACGAGCTTGTGGGTTAAACCATGAGGGAATTGAATCTCAAAGTATTTCAGATTCAATCAGATTCGATCCTATATAACCTATTGCCTGTGTATTGACAGGTCTTTCGATTCCCACAATGAAAGTGCCTACCTGGGCTAAATGTGATGTGGCGTGCGTATTGGATACATGCATAAGTTCGATTAAATATGTATAATGGATATACGTGATTTAATCGAACGACTATAATACTAGTCGGTTTAAAAACCGGAATATTAAGCCAAGTGTTGACTTAATAACCGTATGTTTGATACAATTTCTAGTATTGTGTATATGATACACACCCTCTCTTGCTCTCTTTTTGGTATGTGATACCAATGGATTATTGTGTATTAGATACATAATAATGGTATGTATATGATACATTATTTCTCTCTTTATTTATATATATGATATGTGTGTGTGTTGATACATATACATATACATATACATATTCCTACACAATCTCTCTTTAATCATTCATGCAAAAGTTGCATGATAATATATGTAATATGTTAAGTTCTATTTGTCATGTTGATGACAAATGGTTAGCATGTGATGGGTGGTCCCATCTTAACATAATGTTGACAACATAAAAGAAAGAGTGTAACGATAAGAATAAAGATAGATTTGATTATTTCCTTTGAGAAGAGAAAAGAAAAGAAAAAGTTATGAGAGCTTCTTCATCTTCCTCTTCTTCTTCAAGCTTGCTCTCTAGTTAATGGCAAGTCATGGATTAGTGAGTGGAAAAGAAAAGGGAGGTACTTTCAAGACCACATCGTCTCCCTCTGCACTTAGCAAATCACCAGAGAGAGTTTCTCTGGTTGTAGACGGGGATGGAGCTATGGGTGGCCTCCTTTCACCGCGGATCATCTACGGCAAGGTGGCTGGCGTTCTTAAGCATCCGGAAGCTCACGAAGTCTCGAGGGGTCTTCCACAATTTGATGGACACGCTACAAAGGTTGTAGAACCTCCACTTTGCTCTCTTGAGTTTTGTTTTTAGCAATTAGAACTTGTAAATATTGATTTTGGTTTGGCATTGGGGCTATGTTTGTATAAAATTATTGTTTTGCATTTCCGCCGCGGTCCGTGAATGTCACGACCCTAGTCCTGACGCCTAACACTAGATACCTATATGGGAAAATTGGTTTCGACGAATTTGACATAACGAGAAATGTAAATTTTGTGAGTGACGGGATCTAAACATTTATACGCAGATTGAGATGTTGAATAACCTAAACAAATATAGGGAGTAGATCTAGGTTGAAGTTTGGATGAGGTGTACGGTTTTATTCAGAGATAGCAAAAACACCCAAAAATTTTGAGATGTTTATAGTTTGGTGGACGTTGAAATAATTTTTCATGGGAATTAGAAGTTAAGAACTGGCATGGGAAGACGATTTATGAGATAAACAATGGTTTGAAAAGGATGACTCCAATATTTAGAGAGAAGTAAGGCCGTATGCAAGAGTGTGAGACCAGTTTCGACTGTATGACGATGGCAACGTTCTAATGTGCCATTGTGTTCAGAGATGTGTGGAGGAGTGTGTTCCCTCCAAAATAATAATAATAATAATAATCTATGTAACCCATGGGACTTAAATCCATGCGCCAGAAAGATGGGTGCTACTAAAAAGCACGTGGCGATAATTCCCGGTATTGTGCCAATCTGTAAGGCCCTCGCTTCTTTGATAACTTAAACTATATTTGGAAAAATATTTTTCCTATCTTTCTTAAATAAAAAGAATAAATTTGGTTAACCAGAAAATCTCCAAATAAAATATTTAAATACATGGCTTAAGCTATTTAAGATATTCTCTATCTTTATAAAACAGAAAGATAATGTTGTTAATAAGAGATAAAATCTTTTGTATTTTTTCTAAACAAAGAAAAATATAAACCTTATTAATAAGAACCTTCGGATCTATAATCCAATGGTGCTTAAGCACCCGGGCTAATATTAGCTTTTTCATATTTTCTTTTAAAATAAAGAATCAATTGAATATCTTATTTAAATAAGAAAGATATTAATTATATTCACAGATAACCCTTGGATCTAAAATCCAACGGTGTTTAAGCATCCGAGCTTGATTTTAAAATCAATTAGAGAAATATCAAAGAGAAATTGTCCTTATTTACCCAACAATATCGATACCCTATATAAAGGACCCTAAAGGTCAAAATTGGAGAGAGACATACACACATACATGCAATTAGATATAATTAGTGCCTTCTCTAAGACCTATGGGATACTACCCTCATAAACTTGATCAGGAACTTAAGTTCTCTGCAATCACAACTCTCGTCTTCTTCCTCATCACCATCAATCAAGATGAGAAAAGGAGAGTGATCTCCATGATATAATAGGCTTAGCCTCATCTATGAGAAAGTTAACCTTCATATTCACAACTTAAGTTTTTTCTGATGATTTTAGGATCTCGAGATCAAATTTCGTCTTGAGATAACTTAAGTTTTCATCAAAGGGATTCCTTTGATCTTAAGATCTAGGGTTTGAGAGAAAAGCCGAACCCTTGCATAAAAATATAATGATGATGGATGAGAAAATTTAAATTTCCAAAGAACATATCATATGATTTATATCTAGAAAGAAAGGGAGACTCCAGATCATAAAAATTGCAATCTTGATGTCGTTAATGGCCAAAATAGCCATTAACAGAAGCTTAAGTTTCAAAAGGACACAGATTAATCTCTATGAAAAACCCTGAGCGGTCATACGCCAGAGGCATATACGCTAATGAGCATGCATTATATAGAGATGCGCCAATATGAAGGCCATACGCTAATAAAGGCCATGCGCCAATAAAGATATGTTCCAATAAAGATATGCGCCAATATAGGCATACACGCCAGAGACCCGCTGCGTGGCATGTGCCACAATCCATGAGCGTTAATATTTAATGCGCCAGAGACAAAAAAAGTCATATCCATGTGCCAACACCCATTGTATACGTGGCATGCGCCACAACCCTGATACACTAATGATTCAATATATCACAAACCCATGTATCTCTGTCCGTGTAACACGTGGCATGCGCTAGAACTTCAGGGCGTCAATACATATGATTCAGAGCTAATTCTTAGTCTAAATTGACTAAGTAGCTTAAGCTTCTACGAGATTTTTTAAGCCTATATGCTCATATATTTTTTGTCGACATTAATCTAAAACAAGATTAACGGCCCTTAAATATATTTCCTAAGTCGGTATTAGTCCCATATACGACTAATGGTCCTTAGACATATACCCGGAACTGATGGAACATATGACCTAAGTTCAACCCAAATATAAGATTAACGGATTTGGAATGATCTGTGCCCTACGGGCGATGAAAATATTAGTCTCCGTATACAATCCAAGGGCAACCCCAAAATAAATAAAATATAACACGCCACATGATGATTTATAGAGTATAGAAAGTTGTTATCGCTTGGCGATAACGTAATCAATTGCAAGGGCTTGCACCTGGAGGAAAAGGCGTCTCCACAATAAAAACCCCCCCTCACATATGAGGGGAAATTTGATAAGTCTGCTACAACGGTCACATCTATCCAAATCTACGATATACAGTGCCATATATTAACTTGGTATCTTCGGAGAGATAAATGGATATGTTCCATATAGCATTTACCCTCGTATTCAGGCCAGACACGCTCTCCGTGTCTCAGTCTGGTTTCCAGCGGTAAACAGGTTCTGGTTTGCCCGGTGGGACCCTTTTCTCTTTCCACTCCACACTTCATGTGTCATGTTTCGCGAACCAATCACGGTATGTTTATATTTCCCTTGGATGTTTGGGTCACTAAAACTGGTGTTTTACTCCCGTATAGATCAAGGGCTTCACCTAGCAACTCCAACCCTAATGCTAGCTCCAACACTGTTCCAGCTAGAGCGACTTGGTCATGGCAGGCCATGGCCCCTGTACTCTGCATTCTGATGGTCCAGGTGGCACAACAACTCTATGGGCTTTTCTTCAGAAAGATTCTTCCATATCCCTCCCATAACATCTCAGCACCAAAGGAGGAGATGCTGAAGAAGTCAGTCTTCGATAGGCTGACAACTACCACAGCCGGCTCTGATGATAAGCCTGCTTAATATGAAAGTTCGATCTTCCAGAGGCTGAAGTACAACTCTGCGGGTTTTTCTAAAAAGCCCATGATCCCAAAGAATTCAGTCTTCGAACGGCTGGCATTCATAGCTCCTGATATGACCGAGACCCCGAAGGATGATGCTTCGCCCAAACAGTCTGTCTTCTACAAGATAACACCTTAAGCTGCTGATACTCCCATACCTAGACAGTCAGTTTTCAAGCGAATTTCACCTATCGAAGATTCATATAAATGCAGGGGGCAAGATAGTCTGAAAGAGAACATGGTACAAACACATGAAGCTCCCACAACTGAACAAGCATCGACCCCTGTTACCAGAGGTGCCTAATGTCAATACTGGTGCCGAGTGATGCAGGCTAGGGGCAGCTCCCCATCTGGGCTGACTCCACCTGCTCCGATAATCCGAGCTGCTGTTCTAACTGGGAATAGCTTTAAACCTCTGAATGTGGTTAAGCGCAATTCGCCCACCACTATATTGAAGAAGTCGCCACTTCTTATGGAAATGCATGATGAGCCGAAGGCGATACATTCGGTCAAACAGTTTTCCTCAACCATCCACAGAGTTTTGAAAGAAGTCCAGAACTCTGTCATTGATAATAGCTACTCTCGTCAACCGAAAAAGCTCAAAGATTGACAAGATGATGATAGATCCCCTCCCAAATATAAGAAGGCTCATTCTCAGAATGTTCCTGCTACGATGGTTCCTTCCAAAGCGGCTTCTCACAAAAGAGAGATGCCATATAAAGTCTTGGCACCCGAGGCAAATTCCAAAGGCCCACACTCCAAACGCCCCAAGTCTGGGGGCATAGTAGTTCTTTATGATGAACTCTAAGGATGATAGTCGAGTCTCTGTTTCTCATAAACCAATCATTCGGTTTATAACGAAGGAAGCTGCAAGAGATAATAGCTCAAGCAGCGGAACTCATGAGTCCACCGCCCAATTCAAACCTTGAAAACACTCCCGAAGAAAGAATGGGACATGAGTCTAATATCGACTACCTGAAGCACGTCCTTGAAAAAAGGATGATAAAGTTGTGGAAATGAATGCAAGGATGGACAAGATGATCCTCCTATTCTAAAGTATGGTCGGGATGATAGCTTAACTGGAACCACAAACAGATGAGCCATTGATAGTTATTATCGATGACAAGGGAGACACGTCGAATCCTTTACAAGCCCCATCAGCGACGAGTGAGGAGACGATCTCCGAAGAAAAGCTGGACGAATATATCGCTCAGCAATTTAAAGCCCTTCAAGCCAGCGAAATGGCAGGAAAGCTGGTCAAGACTGGTCGACTGTACCTAGCATGGTATGACCAGAGGCAATACCCTCCGGGATATACGATCCCGACGTTCCAAGTATACAAGGAGACCGGCAATCCTCGTCAACATAACATCCAGTTCAGATCCAGGTTCGGCAACACCGAAAGAGATGATGTATTGCTTATCCACCAATTCGTTAGCAGTCTATCGAGCACTTCGAGTAGTATTCGGGGCTTCCTAACGACTCCGTTAAGAAATTTGATGAAATGGAGATGCTCTTCTGCCAAAGATTCGCCAGTGCGAGTGAACGCATCACTATGATGACACTGGTCAATGAAAGAATCAAGCCGAATGAGACATGGATTCAATACGCTATCTGATGGCAGAACCTGTAGTCTAAGTGCGGGCAGCGCATCGGCGAAGCTCTGGCCGTCAGGATGTTCATGGCAACAATCGATCGGCACTCATAAGTATATCCGTTCATGGCCTTCTTCAAACCTACTACCTTCCAGGAGCTTATTGATAAACTAGCTCGGCTGGATTCGATGAGTCAAGGTTCTTTCTTTTCGGGCGGAGACTCACGAAATTATAAAAGGAAAGGCAAGGCGGTGTTTGTTGCCAATGAACAACAGCAACAGGGCGGCCTTAAAGTGTCCGATCACCAAAACAATAATCATACAGGGCTGACTCTTAAGGAAAGGATAGGGCGCAAATATTTGTTCCCTCGTAATAAGAAAAAGAAGCTGTTCAAGCTCGCCACAAAGAATGGCCTGCTGACATTGCCCAAGCTACGGCGGCCAACCCAAGCTAATGAGGTCAACAATTGAAATTACTTCCCCTGCTATTGGGTGGTAAGCCATCCGATCGAGAACTGTTACGTCTTCAAGAATTGGGTCGGGACTAGTATAAACAGGGTAAATTCATTCTATCAGATAACTGGAAGGTGAGTCCGCCCCAAAAGCATACCCCTAAGGGGTCTAATACGCAGGGGCATCCTGTTCATTCATGGAAGAAACCCCGTAGGAGGTGATGCTTACCTCCAAAACAAAGAAGATGTTAAGGGATCTCCGAGCATGCCCGATGTAAGTCCATGTCACGCACCCCACGTGTTCGCAGGGAGGCGGAATATATGAAAAACAATTATCAAAACTTCGTAACACGGACTTGAGCACACGGATCATGTCCAAACCATTACTAGCAAACTGTATGAGGTTTAACTACTCGGTCTCGAAGTTATACCTCACGTTATAAGTCCTTCGGGTCTTCATCGCTGTCCTCCTCGTTATCGTAGGCTCCAAGGATCGGAATGGATCGCGGCTACCTCGACGGCCTCCTCGAGTCAAAGACGATCCACCCGAGAGTCTATAGTCCGAGCTTTTATCTCGAATCTGAGATACGGCTTCTAGTTTACTAAGCTAGAAATTCTAGATGGTGTAGAGTATTTAGAAGGATTACTTTGTCTCTCTAAACCCTAGGATCCTCAACACATGAGAGCTTTTAGGGTTTGAGGAAGAAGATGAAGACTTGAGGAGAGAGAAGGTGTTTGTGATAATGATATGAATAATTCCTCATGCTTGAATAATAATGAAGCATACAAATATCTCTTGATAAATATTTAGAAAATATCTTGTAAGCTTCATTTAATTCAAAGGGTGAATCACCTCATGAGTCATGGTTCATTTAATGAAAACTACACCTCATCTCCTCCACCTCATTTCCTTCTAGAAGCTTCCCGACAAATTACGAGACTGCCCCTCCCATCCGTATTTATGAAAAACGCGGATAAACCGAGACTAAATAAATCCATCAATATAATACTAGAATCTGGCTTAAACCAAAACCCACTAGTATTATCTGCCCGATCACAGTACGTGCATAAGTGTACGTAAGTGATCGCGGCCTTACCGTAAAATCATACGGCCTCTACACCTTTTGCCCGGTGCAGGGAAACTCTCTGTGTGGGACTCTAAAGACTCGACACTACGCTGGCAGTGGGTTTAACCATAGGCTGCATGCGGTACTAGCTGTACGTAATGGTCCCCAGGTAGATGTCGACAAGAAGGCCGATGAGGTAACTCATCCGAACTCCTACTGAGCCTGTATGTGACAATTTCCGCACAGTCCGGTCTGTTCGTCTAAGAGTATCGCATATCGGGCCTAAGGGGATGGTGAACGTCAGACCTCTAATAGCGGTATAAGTCGTGTCAGAGTGTAGCCCAGAACATCCTGAGAAACTACTGGAACACCTACCAGTAAATCTCACTTGCCGTGATCACGGACCTTTGTGTAATGGCTCTCCAACACAGCACGATATCAACCCCCAATACCGGGAGAGACGAATCCTGTCTAACCACCACTGCCTCCAAGTGCTTCGGGACTGTACCCAACTACTACCTGTTTGCATGATTCCTTTGAGCCGTGGTAGGGTAGTGATCAAAGTACAGTGGGAACACACTCAAGGAGAAGTAGCAGTGTCAAGTCGACGGACTAAGCTGTACCCATGTCACCTGGGAACTGCTATCTGACGACAGGTATAATAACCATCAGCAGTCCCCGACGAGTCCTGTCCAGTATACTCATAACCTAACGAGCACCTGTATACTATCTCCAGTACGACGTACTGATGGCTGTGGGACAGACCATCTTCCGACCTGGGATGAGAAATGTATACACCAGTCTACTCCGGAGTATCGATGCCCCGTCTCGATAATCCTACGACTAGGGACCTGTATAAGGATGTGCTTATAGACTACCCAGCCCCCACTAGTGTGACTGCCATCACAACGCTGGTAATCAAACAAAGATCCTAAGGGCTCTACTAATATGTATAAGCGATATGCTAAAAGAAACATACGCACATATCTGAGTAGAATCAAACCAAGTAGTATACTACCATTTTTAGCAAGACTGTCAATACAATTGTGAATATCCCAAGCTTCCATTAGTAATATACAAGCTAGTATGATACAATAATGGCCTCTAGGGCACATACACTAACACCCGGCAATCAGGTGGAAAAGCCCGTTTGAACCTGAGATCATAGAAGAGTTACAGAAGCCGTGTCCCACTCCGAAGATTGTTGATAAAGGGAAAAGCCCCAAATTCAAGCACTCTGAGAAGAAGAAAAAGAAAGCAAAGAAGCCCGTACAACCTGCCGAGCATGTAGACAGCGGTACGAAGATACAAAAATATATAGATATGCTAAAAGAATATAATTAGAAGGCGCGTTCACCAGTCACTCTTGAGGAATTTCTTCAACACATCCTTGAGTATAGCAAGGAGCATGAAGATGACGACTCAGAGGGGTAAGAAGAGGAAATAGAAGAACGTGTGGAAAGTTGCCGCATGGTTTTTTACCCCTCCATATATGACAAAGATGCGCCAGGTACATCCGAAAGTGATTCAGACGAACAAGGAGCAGAATCAATACTAGAAGCTCTAAGTTTGTAACAAGAGGACCCAATTGAGAAGCTTCTAAAGGAAGCCTTTCAACGAAGCAGGGAAAATCAAAGGCGCGAACCGGTCATATATGAGAAGGCCAGGCAGTAGCGTCTAAACAGGCAAGCTGCGGAGGAGGCGAGTTATGTAGCTCCCCAACCAAAGCAGAAGATAGTGCTGAAGAAAACCAAGGTCAGGAAGCCCTTTGCTAAGGCCTTATCGAAAGGGAGGAAGATGCCGCCCATGAAGATGTATATCCCAGGAGTTGTAGACTTCAAAGGCGGAGATGAGCACCCAAAATATTGTATCTTCCACTGGAGAATCTTTCACCCTATCGACGAATGTAAAGCGTTCGAGAAATAGTGGTTGTTTACCGCTGGAAACCAGACTGAGACATTGGAAGAACGTCTAGCCTGTCTGCGGGGGCAGATGCTGGCATGCCCGGTGGGACTTGGGAGAGGTATAGATCGTTTATGCCCATGGATTATATACGGTGATCAATATGGAGATCTACCGTAGGGTAACACATTAGTTTAGAGACACTACTGTCCATGGGGGACATAGACCGTTCGTTATTCCAGTTTTAGAGACAGTGGTCTGTGGAGGACATAAATAGTCCGTCATTTTAGTTTAGGGATATAGTGGTCCGTGGGGGACATAGATCATTCGTCATTCCAGTTTAGGGACATAGTGGTCCGTGGGGGACATAAATTGTTCGTGGATTGTATACAGTTGGTTATATGATCCATGCTGTAGGGAGTGGTGTATTTGAGGTACCATCATCCGACAGGGCTTTCAGAGTTTCGATTTTGGGAAGATAGCGACCAGACACAAGCGTCATCTTTTATCATTGACCCGAATCGCCATTCTTTAAGCGCGGTATTTCTTAAGGAATCGACCATTTGTTGTTTGAAGAGGTCTTTCTCCATGCATATCTATCAACATGTATGCTCCATCTTGATAGACAAAATCTATGATGCAGGGGCCCTCATAGTTGGGCTCGAAATTTCCCCGTTTTGCCCGGCTGGGAATCATCGGTCTTTTGACCACCAATACGAGTTCTCCTTGACGAAACGTTCTTGGTCTGATTAATCTTCCATATGCTCGGGCCATCCTTGCTCTATGGGCTTTGAGGCTTTGTTGTACTCCAAGACGGGTTTCATCCAACGCGTTAAGTTCTTTAAGCCGAAGGTGAGCATTTTCCCCGTCAATGAGCTCTTGTTGAATCGTCATTCATAGAGAAGGGAGTTAAATCTCTAACAGGAGCACTGCTTTTGTTCTGAACACTAATGCATAGGGTGTCATTTTCGTGGCCGTCTTGAACGTCGTTCGGTTAGGCTATAACACTTCCTGTAGCTTTTTATGCCAATCTTTTTTATTTTTTGACAGTGTCTTCTTTATGAGTTTGGTCAAGGTCTTCTTGAAATCATCAGCTAGACCGTTAGCTCGGGAGTTTTAGACGGAAGAGTATCTCTAGTCTATCTTGTATTGTTAGGCGAAATGACTTATCTTATGGTTTCGATATGCTGGTCTGTTGTCTAAGACTATCCATCGCGGGACTCTGAACCGGTATATGACATGAGTTTTGAAGAAATGCAAGATATTTTCTGTCTTTATTCTCCTGAGCAGTATTACCTTCGCCCACTTGGAGAAATAATTGGTTGTTGCGAGAATAAAACGGTGCCCTTCAGATGACACGAGTTCGATGGGTCAACTATATTCGTTCCTCACATCTTGAATAGCCAATTGGCTACTGTTGGATGTAGCAGATTGGGATGCTGATATATGAAATCCCCGTGTATTTGAAAAGAATGGCATCACCTTGCATATTCGATGCAATCTTGAATCATTGTGGGCCAATAGTTGCCCATTCTTTTAATTTTGATCTTTATCTTCGGCCCGACTTGATGGGATCCGCAGAGTCCATCATGGATTTCTTGGATGACCTTATTGGCTTCCTTCGGTCCTAAGAATCTTAGCCATAGGTGATTGAAGAAATTTCTATAGAGAGTTCTGTCGACAAAGGAAAATGACAGAGCCCGTTTAGCAAGCTGATGCCTATGCGATGCATCTTCAGGTACTTGTTGGAATTTGAAGTAGTCTATAAAGACTTGGCGCCAATCCTCGCTTTCTTCTTCTTGTGCTTGGAGAACATCCTCCACAAGCATTTCATCTTTGTCGAGTGCTTCTGCTGGAGACTTTGAAGGGTGTTCCGCTGGCGCTAGGACCTTACGGCTTTGGACGGTAATCCTCATGCCGTCGAGGCCTTCATCTGCCATTTCTTTGGCCAGCCTAGCTAATGCATCTGCCTTGCTGTTTTCTGTTCTTGGCACATTTTCTAATATATATGATGGAATCTGTGTCAATAGCTATTGTAATCTTTCATCGTACCTTATCAGCTCTGGCTTACATGTCTTATAGTCACCATTTACCTAACTAACTATCAACTGAGAATCTCCATATATGAGGAGCTCCTCAATGCCCATTTCTATTGCGATTTCAAGACCGACAATGAGAGCTTCATATTCTGCCTCGTTGTTAGTCCTTGGTTCTGTTAGCGAGAAGACATAGCGAAGTATCCTGCCTTGAGGAGTCATAAAGACAAGACCCACACCAGCTTTGACTATTGGGGTGTTCTTCTTCTGCGCTTTCATCGAAGATGCTCCATCGAAGTAGAGCTCCCAACGGGCCTTCATGTTGGATATGTATACCCTAGAGGCCATTATTGTATATGTATACATGTGGATGCTGGGGATTTGTATGTATAGGACAATCTTGCTCAGTTATATATAGTATATTATTTGAATTGTCTTTATCTTGATATGTGTATTTGTTTCTACTAATGATTTATTCTGCTTGCACATATTGATAAAGACTTGATACAGTAGTATATTATTACGGTTTGACTTTATCATAACATGTGCATATGTCTTACTCGTATTATATATAGCGGTTACATGTTGATAAAACCCGCAGGATCTTGCTTGACCACCAGCGTTATGATGACGATCATACTTGTGGGAGCTGGGTAGTCCATAAGCATATCCTTAAATGGTCTCTAGTCGTGTGAGTATCGAGACTGAGCATTGATATTCTAGAGTAGACTAGTGTATACATTTTTAGACCCCGACAAGGGGCGATGGTTGGTCCCGTAGCCAGTGGTATGATGCACCTAAGATCGTATACAGGTGCTCACTGGGTGTGAGTATATTAGACGGACTCGCCGAGAACTTCTAGATGGTACTATACCTATCGTCAAATGGAGGTTCTCAGGTGACATGTGTATAGGTTAGTCTTCGGACCTGAGATCGTCATTTGTCTCGTGTGAGTTCCCACTGTTCTTTGATCACTACCCTACCACGGCTCTACCGAGTCATGCAAACAGGTTGTGGTTTGGTTGTCGTGGTGGATAGCTTGCGGTGCAATGATAGTAGTACAGTTGAGATTCATTTGTACATTTGTTATTGCGGGGCGAGCGTCCGACATGTGGACTGCTGTCTTTGTCAGATTGTATATTATTTGAGAGGGGTATGAGGTGTTCATTTATCATTAAATGAAGCATGGCTACTTTGTGACTCATGTAGTGACTTATGGTTCACTATTGAAGCAAGGTGGCTTCAAGATATTTTGGTGAATTATTAATGCTTGATATTATTCACATGAGTTAGCCATTCTTCATTCTATGCTTATCACAAACACTCTCTCATTTCCTCTAAGCTTCATCTTCTTCTACCTCAAAACCCTAAAAGTCTCATATGTTGAGAAACCTAGGGTTAGTGAGACAAATCAATCCATCATCACTCTCTACTTCATCTAGGCTACTTAGATTACCATATTAAGTACCCTAGTTACCTCGTGAGGTAGGAGCTTAAAGTACACACTCTCGGATGGATCATCTTTGACGCGAGGAGGCTGTCGATCAAGCGTGATCCGTACATCATTTGAGGAGCTAAAGGAGAGGAGTGAAGACCCGAAGGACTTGATTCTTTAGGTATAAATTTCGATCATAGTAGATAGCTTCTTTTGTTGCTAGTTAGGTTTATGGCAGATCCGGATATATGGTTATTCTAGAGTCAGTTTAAATTTTTATAAAAATATTTGTTCTATAAACCGACCATGGATGATGGTCGGGGCGTTAGTGTAACCCAATATGGTATCAGAGCCAGCCCATAAACCCTATACTAGCAGTTTTAAACGATGTTAAAGTAACGAAACCGAAACAACTCCGAAATACGAAATCCAAAAACCAAGTTTCTATTGAATTTAAAAGTCTTCAAATTTTTTTTAAACAATTGCAGAAGACTACTCTTATGACAACTAGAACACCAGAGAAAAACAAGGCAATAATTTCAAAACTTGGCCGGCGAAAATCCTCTTTAGACCGGCCTCACCAGTTTTCCTGTAGCAGTTGGTGCTTGTTTTTGTTTGTTTTTCTATATCAATTAGTTTTAGGGTTTCAGAATATGTTTGTTTTTGGATATTCTGTTATCTTGTGTTTTGGGGCAGTACGGAGTATTTCGAAGTCGTTATTTTAATGCCGTTTATAAGTTTCAGTGCATACATTTCTATCTGCGACCGTGAATGTCATTCGAGCGGTATAACCCGTCTTACTGCTATATGTTCTATTAGACGGGTTTGTGAACATGACATTCATGTTGATGTTCTTTGTTTGTGCTGAGGTTGTGGTTGGATTGTCATAGTGGATAGCTTGCGGTGCAATGATAGTAATACAGTTGAGATTCATTTGTACATTTGTTATTGCGGGGCGAGCGTCCGAAATGTGGACTGCCGTCTTTACCGGATTGTATATTATTTGATTGGGGAACGACCGGGTTGAAGTCGATGTCACCTTTGTACATATATTTTCTTTTTCTATACTAGGATTACCTGCGGTGGAGTGCTCGAATAGCCGGGTTCTAGAGGGAAACAAGTCCGTATCTCATGGCGCTGAAATGGAGGGGGCTTCACTCTAGAATTGGCGGGCTATTCACCGCACTTGTAAGGGGTCTAGCATGACCCACGGAGGGGCGCTCAAGTTACCGGATCCCATGAAGTGCTGGGTGGCCCATTCACTTTGTTGACTGGGGTTGCCTCATTTCTGGGATTGGCGGGTAACTTACCGCGCTCGTAGGAGTCTAGGTTTTCATTGCACAGGCTATTCACACAACCGGGAACGTCAGGTTTTATTTGCGGCTCAAATGAAACCCGAGGCTCCAAGATTATCCACCATTCCGTGTTTCTTGCTGAGATTCTTTGATGTTGCTTATATCATGCCTGGGACGAATGTTATATATATTTATATATATACTAGTAGATGTTGTATATGTTTTACACCCGCGCTAGTCCAGCCCCTGCTCTGCCGTTAGTTAAGTAACCTAACGGTGCATGATGGGGCCCCGTGGCGAATGCAGATGGCATATATGTAAATTGTATTTTTGTTCTTTTCTGGTGTGATGGGTTAATTGATGGAACCACATTAATTTTGATTAATGCAAAAAAAAACCCTAAAAAGATGTTGGAACAAATTTTGAAAAATTATAGTTATATTCTTTCGCTTTGCATAGTGGTATTCGGTCATGAATATCCAGCACCTCAATCTAGGAGGTAAGAGCTGAGATCCCTTCGCGGGGAGTGACCTCTTGAGCAAAAATTTATACTGTAGATTACTCGGGTTTTTTCAAAACCAGAAGTTTTCAAAAGCGGAGCCTAAATCACTCCTTTTCAAAACTGCTCAGGTTCCTTCAACGATATCAAGTTCATTACGGTAAAGGGTTTCCGCTAAAGACCTAGCCGTAGCCCGCCGTCATTTCGGATGAGTAGTATCCAGTATTCGTGCTGCGTTTGTTGGCCTTTGTCAATGCGTAGTGTATGGTAGCTAGATATTGCTTGTCTGTTGCATAGAGATGTAATTATCTAGGACAGTCGTATAGCTTTATTGGCCTTTGTCAAGGGTTTGTACGGGTGTGTCTAGATTAATCCAGGATAATAATGGGTTGAACTTGACTAGTGGTTTATGATTTGTTGGCCTTTGTCATGGTCATGAACCGCTAGGGGAAAAAATCATATCGGGAGTTTCAAACATACAGGAAACTTGCAGGTTTAGCATACCTTCTGGAGTGTGGTGACTAGAGTGGATTCCATCTAGGTCATCACACAATGATAGTTGGATCCCGATCCTACCGATGAGTAGGATTACTCTTGGAAGATTATTTCACTTAACAATCAATGTTATAAACCAAGTAGGTATCTATAACGGTGTTAGCAGGGCTATGTCTCCAGAAAAAAGAGGTTATATAATTAAGGAACTATTCAAAAGCGTTGGAAAACCTCTCTCAAAGTACCGACACTAGCCTGGCCGAAAGGTTAAGCAAATATTATAACGTGCGATTAATCCTGACTAGTTCTCCTTTTAAGATTTGATGGAGAATTCGAGGAAACAATGGGAGCCATCATGATTAGATAAACTAATAACCAATCTAATCTTGCAAGAGCGCACGCTGAGTGTTTTCTTTTCTCTCTCTCCAGGTAGCAACCATTTCACGTCATAATCAAGATAATAAAATGTATCGCTTGACCGATCCGAATTCTTATTCGGGGGTTGGGGAACGTTGGTTCGGCTCTAACTTATGACAGCTGTCATTAGCATGAGTAAGGAAAAGAGGATTGCATGAATTTCTTGATGACCCCAACGAAGAAGAAGCATACTATTGTGTCTCCTTCAGGTGTTCTTGTTATTGAGAACTGCTTTTCGGTCAGTCCTACCTCCTGGGTACTAGATATCGAATCAAGATCTCATATCTGTAATTTATTGCAGGGACTGAGAAAAAGTAGGATGGTTGGACCTGGTGATATGTCCCTCAGAGTCGGGAACGGAGCATAAGTTGATACTGCTGCCATCGGTGAATATCACATAGTGTTGCCAAAAGGTAATACTATGATTTTGAACAATTGCTACTATGTACCTCCATGGTTTGCAACATCATATCAGTTTCTTTACTTGATAAAGATGGATATAACTTTGTTCTTGATAGAAATATCATGAACATTTACCTTGATAAGGTATTGATTGTAGAAAATACACTATGTAATGGTATCTATGTTCTAAATCAAAACACAGGTTTCAATGTACAAAACACACGCTAGAGAAAGAGTTCATAAGAGAATGAATTCTATTTGTGGCATTGTAGACTTGGTCATATCGGAGAGAAAAGACTGAGTAAATTGCATAAGGATGGATATTTGAATACGTTCGAATTTTCATCTTATGAAACTTGTCAGTCTTGTCTAAAGGGAAAGATGACCAAATCCCCGTTCACCAGACACGGAGAAAGAGCGGTAGTGCTCTTAGGATTCATACACAGTGATATATGTGGTCCGATGTCTATACATGCAAGGGGTGGGTTCTCATACTTCATCACATTCACTGACGATCTCTTTAGGTTCGGATATGTGTATCTAATGAAATACAAATCTGAAGTTTTTGAGAAATTCAAAGAATACAAAAACGAAGTAGAGAACCAGACTGGCAAAAGTATCAAGATCCTCAGATCTGATAGAGGAGGGGAATACTTAAGCACAGAATTCCTAGAATATCTAAAAGAGAATAAAATTATCTCTCAACTTACTTCTTCGTATACACCATAGCACAACGGTGTATCAGAGTGGAGGAATCACACCCTTTTGGATATGGTTCACTCCATGATGAGTAGTGCTGAGTTGCCTTTTTCATTCTGGGGACATGTGCTGCAAACAACAGCATTCCTTTTGAATCAGGTTCCTTCTAAATCTGTGCCTAAGACTCCATATGAAATATCGAATGGAAAGGAACTATGTCTTAAGCGTATTAAGATATGGGGTTGTCCGGCCTATGTGAATACATAGAAATCGGACAAACTAGAGGCACAGTCAGTTCTATGTAAGTTTGTGGGATATCCAAAGCATTCGTATGGATATCTGTTCTACTACACTGAGGAACAGAAGGTGTTTGTATCTCTCCACGCTACCTTTTTGGAAAAGGGAATTTCTTGCAAAAGAAATTAGTGGGAGTATGGTAGAACTGGAAGAAACTTCAAAACCACAAACTGAAACTGAAGATTTAGTGGAACCTTAGGATTTAATAACCCCGGACGAGCCTCAGTCACTCCGCATATCTAGTAGGATTTATCATCCGTCCGAGAGATACTATGGTTTTCTAATAGACGGGGATCGAGAGGATTGCATCTTAGAAGAAGATGGTTCTACTAGTTTCAGGCAGGCCATTATCAGTAGGGATTTTGATAAGTGGCTGGATACTATGCAATCCGAAATGGAGTTTATGTACACCAATAAAGTGTGGACCATGGAAAATGCTCTATCTGGGGTAAAACCCGTTGGATACAAATGGATCTACAAAAAGAAGATTGGTGTAGATGGGTAGGTGAAAACCTATAAGGCTAGACTTATTGCAAAAGGTTTTCGTTAAAGCCCAGGATTGGACTATGATGAAACCTTTTCTCCAGTGGCTATGCTCAAATCCATTCGGATCCTACTTGCCATTTCCGCCTTCCATGACTATGAAATCTGGCAGATGGACCTAAAAACGGATAGAAGTTTGGAAGAGTGCGTTTATATAGATCAGCCGGAAGGTTTTGTAGACAGTGGGAGCAGCAGGAAGGTGTGAAAGTTTCTTAAATCCATTTATGGATTAAAGCAGGAATCGCGGAACTGGAACATCTGTTTTGATGAAATAGTCAAGGAATTTGACTTCATCAAGAACGAGAATGAGCTATGTATATATAAGAAGATTGTAGGACGAACTGTCGTATTCCTAGTCTTGTATGTGGATGACATTCTTTTGATAGGAAACGATATTCCTATGTTACAATCAGTCAAACTGTTCTTGTCACAAAGGTTCTCCATAAAGGACCTGGGTGATGCCTCATACATTCTGGAGATCAAGATCTACAGAGATAGATCCAAGAGATTATTAGGACTTTTGCAGTCCAGGTACATAGAGACCGTACTAAAGAGATTTAGTATGGAAGATTCCAAGTGCGGTAATATACTCGCATTACACGGAATCACCCTCTCTAAAGAGATGTCTCTCAAGACTGATGAGAAGAGGGTTCACATGAGCACTATACCCTACGCTTCGGTGGTAGGATCTATAATATATGCGATGCTATGTACAAGACCAGATGTAGCTTAAGCGCTTAGCATGGTGAGCCAGTAATAGCTGAACCCAGGTGAGAACCACTGGACAACAGTGAAGAACATTCTCAAGTACCTGAGAAGGACTAAGGAGATGTTCTTGGTTTTCGGTAATGGAGACCTTAAGGTCGAGTCCTTTAATGATTCAAGCTTCCAGAGTGATAGGGATGATAGAAAGTCTGTCTCGGGTTTTGTTTTTACCCTCAATGGAGGGGAGGTGTGTTGGAAGAGCTCTAAACAGGACACCGTCGCAGACTCGACGATGGAAGCTGAATACATTGCTGCGAACGATGCCGCAAAAGAAGCGGTCTGGATGAAGAAGTTCATTACTGAACTTCTGGTTGTTTCGTCCATTGTTGATCCGATACCTTTGTATTGCGATAACAATGAGGCTATAGCTTTAGCGAAGGAACCACGGTCCCATCAGAAATCCAGACACATCTTAAGGTGGTATCACCTGATCAGCGAGATCATAGATCGCCAGGAGATCGAGGTCCGGAGAGTGGATACAAAAGAGAACACGGCGGATTCATTTACAAAGGCCCTCCCTCAAGCACAGTTCGAGCGACTTTTTGAGATGTTGAGTATGCGGTACGCTAACAGCTGGCCTTAAAGCAGACGTTGGATATACGGTACGCCAATTACTGACCTTTAGTGCAAGTAGGAGATTGTTGGATATGTATGCCCTATAGGCCATTATTGTATATGTATACATATAGATGCTGGGGATATGTATGTACAGGACAATCTTGCTCAGTTATATACAGTATATTATTTGAGTTGTTTTTATCTTGATATGTGTATTTGTTTCTACTAATGATTTATTCTGCTTGCACATATTGATAGAGACTTGATACACTAGTATACTATTATGGTTTAATTTTATCTTAACATGTGCATATGTTATACTCGTATTACATATAGTGGTTACATGTTGATAAAGCCCGTAGGATCTTGCTTGACTACCAGTGTTATGATGGCGATCATACTTGTGGGAGCTGGGTAGTCCATAAGCATATCCTTAAATGGTCCCTTGTCGCGTGAGCATCGAGACTGGGCATTGATACTCCAGAGTAGACTAGTGTATATGTTTCTAGACCCCGACGAGGGGATATGGTTGCTCCCGTAGCCATTGCTCTGATGCACCTAAGATCGTATACATGTGCTCACTGGGTGTGTGTACACTAGACGGACTCGCCGAGAACTTCTAGATGGTACCATACCTATCGTCAGATGGAAGTTCTCAGGTGACATGTGTACATGTTAGTCTTTGGACCTGAGATCGTCATTTTTCTCGTGTGAGTTCCCACTGTGCTTTGATCACTACCGTATCACGGCTCTACTGAGTCATGCAAACAGGTTTTGGTTGGGTACAGTCCCGAGCCACATGGAGGCAGTGAGTGATTGTTGGGATTCATTTCTCCCAGTATTGGGAGTTGATATCGCACTGTATTCGATTGGTTAGGACCATAAGATCTTGGCCAAGACAGTTGGGATTTACTGATAGGTTGACCGGTAGTTTTCCGGATTGGTCCTGAGCCGCATCAGCACGAATTATCGGGTTATTAGGGTCTGACGTTTTACCACCCCCTAGACCTGGTATACAATACTCTTAGACAAAGAGACCGGACTGTACGAAGATTATCACGGATAGGCTCAGTAGGAGTTCGGACGAGTATGCTCGTCGACCTTCCTTTTTCGACAGGTACCTGGGTAGCCGTTACGTGCAGCTAGTACCGCTAACGTGCTTGTGGTTAAACCCACTGCCAGCGTACTATCGAGTCTTTAGAAGCCTACACAGAGGGTTTCCCTGCTTCGGGCGAAACGATGTAGAGGCCATATGGTTTTACGGCAAGTTTCGATCACATACGTGTACTTATGCACGTATGATGTTCAGGCGGATAATACTACCGGGTTTTGGTTTAAGACGGATCCTAGTATTATATTCTTGGATTATTTTGTCTCTTTGTATTCGTATTTTTCGGAATACGGATACGGGTATGTATATACGGTGAGGGGTATTCTTGTAATTGTGTAAGATGCTTCTAAAAGAAGACACCTCATTATTTTTTTAACCATTTATGTTAAATGGTTAATGAGGTGGAGGTATGAGGTATTCATTTATCATTAAATGAAGCAAGGCTACTTGGTGACTCATGGTTCACTATTGAGGCAAGGTGGCTTCAAGATATTTTGGTGAATTATTGATGCTTGATATTATTCACATGGGTTAGCCATTCTTCATCCTATGCTTATCACAAACACTCTCTCATCTCTTCCAAGCTTCATCTTCTTCTACCTCAAAACCCTAAAAGTCTCATGTGTTGAGAAACCTAGGATTAGTGAGACAAATCAATCCATCATCACTCTCTACTTCATCTAGGCTACTTAGATTAGCATACTAAGTACCCTGGTTATCTCATTTTAGAGGTAGGAGCTCAAAGTACACACTCTTGGGTGGATCATCTTTGACGCGAGGAGGCCGTCGATCAAGCGCGATCCATACATCCTTTGAGGAGTTAAAGAAGAGGAGTGAATACCCGAAGGACTTGATTATTTAGGTATAAACTTCGATCATAGTAGATAGATTCTCTAAGTGCTAGTTAGGTTTATAGAAGATCCGGATATAGGGTTATTCTAGTGCCGGTTTAAATCGTTATAAAAAAATTTGTTCCGCAAACCGGCCACGGATGATGGCCAGGGCGTTAGTCTAACCCAACACTTCACTTTATCTTCTTGTTCACTGTCGGTTGTGTCGAATGTGTGCTCATCCAGCAGCTCACAATTTAATGGGGAATCGGCTGAGATTGGATGCTCAGCGAGAAAGTCGGCAATAGCTTTGCCCTTTTATCGCTTTGAGGGGGTGATAAGTAATTGGGAACTCTATGAGTTGAAGGGCCTATTTTGCGAGTCTTCTTGTCAAAATAGCTTTGGTCATGAGGTACTCAAGGGGATCCACTCTTGATATTAAGTGGACTTCAAGCGCCGAGCCATAGTGTCTAAGCTTCGTGACGGCGAAAATCAGCGCCAAGTAGTGCTTCTCGATAGGAGAGTAATTGCTTTCTGCTCCCAGCAAGACTTGACTTAGATAGTAGAGAACTCTTTCTTTTCCTTGGTCATTCTCTTGGGCCTACAACACGCCTAAAGAACCTTCAAGGGCTGTTGTATAAAGGATAAGGTCACAAAGGCAGGGAAGGGACAACGAAAACGGGGCTTTCCCTTAACCGAGGCAGCCGGTACTGGCGGATTCAGCATGTATTACTTGATCTCCTCTAGTGCTTATTAACATTTATGATCCTATATAAAGGGGGTTCCCTTCTTCATGAGGTGACTGTATGACGACACTTCTTAAAAAGCTTTGTGATGAATCTTCGGATGTAGGCGAGTTTTCTTTGGAGAGACCGTAGCTATTTCATATTTCTTGGTGGGGGCATTTCCGTAATAGCCCTGATTTTGGAGGGGTCGATCTCGATCCTTCAATGACAAAATATGAACCTAAGGAATTTTCCGAATGAAACTCCCAAGGTGCACTTCAGCAGGTTCATTTTCAGCTTGTACTTTTGGAGGCGTTTAAAAACATTCCTAAGATATTCCCAGTGTTCCTCATAAGACTTGCTCTTGACCACCAGATCGTCGATGTAGCATTCAACGATGTCATGTATAAGTTCGTCGAATATCCTTGTCATGGCTCTTTGGTACGTGGCTCCAGTATTTTTCAGGCCGAAAGGCATCACCTTGTAACAAAACACGCCTAGCGTTGTGCGGAATGCCGTATGTTTTTGATCTTCGAGATCCATCCTTATCTGATTATATTCGAAAGATCCATCAATAAACGAGAAAACCTTATGACTGAAGGTGTTGTCGATCATCAACTCCGTGATAGGTACGGAAAATTCATCTTTTGGGCATGCCCGGTTGAGATCTCGAAATTCCACGCATATCTGAACCGTGGCATTCTTCTTTATTACGGGAACAATGTTAGCGATCCAATCTGGATATTGTACTTCATGTATAAAGCTGGAGTCCATAAGTTTCTTGACTTCGGCATTGATGCTCATCTTGAGCTCGAGTCGCTTCCTTCTCGGCGATTTCTTAACATGATTCACTTCTGGTTTTATGGCCAGCTTGTGCACTATTATTTCTTGATCTAATTCCGACATCTCGGAGTAGTTCCAGTCGAAACAATCCTTGTATTCCACAAGTACATTTCTCAAAGCAGTTATCTGTTCTTCGGATAGCAGCTTGCTAACGAATGTTGGTCTTGGATCATCTTTCGTTCCTAAGTTTATTTCCCTCAGCTCATCCATTGTGGTATGGATTCCATCTTCCAACTCTTTTGGTGCTTGCGATAGTTCTGAGATTTTTTCCTCTGTGTTTGTGAAACATTCAAAGAGTTGAATCATGTCTTCATCTTCTTCTTTGATCGAGAATTTTACCATGTGACAGGTATGGGTTTGCATCTGTTTTCTAGGCCGAGCCAGTCCCAATATGATGACATAAGTCTTCTTTGGCTCGTGCTTCTGCAGTGGATCTATTCTCTAGCTTTCAGATAACACAATCTACCTCCAGTCTTTGACCCAATCTTAAACAAGAAGTATTCTTCGATCGGGTGGCTCGTCACATGGTGATATAGGAAATAATCTGGGTGGTCGACTTCATTTGCTTGTTCAGGTTGCTGAGGTCTCGGAAGTGATAGAATCTGATATTTCATGACTAGGGGGTATATCTTTTTTGTCTTATCTCGAGGGAAAGAATATTTTCGCCCCATCTTTTCTAGCAATGAGGGACTATAGCCGGTCTCTCTCTGGTGGATGGGCATCCTGGGACTATTTTGTTGCCTTTGAGGATTGACGACGACCATCGCCTTGCTTCTATCTTCATTTTCTCGGAACCTTCCTCCTGAGAAAGAAGATGGAGGCAGCCGAGATTGGTAAGACTCATATCTCATTTCTTCTGTAGCTTTCTTATATAGGTATTGTTGTTTGGCCATTTCATATTCAGCCATCTCGCGGCTTTGGTTATCCTGGCTGGGCTGACAGGTTTTTCATATCATCCTGTCGATTTTCTCTTCCAGTGATGGTCTTGGACTCCTTTGCACGGATCCTTCTCCTTGCTCAGCCGTGTCTTCTTTTGGTAGATTTTCATCGCTTGAGAGTGTTACTATATGGCAACTGTAGGTTTTCCATCACTTCTTGGGTTGGATATATCCCAAACCCGAAGTATCAAACTTTCCGTCGGACTTGGATCCACGAGTCCCTGGTGTTTCCCAGATTCTCTTATAGAATCGGGCCTGTCAAACGGTCTGTTCGTTCGGTATCCTTTGTCTCTTCAAGAAGTCCTCAAACCTCCTGACACAGTATCTTGGCATGAGGACGGGCTTCAGTCTATCAAGATTTGAATCAAGTCCTTCCAATATTTCCCTTCGTATTCTGGTCTCTTCTGACTTATAGAAAAGGATTGCTTTTTCTCCCCTACGCCTGAAAGGTACGTAGAAAGTCACCAGCTCCTCCACCTTATCAACATTGATGGTGTCGAGCTCTTTATAATATTGAGATGGGACCATGGTAATCTGCAGGACCTGATCTTTCTCATCTAGAGTCTTTATCTACGGATGAGTGGAAAACACGGCGTTGGTTTCTTCTTCCGAGTCGCTGCCGAAGATCGGGACGAAGGTTGACAAAGCTGGTTGATCACTTTCCACGCATGGCCGACCTGAGAATACTATCTCCTTGCCCTTTTTAGAATCTCTCCCAAAGACTGGGACGTTGGCCATCTGCTATTGTTTGTTGTAACGTCTTAAAATTTGATTATAGTTAATTATAATTTAATTAGCGGTATAACATGCGTTTTTCAATAAAACTTAGTTAATAATTATTTTCACATATATTTATTTATTTGTTTATTTATATATTTATTTATTTGTTTATTTATTAAATTATTTTAAAAACACACACGCACACATATACTAATCTAGTGTTAACAATATATTAGTTTATGTTAAAACATGTTTTTGTAATCATGACAACTTAAATCACAACTTATATTTTTTTTAGATATTTAACATTTTTAGATGGTTCTAGAAAAGAAAAGAAAAGAAAAGAAAAGAAAATAATATATGAGACATGGAGGTATGGCTTGTGTTGTGTATATTTTTTTTATAGATATGGATGGCTAAGCCATCCTCCCTCTTCATCCTTCTTTCTTAACTTCATTTTTCTTCTCCCCTTCTTCATCTCTCCATGGTTCTTTCTACCTCTCAATATCATCACACACTAATCACCTCAAAAATCCATCACCACCATCAATACCCCCATCCTTATTTCTTCTAAAGTTTTGTGTGAACCAAATCCTCAATTTTGAAGCCTTACTAGCTTAGGATCTTTCTCAAACTAAACTTAAGGTATGGTGCAACTCTTACACTTGTTTCACTAAATTTTTGCCTTAATCACTCCTAATCTTAATTAAAGATGTGTTTTGTGGTGTTTTAGAATTTCAAGTGTGGTTTTGAGGTAAGTTTGGGGTTGTGATAATGTTTAGTGTAATCATAACCTAAACTAGTTTAGTTAAGAGTATTTTAGTGCTATATATCCTTGTTTAACCACCAAGTTTTCACTAAACCACCTTAATGTTTTAAATTAACATCAAAACTAGTTTTAGTTTAAGGGTAGGGCTTAAAAAAATCTGCTGCTACACCAGAGACTTCAGAGATAAGTTGCGTTTACCGAGAGCTTGTTATAGGACCCTGAGTACACCCTCAAAACCCGAGCCCCTATCTCACTAATCTGGCCGCCAATTTAATGATTTTGGCCGCAAATTGCACCCCTCTGGGGATTTTGGTTGTAGGTTTTTGTCGGGGACTCTCTGGAACTTCAATTAGACCTATGGTATATGCAACTTTTTCTAAAATTGCATATACAAGAATCTGGGATCATATTACCTTATTTTAGGCGATATGTTAATATACAATGCGGACATTCCGATTCTTGTTTTAGTGTTTTACTTAGTTAACGGTTCTTAGGGGTAGTCTTAAGTGTTTGTTACACGTGTTTAGCACACTAAGTTCACCCGTGTTAACTCGTAAGAGCTAGTTCGTTCGTGTAGTGTATGTTGCGTGTCATATTGGGATTTTAGTCTTATATGCTAAGTTTTGTTCGATGCTAGGATTGGTTGCGGAGACTTCGAATGCAGCAAGGAAAAGGAAGGTGGTGGTTAGATTCGAGTAGCTCGAGGCCGTTCTGGTGAGTAGATTTAACATCTATGGGGGAATCGTTTGGATGGCATTAAGCGCCCGATATTTAGAATCTAGTTACAAAATCTCATATATATATACCTATACACGTTCCTATATTGCATATGCATTATCATACGCATTGATATCTCCACTTTAGGACACTTGCACCATTACCAATGGTTCATGTCGCATGTGCACTAACCTGTATGTACACACATACCATTGGTAATTGCCATTGTTGGATATGTATGCCTTATAGGCCATTATTGTATATGTATACATATGGATGCTGAGGATATGTATGTACATGACAATATTGCTCAGTTATATAGTATATTATTTCAGTTGTCTTTATCAGGATATGTGTATTTGTTTTTATTGATGCTTTATCCAGCATGCACATATTGATAAAGACTTGATATAGTAGTATACTATTATGGTTTGACTTTATCTTGACATGACATATGTTATACACGTTATTACATATTGCGGTTACATGTTGATAAAACCCGTAGGATCTTACTTGACTACCTGCGTTGTGATGGCGATCATACTTGTGGGAGCAGGGTAGTCTATAAGCACATCCTTAAATATCCCAAGTTGCAGGAGTATCGAGATCAGGCATCGATACTCCAGAGTAGTCTTGTGTGTATGTTTCTAGACCCCGACGAGGGGCGGTGGTTGGTCCCAAATCCATTGGTGTGATCACCTAAGATTGTATATGGGTGCTCACTGGGGGTGAGTACACTGGACGGACTCACTAAGAACCTCTAGATGGTATTATACCTATCGTCAGATAGCGGTTCTCTTTTGACATGTGTACAGGTTAGTCTTTGGACCTGAGATCGTCATTTGTGTCGTATGAGTTCCCACTGTACTTTGATCACTACCCTACTACGGCTCTACCGAGTCGTGCAAACAGCTTTTGGTTGGGTACAGTCCCGAGCCACATGGAGGCAGTGAGTGATTGTCAGGGATTTGTCTCTCCAGGTATTGGGAGTTGATATCGCACTGTGTTCGATTTGTCAGGACCATAAGACCTTGGCCAAGACAGTTGGGATTTACTGATAGGTTGATCAGTAGTTTCCCGGATGGGTCCCAAGCCACATCAACACAAATTATCGGGTTATTAGGGTCTGACGCTTACCACCCCCTAGATCTAGTATGCGATACTCTTAGATGAAGAGTCCAGACTGTACGGAGATTATCACGGATAGGCTCAGTAGGGATCCGGATGAGTTTGCTCATCGGCTTTCCTTTTCGACAGGTACCCGGGTAGCCGTTACATACAACTAGTGCCGCTGACATGCTTGTGGTTATGGATTTATCCAGTAACGCACCACCGGCATACCGTCGAGTCTTTAGAGTCCCACACAGAGGGTTTATCTGCTTAGGGCGAAATGATGTAGAGGTCGCATGGTTTTACGGCAAGGTTCGATCACATACGTGCACTTGTGCACGTATGATGTTCGGGCGGATAATACTAGCGGGCTTTGGTTTAAGCCGGATCCTGGTATTATATTGTTGGATTATTTTCGTCTTTTTTGTATTCGTATTTTTCGGAATACAGATACGGGTATGTATATACGGTGAGGGGTATTCTTGTAATTTTTTACAAGAGTGCTTCTAAAAGAAGAAACCTCATTATTTGTTTTAACCATTTAGTTAAATGGTTAATGAGGAGGAAGTATGAGGTGTTGACTTTTATTAAGTGAAGCATGGCTACTTGTTGACTCGCTTAGTGAGTCATGGGTTACTATTGAGGTAATGTGGCATCTAGATATTTTGTAGAAAATATCTAAATATTTTGTGGTGAAGATGTTTTTTTTATATTATTTATGGGATGCTTGCTTTATTAGTCATAAGCCTTAGCTATTCTTCATTGAATTATTCTTATGTTGCTCTCCACAACACTCTCATCTCCTCCAAGATTTTCTTATTCTACCTCAAACCCTAATAGTTTCATATGTTGAGAAACCTAGGGTTTTTAAGACAAAACAATCCATCATCACTCTTTACATCCTCTAGGCTACTTAGATTAGCATACTAAGTAATCTAGTTACCTTAGTTTAAAGATAGGAGCTCAAAGTAGACACTCTCGGGTGGGTCATCTTTGACGTGAGGAAGCCATCAATCAAGCTCGATCATGGAGGCCACTAGTAGCATGCTAAAGTAGAGGAGTAAAGACCCAAAGGACTCGAGTCTCTTGGTATAAACTTCTTTCACAGTAGATAGCTTTTTTAGTTGCTAGTTAGGTTTATGGTAGATCCGGTTTAGGGTTATTCTAGCGCCAAGTTTACATCGTTAGAAAAAAATTTTGTTCCGCAGTCAGCCTCGGTTGATGGCCAAAGCATTAGCACAACCTTTCATGGTATCAGAGCCATCCCATAAAACCTAAATTAGCTAGTTCTAACGTGCTTAAAAGATCGATTGAGAAAAGTTTCCGAAATCACAATTTCTAAATCCTAGTTTCTGCCGATTTTTAAATGAGTTCAAAAATTATTTCCAGTAGCTTAAAAATACAAGCAGGGTGTTTTAGGAATCTACAAGAAATTTGGACACCTAAAACCCTAATACGACCGCGGAACCGCGGCATAACGGGCTTGTTTTCCGCGGTTGCACGAATGAATTGGGTTATTTGTGCATGAAATTTCCTGTGGAGTTCTAATATATGGAAATGTGATTTCTGGAATATTTAGTTTCTGGCCCAGATTTGTTTGAGTACTGGATTGCACTTGGGGCTAATACGGAATTTTTTTTGTCGATCAAAATTTTAAATGCGTTAAGTTTCAGTGCATACATTACTATCTGCAACCGTGAATATCATTAGAGCGGTATAACTCGTCTAATTGCTATATGATCTTTTAGATGAGTTTTTGAACATGACATCCACGTTGATGTTCTGTTTTTGTGCTGTGGTTGTGGTTGGATTGTCGTGGTGGATAGCTTGTGGTGCAATGATAGTATTACAGTTGAGATTCATTTATAGATTTTTTATTGCAGGGCGCGCGTCCGACATGTGGACTGCCTTCACTGCCAAGTTGTATATTATTTGTTTGGGGCACGACCGAGTTGAGGTCGATATCACCATTGTACATATTTTTTCCCCATTTTCTGTACTAGGATTACCCCGCGGTGGAGTGCATGAATAACCAGGTTCTAGAAGACAACAAGCCCGCATCTTATGGCGTTGAGACGGAGGGGGCTTCATTCTAGAATTGATAGGCTATTCGCCGCACTCGTAGGGGTATAGGATGACCCACGGAGGGGCGCTCAAGTTACTGGATCCCGTGGAGTGCTGGGTAGCCCATTCACTTTGTTGATTGGGGTTGCCTCACTTCTGAGATTGGCGGGTAACTTTCCGCGCTCGTAGGGGTCCAGGTTTTCATTGCACAGGCTATTCACACGAACGAGAATTTCGGGTTTTATTTGCGGCTCAAATGAAACCCGAGGCTCCAAGATTATCCACCACTCTGTGTTACTTGCTGAGATTCTATGATGCTGATTATATCATGCCTGGGACTAATGTTATATATATTTATATATATACTAGTAGATGTTATATATGTTTACACCCGTGCTAGTCCAGCCCCCGCTCTGTCGTTAGTTAAGTAACCTAACGGGTGATGACGGGGCCCAGTGGCAAATACGGATGGCATATACGTACATTGTATTTTCGTTCATTTCTGGTGTGATAGGTTAAATGATGGGACCGCATTAATTTTGATTAATGAAAGAAAAGAAACCTAAAAGGATGTTGTTGGAACAAATTTCGAAAAACTATAGTTATATTCTTTCGCTTTTCATAGTGGTATTCGGTTGTGAATATCCAGCACCTTATTCTACGAGGCAAGAGCCGAGATCCCTTCACGGGGAGTGACCTCTTGAGCAGGAGTTTATACTGTAGATTACTCGTTTTTTTTTCCAAAACCAGATGTTTTCAAAAGCGGAGCCTAAACCACTCCTTTTCAAAACCACTTAGTTTCCATCAACGATATCAAGTTTATTACGTTAAAGGGTTTTTCGCCAAAAACCTACCCGTAGCCCTCCGTCATTTCAGATGGGTACTACCTAGTATTCGTGCTATGTTTGTTGGCAAGCGTCAAGACATAGTGAGCGGTAGCTGAGTGATATTTATCTGTTGCATGGATATGCGATTAATTGAGACAGTCGTACAACTTTGTTTGCAAGCGTCAAGAGTTTGTGCGGGTGGGTTCGAGTTAATCCAGGACAATGATAGGTTGAACTTGACTAGTGTCCTATAACTTGTTGGCAAGCATCAAGGTTATAGGTCGTTAGGGGCAAAAACCACATCGGGAGTTTCAAATATATAGGAAACTTGCAGTTTTAGCATAACTTCTGGAGTGTGGTGACTAGAGTGGATTCCATCTAGGTCATCACACAATGTTAGTTGGATCCCGATCCCACTGATGAGTAGGATTACTCTTGGGAGATTATTTCACTTAATAATCAATGCTATAAACCAAGTAGGTGTCTAGAATGGTGTTAGCGGGGATACGCCTCCAGGGAAAAGAGGTTATATAATTAAGGAACTTCGCGAAAGCGTTGGAAAACCTCCCTCGAAGTATCGACACTAGCCTGGACGAAAGGTTAAGCAAGTATTGTGACGTGCGATTAATCCTAACTAGTTCTTTTTTTAGGATTTGAGAAAGAATTTGAGAATACAGTGGGAGCCATCCTGATTAGATAAATTAATAACCAATCTAATCTTGCAAGAGCACATGCTAAGTGTTTCTTTTCTCTCTGTCCAAGTAGCAATCGTTCACGACCTAATCAAGATAATAAAATGTATCGCTTGACCGATCCGAATTCTTATTCGGGGCCGGAGAACGTCGGTTCGGCTCTAAACTATGACGGCTGTCATGAGTATGAGCAAGGAAAATAAGACTGCATGAATTCCTTCATGACCCCAATGAAGAAGAAGCATACTATTGCGCCTCCTTCAAGTGTTTTTGTTATTGAGAACTATTTTTCGGTCAGTCCTACCTCCTGGGTACTAGATACCGGATCAGGATCTCATATCTGTAATTTATTACAGGGACTGAGAAAAAGTAGGATAGTTGGACCTGGTGATATGTCCCTAAGAGTAGGGAATGGAGCATAAGTTGATGCTACTGCCGTCGGTGAATATCACCTAGTGTTGTCAAGAGGCAATACTATGATTTTGAATAATTGCTACTATGTTCCCTTCATGGTTTGCAATATCATATCAGTTTCTTTACTTGATAAAGATGGATATAAGTTTGTTCTTGATAGAAATATCATGGACATTTATCTTAATCAGGTATTGCTTGCAGAAGATACATTGTGTAATGGTATCTATGTTCTAAATCAAAACACAGTTTTCAATATACAAAACACACGCAAGAGGAAGAGTTCAGATACGAATGAATCCTACTTTTGGCATTGTAGACTTAGTCATATCGGAGAGAAAAGACCGAGTAAATTGCATAAGGATAGATATTTGAATACATTCAAATTTTCATCTTGTGAAACTTGTCAGTCCTGTCTCAAAGGAAAAATGACCAAATCTCCGTTCACCGGACACGGAGAAAGAGCAGCAGAGCTCTTGGGACTCATATACAGTGATGTATGTGGTCCGATGTTTATACATGCAAGGGATGGGTTCTCGTACTTCATCACATTCACTGATGATCTTTCTAGATTCGGATATGCGTATCTTATGAAAAACAAATCTGAAGCTTTTGAGAAATTCAAAGAATTCAGAAAGGAAGTAGAGAACCAAACTGGCAAAAGTGTCAAGATCCTCTGGTCTGATAGAGGAGGGGAGTACTTGAGCACGAAATTTCGGGAATTTCTAAAAGAGAATGGTATTCTCTCTCAGTTTACTCCTCTGTATACACCATAGCACAACGGTGTATCGGAGCGGAGGAACCGTACCCTATTAGACATGGTTCGCTCTATGATGAGTAATATCGAGTTGCCTCTTTCATTCTAAGGACACGCCCTTGAAACGACAATATATGTATTGAATAGGGTTCCTACCAAAATTGTGCCTACCACTCCTCATGATATATTGGAGCGGAAGAGGCCATACCTTAATTTTATTAAGATATGGTGTTGTCCGGCTTATGTTAAAAAACAAAATCCGGATAAGCTGGAGGCACGATCAGTTTTGTGTAAGTTTGTAGGATATCCTAAACATTCGCAAGGATATCTATTCTACCACACCGAGGAACAGAAGGTGTTTGTAGCTCACCACGCCGTCTTTTTAGAGAAGGATTTTCTTGCAAAAGAAATTTGAGGGAGCACGGTAGAATTGGAAGAAATTCCAGAGGGACAAAATAGAACTGAGGATTTGGTAGAACCAGAGAATTCAATAGTCCCTGATAAGCATCAGCCACTCCGTAGATCTAGTAGGATTTCTCATTCGCCCGAGAGATAATACGGTTTTCTCATTGACGGGGATTAAGAGGATTGTAACTTGGAAGAAGATGATCCTACTAGTTTCAGGAAGGCCATTATCAGTAGGGACTCTGATAAGTAGCTGGATGCTATGCAATCCGAAATAGAATCCATGAACGCTAATAAAGTGTGGACCTTGGAAGTTGCTCCACTTGGGGTAAAACCCGTTGGATGCAAATGGATCTACAAAAGGAAGATTGGTGTAGATGGGCAGGTGGAAACCTATAAGGCTAGACTTGTTGTAAAAGGTTTTCATCAAAGACCAGGATTAGACTATGACGAAACTTTTTCTTCAGTGGCTATGCTCAAATCCATTCAGATCCTACTTGTCATTGCTACCTTCCATGACTATGAAATCTGGCAGATGGACGTAAAAATGGCTTTTCTAAATAGTAGTTTGGAAGAGTGCGCTTATATAGATTAGCCAGAAGATTTTGTAGACAGTGGGAGCAGCGGGAAGGTGTGCAAGTTTCTTAAATCCATTTATGAATTAAAGCAGGCATCGCGGAGTTGGAACATCTGTTTTGATGAAACAGTCAAGAAATTTGACTTCATCAAGAACGAGAATGAGCCATGTATTTATAAGAAGATTGTAGGACGAACTGTCGTATTCCTAGTCTTGTACGCGGATGACATTCTTTTGATAGGAAAAGATATTCCTATGCTACAATCGGTCAAGCTGTTCTTTTCACAAAGGTTCTCCACGAAGGACCTGGGTGATGCCTCATACATTCTGGGGATCAGGATCTACAGAGATAGATCCAAGAGATTATTGGGACTTTCGTAGTCCAGATACATAGAGGCCGTATTAAAAAGATTTAGTATGGAAGATTCCAAGCATGGTAACATACCCGCATTGCACGGAATCACCTTCTCCAAGGAGATGTCTCCCAAAACTAATAAGGAGAGGGTTCACATGAGCACTATACCCTACGCTTCGGCGGTAGGATTTATAATGTATGTGATACAATGTACGAGACCAGATGTAGCTTATGCGCTAAGCGTGGTGAGCCTGTATCAGTCGAACCCAGGAGAGAACCATTGGACAGCAGTGAAGAACATTCTCAAGTACCTGAGAAGGATTAAGAAGATGTTCTTGGTTTTCGGTAATGGAGACCTCAAGGTCGAGTCCTTTACCGATTCAAGCTTCCAGAGTGACAAGGATGACAGTAAGTCTGTCTCGGGTTTTGTGTTTACCCTCAACGGAGGGGCGATGTGTTGGAGGAGTTCCAAACAGGATACCGTCCCAGACTCGATGATGGGGGCTGAATACATTGCTGCGAGCGATGCCGCAAAAGAAGCGGTCTGGATGAAGAAGTTCATTGCTGAACTTCAGGTAGTTCCGTCCATTGTTGATCTGATACCTTTGTAGTGCGATAACAATGGAGCTATAGCTTTAGCGAAGGAACCACGGTCCCATCAGAAATCCAGACATATCTTAAAGCGGTATCACTTGATCAGGGAGATCATAGATCGCCAGGAGATCAAGGTCCGGAGAGTGGGTACAAAAGAGAACACGGCGGATCCATTTACAAAGGCCCTCCCTCAAGCACAGTTCGAGCGAATTTTTGAGATGTTGGGTATGCGGTACGCCAGCAGCTGGCCTTAGAGCAGACGTTGGATATTCGGTACGCCAATAACCAGCCTTTAGTGCAAGTAGGAGATTGTTGGATATGTATGCCCTAGAGGCCATTATTGTATATGTATACATGTGGATGCCGGGGATATGTATATACAGGACAATCTTGCTCAGTTATATAGTATATTATTTCAGTTGTCTTTATTAGGACATGTGATTTGTTTTTATTGATGCTTTATCCAGCTTGCACATATTGATAAAGACTTGATATAGCAGTATACTATTATGGTTTGACTTTATCTTAACATAGAATATGTTATATACGTTATTGCATATTGCGGTTATATGTTGATAAAGCCCGTAGGATCTTGCTTGACTACCAGAGTTATGATGGCGATCATAATTATGGGAGCAAGGTAGTCTATAAGCACAGCTTTAAATGTCCCAAGTCGCAGGAGTATCGAGATCGGGCATCGATACTCCAGAGTAGACTTGCGTGTACGTATTTAGACCCCGACGAGGAGCGATGGTTGGTCCCATATTGGTGTGATCACCTAAGATTTTATACGGGTGCTCACTGGGGGTGAGTATACTGGGCGGACTCACTGAGAACCTCTAGATGGTATTATACTTATCATCAGATAGCGGTTCTCTTGTGATATGTGTACAGGTTAGTCTTTGGACCTGGGATCGTTATTTATCTCGTGTGAGTTACAACTGTGCTTTGATCACTACCCTACCACGGCTTTACTAAGTCGTGCAAACAGCTTTTGGTTGGGTACAGTCTTGAGCCACATAGAGGAAGTGAGTGATTGTCAGGAATTCGTCTCTCCAGGTATTGGGAGTTGATATCGCACTGTGTTCGATTAGTCAGGACCATAAGACCTTGGCCAAGGCAGTTGGGATTTACTGATACGTTGATCAGTAGTTTCCCGGATGGGTCTTGAGCCACATTAGTACGAATTATCGGGTTATTCGGGTTTGACGCTTACCACCCTTAGATCCGGTATGCGATACTCTTAGACGAAGTGACCGGACTATACAGAGATTATCATGGATAGGCTCAGTAGAGATTCAGATGAGTTTGCTCGTTGGCTTTCCTTTTCGACATGTATCCGGGTAGCCGTTATGTACAGCTAGTGCCACTGACATGCTTGTGGTTATGGATTTATCCAGTAATGTACTGCCGGTGTATTGTCGAGTCTTTAGAGTCCCACACAGAGGGTTTCGCTGCTTACGGCGAAACGACGTAGAGGCCGTAGGTTTTACGGCAGGGTTCGATCACATACGTGCACTTGTGCACGTATGATGTTCGGACGGATAATACTAGTGGGCTTTGGTTTAAGCCGGATCCTGGTGTTATATTGTTGGATTGTTTTCATCTCTTTTGTATTCGTATTTTTCAGAATACGGATTCAGGTATATATATATATGGTGAGGGTATTCTTGTAATTTGTTACAAGAGTGCATCTAGAAGAAGAAACCTCATTATTTGTTTTAACTATTTAGTTAAATGGTTAATGAGGTGGAGGTATGAGGTGTTGACTTTTATTAAGTGAAGCATGGCTACTTGTTGACTCACTTAGTGAGTCATGGGTTACTATTTTGTAGAAAATATCTAGATATTTTGTGGTAAAGATGTTTTTATATTATTATTTTTGGGATGCTTGCTTTATCAGTCCCAAGCCTTAGCCATTCTTCATTGAATTATTTTTATGTTGCTCTCTACAACACTGTCATCTCCTCCAATCTTTTCTTCTTCTACCTCAAACCCTAATAGTCTCATGTGTTGAGAAATATAGGGTTCTTGAGACAAAACAATCCATCATCACTCTTTACATCCTCTAGGATACTTAGATTAGCATACTAAGTAACCTAGTTACCTTAGTTTAAAGGTAGGAGCTCAAAGTAGACACTCTCGGGTGGATCATCTTTGACGTAAGGAGGCCGTCCATCAAGCTCGATCATGAAGGCCATTAGGAGCATGCTAAAGGAGAGGAGTGAAGACCCGAATGTTGGATAAGTATGCCCTAGAGGCCATTATTGTATATGCATAGATGTGGATGCTAGGAATATGTATGTACAGGACATTCTTGCTCAGTTATATAGTATATTATTTGAGATGTCTTTGTCAGGATATGTGTGTATTTATTTCTATTGATGTTTTATACTGCTTGCACATATTGATAAAGACTTGATACAGTAGTATACTATTATGGTTTGTCTTTATCTTAACATGGCATATGTTATACATGTTATTACATATTGCGGTTACATGTTGATAAAGCCCGTAGGATCTTGCTTGACTACCTGCGTTGTGATAGCGATCATACTTGTGGGAGCATGGTAGTCTATAAGCACATCCTTAAATTGTCCCTAGTTGCATGAATATCGAGACTGGGCATTGATACTCCAGAGTAGACTAGTGTATATGTTTCTAGCCCCGACAAGGGGCAATGGTTGGTCCCGCAGCCATTGGTCAGATGCACCTAAGATCGTATGCAGGTGCTCACTGGGTGTGAGTATACTGGACGGACTCACGGAGAACATCCAGATGATACTATACCTATTGTCAGATGGAAGTTCTCAAGTGACATGTGTACGGGTTAGTCTTCGGACCTGAGATCATCATTTTTCTCGTGTGAGTTCCCACTGTTCTTTGATCACTACCCTACCACGGCTCTACTGAGTCGTGCAAACAGGTTTTGGTTGGGTACAGTCCCGAGCCACATGGAGGCAGTGAGCGATTGTTGGGGATTCGTCTATCCCGGTATTGGGAGTTGATATCGCACAGTGTTCGATTGGTTAGGACCATAAGATCTTGGCCAATACAGTTGGGATTTACTGGTAAGTTGATCAGTAGTTTCTCGGATTGATCCTGAGCCACATCAGCACGACTTATCGGGTTATTAGGGTCTGACGTTTACTACCCCTAGACTCGGTATGCGATACTCTTTGATGAAGAGACCGGACTGTACGGATATTGTTACGGATAGGCTCAGTAGGAGTTCGGACGAGTTTGCTCGTCGGCTTTCCTTTTCGACAGGTACCTGGGTAGCCATTACGTACAGCTAGTGCTGCCGACGTGCTTGTGGTTAAACCCACTGTCAGCGTACTGTCGAGTCTTTAGAGTCCCACACAGAGGATTTCCCTGCTTTGGTCGAAACGATGTAGAGGCCGTATGGTTTTTACGGCAGGGCTTCGATCGCATACATGCACTTGTGCATGTGTGATATTCGGGCGGATAATACTAGTGGGCTTTTGTTTAAGCCAGATCCTAGTATTATATTGATGGATTATTTTCGTCTCTTTGTATTCGTGTTCTTCGGAATGCGGATGCGGGTATGTATATATGGATGAGGGGCGTTCTCGTAATTATTCGAGAAAGCTTTTAGAATGAGATACCTCATTAGGGTTACTTCATTAGGGTTTCCTTTTTTAATCTTTTAATTAAAGATTAAAGATAAATGAGGTAAAGGAAATGAGGTGGAGATATTTTTGCATGAAGCATGACTCATAGCTTGACAAAATAAATATTTGTGAGGCATGGTTGTTTTTTTTTGAAGAGATATTTATCTCATCAATTTTTTGTATGCCTCATATATTCTATTTTATCTCACTTGAGCTATATCTTTTTTTCTTCAAGCAAACCTTTTCTTCACTTGCTCTTCCTCAAACTCCTTCTTCTTCTTCATAACTCTAAACCTCTCATGAGTTGACAAACCTAGGTTTCCAAGCGAAAAATTAATTCATCTTCACACTCTACGCACTCTAGGCTACTTAGATTAGCAAGCTAAGTGACCTAGTTACCCTGTTTTGAAGGTAGAAACTCAAAGTCGGAACTCTTAGGTCGATCATCTTTGACGTGAGGTGGCCGAAGTTCAAGCATGATCCGTACTTCTTTCATGGAGCTAGAGGAGAGGATTGAAGACCTGAAGGACTTGATTCTCATGGTATAAATTTCTATGATAGTAGATAGAAATCTTTGTAGCTAGTTAGGTTTATGGTCAAGATCCGGTTTAGGGTTATTATAGAGCCTAGTTTTGTTCGTTATCAAAATTTTTGTTCCGCAAATGGCCATGGGAGATCGCTTAGGCGCTGTCGTAACCTTTCATGGTATCAGAGCCAGCCCATAAAACCTATACTAGCAAGTTTAAACGATGTTAAAGTATCGAAACCGAAACAACTCCGAAACAATACCCCGAATATTCTAGTTTCTGTCAATTTTAAAATAGTCTTAAAAAATTATTTAAACAATTGCAGAAGACTACACTTGTGACTACTAGAACACACTCCAAAAACAAGCCTATTTTACCAGTTTTGACCCAGCGAAAAACAACAAAAAACCGGCCTGGCCAGATTTGTTTAAAGATTAGGGCTTGAATTTTTGGGTGTGCTTTGGTCTCTGGAATATTGGTTATCTGGTATTATTTGTTTTGTCCAGTTTGGATATTGTGTTATCTTTTTGTTTAGGGGAAATCCAGAGTATTTCAAAGTCGATATTCTTAACACTGTTTAATATGTTTTCAGTACATTCACTTCTATCTGCGACCGTGAATGTCATTCGATCGGTATAACTCGTCTAATTGCTATATGTTCTTTTAGAAGGGTTTGCGAACATGACATTCACGTTGATTTTCTGTGTTTGTACTGTGATTGTGGTTGGATAGTCGTGGTGGATAGTTTGTGGTGCAATGATTGTAGTACAGTTGGGATTCATTTGTATATTTGTTATTGCGGGGCGAGCGTCCGATATATAGACTGCCGTTTATGCAGGGTTGTATATTATTTGATCGGGGCATAACCGGGTTAAGGTCGATGTCACCATTTTACATATTTATTTCATTTTCTGTACTAAGATTACCCCGCGGCGGAGTGCATGAATAGCCGGATTTATATTTATCGTTGATGCGCATGTTGCACGTACACTTACTTTCTGGCTCACACACATTATCATCGGTAATTGCCATACCACGTACACATTAGAAACCGTTACTTCACTCGTACAACCTGATAAATTGTAGCTTAGTAGTATTGTTTAGCATTCATGATATCGTATGCTAGTTTAGATACTGCATTTCTTACTTAGATGCCACATGCATTTATATACATACATTCTGGTTATGCACTATAGATTGGCTCTATACTGGTATTCATTGTTTCATTACTAGCTCATGATTATTAGGTTTCCGTTTTCATGAGATTTCTGAATTTGGGAAACCGCATGTGAATTTGAAAACTTATGATCATTTTAAAAGAAAAATGTGGTTTCTCGTGATATGATGTGTGGCGTACACCATGAGATTTCTCGGTTCTGAGCATATATGTATACCTGATTCGAGGAGCGAGGAGACACCGTCTGCGGGTACATGGTGGATCTGGTGCGGTATCCCGGGGCAAGAAGATCGTATAGAGAGACGTTGAGCCCTGCAGGAGAGCACTACCGACCGGTGATAGTTTGGCACGGCGGATATCCGGAGGATACAGACCGTAGTCATGAGATTAGATGATATGGGGCCGATCCAGACTAACGTAGCAGGAGAGATCATAATAGCAAATGAAAGAACATTTATATATATAAAAAAACACAATGAGAATGATATGAGCATAGCAGAAAAGTAAATAGTAAACGCAACAATATTAGATATATATATATATATATATATCTACATACGAGCCATACAGTTATCGTATTTAAAATAGCACGAATCGTTGTTTTTAGAAAAGTATAGGCTATGGTGTTTTGAGAAAAGAGATACCTTTTGAAAATCCGTAGCATCCCTCAGGTTGTCTTTTAAAAATACATACGATTCGTTAGTTTTGAAAATAGGTATGACTCCAATATTATACTCCAACATCTACTTACGTAATTTAAAAGACTAAACTAAATACTCGAGTTGAAAGTAAATAGAAATTGAAATCATTTCCAAGTTGATATATCTAGCGGTCGGTGATTCAGCCTCATAGTATCACGTACGGTATAATCCATCGTACGGAATCATCGAGTCAAGAGTGCGGATCAATCATCATATATATCATATCTCGTATGGTATAATCCATCATACGATATCCTCAAATCAAGAATATGAGTCAATCATCATATATATCATATCTCGTATGGTTTAATCCATCGTATGGCATCCTCGAGTCAAGAGTGCGGATTAATCATCATATATATCATATCTCGTATGGTATAATCCGTCGTACGATATCCTCAAATCAAGAATACGGGTCAATCATTATATATATCATATCTCGTACGGTATAATCCAACGTACGGCATCCTCGAGTCAAGAGTGCGGATCAATCATCATATATATCATATCTCGTACGGTATAATCCATCGTACGATATCCTCAAATCAAGAATACAGGTCAATCATCATATATATTATATCTTGTACGGTATAATCTACCGTACGGCATCCTTGAGTCAAGAGTGCGGATCAATCATCATATATATCATATCTCGTACGGTATAATCCGCCGTACGATATCTTCAAATCAAGAATATGGGTCAATCATCATATATATCATATCTCGTACGGTATAATCCATCGTACTTTATCATGATTGAGGGTACGGATCTAAGGTCGCGTACAATCTATTATCTCATCAAGTCACATGTTACCGCATGTTATATGTATATATCGCCCAATGATCCTTTAATATATCATGTCATAAAACGATGCTTCAATCTCAAATAGCAAACATATATCATAACCTCGTGACATTATATCCGATCATATCGACTCATATCCATTTAACATGACATATCCTCATCTCACATGTATATGTGTGTATATGTGTGTGTGTATGTGTGTGTGTAAGCACACATACACACACATATACATATACACACGTCTTATACCAAGTGTGTATGTATGTGCGTGCGTGACAACATAAAACCAAGGCTCACGACTAAAAAGAAATAGACTAAGGGTATACCTTCCTACGAGTACCTTTAATCTAACCTATAGTCTCCTAGAAACCTACTTGCTAAATATTCATATCTCACATCGACATAAAAATATAAATATCTTATTCTATGGTTGCGGGAGTGCTATACTCCATTCACCCGACTTCTCCCGTAGATATACATCTACTCACCTATAATACTTGCTTTAGCCGAAGTCGATGATGCCTTGTTCTCCTTGTCGTCCTGAATCCTACGCGAAGGTACCTACAGTTCAAGCACATCGTGTCGTAAACAAAAATCCAATAAGAAACCCGAATCGAATTGCATAGAAATCCATATCCAAAATCGATACGACACGCGAAGCGCACCTAGGTTAGAACCTAATGTTAATGCACACTAAAACAAGAAAATAATATCTGACGTTGACGTACGAACGTCGAACGACCAAGTCACATTAAGAAATTCAAAAATCCAAGTTTCAAATATCGGAAAATATTGTCAAAACCAACTCAAAATGCTCATAGATTTTGGCACAGATAGACTATGACAAAACAAATGATACACTGTCTAAGTTATAAGGAGTGTGAGGTAAAGGACAAAATCCAATATCAAATTCCAAAATTTGGCCGCCGGGAAGTGCTACAGTAACCGGCGGCGACGGGTCAAATTTGGAATTTAGGTCTCGTTCTTCTGTGGTGGTATTCAAGTGATTTAATTAGGTCAATGTAGTTATTTGTTTTTCTTATAAATACACCAAGTTTCTCTAGAATTCATTTAATCCTCAAAAACTCCCCAAAACCGACATCGAAAATTCTAAAATCAAGTTATCCAAGGATTTCTCCCCTAAAACACTCTCACATATCACTAAGGAGCTTGTATATACTCACTAAATCTTTACTACATCACCACTACAAGTTTCACTCACTAATTCTCAATTTAGAAATTCTAAGTCTAGAAAGCATGCACATATTAACTCTAAACTACTTTAGGATATTAGGAAAACTAATAACTTAACTAAAAGTGTAGGGATTATCTATTGGAAGCAACTCAAGAAACTACTAAGGTGGCCCAAGTGTTCAAAACCTCAACTTGATCCCACCATGGGGTTTGTATTGAGGCGATGAGCAATTTTTGTGAAGGTGACATAGTGTTCTGGTGGAGATTTGGGGGTGTTTGTGGGATGGTAGTGGAGGTTGAAGATGACGAAGGGGAAGATGAAGAAGGAGGGAATGGAGAAAATAAGAGATGAAGAGAAATAAGGGTGAAGCCAGTAAACATATGTGACCATGGTTCACTCACTCTCTCTCTCCCCCCCTCTCTCACCCCATACCTCCTTGCCCCCCCCTCTCAAAAAATATCTTTTCTTTTCTTTACTTTTTCTTTTCTTCTCATTTAAAAAAAATCATTTTAAAGAAAGAAGCCATGGTTAATAAAAATGTAACAAGGTTTTGCAACATATTTTGTTGCATGTTATATACATAAACAAGATTAATGCATAATTAGTGAAATATTCAACAAGTTTAGCATTAACTTGTATACAATTAATTGCATAATAATTTATAAAATGTCCAAATCAAATAAATACTTCCAAAATCAATAATTCATATTAATTCCAAATATTTTTCCAAACTATATGTATATAATTATACCATTTCATTAAAACTAGTTTCCATACTTTTTATAATATCATAAAATTTATTATTTTATTTATTTAAATTCCAAAAACAATATTTTATTTTTCTGAAATGTTACAATCTTCCCCCCTTAAATAAATTCGGTCCCCGAATTTAAATTTAAACCCCCCAAATACTCAAATATTTCAGTAAAATGATCAAGTCGTCGGGGCTCCGAGATCACGGATACATAAGACATATCATAGCGCAATGCATATGCATGAAAACGAGTGCAAAACTCAAAATCAAAACTCCGTCAAGCGTTACACCATCATGTGAGCTAATGCGAAAATACCAGTTTCCAAATCTATTGTCAAGATCAAGTATAATATAGTTAGGACTATAACATATATATAGTACGCATCTTTGTGAGATCGTCAAAACGACTGAATAAAAGTGCATGCAAAATCTTTTTCAAATCGCCGTGCGATACGCGTATCACGGCATAAGTAGCGAACGTTCATAATAAGGAAAATAGCTATATATAAATATACATATCTTTTATTTAACATATACGTCCCGCCTTTTGAAAATGATTTAGAAGGGTTTTCTTCGTAAAGTTTCGTGTCATCATAGATACATAGGAAAATATTGAGACTTTAGCTCCTTTTGAAAATCCCCTTGGTAAATATCGGTGCATGGGAAAATACTCAGGTACTGTTCTCAGACTAGTCCTGCTCAGTTATTATATAATATAGTATATGTCACTAAAACATGATGCTCGAAAGGAATCAATCTCAAGTAGTGTATACAAAAATACCACGCGCGTCTGGTGCGCATGGAAATCGAAATCAAATACAGGTGCCACGAATGTTCACAGAAGAAAAAATTAAGTGCAACGGGTGTGCACGAAAGCATCTGTCAAGTGCAATGGGTGTGCACGACAACAATATCAAGTGCATCTGATATGCACAAAGAATCTCGATTAAGCGCATTTGGTGTGCACAAAATCTCATCAAGGGCGTCCAGTGTGCGCAAGAATCTAAATCAAGTGCACAAGGTGCACGAAAATATAAATCCAGTACACTAGGGTGCACAAAAACAAATATCGAGTATCAAAATCGAAATCAATGGTATACGACATACACCAAATCAAGTCAATTACACCGCGGTATATAAACTCGTAAACGTGTGCAACTGTGTGCATAAAAACCCATATCAAGTACTGAAAGTGCTCGTAAACTACACTGAATGCATAATTCAAAATCATGTGCATATTATATGCACAAAATCTAATCAAATATATCGGAGTGTACGAAATCAAAATTAAGTGCAATGGGTATACACAAAAATGAAAATCAGTACAACTGATACATGAAAATACAAATCAAGTGCAACTGTGGCGCACATAAGAAATATCAATCATGAAACAAATCGTCAAAATACCGGAATCAAAACGATGAAAACATGATATCCGAATCACCAAGGCGCAAATCATAAATAACTGATGTCAATGTCGGCAAGTGCCGGTGCATCTAAGGCTGGCAGAGCCAGAATATCTACTTACCTCTTGCCCACGGTCTGGCGTTCTCTGCTCTTAGATCCTTGTTTCTCTCTGTGAATTACCAGTTACATGAATCCTCGGCTCGACAGCCCAATTCGGAGTAACGATGGAAACAGTCCCGTTCTGGCGCTCCTCTGAAGATCTCCTGACCAATTAACATGGCCACTCATAATGTAGCACGTCAATGATGGAAGCCTCTACCCACTGAGTGTGTGCGATACAACCGATCCTTGTTCCAAGTCTTTATCATGAAGTATTCCAGAAAGATCCTGCCAAGGTGTCACGACCCGGAAATTTGGCACGTGGCCAGCATGAGAATCACGCGACGTCTAAAGTCGTAATGTAATTCAAGTAAGCCAAAACCCAGAAATCTAAACTTTTTTGGCGGAAAATAGAGAAGGTGCAGTTTTGAAATAAAGGTATAATGAAATCAAGTTTTTCTTTAAATGCATAAATAATGATATATGAAAATGCAAGTGAATTATATACTAGTTGAAAACAATTTTTGTCCTTTAAAAATTTAGGCAGCACCTTCCTTTTATATTTTGATCCAAAATCATATACATACAAATAAAAGGCATCCCCAAGCGGGAGCTAGCTCTTCGCCAATTTGCGGAATCACAACCATGAAATAAAGCAGTAAATATACGACGCACTACGGCAAAGATCAAACACAAAAAGAACAATAATTAAAGAAAGACATCAAAAACCTCAAATAGAGAACAAACGCCCAACGCTCTAAGTCTTGCAACACAAGTCTGTCTAGGTCTATCAATATACAAAAACTAGTTTCTGATAGAATATAAAAGTACAAGGGTGGTTACGATCCAATTTGTGTCCCACCTACTGAAGCAAACACCCTAAAGGAACTGTGTGCCAGCGATACCGCTACTGATCCAAGCGGTCGAGCCTGCAAGAAAACTGTGGCACAACGGGGGTGAGTTGCCAACTCGTGAGTAGAAAACATCGGCAGGTAGAAATCAAATAACCAACGATTCCTAGGTCATATTATATCATGAAGGTAATACTATGATATCTAGGGTGACCATGTAGGCATATATGTCAACAATAGAGTCAATGCCAATGACATGTAAAAACAAACATCTGAAATCATATGCATGTATGCATGTGGATATCATCCACGTGTGTCCATCAACGACACATCAACATCATGAAAACTGAGTGTTCAACATCGACACTCGAAAACATCATAAAACCAGTGTCCTGTATCGACATGTAAATCCTCATATTTTCAGGCACTGCATCCTCAGATCGGCCCTCATATCCATCTCACGACTCCGGCCGGTATCCTCCGAACAACCGCCGAGTCCAACCTATCACCGGTAGGCAGTGCTCCCTCCTGTCAGGTTCATCATTTACATCTCGAGCTTCTAGCCCCGGGGTACCTTACCGGGTCTACCATGTACCCGCAGACGGTTCATCCACCTCCTCGAATCGGGTACTCAAAAAAGCTCAGAACCGAGAAAACTCATGGTGGACACAATTTTCATATCAAAGGAAAACCGCATTTTTAAAACAATACACAATTTCCTTTGAAATATAACCATGGTTCCCAAATTCAGAGATCTCATGAAAACAGTATCTCAATGCATATAACCATAAAGTACGATGTATGAAAACATAAAACGGTAATATGAGCATGTCAAGTATATTATGCAAGCATGTCCTATGATAGTGTTGAACATTGAATGTACTTTATAGTTAAGAATAATATCATGATATGGCAGTTCTACTGTGCAAGTGGCATGGCAATTACCAATGATGAATGTGTATAAGCCGGCAAATCGGTGTAAGTGTAACATGCACATCATCGGTAATTGTGCAGGTGTACTATCAGATGATATCATAAAGCGATAAATACCGGGAACATAACACGTATACAGACGAGAGATAAGCCAACAATAACATGAATTATAATAAGATATACAACTACACATGAACCATACGTCCAGTTTAAAAGATACGAATTGTAGTTTTGAAAGTGCGGGCTACGGTGTTTTTGAGGAAAAGACACCATTTGAAAATCTGTAGCTTCCCTTGAGGTTTCCATTTAAAAGCGCATACGATTCGTCAGTTTTGGAAATAAGTATGGTTCAGGTGACATTTTTATGTCGGTGATCTAGCTTCATAGTATCCGATATGGCAATATCCTCGATCATCATCCTCAAATCACGAGCGCGGATCAATCATCCGGTATAACTCATCGCGTACGGTAATCCATCGTACGGTAGCCTCAATCTAGATTAAGGATCTATCGTCCTATTCATCGATAAGGGTATGGATCTATGGTCTCTACGGCAAATCATCTTTTATTCTCATATATACCTACGTATATATATCTCATGTCATATCTTTATCGATCTCATATCCTCTCATTAACAATCTCATTTCATATCTAGGCATATTTATATAAATATCTATATCGCCTCACATCTCATATCAAGTATATCCGCTCATATTCTCTTATATCATCATATTGACATCTCAATTCATGTCATCTTGCATTAGTCATAACATCTCATACTAAATCTTTAGATCTTATCTGTAAGTTCATAGCATAGGTTTCTCTAAATCACATTATATATATCGGTTTTCCATTATAAGATTGCGAGGGTGCTATACGCCATCAACCCGACTTCCCCCGTAGATATAAATCTACTCATCTGCAACGCCTCATTATAGTCAATCCCGACGGATGCCTTGCCCTTCTTCGTCGTCCCGAAAATCCACGTGCTTGTACCTACAAATCAAAATACATCGTATCGCATCAAAATCATATTCGAAAACCGACACGACACGTGAAGCGCACATAGGTTAGAACCTATGGTCAACGCGCGCTAAAATAACAAAATACTCTCTGACGTCAACGTACGAACGTCGAACGACCAAGTCACATCAAGAAATCCAAAAATCCAAGATACAAATATCGGAAAACATTGTCAAAACCAACTCAAAATGCTCCGATATTTTTTCACAGGTAGTTTGGGACAAAACATACAATACAGTGGCTAAGTTATAATGAGTGTGTGCTACAGGCCAAACCCTAACATTAAATTCCAAAATTTGTCCGGCGGGGAGTGCTACAGTAACTGGTGTCGGCTGGTCGATTTTGGAGTTTGGGTCTCATTCTTCTGTGGTGGTCTCCTAGTGGTCTAATTAGGTCAATGTAGTTGTTTTTTTTCTTATAAGGACCCCAGTTGCTCCAGATTCCATTTGAGCATCAACAATCAATGAAAACCGACATCGGGAAAATTCTAAGTTCGTGTATTGGGTTCTAGTCTCTGTTCTTGGCCAGAATTATCATCATTAAGGTCCTGTAAACACTCACTAAACCTCAAATACAACTTTACAAGTCCATTCTTCCACTAAACATCAACCTAGAAATTTCTAAGATCACTAAATATACTTTAACGAACACTAAACTTAACTAGTAGGCAAAGAAACAATTTAACAAGATGAGAATGGAATTATACCTCTTGGAGAAATTGAAGAAAATTTCAAAATGGTGCAAGTTGCTCAAATTCCAAACTTGAGGTCACTAGGTGGTATAAGATGAGATTGTGGTCAACTTTTGTGAGGGTGGCATGAGATTTTGGTAAGGTTTTTGAGGTGATCTAAAAGGGGTAGAGAAGGGTGAAAGAGGAGGAGAAGAAGGAGTGAAGGAAATGAAGTGAAGAAAAAGAAGAAGGGAAGGAAGTGAAGAATGAAGGGTCAAGGAGCCATCCCCCCCTCTCTCTCACTCTTTCTCATGGTATGCTCTCATACCATCATGTTGTTCCCGACTCTCTTTCATCAATTATCTTCTTTTTTTCTTTTCTTTTCCTTTCCCCCCCTCATTTAATAAAACTATATAACACAAATACAAATGAAACCAACATGTAACAAAATGCAACATGTCATGGTGCACTAACCATGGCTAATTAAAAATAAGAATTTGGCTTAATCATGATTAGTAGTGCACCAATCAAGTTTAATTTAAACCTGCATATAATTAATTGTATAATTATTTATAAAATGTCCAAATCCAATAAATACCCTTCTAATAAATAATACATATTAATCTCCAATTATTTTCCAAATATTGGTATATAATTATACCATTTTACGAAAACCCCAATTCACAAATCGAATAGTTTTTGTGAAATATATTATTTTATTATTAAAATTTCAAAAAATAATATTTTATATTTCTGAAATGTTACAATCTTCCTCCTTTAAATAAATTCGGTCCCCGAATTTAAATTTAAACCCCCAATACTAAAACATTTCAATAATTAGTCCAAATCAATGGGGCTTCGAAATCACGGAATACTGAAACATAACACGGCGCATCGAGTGCGCATGAAAACAAATGTGAAACTCAAAATCAAACTCCGTCAAGGGTCACGCAATCACTGGAGTTATAATGGAAATACAAATATCGAAATCCACTACTAAAATCCAATATACTATAGTCAAAATCATGCTACGTATATAGTACACATCCTTGTAAAATCCTCTAAAAACTGAATAAAACACATGCAAAATCTTTTCCGATTCGCCGTGTGATGCGTAACTCACGACACAAGTGGTGGACCCTCATTTGTAAAGTAGTAAATATACATTTATATATGTTTTGTTCAAAATATACGTTCCGCCTTTTTGAAATATCCCAAAAAGGTTTTCCTTTGTAAAGGTTCGTGTCACTTGCGGACACGTAGGAACTAACAAGACTATAGCTCCTTTTTGAAAACCCTTTGGTAAACTTTTATACATGCAAAAATACTCAGGTACTGTTCTCAGATCAGTCCTGCTCGGCTACCACATAATATAGTATCCATCATGAAAATACGATGCTCATGAGTAAAATCAGCCTCAAAAGGCGTATCCAACATCACGTACGTCTGGTGTGCACGGAAAACCAAGTCCAATACAAGTGCCATAGATGTGCACAAAAGCGAAACTAAGTGCAATGGGTGTGCACGAAAGTATCTGTCAAGTGCAACTGGTGTGCACGACAACAACATCAAGTGCATCTAGAGTGCACGAAAATCTCAACCAAGTGCAACTAACATGCATGGATAAAAATCTCAATCAAGTGCATCCGGTGTGCACAAAATCTCAACTAAGTACAACTAACATGTATGGATAAAAATCTCAATCAAGTACATCCGGTGTGCAAAAAATCTCAACCTATGCGCCCAGTGTGCGCGAAAATCTAAATCAAGTGCGCCAGGTCCGCACAAAACATCTAGTGCAGTAGAGTGCACGATAAAGAGCGTCAAGTGAAACGGTGCACAAAAACATAAATCTAGTGCAACAAATGCACGAAAACAACATCGGGCGCACTAGGTGCCCGAAAACGCGTCAATGTACCAAAATCGCATAAAAATAACACCGAGCGTATCACGGTGTATAAAATCATAAACATATGCAATTGCGTACACAAAATCCATATCAATGCACTACAGGTACATGTGATCTATACCGAGTGCATAAATCAAAGTCAAGTGCATACATCATGCACGAAATCAAATCGACTGCATCGAACTCCACGGAATCATAATTACGTGCAGCCAAGGCACAAAATCGATATCAAGTGTAATAGATATGCACAAATCATAAACCAACGTAACAGATGTATAAAACAAAATCGAGTGCAATAACTGTGCACAATGAAAATGTCCAGCAGGTGCAGCCATGGTGCATGAAAACAAATATCATGAATCCGAATCATCAAAACTCAAGTCCAAGCGATAAAAGTGTGATACTCGGATCACAAAACACAAATCGCAATATATGACATTGAGGTACATCTCCTTCAATGTTGAAAAGAAAAAAAAAGCCGGTGCGCCCAAGCCGGCAGAGCAAGAACATCCGCTTGCCTCCTGCTCACGGTCTGGCATTCTCTTTCTCTGGGTCCTCGTCTTCTCTATAGATTACTAATCCCACCATCCTTCCGCTCGTCGGTCCGGTTGGGTATAATGATGGAACAGTTCTGCTATGGCACTCCTTTGATCATCTCTTAGCCAATTAACATGACCACTCGCAAAACGGCACGTTACTGACTGCGGCATCTACCCTCTAAATAAGCGCGATGCAACTGATCCTGGGTGCAAATCTTTATCGCTGTGGCATCCTGGAAGAACCTGCTTAGGGTCTCTTCCGATCTCACCTATGCCAAACTATACGAAGGTTGTCACTCTTGCTTAACTCTTTTTCTCATCCGGACGGTTGCGTTCTCAGCAAGGTTTTCCTCTAGAATTTGGCCGTATCCAACGCCTCTGGCATCAACGGGAGTAATAACAGCTCGTTAAAATCTTGCATGAACCTATTGTTTCACCCATCATCATTATCATCCACTTCGAAGTAATCTTTTGTTGTCTTCGTACGATAATTCGTTCCCGGTTACAGTCAATCTGGAGTCTCTCACACGAACTCGAAATCCAAACTCGGGTATCTTAACCACTCTGTGGAAGATATCTATCCGACTACATCTTCGGGAACTCATCTAAATTATCGGAGGGATTCGCTTCATTCGTCTGTTCTCGATCAACTCACAACGCATCTGGGTGAGGTCCTTCTATCCGAAGCTGGTGTACTTACCTATCTTACATCGGAGCATCCAACGAACAATGTCCTCTCTTGATCGATTTACTCTAAATCTGAGTAAAATCCCCCAAAGTGGAATTCTTCAACTTAACCGAGCCTGCGTCGGCACATCAGATCAGACGAATCATCTTAGTCCCTCTATTCAAGATGGACTAGCGGTCTTTTGTCATATCTTTATCTGAAAGTTCCAGCAGTTTCAGCTCATAAACTCTGGAGGCGACATCCCGTCAATCTCAGCAACAGCTGGGTCATTTGTCTGCACGGTAGACAGCATCGCGACCTCTGGGTAGGCTGTATATCAACAGTCCTCTCAATCTGGTAGTCTCTATCAATGGCTCGATCATTCGGTGCAAATCTGAACACTCGTCTCACACGAGAGGTCTCGATGCAAACACTATACCGATACATCCCTATGTCACCAGAAAACATCATGGTCTGCCCTCGTCCATGACGAACTCGCTCTGACCGTAACTCTAGCAGCAGCTCTCTCTGTGCTCAACACCCTGGTGACAGGAACCTCAAGCAGATATCGATGAAGATAGATCGAAGGGATGAAAGAAATCAATAGGTCCAAAATGGATATATGATTATAGGAAAGAATGAAATCAATAGGAGTATGATCATAAGAACGAATAGAATCACGGATCTTAAGAAATGTACATCCTGAGGCCATTTAAGCGGAGTAGCGTGTTGTAAGTATGCCGTGGAACATACACACGGTACGCCATTCTACTCAAGCGACCTACTCCATCAACCAAGGTCAACCTACACGACGAAAGTTCGAGTCTAATACCCCCCAGTCAAGTCTAAGTTCCATACGGTCAAGCCTAAACTTGAACCAAGGTTAAACCTGACGCTCTGATACCAACTTTGTCACGACCCAGAAATTTGGCACGTGACCAACATGAGAATCACGCAACGTCTAAAGGCGTAACGTAATTCAAGTAAGCTGAAACCCAGAAATCTAAACCTTTTTGCGGAAAATAGTGGAGGTGCAGTTTTGAAATAAAGGTATAATGAGATCAAGTTTTTCTTTAAATGCATAAATAATGATATATGAAAATGCAAGTGAATTATATGCTAGTTGACAACATTTTTCATCCTTTAAAATTTTGGGCAGCACCTCCCTTTTATATTTTGATCCAAAACCACATACATACAAATAAAAGACATCCCAAGCGGGAGCTAGCTCTTCGCCAATTGGCGGAATCACAACCATGCAATAAAGCAGTAAATATACGATGCACTACGGCGAAGATCAAACACAGAAAGAACAATAATTAAAGCAAGACATCAAAAACCTCAAATAGAGAACAAACGCTCGATGCTCTAAGTCTCGCAACACAAGTCTGTCTAGGTCTATCAACATACAAAAACTAGTTTCTGATTTGATGGAGTTTATCTAGATATAATATAATATAAAAGTACAAGAGTGGTCACGATCTAATTTGTGTCCCGCCTACCGAACAAAACACCTTGAAGGAAATGTGTGCCAGCGATACCGCTACTGATCCAAGCGGTCGAACCTGCAAGAAAACTGTGGCATAACGGGGGTGAGTTGCCAAATTGTGAGTCGAAAACATCAGCAGGTAGAAATCAAATAAACAGCGATTCCTAGGTCATATTATATCATGAAGGTAATACTATGATATCTAGGGTGACCATGTAGGCATATATGTCAACAATAGAGTCAATGCCAATGACATGTAAAAACAAACATCTGAAATCATATGCATGTATGCATGTGGATATCATCCACGTGTGTCCATCAACGACATATCAACATCATGAAAACTGAGTGTCCAACATCGACACTCGAAAACATCATGAAACCAGTGTCCGGCATCGACAAGTAAATCCTCATATTTCCAGGCATCGCATCCTCAGATCGGCCCTCATATCCATCTCATGACTCCGGTCGGTATCCTCTGGACAACCGCCGAGTCCAACCTATCACCGGTAGATAGTGCTCCCTCTTGTCAGGCTCATCGTCTACATCTTGAGCTTCTTGCCCCGGGGTACCTTACTGTGTCCATCATGTACCAGCAGACGGTTCGCCCACCTCCTCGAATTGGGTACTCGAAAAAGCTCAAAACCGAGAAAACTCATGGTGGACACAATTTTCATATCAAGGGAAAACCGCGTTTTTAAAATAATACACAATTTTCTTTGAAATATAACCATGGTTCCTAAATCCAGAGATCTCATGAAAACAGTATCTCAATGCATATAACCATAAAGTACGATGTTTGAAAACATAGAACAGTAATATGAGCATGTCAAGTATATCATGCAAGCATGTCCTATGATAGTACTGAACAATGAATGCATTTTACAGTTAAAAATAATATCATGACATGGTAATCTACTGTGCAAGTGGTATGGCAATTACCGATGATGAATGTGTGTGAGCCAGAAAATCGGTGTAAGTGTAACATGCGCATCATCAGTAATTGTGCAGGTGTACTCTCAGATGATATCATAAAGCGATAAATACCGGGAACATAACACGTATACGGACGGGGGATAAGCCAACAATAACATGAACTATAATAAGATATACAACTACACATGAACCGTACGGCCAGTTTAAATGATACGAATTGTAGTTTTGAAAGTGGGGGCTACGGTGTTTTTAAGGAAAAGACACCATTTGAAAATCCGTAGCTTCCCTTGAGGTTTCCATTTTAAATTGCATACGATTCGTCAGTTTTGGAAATAAGTATGGTTCATGTGATATTTTTACGTCGACGATCTAGCCTCATAGTATCCGATATGGTAATATCCTCGATCATCATCCTCAAATCATGAGCGCGGATCAATCATCCGGTATAACTCATCGCGTACGGTAATCCATCGTACGGTAGCCTCAATCTAGATTAAGGATCTATCGTCCTATTCATCGATAAGGGTACGGATCTATAGTCTCTACGGCAAATCATCTTTTATTCTCATATATACCTACATATATATATCTCATGTCATATCCTTATCGATCTCATATCCTCTCATTAACAATCTAGAAATTAATATGCAAAGATTAAACTAAAAATCTACCTTTTTATTAATCAACTATCATCTACAAATCCGTTGAATTTAGAGTACAAGAACCCTAGTTTATACTTTCGATATCTGTTCTCGTTGGAAGTAGATGATGCGTCAATTGATCTCCTGGATTCATGGATCGCTGTGAACCTCTTGATTGCTTCAGATTGATCTATTTTGAGATTAGATAGATAGATTTTCATATGAGGCTCTCGGTCCTTTAAATAACACTAGAAGCAGAAACTTTAGATCCTATATGTTAGGATTTGTTGTTGAAATCACCCCCAAAAAATCCCAGATCCAACGGCTACAATATGGCCGTAGATCCGCCGCAAATGTAGTGATTTAGCCGCGGTTGGGCGGTATGTTGGTGAGATCAGGGTATCAAAAATCTTGTGTTTTCTCATGTTGATACGTGGAGATTGTTGTGATGTCAGTTTCTTTAAATCTTCTCTGAGTCTCTGCCATTTACGATTTTACGATTTGATTCAACTTTATCGGCAGATTTTCTTCCTGACATCTCGGATATCTCGATCCCCAGACCTGAGCTAAATCTGCACAATATCTCATTTCATAGTATTAGTAATATTTTTTTATATTTGAGATATTATCCTAATCATTTTATATATGATACAATATTTTAAGAATATTGATTAGGAATATTTATATGATATGCATATTTAAATTATCAAAATATCATATATACATATATTTTCCTTCCTAATGTTAAGTATAGTGTATAAACATACGGTAAAGAGTATTTTGCAGATAAACCCATATATGTTCCATATTTACGATAAACACCTTTAAGTACTTAACAAAAGTAAGAAAAATGTTCTATCAAATGTGCAATATTTTCGACTGAGCAAATACCCCCAAACTTAATTTTGATCGTCCCAAGCAAACTAGTTATTCAATAGAGGGAGAAAAAGAAAAAGAAAAACCTAGCACACTTTCGTAGGCAATCACGATTGCACTGAGCACGTGCAACAAGCCGTTAAACCTCTAGGTGTCCCTAGTAGGAGGAGTGTTGTCTCCTGAGAGTTTTCAGTGGATTACACCCATAAAATCCCATAATAAAAGAAAGAAGATGAAAGTTACATACAAAGATAAAGAACATATAAAAGAAAGAACTTGAAAAGAAGCGTTCCAAACTATACCAGCTTTTCAGTTGCCATGAGCCCTATCTTAATGGTCGTGAAAAGATGTCAGCAATCACATCATCTCATAATAAAACATCCCTTTTAGTCTTTCTCCCAACCTTTCTTCCAAACATCGATCATAGACCCCTACGTGTGTGTAAAATACATCCCTACATTTAGAGAATTCAATTCAAGCTATCATACTCTTGTCCATCTTCCTAAGTACCTTTTAGTCGGTGAATATTTTAGATGGAATTGCTCACACATTTTTCATGCGACCATTAATACTTTTTGAGATACTAACCGACCTATTACCAAATGTGCTCACTTATTTAGACGTAATTAACAATTTCCTCGTCTTGCAACACCAAAGATTTAGCAGTGGCTCCCAAACCAGTTGGTCTAAGGCACTAGGTGATAAAGCACCCCCGCTATATATTTTTATACTGCCTTAAGCAATTATAAAACCAGTGTTCATTTTTCTTCACCATTTTATTTTATTTTTATGTTTTACTTTTTTTCCATTGATCTTCATACTAAGGTTTTTAAACAAGAGCATTTCAAGGTATCCTTTACTATCCCAAGTTTCTAGATGTGTGCAAATGCGTATAGTAGGGTATCAACGTTCAGATATTTGGACTCAAGAATAGGGGCTATTTTTCAGACGCAATTCTATCATCAGATTAGTGATTCCCTTCATCTTACTAACCCTTGGGACAACAGCTCATGACTATTTATTACTAGCTTCGTTATAAAACATCTAATTTTCTTGCTTTTCCTAAACTTTTCTTATCTTTCATATGTAATTTTTCACTTTCTATTCTTTTATTATCAAATAATTTTTTTTGTGCTTTTATATAGTATAATGCAAAAATTGATGCGTGAATAAGCACAAACCTCCCCCAAACCTATTTGCAGCAGTGTTCTCACTGATGTCATCTGTTAAGCTTAACAAACCTGTAGACTTGGAAGGAAAAGTTAGTAACGGGAGCATGAATTAATGATAGTAAAAATCTCCCCCAAACTTATTTTTGGCGGATAATTTTGTAAAAATTTTATTTTCTTTCAAGAGCTAAAATATTTTTCTCCCCCCCAAACTTGAGTAAAACAATATTAAGCATTTAAAATTATAGGGGGGGTAAAGTTATTGGTCTATGCAAACCTTTTCAAAAACCAAAAGTCAACACCAACCATTCGAATATTTTATCGATGTAACAATATAGTTGGTGGAAGATCAGAGATTTGAAGAAGTAAGGAGATAAGAGGCGGAATCGATTGGGTATACGTCTCGGATGGTAGAGAAGAAACGGTGGTGGTGCCATACTCGCATTATTGTTCTTGATAAGAAGAGGGGGTGGTGGCTCAACTTCTTTAGGTGGGGGTTAATTCATCACAACTCCCAAGTCTTCTAGGAATGCGAGTTCTTCGGCAAAAATATCTTCAAAACTTCCATCGATATTCCGAATGATAGTCTCATCGAAAAGGAAGTCATGATGCTCGGATAGCTTGACTAAATCATTCGACAAGTCAAAAGGGTTCGGACTTAGGTGTGGACTTATCGACAAAAGGGTCTTCACGTGTATAATAAATAATAGGATCAGTATCGTGAAGGTCCTCGAATTCGCAACTGCCGGAAGCTATCTTTTTGACAGAGCACATATGAGCATAGGGTTCTGATGGTTGACTTCCTAGCTTGTAAATGTTAAGCTCAATTGTCATCTTCCCAAAAGATAGGTTCATAGAACCGTTACGACAATTGATTATCGCGTTTGACGTTGCTAGGAAAGGCCGACCTAGAATCACCGGGATTTGGTTTTGGGTTTTTTTACCGGCTGTGTATCAATAACTATGATGTCCACAGGGAATATAAATTCTCCGACTTTGATTAACACGTCCTCTAGCTCACCCCTAGGTTGGGTAATAGATCGATCGGCCATCCAAATAGTGCAGTGCGCCGGTTTTAACTCTCCGATGCTTAATTGCTCATAGACAGAATACGGAAGCAAGTTAACACTGGCACCTAAATCGAGTAGAGCACGATTGATATTTTTACCCCCAATAACAATAGATATTGTAGGACTCCCGGAATCTTTTCGTTTCTTAGGTATTTATTGGGTAAAAACAGTGCTCACATTACTTGCTAGAAAAACTTTTTTAGGCACTTAAATTTTCCTTTTCCTAGTGCACAAGTCCTTTAGAATTTTCACATAGGATGGAATTTGTTGGATAGTATCTAGGAGATGAATATTTATGTTAACTTGCTTAAAAATTTCCACAATCTTCTCTATTTGGGGACATGGTTTGTTGGCCCTTAACCTGTGTGGAAAAGAAGCTTTATCAATAAGAGTTGGGTCCAACTTTTGTGGAGAAATTTGTAGGGATGGAATGGATCCCAGAATTGGAGTTGGGATAGTTTGAGGTTGACTGGAGGAAGTGGGCTGAGGGTTCGAGCTTAGTGGAAAACAGAGAATAGGCTCGGAAGAAGTTGTTGGATTAGACGAAGGAGGATCAGAAGTAGAAGCCGAGGTATCATCAATATCATCAACATCAACATGTTCACCCACTTGGTTATTCAGCACTCTTCCCGATCTCAAAGTGGTTACGGCATACACATTATGACTTTATGAGTGGCCGGGATTTGGTAGAGCTTGAGATAGAAGTTTCCCTTTCTCTCTCTCACTCATCGCGGTATTTAACTGTGCAAGTTGTGCTTCTATCGATTTTATGCTTTTGCCGTAGGAAGCAGTGTGTTGCACTACTGTTTGGATAGAACACGTTAAATTAGCCGTCGTCTGCGTGGATTGTTTAATGAACGTTTCTAAGTTACGTTCAAGCGCAGAGGTTTTATCGGTACCGGCCGTTGAAATATTATTATAAGGATCAAAGTTGTTGGCCGGGTTTTGAAAAGTTTGTGGTTGAAAAGAGTGTTGACTCTGTTGTGGTGGTTGCTGTTGCTGTGGAGGAGGCCTTTGATAATTGCTTGGGAACTGGTTTTGATTTTGAGTTTTGTTTTGCTTCCAAGAAAAATTAGGATGATTCCTCTATCCCTGATTGTATGTGGAAGAATAAGGATCTTTTCTAGGTCGTTGCTGAAAAGCAGTATTAGTTTGTTTTTGACCTTAAAACAGAGGATTCAAAGGACATTCTTCCGTTAAATGTGATGGATTAGAACAGCAACCACATACGGTTTTGGGAAGCATAACTTGGTTTAGGGAGGCCGAAGAGACTTTGGTTTCTATAGCTTCGAGTTTCCTTTGTATCGCGGCCATTTTGACTTTTACTACGATGGAAACATCAAGCTGATGGATACCTCCCCTAGACGATGTTGGTCTAATGCTTTCCCACTATAAGGTTTGTTCGGCGGGATCTTCCAGAAATTGCCAAGCTTCACCATCGTCTTTAGATATGAAATGGTATTGACAAATGGTTTCAAGCATCTATTTTGTCGCTGGATTAACACCCTTATATATAATTCGGCAAAGTTGCCATTTATCAATTCCGTGATGGGGGCATTGTAGAAGAAGATCCTTGAACCATTCAAAGCATTTCCAGAATGGTTCGTTGGGAAGTAGGGTAAACCGGTTAATCTCGCTTCGAATACGGGCGGTTTTGTGATTGGGATAAAATTTCTTAAGGGATGCTATAACGAATTCGTCCCATTTGGTGATAGAATGTGCGGCAGTACTATAAAACCATTTTTCTGCTAGGTCGCACAAGGTAAAAGGGAGAAGACATAATCGCAAAGCATCCCCTGAAAGTTATGTAATGCCCATCATTGCGCATACGTTTTAGAATTTGGTTATAAAAACGTATGCGTCTTCGGATTCAAGCCCGTGAAATTTTGGCAACAGGTTGATGAGGTGGGGTTTAATTTCGAAATTATCACCATTAGCCGGTGGAATAGACAGACAAGTAGGAAAAGGACCGCATATCGGGTAGTATCTTTCTTGAAGAGATATACGTGGTGGATTCTGCGTACCTACGGTTGGTGGCAGGGGTGTGTTGGTAAAATCTGATGGAGAACCATCCATTTCAGTCGATGTGGTGGGTGGAGGGGAAAAAAGAAGATGAAGAAGTACCGACTTCGGAGTCGATAGCAGAAACGTGGACATGACGGGCACTAGAATTCCGTGTCCACCCGATTATGCACTAAGCGGGTTTAGCACACGTGGCAGCGTATGTGAGAATGATTTTTAGAAAAGGTTTGTTTTGAAAAAGTGTTGGACGTGAGGTTTGACTCAATAAATCAATCAACCCTAGAACTAAGCTCACATAGGTCAAGCACTAGATCGTTCCTTGACTTCCAAAGAATAAGTCGCAGGATCAATTCTCTACCACCTCTTTATCACTCTTGTTGCCAAGTAAGTGCCAGGTAAGTGGGAGGTATCCGCTATACGAATCACCAAAAATAGCAGGCCTAATTAAGTAACCACTTTCTTTAGTCACACTTGCTTAGACACTACAAGAAAAATGCGGATAAGCAATAGATTACCCACGACCCTCCTCTGTCCTAATTGAGCACGACGATCCTTAGAGACTCGGTCTAGATATTTTTTAATTAATGTAGGATGAGAGTATACTCGTTTTATGATTTGTGGGGCCTAGGAAGAGTGATGAAATTCCCACCTAATTTGAATTTGGGTTATTTCCCCTTAAAGGACGGTTAAAATATGCACAAACAAACCAATATCAAAACACACAAAAGATTTTTGAACGGCAATATTTTCAAAGAATCCTGCAGAAAATTCAAATTATTGGATTTTAAAGGAGAGATGAAGATATGATGAATATACCAGAAGATTTTTGGGGCACAACACCATAGAGGCGCCGCCCAACCGCGGCCAATTGCTTCCTATTGCCGCGGTTCCACCGCAGAAAAGTAGGTTCTTTTGACAATGTTTCTTCAGTGCACCCCTTTTCTCCTCTGGGCTTTGATAAAAATTTCTGAATCTCTAATTTCTCGTTCCAGTGATTCCAGATGTAATATTTCAGAAAAATAAAATATTATTTTTGGGAATTCATATAATTAAATAATAAATATTATGAATATTTTATTAATGCGGTATAATTAAATACCGATAAATTGGGAAATATTTGGAAAATTGTAGGAATTACGAAAATGAAGGTGTTTTATGTGATTTAGGCAAATTATGAATTTTTATGATTAATTATATTCAATTTTAATGCTAATCGCGATTAAATATCGCTAATCTTGCATTAATCCGGATTTGTGCACATGACATGCACCATATCATATTACACATTGTTACATTTTTCTTGCATGGCTTTTCTTATTTTTTTTCATGAATGTTTGGTTTTAAAATGAAAAGGATAAGATAAGGAAAAACAAAAGAAAAGAAAAAGAAAAGAAAATATAAAGAAAGAAGTATGGGCAAGAGAGAGAGAGGGTGAGGGGTCTTGATTGACTTGGGCCATTCTCTTCACTTCATTCTTTTCATCATCCCTCCTCCTTCTTCAACCATGGCAGCCCCCATCTCCCTCCTCCACAAAACCCTCACTAACACACTCAAAAGCTCATCAAAACCTCATCCCCACTTCATTAAAAACATGCACAAGCTCACTAGATGCATTTTGGACCAAGAAAGGATGGATTTTAGAGACTTGGGGCAACTCAAGAAAATTCTTCAGTTGTCAAATGAGGTATTCTTTCACAAGTAGTGTAGTATTTCATTTACTTTAGATTCTAGTTTAGTTTAGAAGTGATATTGTGAGGTTTAATGAAGTTTGAAAATTCTAGATGAGGGTTAGGGCTTTTCCTTGAGTTGTGATGGTGCAGGTGAGTGCTTTTGATAAATACAAACCCCCTTAGTGATTGAAATTAGTGACTAACCCAAAACACAGAATCTAGCAACTCCCGTGTCGGTTTTGTGATGACTTTGACGCCTACAGGTAATTTGGAGTGATCCGGGAGTTTTGTAAGAAAACCAAACAATACCATTGACCTAATTAAGACCCTACGAGACCTCCCTATGAAAACGAGCCCCAACAAGCCCCCCAAATCGAGCAGGCCGGAATTATAGGGTAAGTGGCCGGCCACTTGGTGGGTGATGGTGTCCAGGTTGCTTCTGTAGCTCACATACCTCCTATATAGCACCCTAGTACTGTTTGTGCAGCTTGTTTTCACCTGAACTAAAATCTGGGAGTGAATTCTTGAGTTGCTGTTTTAATTCGGGGTTATGTTTTACGTATTTTGAATTCTTGGTTTTAGTATTTGGTATTGTATTCGGTCACTTGACATTTGTGCGTCTATATCGAGTGTTATTTAGTTGATTTGCGTGAGTAGACCATAGGTTTTGACCTATGTGAGATTCGTGTGTCGTTTTGGTTTTGAATTGGATTTTAATACTGCACAATATGTTATGATGTGTAGGTACCCCCGAGTGGACTTGAACGACAAGCAAGCGCGTGGCGACATCGGCAAGCAAAGATCGAGGTGAGTAGATATATATCTACGGGGGAGTCGGGTGGATGGCGTATAGCACCCCCGCAGTTCGTAGTATAGAACGCGAATGCATTATGTTATATATAGATATATACTTATATGGTATTATAAGATATGTATACGAAGTTAGAATTGCTTTAGAAGACTTTGGTTGATAGTGTCGTTAGTTAATTTCTTAGTCGCGAACCCTAGAGTAAAGTTTTGCATACACGCGCATACACACACACACACACTCATGCATACATTTTATTACTTGTGCGTATATGGGGATATGTATATATATATACACATAGGTATGGGACTGTGTGTGTGTGTGTGTGTGTATATATACATGGATGATGAGGATAGTACATGGTATTTGGAGATGAGTCGATGAGTTTGGGCATGGTGCCAAGAGATCGGTGATATGATTTGGTTCGTATTATGAGATACGACATGATATTTTAGCGGGTCTTTAGGCGACGTGTTTCATACACACACATATATATATGTAGATGGTATCAGTATTGTACTAGACTTAGATCTGTACCCCCAGTTCACGATATGTGATGATAAGGATACCAGATGAATAACGAGATAAATGTGATATTTGATCCGTACCCAGATTTGGGATGCCGTATGGTGGATTTACCATACGAGATGAATACTGATGATTGATCCGCACTCTTGACTTGAGAATGTCATATTATATATTGTAACGTATGGGATATTATTGAGGCGGGATCACCGACTATTATATATATATCGACTCAGAATTAGGTGGTTTTCCTTACCCTCTTGATCTGTATGTTAGTTTAGTCCAGTAGTTTACTTGCAAATGTTAGACTAGACTCGGGTCATACCTATTTCAAAACTAATGAATCGTGAGTATTTTAAAGACAGGCCAAAGGATTTTACGGATATTTCAAAGGACGTACCTTTTCTTAAAAAACATCGTAGCCCTATTTTCTAAACACCACGATTCGTGTTATTTCAAACGGAAAAACTGTATGACCCATATATATTAATGTAGATTCCTTATTGTTGCATTTACTATTCATTTGCTGTATATTCGGTATTGCTGCTTTTATTATTCATTCTCCATTTATCCATGTTGTTATCATCGCATTGCATGTTTATTGTGTACTGTAGTGATTATGAAACCATGCTGTCAGGACACCAGCACCATTACCGATGATGCGTATGCTCCACATACACTTGCTTGCCGGCTCACACACATCATCATCGGTAATTGCCATCTCACGTACACTTTAGAGAATATTACAATATTGATATCGTTTGCTAGCTGATAGTTCCAATGTGTTATTGTTTCATATGCTAGTTCATTATTGCATTCATTGCTTGATATTTCATGCATATTATATATTCATTGTCATGCAATATTATAAGGGCCATTCCAGATTGCCGGAGCCCAGTATTCATTATTATTGACTTTTCAGTTTGGATTTCGGATTTTCCATGAGATTTCTGGATTTGGAGAAACCGCAAGATTTTATAAACTCATTATCATTTTTAAAAAGATAAATGGGCGGTTTTCTCATATTATGATTTGAGATATGTCCACCATGAGTTTTCTCAGCTCTTGAGCGATATCATACACCCAATTTGAGGAGGAGGAGGTGTAGGGTTCCTAGGCATCCTAATGAGGTCTCACAAGGCATCAACCATGCCAATTTCAAAAATTCTAGGTGCCGAGAAACCCGACTACGGATCGTTTGCTAGAAAACTAGGCGAAAATATAATCTAGTTAACACTTAACTAAGGGATACGGATATACAACCTTTGTAGATCCGTTTCTCCACCTCCATAGCTCCGCAACTAAGTCCTCTCCGCTGTCCAAAAAGAATCCGGGCTCTAGCGTCGACTTCATCGGAGAATAAGCGAGCTAGGTCGTCGATGTCCATGCCGAAGATGATCTACGTCGAGGCATCGCTAAATCAAGCTCCGACTTCACCAAGTCAAGAAACTTGTGAAGAAAACACACTCTACTACTTGGCAAGAGGTAGAGGATGAAGAAATAGGAAGTGGGTAGACTTTAGAATTGGATTTCTCACTTGTTTTCATCAATCACCATTGATGAAGCAAGCTTCTTCAATGAAGAAGAAGATGAATAAGATCAATATTGTTATGATAAGAATAATATATAATAGAAAATAAAATCCATTCTTATCATAATATTAACCTTAGTTTAGTGCAGAGAATGGACCATGGTTAGAAATGATGGTTAGGGTTAAGGAAGAGATAAGAATGGTTGACTTGATCAAAGTTTCAAGAAACTTCAACATAAAACAAAATAAGCCACCATCCTTAAATAATTTCCAAAATGAATATATATAAATAAATGAATAAGATAATCAAAACCCTAATCATTAAGTAAACCATGGTTTAATCTTTACACTTAACCAAGTTAATATGCATCATCAAACATGATACAAACATGTGCATAAAAGTATATCACATATACAACTTGCACAATCCAAGTGAGAAAATCCATTTAAAGTGAACCATTACTAGTTAATGCAAAGTAATATATCAAATATATAATTATACATTAAATCATTAAATCAACACTTGATTCAATGATCCGGTCATGTCGCACACAACCGACTAGTATACAATGTATCGGCTTATCGAATCAACACTTGAATCGATAACTAGGTTATATCGCATACAACCATTCGATACATTCATCGCGAGAATGGAATACGGTATCACATACACGCATTATTCTCGGTCCCGCACATATCTCATATGCGCTCCTATTTCGTTTCGCTTGAGCCAGGAAACCTCTGTGTAGGACTCTAAAGACTCGTCAATACGCCGGCAGCAGGCGATGATCATATCAAACACCCACAAGACGCAAGCGGTCTGCTAAACGTAACGGCCACCCGGGTATTGAGCGATCTGAAGATCGACGAGCAAGCCCGCTCACACTCCAGTGAATCCAACCAGTAACACTACCGTACAGTCCGGTCTGATCGTCTGATATGTCGCATATCTCGCCTAGGGGTGGTAAACGTCAGACCCCAATAGCTCGATAAGTCGTGTCGATATGAGGTCTATAACTTTTCGAGAAACTACTGGTAACACTTACCAGTAAATCTCAGCAACCCTGGCCAGGGATTTCCTGTTATAGCCAATCGAACACAGCGCAACATCAACTCCCTATACCGGGAGAGACGAATCCCCTCCTATCGCTCATTGCCTCCATGTGACTCGGGACTGTACCCAAAAACCACCGTTTTGCACGCCCTCTTGGACATGGTAAGATGGAAATCAAAGTACAGTGGGAACCACACAAGACTCTATGGCGATCTCGGGTCAACAGACTACTCTGTACCAGTGTCACCAGAGAACTGCCATCTGACGTGAGGTATAATACCATCTGGGAGTTCTCGGCGAGTCCGTCCAGTGTACCCAGTCCCTACTGAGCACCCGTATATCTCCTCTGATGTCAAACACCGATGGATATGGGATCATCCATCGCCCATCTGTATGGGTCGAGAAGGTATACGCTAGTCTACTCTGGTATATCGATGCCCCGTCTCGATACACCCACGACTAGGGACTTTGAAGGATGTACTTATGGACTACCATGTCCCCACTAGTATGATCCGCATCATAGTCCAGGTAGTCAAGTACATATCCTAAGGGCTTTACCAACATGTAATTGAGAGACAATCTGTGTACACGTTAAGGTAAAGAGCAACCAGATAGCATACTATCATGTTGAGCAAGAAAGTCCTCCCTATATATGTCCCAGCATCCACTACAATATACATCCTATGTACAGTAATGGCCTCTAGGGCATACATATAACTAACAATCTCCCACTTGCACTAGGGCCATCTGTAGCAGTGGTTGTAGTATCTCATACTCAACCATCCCATAAAAATCTCTCTCTGGGAACAGGCCTTTGTGAGTGGATCCGCTGTGTTGTCCTCTGAGTCTACTCTCCAAACCTCGATCACCCTGGAGATCAACCATCTCCATGATCAAGTGATACTGCCTAAGAATATGTCTGGATCACTGATGGGACCGGCGTTCCTTGGCATAAGCCACAACTCCATTGTCTCACAATGGTAGGAACATAGTTCATCTCATGAACCAATATACACCCAAACAGCCTCTTTGGTAGCATCTTAAGTAGCGATGTATCATGCCTTTATCGTCTAGTATGTCACGGTATCTAGCTTGGAACTCTTCCAACATACCGTCCCTTTACTGAGGGTAAAGACAAAGCCTGCGACTGACATTCAGTCGTCTTTATCACCCTGGAACACTTCCAGTGATTCTCCTCAGGATCGATTGATACCATCTCACTACAACTAGTGAGAATCCTAACATCCAATTAAATCTATCTCATAGATCCAAAATCCAGGATTTAGTAGGTATCACTTTGATCCTATATGGAGAATCATAGTGATAAGCAGAGATTGATCGAGCGTAGCATAGGAAACTACTTCCCTATCAAGAGTATGTCATCCACGTAGTCTACGAGGATCGTCACCATACTCCCTACTACCTTTTTGTTTATACAAGGTTCATCTACCATTTTGATGATGTCAAACTCTTTGACTACTTCATCAAAACAGATGTTCCAACTCCGCGATGCCTGCTTTATCCTATAAAGCATCTTGTGCACGTTTCCGCTGCTCCCACTGTTTACGAAGCCCTCTGGCTGTGTACTTATAGACGCTTTCTTCTAAATCATTATTTAGAAAAGTAGTCATGGCACCCAACCGCCAGATATCGTAGTCATGGTATGTAGCCGTGGCAAGTAGGATCTGGATGGACTTAAGCATGGATACCTGAAAAGGTTTCATCATTATCCACACCTGGTCAATGATGCAAACTTTTAACAAGTCTTGCTTTGAAAGTCTCAACTCTTCCATGTACACCAAGTAATCTTCTCAAGATATACTTGCTCCTGATGGGGATTTAACCCTTCAGATATAGCAACCAAAGTCCATACTTTGTTGGTGTATAAGGATTCCATCTCAGATCACTAAGCATCCAGCCATTCTTATAGAGTCTTACTCCTGATGGCCTGCTCGAAGCTAGTTGGGTCATCATCTCATGATGCAATCCTCGCTCCCACTGTCATAGAGAAACCGAAGTATCTCTCAGGTGGGTGAGGAACCCTACTAGATCGGCGGAGAGGCTGAGGTTCGTCGGTATCTACTGAATCCCTTGGTTCTATCAAATCATCTGCTGTAGTTCGTATAGCTGGAACTTTTCCAGTTCTACATTACAGACCTTGCCTCGAGCTTGTCCGGATTTTGCTTTCAGACATAGGCCGGACAACCCCAAATCTTAACCAACTTAAGATATGGGCTCTTCCCTTTCCATGTCTCATATGGAGTGGTAGGCAACTGATTTGATTCGAACCTTATTCAATAGGTATGCAACTTCTCAAGTGCATAACTCCCAAAAGGAAATAGGTAACTCAGTAGTACTCATCATAGAGCACACCATATCATATAGGGTGTGATTGCTCCGCCCCGATATACCATCGTGCTATGGTATATACGGAGGAGTAATGCTGAGAGAGAATCTCATTCTCCTTTAGAATAGTCCAGGATTTCCGTGCTCAAGTATTCTCCTCCTTGATCTCATCAAAGGACATAATACTTATACCCTTATTCTGGTTCTCTACTTCTCACTTATATTCTGCGAATATCTCAAAAGGTTCGGACTTGTGTTTCAACAAGAACATAGATCTGAATCTCGAGAGATTATCAGAGAATGTAATGAAGTACAAAGAACCGGTCTTGGCATGTGTAGACAGGGGACCTACATACATCAACATGTATCATCCCAAGAGTTCACTAACTCTTTCTCTGTTTCCAATAAACGGAGCTATGGTCATCTTATCTTTGTGACATGACTGGCGAGTTTCACAAGATGTAAATTCAAACTGATTTAAATATGCATCTATATGTAACTCTAGCTAGTCGGGTCACATTGATATGACCTAGTCTACAATACCTCAAGAAGGATTCGTTCATTTCTGAACTCTTCCTCTTGTGTGTGTTCCGTATACTAAGAACTGTAGTTTGATTTAGAACATCAATGCTTTTAGATAACGTGCCTGAACCGATCAACTTTTGATACAGGAAATGTTCAAAACATTATCCAGCAATACAAAATTATATTCTTTCTTTACTAATAAAGAGACTGATATGATTTTGTATATCAGGTTCGGTATCTAATAACATTCGTTCAGAATCAATGTATTTGGAATACAGGGTGACAGTGACCAACAGACTTGGCTGCAACACTTGCCCCGTTTTCTGCCTCATGAAACTTATCACCCGTTCTCAGTTCTCTACCTTGCTGTAGCCCTATGTAACAGATTACACATCTGGGATCCTGATCTGGTATCACATACCCAGGACGTAAAGGATACTGAGAAACAGTTCTCTATAATGAACACACCCGAAGATGATGCATCAGCATGCACTCTCTTCGTTTGGGCGGCACGGGAAATCTGGTATTCCCCAATTTCCTGCCCTGTCTTATAAAAATTATAAGTTGGAGCGGGACCAACGTTCCCCAGCTCAGTATAACAAGCGGGTTCGGTCAATATTCCGTATTATTATCTTGATTAAGGCGTGATATGGTCGCTACCTGGAGAGAGAGAGAAGAAAACACTCAGCGTGCGCTCTTGCAAGAATAGATTGGTTATTATTTTATCTAATCAGGATGGCTCCTACTGCTTTTTATCAAATCTTCCTTCAAACCCTAAAAGGAAAGACTAGCAGGGATAAATTACACACTACAAGTTCGCCGATCTTTCAGCCAGGCCAGTGTCGGTACTTTGAGGGAGGTCCCCCGTGCTTTCGCACGAACCTAATTAATGTAAACCTCGTTTTCCCAGAGGCGTAACCTCGTTGACACCTTTCTAGACACCTACTTGATCGGCTAATTGTAATGTATAAAACTCTCCCAGGAGTAACTCTTACTCGCAGCGGGTATCGGGATCCAACTATCTCATAGAAGGTATGCAATCTCATTGCAAATTTCAACACTTGAAATTCCCGATAATATTTTGCCCCATACGATCTATGACCTTGACTGAGTCAACAAACCATAGACCGCAAGTAAAGTTCAACCCGTCATTTCTCGATTGAATTAAACCCACCCGCACGACCCTTGACTGAGTCAACAAGGCCGCACGACTACCCTAATCCAATCGCATCATATGCTTTGCAGATAAGCAATAATCAGCTACCGCACACTACGCCTTGACTGAGTCAACAAACGCAGCACGAATACTAACTATTACCTATCTGAAATGACGGAGGGCTACGACAGGTTTTTAAGAAAACCTTTTGCGTAATGAACTTTATATCGTTGTAGAATCAAATGATTTTAAAAATGGAATGCTTTTAAGGCTTTTCTAGTTTTGCTAAAGGAGTCACTCCCGGTGAAGGGATCGTCGGTCCTTTCCTCGTCGAATGAGGTGCGGGATTTATCATATATATCACTGTGCAAAGCAAAAACACTTAAAAGCAATCAAAAGACAAACCGAGTGTGTAGCATCTGCCAGTCATTGCTAAAGGAGTCACTCCCGGTGAAGGGATCTCGGTCCTTTCCTCATCGAATAAGGTGCAGGATATATCATATATACCTCTGTGCAAAGCAAGAACTGTAGCTACCTGTTTTATTTTGAAATTCGATTCTACAACATCTTAGGTTTCTTTTATTTTCATTAATCACATTAATGAAGTCCCATCATTTAAGTACCTAAACATCACAGATAAATACGACGTACACTTATGCCATCCGCATTCGCCTCGATGTCCCCTCATGCACCGTTAGGTTAGGTAACTAACGGCAGAGCGGGGCAGGGCTAGCGCGGGTGTAAAACATAAGTAACGCCTATATAATATATCATATATACTATATACTGTATCTATCACAGAACATCACATGATCACATCATAGATATCGCAGCAGAAGAAACATATGAAATATTGGATATACTAGGACGTCCGTGTTTTCAATACGAGCCAGTATAAAACACGGATTCCACGGTCGCGATGAATAGCCAAACCCACACCCCTAGACCCCTACGAGAGCGGCAAGCAACCCTACCAATTCTAGAGTTAGGAGACCCGGACTCGACTCCTCGAGTTGGTCTCCCTCTGGACTCCAGAACCCGGTTACTTGTGCTCCCCTCCTTGGGTCTATCCTAGTGCGGAAAAGTAAATACTATACAAAGGGTGACATCTTCCGCAACCTGGAAGTGCCCCAATAAAAAGAATATTACATACAAGTTTTTACATGAATGAAAATGAAAAACACTCATCTCACATAAAAACCCCCGGCTATTCAAACACGACGATCCAATATAACATATCCAGCAACACATAACATCACATGTCATCAACGTAAGTAAATATGCGCATCCCAATTGTCGTTGACATATAGCAACGAAACCGGCGATATCACATATTACACTTACGGTCACAGAAAAGAAAGTGTAAAACTACAACAGTTGGAATCCGCAACCACCTCAGACATCGCATGCCTGATCAAATGAATTACTTAGACATCGCATGTCTAATAATTATAAACCCCGCATTTTAGTCTCATTATCGAAAACACTTTTCAATATCAAGTCGGGCAATTCAACAGGATTCCCGACATCATGATCGAATGCTCGTCGCAAACTTCAGTAGACGGCTGCACCCCCGATACCGCCGACGAAGTGCGCCAAGGCGGAACACCGCTACCGCGAGCACCCGAACGGATGCTTTCGGCGACGGGGTTCTCCTACAGTCACTTGGTCGGGGCTATGGAGTGAGGCTGTCTATTAAGTTTATCGGCGAGTATCCGCGTACGCTACGTGATTGCGACGGACTTTTGATCACATCAAAATTCTGTGGCAACCGATCAAGTGAGACTAAACTGCTATGTTTATAATATTCATTCAGTTATCTCATAACTTATTGTGAATTCCAATTATTGTATCCCATTCCGGATAAATAGAAAATGTTAAACTTTCCGATCGAACAATCGAACACCCAAGTTTTCCCGATATAGCTCAACACATGAAATAAGTCTAACAACATTCAGTTCGTGCCTCAGTACCGATGGTCCAGCCGTAGAAGGGTCAAGCCAACGCCTCACATGTGGCACGCCGTACTGCCCCAAACCCGAAGGTTCAAAGGGCAGTTCAAGACGGTCACATAATCGAGTTAAGGTTTGTTGTCTTCTAGAGGGTCCATCGCGTTACTTGCACTACTTAGAACGTCGTTAAACTACGGAAAAATCCAACACTTGGAAATTTCCCGACAGGGGAAAAATTGGGTATTTATATCCGGTCGAACTTTTTAACATATTCTAAAATTTATCCGGAAAGCCAAATAGACAAAATTTGATACCCCGATCGAAACACCGAATCCCCAAAACAACTGCAGAAAAATTCAACTCTTGAATAAATATTAAAAATTCCCAGAAAACTCAGCTCTTTGAACTAGGAATTACTGTGCAAAGGAACAGGGATGACGTCATCAAGTGGCCGCTGAACCGCCGCATAAGCAGGGCTTATGCCGCTGATCCGCCGCGAAATGTACTGTTCACCAGAAACTTTTTGCACCGTAATTCTTATTTTTCCCTGCTGAATTTTTTAGCAATTTTTAATTTGGAAAAACTCACTGTTTTCAAAAAAGTACAGAGAGCAAGATTGATTTGGTGTTTCGGGTTCGATCGGGTTTCAAATTCCGTCTAGACTTCTCCTAAGGCTCTAGCTAGGCTCTGATACCACTGTAGGGTTCCTAGGCATCCTAATGAGGTCTCACAAGGCATCAACCATGCCAATTTCAAAAATTCTAGGTGCCGAGAAACCCGACTACGGATCGTTTGCTAGAAAACTAGGCGAAAATATAATCTAGTTAACACTTAACTAAGGGATACGGATATACAACCTTTGTAGATCCGTTTCTCCACCTCCATAGCTCCGCAACTAAGTCCTCTCCGCTGTCCAAAAAGAATCCGGGCTCTAGCGTCGACTTCATCGGAGAATAAGCGAGCTAGGTCGTCGATGTCCATGCCGAAGATGATCTACGTCGAGGCATCGCTAAATCATGCTCCGACTTCACCAAGTCAAGAAACTTGTGAAGAAAACACACTCTACTACTTGGCAAGAGGTAGAGGATGAAGAAATAGGAAGTGGGTAGACTTTAGAATTGGATTTCTCACTTGTTTTCATCAATCACCATTGATGAAGCAAGCTTCTTCAATGAAGAAGAAGATGAATAAGATCAATATTGTTATGATAAGAATAATATATAATAGAAAATAAAATCCATTCTTATCATAATATTAACCTTAGTTTAGTGCAGAGAATGGACCATGGTTAGAAATGATGGTTAGGGTTAAGGAAGAGATAAGAATGGTTGACTTGATCAAAGTTTCAAGAAACTTCAACATAAAACAAAATAAGCCACCATCCTTAAATAATTTCCAAAATGAATATATATAAATAAATGAATAAGATAATCAAAACCCTAATCATTAAGTAAACCATGGTTTAATCTTTACACTTAACCAAGTTAATATGCATCATCAAACATGATACAAACATGTGCATAAAAGTATATCACATATACAACTTGCACAATCCAAGTGAGAAAATCCATTTAAAGTGAACCATTACTAGTTAATGCAAAGTAATATATCAAATATATAATTATACATTAAATCATTAAATCAACACTTGATTCAATGATCCGGTCATGTCGCACACAACCGACTAGTATACAATGTATCGGCTTATCGAATCAACGCTTGAATCGATAACTAGGTTATATCGCATACAACCATTCGATACATTCATCGCGAGAATGGAATACGGTATCACATACACGCATTATTCTCGGTCCCGCACATATCTCATATGCGCTCCTATTTCGTTTCGCTTGAGCCAGGAAACCTCTGTGTAGGACTCTAAAGACTCGTCAATAGGCCGGCAGCAGGCGATGATCATATCAAACACCCACAAGCCGCAAGCGGTCTGCTAAACGTAACGGCCACCCGGGTATTGAGCGATCTGAAGATCGACGAGCAAGCCCGCTCACACTCCAGTGAATCCAACCAGTAACACTACCGTACAGTCCGGTCTGATCGTCTGATATGTCGCATATCTCGCCTAGGGGTGGTAAACGTCAGACCCCAATAGCTCGATGAGTCGTGTCGATATGAGGTCTATAACTTTTCGAGAAACTACTGGTAACACTTACCAGTAAATCTCAGCAACCCTGGCCAGGGATTTCCTGTTATAGCCAATCGAACACAGCGCAACATCAACTCCCTATACCGGGAGAGACGAATCCCCTCCTATCGCTCATTGCCTCCATGTGACTCGGGACTGTACCCAAAAACCACCGTTTTGCACGCCCTCTTGGACGTGGTAAGATGGAAATCAAAGTACAGTGGGAACCACACAAGACTCTATGGCGATCTCGGGTCAACAGACTACTCTGTACCAGTGTCACCAGAGAACTGCCATCTGACGTGAGGTATAATACCATCTGGGAGTTCTCGGCGAGTCCGTCCAGTGTACCCAGTCCCTACTGAGCACCTGTATATCTCCTCTGATGTCAAACACCGATGGATATGGGATCATCCGTCGCCCATCTGTATGGGTCGAGAAGGTATACGCTAGTCTACTCTGGTATATCGATGCCCCGTCTCGATACACCCACGACTAGGGACTTTGAAGGATGTACTTATGGACTACCATGTCCCCACTAGTATGATCCGCATCATAGTCCAGGTAGTCAAGTACATATCCTAAGGGCTTTACCAACATGTAATTGAGAGACAATCTGTGTACACGTTAAGGTAAAGAGCAACCAGATAGCATACTATCATGTTGAGCAAGAAAGTCCTCCCTATATATGTCCCAGCATCCACTACAATATACATCCTATGTACAGTAATGGCCTCTAGGGCATACATATAACTAACAGGAGGAACCGTCTGTGGGTGCATGGTGGACCCGGTGCGGTACCCCGTGGCGAGAAGGTCGCAGATGATGGCGTTGAGCCTGAGACAGGGGAGCACTACTGACCGGTGATTTTATTGTGACACGCAGGATATCCGGAGGATACCGACGTGGTCTTGAGATTTATGATACAGGCAAGTCCGGATAGCCGGAGCCTGCGATATTGAGATTTATGATACAGGCCAGTCCGGATAGCCGGAGCCTAGGATTTTGAGATTTGATGATACAGGCCAGTCCGGATAGCCGGAGCCTGAGATATTGAGATATATATTTTGTGTTGATACTTGACACTGATTCTCTGATGATTTCATTGATGATACATAAATTTATATACAGAAATCTCACTAAATTAAGAAAATACTTTTTCTCATTCATGAAGTATTCTGTTTTCAGTATATTGCATTCATACCTCATATTTATGATATGTTACTACCTGAGGCACTGACACGAGCACTTGGTATTACACTTGTATAGATGTTTACCCTTGCCATTTTATCATGCTTCAGGCCATACTATTTGAGGATATTACTGATCGTATGACCTAGGATTGAGTCATACATACGATTTCTGCTCTGTGATGTTTTCTACTCATGAGTTGGCAACTCACCTCCATTGTGCCACAGTTTCTTGCAGCTTTTGCCGTACAGGTTTCGTTGCGGCTTTGCTGGCACACCGCTCCTTTGCGGGTGATTGCTTTGGTAGGTGGGTTCACTTGTATCGTGACCACCATTGTACATTTATTTATTCAGTTGTATCTAGTAAACTCCATCAACCAGACTTGTATATTATTTAACCTTAGAAGAACAGTTGTACATTCTTTCGACCTTAAAGTCGCACGTTGTATTATTATGGTTTTCTTGATGATTTGAGGTTCCTTTTGAGTTTTGATCCTCGCCCTTCGGTGTTGTATATTATATTGATTGAGTGGTTGTGACCGTCAATTGACGAAGAGCCAACTCCCGCTTGGGGATGCCTTTATTCATATTATGCATGCTGTACCCCTTTTGGGGCCAGTATTTGCAAAGGAAACTCTGCCAAAATTTTTAGAAAAGACTTGAGATTTTAAAACGCAATACTTCGGCTTATGTTATTAAAACCACTTGCTTTAAAGATAAGTTTTCTTCACTTCTTCTTTAAAATGGTTTAGATCTCTAGGATTTTTGGTTTACTTGAATTAGATGGGGTCCTATAGACTTCATATGATTCAAGTGCTAGTCACGTGCTATTTCGGGTCATGACAAAGTTGGTATCAGAGCGCTAGGTTAATCTTGGTTCGAGTTTATGTTTGACTATGCGGAGCGTAGGGCGTTTGTATATATACGGAACCTAGGCTTGACCTTACGGAACTTAGACTTAGTCGAGGGGGTATTAGATCCGAACTTTCGTCGCATAGGTTGACCTTGGTTGATGGAGTAGATGACTTAAGGAGAGTGACGTACCGTGTGTATGTTCCGCGGCATACTTACGATACGCTGCTCCGCTTAAGAAGCCTTAGGATGTACATTTCCTTGCACAGTATTATATTCATTCCTATGATCTATCCTCATCATTATCGGTTTATGGTTTTTGCTGCCATGATTACACGGGCAGAGAGTGCTACGGCTAGAGTTGCGTCAGCATGAGCTCGTCACGGACAAGGATTGACCAGGGCGTGATTCTAGGGACACACGATTGCATAGATGTATCATCCTACCGTGTTTTCGCGCCATGAGCGTTTGATGGATCGCTTTTACGAGATTTCTCGGACGTGCAGATCAGCACCAGAGGATTGGGCCACTATTAGAGGCCAACCAGAATTTGATGACCGTCAATACACCGATTATTTTGATGATTGAGGCACTGTTCAGCGTGCGGAGGAATGAGCCAGTGATTGCTGCGAATGACAAGATATCGCCCCAGATGTTTGAAACTAATGCCGCACGAGTTATAATTAGAGATATGATAGAAGATCGCTAGTCACCCAAGGGGGAATGACTAGGACATGGGATTCGTTGCCTACCCCAATGCGAGATCTTCAGATTGATTGATTCCAGCTAGAGACGACTTCACGCAGGTACGTTGGGAGTCGAAAGAAGACGATCGAATGTCAGAAGCCCATTTTTCCAAGTTTAAAGTATTCGGAAAAATATGCAAGTAATTCCGTGGACCCTCTAGAAGAATGAAACCCTAACTCGATATAATGACCATGAGAACGCTTTGAAACCTTAGGAGAAGTAGTGTTTTTATGAACTAAAGTAACCACAATCAATAACGGTGTCGCTTGTAGCTAGCCGAGATGAGTACGGGTCTTCCTCAGGGAAACGTCGAACCTTTTACTTGATTTAGACGAGTTGATTGACATATGAATGGTTTGTTCTAGATCTATGATATATGGATGTAGGTTTTATAAAGAAAAGGCTTGTAGGGCTCATAGAATTTAGTAGTAATGGACAATTAATTAAAGATGACTCCTTTTATCTTTTACTAGATTTAAAACTAGATCGCTAGCGATGAATGAAGATTAGGGTTTTTGGAGGGAATAGGGTCCCACTCTTAACTCTTATCTTTTCACTGACCTCTATTCATGTCCAGCCTTTACCAAAACAATTGTTAATCTAATCTCAAATCGTGGTCGAGACTACCAATAAATTGATAGCGTGCCCGATAAGGATGTTAACAATTACTTTGCTAAAGTTTATAAACTTTAAAAGATATAAAAGAAGTTAATAGATTTTATCATCTATTGATCTACCCTAATCCTACGAACCCTATCAAGCGTACAATTACTCATGCATGGTTGAGATAGAAGAGGAGAGAGAGAAGGAGATCATAATGTAAATGCAAAAAGTGATGCAGAAAGTAAGATGTAAAGAACTAAATTAAAGATTTACCTTTTTATTAATCAACCATCATTTACAAATCCATTGAATTTAGAGTACAAGAACCCTAGTTTATGCTCCCGATCTCTATTCTCGTTGGAAGTAGATGATGCGTCGATTGATCTCCTGGATTCGTAGATTGCTGTGGACCTCTTGATCGCTTCCGATTGATCTATTTCGAAATTAGATACATAGATTTTCATTTGAGGCTCTCGTTCCTTTAAATAGCACTATAAGCAGAAAGCCTAGATCCTATGTGTTAGGATTTGTTGTTGTGATCACCAAAAAATCCCAGATCCAACGGCAACAATATAGCCATAGATCCGCCGCAAATATAGTGATTTGGCCGCAGTTTAGCGGTATGTTGGTGAGATCAGGGTATCAAAAATCTTGTGCTGCCTCATATTGACATGTGGAGATTGTTGTGATGTCAGGTTGCTTTAAATCTTCTCTGAGTCTCTGCCATTTACGATTTTATGATTTGATTCAATTTTATCGGCAGATTTTATTCCTGACATCTTGGATATCTCGATCTCCAGACCTGAGCTAAATCTGCACAATATCTCAATTCATAATATTAGTAATATTTGTTATATTTGAGATATTATCCTAATCATTTTATATATGATACAATATTGTAAGAATATTGATTAGGAATATTTAATATGATATGCATATTTAAATTATCAAAATAACATATATGCATATATTTTCCTTCATAATATTAAGTATAGTGTATAAACATATGGTAAAGTGTATTTTGCAGATAAACCCACATATATTCCATATTTACGATAAACACCTTTAAGTACTTAACAAAAGTAAGAAAAATGTTCCATCAAATATGCAATATTTTCGACTGAACATCACTTTTTCATTTAATCCGTTTCTTGTTCCGGGACAGCTGCATTCTCATCATGATCTTCCTTTAGAATTATAGCTGTATCCAATGCCTCTGCATGCGTTTCGAGCCTCTAGCATCAACGGAGAGGGACAATAACTCGTTAAGGTCTCGCACGAACCTCTTACCGCGCTTCCCTTCAGTATGGACCAATTCGGAATCATCTCTTCGTAGTTGTGTGGATTATGCTCCAATTGGATATAGTCATATTCAGAGTCTCTTGTAAGGAATCAAAACTACGAACTCAGTATCATTAATACCCTGTACAAAGCATCTGGTCAATTACGTCCTCGGGAACTCGTCCAAGTCATCGGAGTAATGCACTTTCGCTCGTCTTTTCTCGATCGACTCACAACATGTCTGAGTGAGGTCCCCTTCTAACTGAGGCTTGTTGATTTGATGACCTCGCATCGAAGCATCCAAACGAACAAAATGTCCTAGTCACTTATCCAAGGGTGACTAGCGATCTTCTATCACATCCCCTTATGCAAACTCATGTGGTATTAGCTTCAAAAGTTTGGGGCCGATATTTGTCAAACTCAGCAACAGCTGGCTCATCAGTACGCAAGGTAGACAACGCCTCAATCATCTAAAGTAGACGGTACCTTAATAGTCTTCGCAATCTGGATGGCCTCTAGAAATGGCCCAATTGTCTGGTGTAGATCCCGAACGTTCGCGTCAATGAGAAATCCTTGTAAAACAATGTATCAATGCATTCGTACATCACCGGAATGCATCCTGGTCAGTCCTCATCCCTGACGAGCTCTCTCTGACCGCATTTTTAGCCGCAGCTTTCTCTGCTCATATAGCTAAGGTAACAGAATCCACCATCCGATATCGATGAGGATAAATCATAGGAACGAATAGAAATACAGTGCATAAGAAATGTATATCCTAAGGCTACTTAAGCGGAGTAGCGTATCGTAAGTATGCCACGGAACATACACACGGTACACCACTCTACTTAAGTTACCTACTCCATCAACCAAGGTCAAGCTACATGACGAAAGTTCATGTCTAATACCCCCTCAGTCAAGTCTAAGTTCTGTAAGGTCAAGCCTAGGTTCCGAAATATATACACACCCTAGACTTCGCATAGTCAAACCTAGATTCAAACCAAGGTTAAACCTAACTCTTTGATACCAACTTTATGACGATCCGGAAAAGGCACGTGATTGGTGTAAGTCGATGTCGCGCACCCCACGTGTTCGCAGGGAGGCGGAAATTGCAAAAAATGATTTTTACGGGCTTCGCAACACCGACCAGAACCTAGGATCGATCACAAACCCTAGCTAGCAAACAACTTGAGGTTTAACTACTCGGATAGAAGTTATACCTCATGATACCAAGTCCTTTAGGTCTTCATTGCTTTCCTCTACTTGTCGTCAGCTCTAAGGATTGGAACGGATCATGGCTACCTCAACGGCCTCCTCGAGTCAAAGACGATCCACCCGAGAGTTTATAGTCCGAGCTCCTATCTCGAATCTGAGATAACTATGGCTTCTAATTCGCTAAACTAGAAGTCCTAGAGGGTGTAGAGTGTGAAGATGGAATGCTTTGTCTCTTAGAACCCTAGGTTTCTCAAGTCATGAGAGGTCTAGGGTTTGTGATGAAGAGAAGAGGCTTAAGAAATGAGAGATGAGAGTGAACATTGGAGATGAGCTTGGCTGCCTTCATTTGATAGAATGAAGTATATTAGATATTTTGTGAGATAAATATCGCATTAAAATATCAACAACCCTTCACAAATATCTTGTGGTGACTCATGACCATGAGTCACCAAGTAGCCATGCTAGGTTTAATATAAAGATCCACCTCATTTCTTCACACAAATAAAGTTTAATCCAAAAAGAAAAACCCTAATAGGTGTCCCCATTCTAGAAGCTTTCCCGCACAATTACGAGAATGCTCCTCATCCGTATATACATACCCGCATCCGCATTCCGAAGAACATGAATACAAAGAGACGAAACAATCTATCAATATAATATTATGATCCGGCTTAAACCAAAGCCCACTAGTATTATTCACCCGGTTATCATACGTGCATAAGTGTACGTATGTGATCGAAGCTCTGCCGTAAAACCATACGGCCTCTACACCTTTTGCCCGGTGCAGGGAAACTCTCTATGTGGGACTTTAAAGACTCGACACTACGCTGGAAATGGGTTTAACCACAAGCCGCAAGCGGTATTAGCTGCACGTAACGGCTATCCAGGTATGTGTTGATAAGAAGCCCGATGAGATAACTCATCCGAACTCCTACTGAGCCTGTATGTGACAATCTTTGTACAGTCCGGTCTGTTCGTCTAAGAGTATCGCATATCGGGCCTAGGGGCGGTAATCGTCAGACCCCTAATAGCGCAATAAGTCGTATCGGAGTATAGCCCAAAACACCCTGAGAAATTACTGGAATACCTACCAGTAAATCTCGCTTGTCTTGGCCAAGGACTTTGTGTAATGGCTTTCCGAACACAGTGCGATATCAACCCCCAATACCAGGAGACACGAATCCTATTTAACCGCCACTACCTCCAAGTGCTTCGGGACTGCACCCAACTACTACCTGTTTGCATGACTCCTTTGAACCATGGTAGGGTAGTAATCAAAGTACAGTGGGAACAAACTCAAGGCGAAGTAGAAGTGTCAACTTGACGGACTAACCTATACTCATGTCACCTGGGAACTGCTACCCGACGATAGGTATAATACCCACCAACAGTTCCCGACGAGTCTTGTCCAGTGTACTCATAGCCCAATGAGCACCTGCATACTATCTCCAGTATAGCATACTAATGGCTGTGGGACAGACCATCTCCCTTGCTGGGATGAGAAGCGTATACACTAGTCTACTATGGAGTATCGATACCCCGTCTCGATAATCCTATGACTAGGGACCTGTATAGGATGTGCTTATAGACTACCCAGCCCCCACTAGTATGACTGCCATCACAATGCTGGTAATCAAACAAAGATCCTAAGGGCTCTACCAATATGTATAAGCGATATGCTAAAAGAAACACATGCACATATTGAGGTAGAAACAAACCAGATAGCATACTACCATTTCGAGTAAGATTGTTACTATATCCGTATATATCCTAAGCTTCCATTAAGTAATATACAATCCAGTATGATACAATAATGGCCTCTAGGGCATATATCATTAACAACTGGCACTTTAATCACTTGAAGTTTATAGGACTCCACCTAATCCAAGTAAGTCAAAAGCCCAGAAATCTAAACCTTTTAGGGAAAATAGTGGAGATGAAGTTTTGAAATAATGGTATAGTGAAATCAAGTTCTTTTTCTAAAGTATAAGTGATAAAATATGAAAACATTTTCGTCATTTGAAATTTGGGCAGTACCTCCTTTGTAAATTTTAACCCAATAATAATACAAACAATAATAATAATAAGCATCCCTAAGCGGGAGCTAGCTCTTCGCCAAATTGGCAGAAACAACCATGCAAATGATATATATACGACACCTTAAGGCGAAGATCAACACAGAAAAGAAAGAAAACCAATCATCATCAAAGAAAACTAGAATAAAGAATAAATACATGAGCGTGACTCTAAGTCCAAAAGAATATACAAGTCGAGATTTCTAAGTTTACTAAATATATATAGTCTGGTTGATGGATATTTTAACTAGATACAACTGAAAGAATATACAAGTACAATGGTGGTCACAATGCAAGTGTAACCCTACCTACTAAAGCAATCACCCGGAAGAAAGCGGTGTGCCAACAAGCCGCAACGGAACCTATGCGGTCAACCTGCAAGAAAACTGTGGCACAATGGGGGTGAGTTGACAACTCGTGAGTAGAAGACATCACTGAGTAGAAATCAAATGTATGAAGATCTCCTAGGTCATACAATAATATAATAACAATAATACCATAACATCGACTGGTAGCAAGGGTAAAAGTATAAACATAGATGTAATACCAATGTATTCGTGTCCGTGTCATAAAGTAATAACATGTCCTGTGTATTATGTCTAAATACATCATCCGACGTGTGTTCAGAAATGACACACTAAAATCATGATAAAACCTGAGTGCCCAGTATCGACACTCGAAAACATCATAAAAACCGTGTCCAACAGCGACACATAATTCTCATATCTCGGGCTCCGTCAGTCCGGATCGGCCCCATATCATCTGATCACACGACTACGGTCGGTATCCTCCGAATATCCGCCGCGCCAAACTATCACCGGTCAGTAGTGCTCCCCTGCCGGGCTCAATGTCTCTCTATACGATCTTGTTGTCCCGGGGTACCGCACCGGGTCCACCATGTACCCATAGACGGTGTTTCTTCGCTCCTCAGGTATACATATATGCTCAGAACCGAGAAATCTCATGGTGGACGCCACACATCATATCATGAGAAACCGCATTTTTCATTTAAAATGATCATAAGTTTTCAAATTCACATGCGGTTTCCTAAATCCAGAAATCTCATGAAAACCGAAACCTCATAATCATAAGCTAATAATGAAACAATGAATACCAGTATAGTGCCAATCTACAGTGCATAACCAGAATGTATGTATATAAATACATGTGGCATCTAAGTAAGAAATGCATAATCTAAACTAGCATGTGAGATCATGAATGCTAAATAATACTACTAAGCTACAATTTATCAGGTTGTACGAATGAAGTAACGGTTTCAAATGTGTACGTGGCATGGCAATTACCGATGATGATGTGTGTGAGTCGGCAAATAATTATACGTGCAACATGCGCATCATCGATAATGGTGCATGTGTCCTAGCAGACTAGATCATAACAGCAAATGAAAGAACATGTATATATATAAAATTCAATGAGAACGATATGAGCATAGCAGAAAAGTAAACAGTAAACGCAACAATATAAGATATATATATCTACATACGAGCCATACAGTTATAGTATTTAAAATAACACGAATCGTTGTTTTAGAAAAGTAGGGCCTACGGTGTTTTTCAGAAAAGAGATGCCTTTTGAAAATCCGTAGCGTCCCTTGGGTTGTCTTTTGAAAATACATACGATTCGTTAGTTTTGATAATAAGTATGACTCCAATATTATACTCTAACATTTACTTAAGTAATTTAAAATACTAAACGAAAAGCTCGAGTCAAAAGTAAATAGAAATCAAAATCATTTCACAGTCGATATATGTAGTGGTCGGCGATCCAGCCTCATAGCATCACGTACGATATAATCCATCGTATGCGGATCAATCATCATACATATCATATCTCGTATGGTATAATCCATCGTATGATATCCTCAAATCAAGAATATGGGTCAATCATCATATATATCATATCTCGTATGGTATAATCCATCGTACGGCATCCTCGAGTCAAGAGTGCGGATCAATCATCATATATATCATATCTCGTACGGTATAATCCGTCGTACGATATCCTCAACTCAAGAATACGGGTCAATCATCATATATATCATATCTCGTACGGTATAATCCATCGTACGACATTCTCGAGTCAAGAGTGCGGATCAATCATCATATATATTATATCTTGTACGGTATAATCCGTCGTACGATATCCTCAACTCAAGAATACGGGTCAATCATTATATATATCATATTGTAAGTCTACGCTAGCGCTCCGGCCGTCAACAGACGCCAAATGCGGAACAAAAACTTTTTAACTGGCGCTATCGTATACTTTAACCCGGATCTGCCATTATTGCTAAACTAACAAACTGTAAAGAGTGTAGAAAGGTTATACCGAACGATCCGAGTCCTTCGTTCTTTAACCATCATCCCACGCTCCGTTGCGGCTGCTCCGATCTCGTCGATCTCTGATCTGCTCGTCCAGGTGGCACCACATCACTGATTCTTTAAACGGGCTCCTGCCTCTGACTTGAGGCAACTCGGTCGTCAAGTTTGCTAGAAGAGACGACCAAGAATGATGTAGAGAATGAGTAGATGACTTTGTCTCGTTCCGTCCAAAACTGTGGACGGACGGTTAATGAAGTTGCCGAGGGAATTGGGTGATGGAATGAAATGAACTGTAAAATTCCATGCACCCCAAATACTATCATAATCTTTTTCTCCAAATGAAACATCAAGTGAGTGAGAGTGTGAGGAGAGAGAGAGGGGCCGGCCTCTTATAACAAAGAGGGAGGTGACCGTAGGAGAGGGGGGGTAACCATAAGCAAATATCATAATGTGAACACAAAAGAATATCTTAAGCTTAACAAAAAATGGTTGAAATCAAAGCATGAGTCACAAGACACCTCACCAAATCTAGAACCTTCTAGAACCTTCTAGAAGCATGACTCACCCTCATCCAAGAAAAGATAAATCCGTCTTTAACAGAATGTTAAAAGACGGCTGATAGAAAACTGAAAACTGGCAACTTCCAAAAGTGATCCTGAAACGACTTTCAGGATAACCCCGTAACTGTATAAATATACCCGCATTTGTATTACGACCGAATACAATTGCAACTGAGACAAAGATATTATACCTACTCAATATAATACTCGGATCCGGCTTAAACCAAAGCCGACCAGTATCATCTGCCCGAAAACTGACACGTGCGTAAACGCACGTGCATTTTCCGAACCCTGCCATAAAACCATACGGCCTCTACAACGTTTCGCCCGAACTTGGGAAACTGTCTGTGGGGGACTCTAATGACTCGTCAGTACCCTGGCAGTGGGTTTAACCACAAACCGTCAGCGGCACTAGCTATGCGTAACGGCTGCCCATGGACTGACCTCAAGGGAAGCTGATAAGCGAACTCAAGGGAGGCCGATGAGCGAACTTATCCAGAAACCCTACCGAGCCTAACAGTGACAATGTATATACAGTCCGGTCCGGTCGTCAATGAGTATCGCATATCCGCCTAGGGGGCTAGTAACGCCAGACCCCCAATAGCAGTATAAGTCGTGTCGGAGTGTAGCCCAATAACACCCTGAGATACTACTGGAGTACCTACCAGTAAATCTCCTGCCATGTCCATGGACTTTGTGTAATGGCTCTCCTAGACACAGCATGATCTCGCCCCCAATACCGGGAGAGACGAATCCCCTGCCGATCCGCTCACGTGCCTCCATATGGCTCGGGACTGTACCCAAAAGCTACCTGTTTGCACGACTCCTTTGAGCCGTGGTAGGGTAGAAATCAAAGCACAGTGGGAACTCACACGAGACAAATGACGACCTCAGGTCGATGAACTAACCTGTACACATGTCACCAGGGAACTGCTATCTGACGATAGGTATAGTACTAACTAGCAGATTCCCGGCGAGTCCTGTCCGGTGTACTCATAACCCAATGAGCACCTGTATACATCTTAGGTGATCCAACTGACACCAGTGGCTTGTGAGACCGGCCACCGCCCCTCGTCGGGGTCTCGACTGTATACACTAGTCTACTCCGGAGTATCGATGCCCTGTCTCGAAACTCCCACGACTAGGGACCACAATTAAGGATATGCATATAAACTACCCAACTCTCACGTATATGATCGCCATCATACAGTTGGTAGTAAAGCAAGATCCTAAGGGCTCTATCAAAGTGTAACATGCAATCAGTCACCTGAACATGTACACGACTGATAAAGGCAAACCAGATAGCATACTATCATTTCGAGTAAGACTGTCCTACCGGGATAGGTCCTCCGCAATCATTGCAATCACGTACCTGCGATCCAATAATTGACTATGAGGGCACTATCTCCAACAATCTCCCACTTGCACTCAAGGCTAATATTGCGATGTCGACTACTCACAGCCCGTGTGAAACCGAACATCCAACTCCTTTACTAATCAGTTTCACAAAGCCCGTTTGTAAAACTATTGTGTTCGAGAAATAGCCTCAGTGAGTGGATCCGCCTAGAAGTATCTTTCTATATCTCTCTTAATCTCAAGTTTGCGGAGAAAACCATCTCCCGAATTGAGTAATACCTGTCTTAGAATATGTCTGGATATCTGATGGGACCTTAGTTCATAAATGAACTCCATATCCAAACTTCTTAGACCGAATCGATCACTGAACCTAATCAGTATCGGGCACCTTGCTTCCCACAGTATCCTCTTGGACTATCTGTCCATAATACTGTCCCTCTTTGTCAGAGGGAAAACTATAACTCTGACAATCTCTCTGTCAACCATGTCACCTTTGAAGCCTGGAACGATAACCGTCTCCCGAAAGAGGCTGTCGAAATCAAATCCGTAGAACATTTACTTATGTTCTAAAACTGCTTCCTTATTTTTCTCCAGGATTGGATTAATACAAACTCATCGCATCTAGTGCAAAAACAACATCTGGTGTGGTACTTGACATCTCATGATTGACTCAATTGCCTAAGCAAGTGATCTGCTAATCATGCACTTCCCTCTCCCCTTTAGTCTATACGACACCTTTAGAGAGGGTGACTCCATCACCTGCAGGTACTCCACCATGCTAGGAGTCAACTATTCTAAAAACCATTAGAATATCCGTCAAAGTACCCACATTGGGAAACTACCCAAATCTAGATCTAAAACCATAGATCCAGAAACCAGAATGTCAAATATTATATCCATATCCTGTCTGGAGAAACAACTGTGTGACGACCATAGTACAACCGATCGTAGTATAGGAATTTTACTTCCTACTCTGTGTATGTCATTCAGATACCATGACATCACACCCTACTATCTTCTTAACAGATCCATCCCCTATTCTGATTGAAGTCAAACTCATGACTGTCACATCAAAATTAGATGATCTATCTCCGCTATAACTGCTCTAGTCTATAAATAGACATAAGCTATTTGCCCACTATGCTTCCGATGCTCCCACTGACTACGACAACCCTCTGGCAGAATAATATACACGTACACTTCTAAAGCTAGTTTAGAACGACGATATACTTATCCTCCTGCCTGGTCTCATAGTCTGGAACAACAGTAGTGTCAAGTCAGAGTAGATAATAATCTCCCTGTCACCGTCCTTGAGGCTACCGAAGTACCTCTCGGGTGTCTGAGGTTACCTACCATATCTGCGGAGTGGCTATTGGAATGTCAAACCTGATTGAATATATAGGTCCTATTAAATTTTCCGTAATCGTTTGCGGTTCTGGAATCACTTCCAGTTCTACCATACTCCCACTACTGTTTTCTGAAAAAGATCCATTTTACTAAAACTGTGGTGAGTCAGGAACAATATCACTATTGATCTTCCAAATGGTAGAATATCAACCATCGTCATAGCCAGGGTCAACCCACAAACAGCCATTACAGAAACGTGCCCTAAGTTATCCAGAGTCTGGTTTTAAGCATAAGCTGGACAACTCCCCGTACCTTATTATCTTTTAAGGTACGATCCATTCTATATCCAATATAGAAACTTTGGCACTTATTTAATTGGAACCATATTCAAATCATGCAGCTGTCTCCAGTGCATATCAACTTAATGGAAAGAGGCTAATCAGCATTACTCAACTTAGGAATCCATCCAATTATGAGTAACCTGAAAGAGAAACACGTTTCTCAAAACCATCAGTATCATCTGAATACCAATCACAAGAATCTACATCTTCGATCTCTTTGAAGAATCCCGATATTTATGATACCTGGTTCTCTACTTTATTCTTATAGCCACAACTTCTCAAAACTTAGACCTTGTATTTCTACGAAACACTTGTCTAAATACTAGAGAAGTTATAAGTAAACAGAACATAGTACGAGGACCTACCCCTTTGTCCTGAAGGACACTGGACAACATACAATACTCTGTATAAGTCCGCTGAGTTAAACAACTCAAAACCTGTGCGTCGTAGGTTGAAAACTGTACCCTGGCGATTTCCTCAAATATCACCAATTACAACGAATTCCGATATAATGAGGATAATCACCTAATTCCCAATAACTTACTCCCACTCATCATCTGTAAAACCATACAGATATGAGAATTAAACCTGGTAAATACATACCCTTGGAGTAAGTGTCTAATCGGGAAAACAGTTTTTTTTTAACAATGCACTGAAACATGAAAATGTTTCGTAGGGGTATCCTGGTATTCATAGCAATGCCTCTTCCATAATCCAATTCATGACTTCAACCGTATATTTTATTGCCATCTCTCGAAATCCCTTTATTTGTCTTTAGTCGTTACCTTCTGTACACCATCGTTAGGCTAAATGGTTTTCTTCCTTCCCTACCGTTCGGCACCAGCCTATGGTTTGGAAGAAGACTATCCAGTAAGCATAATAGGTGTACCCTCCTAAACCAAGGAGTACTCGTATCTTGAGAGAAGGTGATGATAAAAGACAACTGAATAATACCTTATTCTTTTAAAAGTGAAATAGGAGTGGCGATGAAGTACGTGGTTTTGGTCGTGAATGATATCAGTCGCAATTTACTTTGCCCTCTTTCTAATCCCTTTATTTTGTCTTTACATATTACCTTCTGTACACCCTACTTAGGCTAATTGGTTTTCTTCATTCCCTACCTTTCGGCACCTGCCTATGGTTTGGAAGAAGACTATCCAATATGCGTAATAGGTGTACTCTCCTAAACCAAGGAGCCCTCGCAACCTGAGAGAAGGTGATAATAAAAGACAACTGAATAAACCAATTCTATTTCTCCTGAACCTGGATCCATCCTCGAAGAAGTCCCTTCGAGTTCGTATATAACCATACGATGGATCTATCCAATGGAAGTGGATATCCGTAGTAATACGGGTGTTCTGAGAAATTCAAAGGGTAAAAGAAGGAGTGGCAATGACTTATGCAACATAGACAATCCAAAAGCCAGTATTTTAAGAAGGTTCGGTCAACCTGGTCACTGAGTCATAGTCTAGGGTCGGTCAAAGGTCGCTGCCAAAGAGAGAGAGAGAAAAGAAACACTCTGCGTGCACTCTAACCTAGATCAGAATGGTTATCATTTTATCTAATCCGGAAACCTCCCACTGTCCTGTCAAATTCTCCTCCAAACCTGAAAGAAGAATCAATCGGGATCGCCCGAAGAGTAAACCAACTCATCAGTGGGAATCGGGATCCAACTCTCATCGCATGATAACGTGATGGAATGCATCCACGTTACTCATACTCCAGAAGGTATGCGCATACTTGGCAAGTTTCAGTTTCTTTAGAAACTCCCGATCTGATTTTTACCCCATGCTCTTATAACCTTGGCTTTGGTCAAAATGTCATAAGTCACATGCCAAGTTCTACCCATCACTATCTTGTCAATTTGAACCCACCCGCACATGCCCCTGACTTTGGCCAATCGGCAGAACGACTGTCCCAAACTAACTCATCTATCTATGCAACAATTGAAATACCCAGCAGCTACCAAACACTATGCCTTAACTTTGGCTAAAATACATAGCTTGAATACTACTGAATACTCAAAAGAAGTGACGGAGGGCTACGGCTGGTTTTTGGCGAAAAACCTTTAGCGTAGTGAACTTGATATCGCTGAAGGAACCTGATAGCTTTTTAAAATATAGTAGCGAAAACCTTTGCTAAAGAGGTCACTCCCGGTGAAGGGATCTCGGCTCTTTCCTCGTGGAATGAGGTGCAGGATATTCCACTGAATACCGCTATGCAAAGCAACTTGTAATCGACTATAGTGAAGTTATTACCCTGACGCAAACTTCTGCCCAAGGGGTCAGTCCCGGTGAAGGGATATCGGCCCTTGCCCCGTCGAATGAGGTGCAGGATATTCCACTGAATACCGCTATGCAAAACAAAAGGAAACGTCTTTGCAATAACACCTTTTAAATTGTTCCAACAACTAAAACAGGTTTGTTTAACTTTTTGCATTGATCAGAATCAACGCAGTCCCATCAATCAATCACACCAGAAAAGAACGAAAATAAAATGTACGTATATGCCATCCGCATTCGTCACTGGGTCCCGTCACCACCCGTTAGGTTACTTAACTAACGACAGAGCGGGGACTGGACTAGCGCGGGTGTAAAACATATACAACATCTAATAGTATATAAACCAATATACATAATCGCTCCAGGCGTGATAATATGCAACATTACAGAAAAGTAATAAGCATCACAGAACAATACAGATTATCTGGGATCCCCGGGTTTCACAGAGCCGCTGCTGAACCCCGACGTTCCCCTGTCGTGTGGATAGCCTGTGCAATGAAACCTAGACCCCTACGGGTGCGGCAAGTTACCCGCCAAAACCTAAAGCGAGGTAGTCCCCACAGCATAGTGAATGGAACACCCGGCACTTCACGGAATCCGGTAAATTGAGCACCCCTCCTTGGGTCAACCTGTACCCCCTACGAGTGCGGCGAATAGTCTGCCAATTTTAGAGTGGGGCCCCTCTGTCTCTCAAAGCCATGAGATGCGGACCCGTTGCCCTCCAGAACCCGGTTATCCGTGCACTCCGTCGCGGGGTAAAACCTAGTACAGTAATGAAAAATAGTACAACAGGTACATCGACCGCAACCTGGTCGTGCCCCAAAAGAATATTATACAACAGGCAGTGACGGCAGTCCACAAGTTGGACGCTCGCCCCGCAATATCAAATGTACAAATAAACTCAAACTGTACTACCATTGCACACTGCTATCCACCACGACAAATCCGCAACATCACAGCACAACACAGAACATCAACGCGAATGTCACGTTCGCAAACCCGTCTAAAAGAACTATAGCAATCGGACGCGGTTTACTGATCAAATGACATTCCCAGTCGGAGATATAATGTAAGCACTGTAAACTAACATGTTTAAATTTCGATCGATTAAATATCATAAAGTGGGCCCCACGCAAATCTGTTGAACAGTAACAAAACCTGGGCCCAAAATATATATACCAAAAACCCTAATTTCCAACATGGAATGTACTGTAGAAAACTGAGTGAGTGATCCCACTTTCCTGCGGCGGATCCGCGGCAAAACCCTAGCTGGCGCGGCGGATCCGCGTCGGAACAGTGGAATTACTTCCTCGAATTTCTACAGTATTCCTAAAAAACCCTGCACAGTTTTCTGAGATGTGTGAAATATTTTTAGGACACCGTTTAAAATCAACAGAAACTGTCAAGATGAAAAATTGTGATTTTTGATTTCCGGTTCGATCGATGTTTTAAACGCGTTAGCACAAGTTAGTATAGCAAAATGGTGAGGCTCTGATACCACTGTAAGTCTACGCTAGCGCTCCGGCCGTCAACAGACGCCAAATGCGGAACAAAAAATTTTTAACTGGCGCTATCGTATACTTTAACCCGGATCTGCCATTATTGCTAAACTAACAAACTGTAAAGAGTGTAGAAAGGTTATACCGAACGATCCGAGTCCTTCGTTCTTTAACCATCATCCCACGCTCCGTTGCGGCTGCTCCGATCTCGTCGATCTCTGATCTGCTCGTCCAGGTGGCACCACATCACTGATTCTTTAAACGGGCTCCCGCCTCTGACTTGAGGCAACTCGGTCGTCAAGTTTGCTAGAAGAGACGACCAAGAATGATGTAGAGAATGAGTAGATGACTTTGTCTCGTTCCGTCCAAAACTGTGGACGGACGGTTAATGAAGTTGCCGAGGGAATTGGGTGATGGAATGAAATGAACTGTAAAATTCCATGCACCCCAAATACTATCATAATCTTTTTCTCCAAATGAAACATCAAGTGAGTGAGAGTGTGAGGAGAGAGAGAGGGGCCGGCCTCTTATAACAAAGAGGGAGGTGACCGTAGGAGAGGGGGGGTAACCATAAGCAAATATCATAATGTGAACACAAAAGAATATCTTAAGCTTAACAAAAAATGGTTGAAATCAAAGCATGAGTCACAAGACACCTCACCAAATCTAGAACCTTCTAGAACCTTCTAGAAGCATGACTCACCCTCATCCAAGAAAAGATAAATCCGTCTTTAACAGAATGTTAAAAGACGGCTGATAGAAAACTGGAAACTGGCAACTTCCAAAAGTGATCCTGAAACGACTTTCAGGATAACCCCGTAACTGTATAAATATACCCGCATTTGTATTACGACCGAATACAAATACAACTGAGACAAAGATATTATACCTACTCAATATAATACTCGGATCCGGCTTAAACCAAAGCCGACCAGTATCATCTGCCCGAAAACTGACACGTGCGTAAACGCACGTGCATTTTCCGAACCCTGCCATAAAACCATACGTCCTTTACAACGTTTCGCCCGAACTTGGGAAACTGTCTGTGGGGGACTCTAATGACTCGTCAGTACCCTGGCAGTGGGTTTAACCACAAACCGTCAGCGGCACTAGCTATGCGTAACGGCTGCCCATGGACTGACCTCAAGGGAAGCTGATAAGCGAACTCAAGGGAGGCCGATGAGCGAACTTATCCAGAAACCCTACTGAGCCTAACAGTGACAATGTATATACAGTCCGGTCCAGTCGTCAATGAGTATCGCATATCCTCCTAGGGGGCTAGTAACGCCAGACCCCCAATAGCAGTATAAGTCGTGTCGGAGTGTAGCCCAATAACACCCTGAGATACTACTGGAGTACCTACCAGTAAATCTCCTGCCATGGCCATGGACTTTGTGTAATGGCTCTCCTAGACACAGCACGACCTCGCCCCCAATACCGGGAGAGACGAATCCCCTGCCGATCCGCTCACGTGCCTCCATATGGCTCGGGACTGAACCCAAAAGCTACCTGTTTGCACGACTCCTTTGAGCCGTGGTAGGGTAGAAATCAAAGCACAGTGGGAACTCACACGAGACAAATGACGACCTCAGGTCGATGAACTAACCTGTACACTTGTCACCAGGGAACTGCTATCTGACGATAGGTATAGTACTAACTAGCAGATTCCCGGCGAGTCCTGTCCGGTGTACTCATAACCCAATGAGCACCTGTATACATCTTAGGTGATCCAACTGACACCAGTGGCTTGTGAGACCGGCCACCGCCCCTCGTCGGGGTCTCGACTGTATACACTAGTCTACTCCGGAGTATCGATGCCCTGTCTCGAAACTCCCACGACTAGGGACCACAATTAAGGATATGCATATAAACTACCCAACTCTCACGTATATGATCGCCATCATACAGTTGGTAGTAAAGCAAGATCCTAAGGGCTCTATCAAAGTGTAACATGCAATCAGTCACCTGAACATGTACACGACTGATAAAGACAAACCAGATAGCATACTATCATTTCGAGTAAGACTGTCCTACCGGGATAGGTCCTCCGCAATCATTACAATCACGTACCTGCGATCCAATAATTGACTATGAGGGCACTATCTCCAACACATATCTCGTACGGTATAATCCATCGTACGACATTCTCGAGTCAAGAGTGCGGATCAATCATCATATATATCATATCTTGTACGGTATAATCCGTCGTACGATATCCTCAAATCAAGAATAGGGTCAATCATCATATATATCATATCTCGTACGGTATAATCCATCGTATGACATTCTCGAGTCAAGAGTGTGGATCAATCATCATATATATTATATCTCGTACGGTATAATCCATTGTACGATATCCTCAAATCAAGAATACGGGTCAATCATTATATATCATATCTCATACGGTATAATCCATCGTACTGTATCATGATCGAGGGTACGGATCTAAGGTCACGTACAATCTATTATCTCATCAAGTCACATGTTACCTCATGTTATATGTATATATCTCCCAATGATCCTTTAATATCATGTCATAAAACGATGCTTCAATCTCAAATAACAAACATATATCATAATCTCGTGACATCATGTCCGATCATATTGACTCATATCATATATCATATTAGCTCACGACTGAGAGGATATAGACTAAGGGTATACCTTCCTACGAGTATGCTTAATCTAACCTATAATCTCCTAGAAACCTACTTGCTAAATATCCATATCTCACATCGACATAAATATATAAATATCCTATTCTATGGTTGTGGGGATGCTATACGCCATCCACCCGACTTCCCCCATAGATATACATCTACTCACTTATAATCATTGCTTTAGCTGAAGTCGATGACACCTTGCTCTCCTTGTCGTCCCGAAGCCCATGCGAAGGTACCTACAGTTCAAGCACGTCGTATCATAAACAAAAATCCAATAAGAAACCCGAATCAAATTGCATATAAATCCATATCCAAAACTGATATGACACGCGAAGCGCACCTAGGTTAGAACCTATGGTCAATGCGTACTAAAACAACAAAATAATATCTGATGTCGACGTACGAACATGGAACGAATAAGTCACATCAAGAAATTCAAAAATCTAAGTTTCAAATATTGGAAAATATTGTCAAAACCAACTCAAAATGCTCCCAGATTTTGGCATAGGTAGACTATGACAAAACAAATGATACAGTGTCTAAGTTATAAGGAGTGTGAGCTACAGGCCAAACCCCAATATCAAATTCCAAAATTTAGCTGCCGGGAAGTGCTATAGTAACCGGTGACGATGGGTCAAATTTGGAATTTGGGTCTCGTTCTTCTGTCGTGGTCTTCTAGTCGTCTAACTAGGTCAATGCAGTTGTTTTTTCTTATAAATACACCAAGTTGCTCCAGAATTCATTTGATCCTCAAAACCGACATCGGAAATTCTATACTCAAGTTATCTAAGGATTTCTCCCCTAAAACACTCTCACATATCACTAAGGAGCTTGTATACACTCACTAAACCTTTACTAAATCACCACTACAAGTTTCACTCACTAATTCTCACTTTAGAAATTCTAAGTCTAGAAAATATGCACATATTAACTCTAAACTGCTTTAGGATATTAGGAAGACTAATAACTTAACTAAAAGTGTAGGGATTATCTCTTGGAAGCAACTCAAGAAACTTCTAAGGTGGCCCAAGTGTTCAAAACCTCAATTTGATCCTACCATGGGGTTTGTATTGAGGTGATGAGCAATTTTTGTGAAGGTGACATGGTGTTCTGGTAGAGATTTGGGAGTGTTTGTGGGGTGGTAGTGGAGGTTGAAGAAGATGAAGGGGAAGATGAAGAAGGGGGGAATGAAGAAAATAAGAGATGAAGAGAAATAAGGGTGAAGCTAGTAAACATATGTGACCATGGTTCACTCACACACTCTTTCTCCCCCTCTCTCACACCATACCCCCTTGTCCCCCCTTCACAAAATATCTTTTCTTTTATTTCCCTTTTTCTTTTCTTCTCATTTAAAAAAAACCATTTTAAAGAAAGAAGCCATGGTTCATAAAAATGTAATAAGGTTTTGCAACATGTTTTGTTGCATGTCATATACATAAACAAGATTAATGCATAATTAGTAAAATATTAATCAAGTTTAGCATTAACTTGTATACAATTAATTGCATAATAATTTATAAAATGTCCAAATCAAATAAATATTCCAAATCAATAATTCATATTAATTTCAAATATTTTTCCAAACTATATGTATATAATTATACCATTTTATTAAAACTAATTTCCATACTTTTTATAATATCATAAAATATATTATTTTATTTATTTAAATTCCAAAAATAATATTTTATTTTTCTGAAATATTACAATCGTATAGAGAGACGTTGAGCCCAGCAGGGGAAAAATACCTATCAATGATAGTTTTGGACTCGGCGGATATCTGGAGGATACCGACCGGAGTCGTGTGATCTGATAGATTTGAGGTCCGATCTGAGAGACGGCGCTTGAGATATTGAGATTTTTGAGTGTCGATGCCTGACACAGGATTTATGCTGTTTTATTGATGATACTTTTGGTTCCACCATATTGAAATTAATTAAGACATATGTAGTTTCTTATAACTGCTACACCTCAGATTTCATACTTCGGTCATTTATTCATGTTGCACTTATACTAGCATACCGCATCAAAAATTCATACTTAAGATTTGTCGCTGTTACGTATATGCATGTGATTGCCATTTATGATATTATTTACTACTCACGAGCTGGCAACTCACCCCCATTGTGCCACCGTGTCTTGAAGGTCCGATCCGTCAGTGTAGTCGCGGCGGGGCATACTACTACTACCACTTTTGGACGTACTCTTTTGTTAGGTAGGTTGCGAGTATTTTTTTTGTACCCTATCTGTCATATTTGTACCTTGTATCTAGCATACCCTATCTACCACATGTATATTTGACTTAGAGACGAGACTATGAGATTTGTATTATATTTGACTCTGGGTGTCGTGCTCGTGTGAGCCGACTTTTGCGTTTTTATTGTGGATATTGTTTTCATTTTCTTATCTCCTTATTTCTTCGCATTATGACGTCGTATATCTATTATGTGATTGTGTTCCACCGGATGGTGTTGAGATTGCTCCCAAGTAAGGATGCTTTTATATATTATGCTTATGTATCGGTTTGGATCAGTTTTTACAAAAGAGTTGCTACCGAAAATTTTTACAATAACTCGATCTTCAAAAAGTTTTAATATAACTCTTTGCACTTTAAATTAATTCTTTAAACAAAGATTTTTTTACCACTCTATCTTAAATTACGGTTTAGATTCTGGATTTCGGCTTAATTGAATTACGTTACGCCTTTAGATGCTGCATGATTTAAGTGCCGGTCACGTTCCACATTTAGGTCGTGAGTTTTCCATTTCATCGCAATTTTCTATATCTTCAAAGTCTGGTAGGAAGCACTTGGCGTCTTCATATTTTTGCACCTCGTTCACCGAAAAGGGATTGAGTTCGCCTACGACGACATGCTCTTTGCCTTCCTTAAAATACTTCATACACTGGTGTTGTGTAAAAGGGATAATTTTGTACTCATGTAGCCAGGGTCTACCGAGCAAGACATTAAAACATGTTTTTGCCTCAATAATGTGGAATTTTACATCCAAAACAAGTTGCCCGTAGCAGAGTGTCAAAATGATGGATCCCAGCGTCTGCGAAGATTGCGAATTGAACCCGGAAATAGTAATCTTCTCGTGACCGAGATATCGAACATCTATAGATAGTTCTTTAAGCACTTTGAGATTCAATAGGTTGACCGAAGACCTGTTGTCAACAAGTATCTTATTTATCCTCCGGTCGCAGGAGTATCCAGCCAAATAGAGTGGTTGGTTGTCTTCGAAGGTGCCTAGCAACGAGTCTTCTTCACTTAATGTAATGTCGGCCGTATTAACTCTGCGAGTTTGCCTTTCATATCTTCTTCCACAAAGAACGCTTGAAAGTGCTCAGGTTCTTGAAGGGCCTTGATAAGAGTATCCTGAAGCTCTTTCGATAGAAGGAGAGTATCATAAATGCTTAGGTGCGATGGCAACTTCTTCAAATGTGCCAGGATGTTATAATCTACCTTATTTTTCTTAGGCAGATCTTTTGCAGTGAGATCTTTGGCGAATTCCTCATCCACATCGATCTCTTCAGTAACCTTTTCTTTTTCCTTATCCTGCTTTCTTTTGTTGGCGGGTCCAAGGCTTTTTTCTGGCAGGGAACGATTGCGCAATTGTATATTGTCGCACCCTTTCGTATCTTCCTCTTCTTCTGTATAGCGAGGGTTGAATGGGAGTTCATCTTCGAAATCACTCCCTTAAGTGGGAACCCCAGAAGTCCCCATAGTGTGAGCTATGTTACAAATTTCCATTAGTGACCCCACTTCATTGCCGGTTTTGGGACCATCGTCTTCAAGCAAACGAGCCTTTGCCCTTCACTTCTCTTTCTTTAGCTTCCTGCGATGAGAGATATAACGACGCCGACATTTCTTGAATTCATAGCACTCGTCAATGGAGTGGATAACCATCCGGTGATATAAGCGGTTTCTCAGATGTTCTTCCCCTCTCTTGAAATAAAGGACTCCCGGCATATACATCAGGAGAGGCGGCTGCTTCATCCCCTTAGATAGGGCTTTAACAAAATGCTTCTTGGTAACGATCTTGCATTTCTTTTTCGACGGCGGACTCTTCTTCAGTTGGGGAGTTATGTAATTTTCCTCCCTCGCTGCTTCTTCTTCCAAACGCCGCCGCTTGGACTTTTCATATAAGGCCATTTCACGCCATTGATTCTCTTTGCTGTATTGGAAAGCCTCTGTCAGCATCTTATCAATCGAATCTTCTTAGAAGGGGTTTGAAGCATTTGGTACTGATCATGCCCCCTGCATAGCCCTGTCATTTGCTGACAGTACGTCTTTTTCTTGCTTGACATCAAAAGTGAGGGAGACTGTATCCTCTTCCTCATCTCTTACCAGGGCATAAGAAACCATATAGCTCATATGAGAAGTCAAGTGGCAACTGTCCACATGTTCCTCTTCTTCCACTGTTGAATCTTTCTCTTCTGCATCAGTACTTCCAAAGATGTGCTGTAGGAATTCTTCAAGCATTACGGGCGTTTGCGCTTTTTGGTTATACTCTTCCAACGCGTCAATATATTTCTGTAAGTCCATACGTCTGTCTACATACTCAGCCGACCGCACACGATTCTTCATCTTTTTCTTTTAGCTAGATGGTTCGACTTGGGGTCTTTTCCCCTCATTAGCTATCTTCGGAACTGGAAGTGGCTTCAGCATCTCTTCAATAATCTGAGGTTAAATCGGCCTTTTCTGTCACGACCCGAAAAGGTACGTAACGTGATTGGCACTTAAATTACGAAACGTCTCGAGGCGTACGTAATCTAAGTAAGCTAAAGCCCAGAATTCAAAACCCAATTAAGAAATAGAGTGAAGGAAAACCAAATAAGTCACATCAAAATCTTTAAAAACAACTTAACTTTTTCTAAAATTTTCGGCAGAGTCTCCTTTGTAAAAATTGGCCCCAAACGGGTACAAGACAAGGATATACATAAAACATGAATAAGGTATCCCCAAGCGGGAGCTAGCTCTTCGCCAAAAGCGGTCTCAACATCACACGCAATAAAAATCATTACTGTGCAAAAATAAGCATGTAAAAACCCAAGTAATAAGCATCACGTCGGCTCAAGTGAGCTCGTCCCAGAGAAACAACATATAAGTCCACAAATCTCACTGTCTCGTCTCTAGGTCAATATACATCAGTATAAGTAGCAGGTATAGTAGATGGAGTACACTAGATACAATGAATATACAAGGTGGAAACAAAATAATATCACAACCCACCTACGAGCAAAATCTGAGATCCACGCAAAAGGAGCAAAAGGATGAAGTACGTCCACCGCTACAGTGCTGACGGATTGGATCTGCAAAAAGGCTGTGGCACAACGGGGATGAGTTGCCAAATTGTGAGTAATAAGAAACATATATAAAGGTTATCGTAAACATGTACGGAAAGTGTCACAACTAAACTATACTGATATAACATGATGTACTAGCAGATATGCAACATGAATTAATTTAACAATACTAGTCTAGCATGATGTACAAGCAGGTATGCAACATGAATCAATTTAACAATATTAGTCTAGCATGATGTACTAGCAGGTATGCAACATGAATCAATTCTACAATACTAGTATAGCATGATGTACTGGCATGTATGCAACATGAATCAATTTAACCCGAGATCTGAATATATTTATATGAGAAAAACATCATTTTCATCTTAGAAAAGGTCCTGCGAAGTATCTGAAGTAATATCAATGGAATCAACAGAAATCCGTGTCGTATCGACACCTCAAATGACTATCTCAAAATCTCAAGTATCGGTATCACAATATCTCGGGTCCTAGCAGTCCGGCTGGCCTATCTCAAAGTATCAATTTCTCAATATCTCATGACCACGGTCGGTATCCTCTGGATATCCGCTGGGCCAACAATCACCGGTAGGTAGTCTGCCCCTGCCAGGCTCATCGTCTACAACTCGATCTTCTTGCCCCGGGGTACCTTACTGGGCCCACCATATACCCGAAACGGTTCATCCTACTCCTCGAATCGGGTCTCGAAAACTAACAGAAAACCTATGGTGGACGACACATATATCAATTACGAGTAAAACCGCAACTTGCAAAATTTAAAAATGATATCTGGTTTATTAAATCCTTGCGGTTTCCCCCCAAAAACTCATAAATCTCAAGTGCAGAAATCCTCAGAAAATCACCATAAGCACGCATGTCAGCTAGAATGAACCTATGGTATTGACAATACGAACTGCAATATGTAGCTAGAAAACTGTACATGAATGATGATACAATGATTGTAATTTCTCAATTTAGCAAGTTAATTTGTACTCGTGCCGCATAACTCATGATAATGGTGCAATAGTTTCACATTCCCAATTTAGCAAGTTAAATAGTACTTGTGCCGCATAACTCATGATAATGGTGCAATAGTTTCACATTCTCAATTTAGCAAGTTAAATAGTACTTGTGCCGCATAACTAATGATAATGGTGCAATAGTTTCACATTCTCAATTTAGCAAGTTAAATAGTATTTGTGCCGCATAACTCATGATAATGGTGTAATATGATTCTAGATTCTCAATTTAACATGTTAATTAATACTTGTGCCGCATACTCATTTTTAATGGTTTAATGGTTCTACATGATGAACTAAGTAAGTCATATAGTACTCGTGTCGCATGTCTCATAGTAAGGGTTCAATGGTTCTATATGATGAACTAACACATATATGGATATAAAAAGTCATGCAATGCAGCAAAATAGATAACTAGGAACTATACGCAAAATTCCTATACCATTAGATGTTTTAAAACTATAGGGCGCCTCGCGCCATCCATACGATTTCCCCCGTAGATGTGTACATCTACTCACCGGAATGTCTCAGCTAGCCGGATCCAATCACCGCTTTTCCCTTCCGCACCGCGTCCGATGTCTCCGCGATCGATTCTAGAATTACACAGAGCAATACACATAAGGCTAAAATCCTGCTAAAAACACGATATCAAAATTATTCGAAAAACTTGCGTCGCGAGCTAACGCGTGTGTAAACGTGACACCAAAACATGTATGCCATCGCCTGGAACCACCCTGACACGCTGCGATACACAGAAACCACCAGACCCAAACTCAAAACGTGGGTATCGCGCAAGTCTAAAAGTGTTGAAAACAAGGTATTTGATTCTAGATTTCGACTCGAGTTGAATTAGGAAAAGTTGCATGCACCAAGGACCTACAAAACCTAGCAGACACCTACAGAAGAAGCCCCGACACCCACACCCACCCTCTGGCCGCAAATTGCGGCCAGATACATTAAATCTGTGGCCATTTAGGGGAGATGGGGTCTCGTGCTTCGTGTGTGTGGTCCTATCTCAGTCACTAAGCTCCAGTAAATGCAACTTTTGCCTGAAGCACCCGGGTCAAAAGCAGATCACAAAACCACCCAAAATCTTAACTAAAACGTTTTCTTTACACTAATTTTAAAACAATAAGGTATTTTAATGTAATCTGAAGCAATTACTAGGGTTAAACGACACTAATAACACTTAGTTAAGCTAATCAAGCCATAAAAACTTAAACTTGGCCTACTCCCCACTTAAACCACAAAACTAGCACTAAACTCATCTTAAACACTAAATTATGCTAAATAACTACAAGTCTAGCAAAAATGGAAGTTGAGTTTATCATTATACCTCAAGTTGGTCCTAGGAGGGTTCAAACATGTTGACCTTGCTTCAAGAACCAGCAAGGATGTGTGTTTGCAAGAGATTTGTGAAGAAAAATGGACTTTTGAAGAAGGTTGGAGCTTGGATGAAAGAAGAAAAAAAAGGAGAAGAAGAAGAAGAGAAGAAGAAGAAGAAGAGAAGGGGCGTGTGTGCTGCTGCTGCTGCTGTGTGTGTGTGTGTAGAGGGAAAATGAGAGGGAGAGAGATGTGATGAGTGTTAGTTAATTGAGTGTTTGTAAAAGAAAATGAAGGTCAACCATTTTCCTTCTCTCTCTCTCGTAATTACCTAGCAAGCATGTTTCTCATGCCATCATTCCCTCTCTCTCCTCAATCTGAAGTCAACCCCTAAAACACTAATTATATAAAAAAAATTAACTAATAATCATAATTAACTTCATAATCCTAATTAAATGGGTTAGTTCACCATGGCTACCTAAATATGGTTTAACCCCAAACTTAGCCCTAGTTTACATGCACATGTGTGTGCAAGCCCAATTAAATTCTAATAAAATATTCATTACTTTCGATAAAATTTTTGAAAACCGTTTTAGTAAACTTTTTACTAAAAACCCTACATTAAAACATAATTAACTACTAATCGCATTCTAAAGTGTTACAATCTTCCCCCTTAAAGAAATTCGTCCCCGAATTTAAAAATATAGCTACGCGTACCTTCAAAGAGATGAGGAAAATTCTTTCGCATCTCGCCCTCAGCCTCCCAAGTGATCTCTTCACCATTTAGGCAGCGCCAAAGAACCTTCACAGATGGCAAGACCTTTGATCGAAGTTTCTTCACCTGCCGATCCAATATCACTACTGGCTGCTCAGTGAACGAAAGATCGTGCTCAAGCTGAACGGTCTGATGCTGAATCATATGAGAAGGGTCATGAAGATATCTGCGAAGTATCGACACGTGGAATACGGGGTGAACATCCGGAAAGCTGGGTGGAAGAGCCAAACGATATGCAACTGCGCCGACACGCTCGAGGATCTCGAAGGGACCCACAAATATGGGACTAAGCTTTCCTTTTCGCCCAAATCTCATCACGCCCTTCATCGGAGAGACCCTCAGAAAAACATGATCGCCAACTATGAACTCTAGTCTGCGACGGCGTCTATCCGCTTATGATTTCTGCCTGCTCTGAGCCACTCTCATCCGATCTCGAATCAACTGTACTTTCTCAATCGTCTCCTGCACGATTTGCGGCCCCAAAATACTGCTCTCGCTGAGCTCTGTCCAACAGACATGCGATCTACATCTCCTCCAATACAAGGCCTCGAAAGGTGCCATCTGAATATTATCCTGGAAGCTATTGTTGTAAGAGAACTCCACTAAGGGTAAATGATGATCTCAGCTACCACCGAAGTCTAAAACGCACGCTCGGAGCATGTCCTCGAGAGTTTGAATAGTCTGCTTTGACTGGCCGTCGGTCTGCGGATGAAATGCTGTGCTGAAACTCAAACGGATGCCCAACGCCTCCTGAAGTCTCTGCCATAGTCGGCTGGTAAACTGGGTGCCTCGGTCTGACATGATACAAGTCGGGACGCCTTGCAACCGTACGATCTTGTCGATGTAAATATGGGCATACTGAGCAAAACTGAAAGTGGTCTTCACTGGCAGGAAGTGAGCCGCTTTCGTCAATCGATCCACGATCACTCAAATGGAGTCATACACTCGACTAGTCCTGGGTAGACCCACAATGAAGTCCATAGAAATCTGTTCCCATTCCACTCCGGAATGGGCAAAGGCTGCAACTTTCTAGCGGGCCTCTGGTGCTCGGCCTTGACTTGCTGACAAGTCAGGAATCTCGACACGAAGTCTGTGACGTCCCTCTTCATTCCGTCCCACCAATAAATATCTCTCAGATCGTGGTACATCTTGATAGAACCTGGATGAAAGCTATAAATCGATCTATGCGCCTCCTCAAGAATCTCACACCGCAGTCCTTCAGAATCTGGTACGCACAATCGAGTCCCAAATCGCAGTACCCCCTGATCATCGATCACGAACTCGGAATCTCTGCCCTGCCTAATCTGCTCCATGATCTCTGAAAGACGGTTATCACTGGGCTGCGCCTCTCAAATACGGTCAAGCAACTGCGGACGTGCACGAATATGTGCAAGCTGTCCCCCGGTCAGAGTGAACTCGAACTCTACTCGGCTGTCATATAGAATCTGCCAATCTGCTGACGACTGCCTCTGCACGGTGCTCAAACAAGATAAACTACCTCTAGGCCTTTGACTCAAAGCATCTTCCACCACGTTCGCCTTGCCCGGATGGTAAAGGATTTCGCAATCATAGTCTTTCACCAGCTCCATCCAACGGCGCTGTCTCAAATTCAGGTCTCGCTGCTGAAATATATACTTCAAACTCTTGTGGTCCGTGAATATCTGGCAGGACTCTCCTTATAGGTAATGTCTCCAGATCTTGAGTGCAAACACCACTGCAGCCATCTCTAAATCGTGCGTAGGATAGTTCTATTCATGTGTTTTCAGCTGCCGAGAAGCATACGCGATAACCCTGTCATGCTGCATCAACACGCAACCTAGTCCCACTCGAGAAGCATCGCAATAAACCATGAATCCGCCCGATCCCAAAAGCAATGACAACACTGGTGCAGTAGTCTGACGAGTCATCAACTGCTGGAAGCTATGCTCGCACGACTCGGTCCAATCAAAAGGAACTCCTTTCCGGGTCAACCCGGTCAACGGTGCAGCGATACGGGAGAAGTCTTGAACAAATCGTCGATAGTAGCCAGCCAGGCTTAGGAAGCTGCGGATCTCTGTAACTGATGCTGGTCTGGGCCAATGCTGAACGGCCTCGATCTTCTTCGGGTCCACACATATACCATCTCTTGTAATCACGTGACCCAAGAAATCAACGCTGTCAAGCCAAAACGCGCACTTGGAAAATTTCGCGAACAGCTGGTGCTCCCTCAAAGTCTGCAATGTGATCCGCAGGTGCTGCTCGTGCTCCTCTCTGCTCCGGGAATACACCAAAATGTCGTCAATAAACACGATGATGAACAGATCTAAATATGGCCTAAAAATGCGGTTCATCAAATCTATAAACGCGGCTGGTGCATTGGTGAGTCCGAACGATATCACCAAAAACTCATAGTGCCCGTAACGTGTGCGAAAAGCCATCCTCGGAATATCCTCCTGCCGCACCCGCAACTGATGGTAACCCGATCGTAAGTCAATCCTCGAAAAGTATCCCGCACTCTGAAGCTGGTCGAACAAATCATTGATATGTGGTAAGGGATATCTGTTACGTACGGTAACCCTGTTCAGCTGGCGGTAATCAATGCACAAGCGCAAACTGCCGTCCTTCTTCTTGACGAATAGGACAGGAGTACCCCACGGAGATACACTAGGTCGAATACGCCCTTTATCTAACAAATCCTACAACTGATCCTTCAGCTCTCTAAGCTCTGCCGGGGCCATCCGATAAGGCGGTATGGAAATAGGCCCCGTGCCGGGGATCAAATCGATGCAGAACTCAACATCGCGCTCAGGCGGTAGTCCAGGCAGCTCGTCAGGGAAAACATCAGGGAACTCACACACAATCGGGACCTGGTCCAAAGGAACCTCTGCAGCTCGAGTATCACAAACATATGCTAAGAATCCCTGACATCTCTTCCGTAAGAGCTGACTGGCGTGAAGAGACGAAATCAAGCTGGGAAGGGTGACGCTGCGGTCTCCTTGAATAACAAGGACTGGCTCCCCTGGAAAGCTAAATCTGACTGCCTTCTCACGGCAGTCCACAGATACATAACAAGTGGCTAGCCAGTCTATGCTCAGAAATACATCAAAGTCCAACATATCGAGGAGAATCAAATCAACCGACGAATCCCTCTCTCCGATATGAACGGAACACAAACGAAATACAAAACGAGCGACAAATGACTCGCCTACCGGAGTAATAACAACAAGCGGCTGATCTAACAATGATGACTCCCACCCCAACATCGGTGCAAAGTGTGTAGATACATACGAATGTGTGGAACCTGGGTCGAATAATACCCACGCGTCGAAAGAACATACTGGCAAGGTACCTGTCACAACGGCATTGGATGCCTGCACATCCTGCGGAGTAAAAGCGAACACTTGGGCATGTCATCCACCAATAGCTGGTTGGCCTCTACCGCGACCTCTGCTTCCTCATCCTCTCTGAATAGGACCGCCGCGTCCATGGCCTCTGGGGGCGTCTAACTGGCATGGAGCATCACCGGGGGTAGGAAGTAGAGCTCCCTGAGGAGGTGGTGAAGTTGGTAAAGTCACGTGTGGAACTGTCGCCGCTCCCTGTCGTCTTACCATACAGTCTCTGATACGATGGTACGGACTCCCACACCTAAAACATCCTGGCGACGTCTGCTGGCCCTGCGGATAAGAACCAAATAACTGACCCCGTCTGACTCCTCTGCCGCCACCATCTCTCGGAAAGAATCTGTCACGACGTCTCCCCATCTGGCTCTGAGCTGGCATATCGGTACGAGTCCTCTTCGGCCCAGAAACGACCGAAGTCCCTGAAATGCACGCTTCCATCCGTAAGGCCGTGTCCATAACAGCTGCATAAGTGTCAAAATACTGGGCACCGATGGCAAGAAATAACTGGGTGTCAAGTCCTTGCATAAACCTCTTTATCCTCTTCTCTTCAGTGTCCACCAAGTACGGAGCATATCTGGACAACTGCATAAACTAGATATCATACTCGGACACTGTCATCCCTAGAGTCTTGCGCAAAACCTCAAAACTACGAGCTCGAGCATCACGAACGCTCTTTAGAAAGAAATGGGCTAGAAATACTGCTGTGAACTCGTCCCAAGTCATAAGAGGTAGACCTGCAGTTCGACCTCTCTCGACCGACTCACACCACGTCTGCGCAAGGCCCTCTAGACGGAAACTTGTAAGTTCCACCCATCTATCGTCAGAACATCTGAGCGAGCGGCAAATCCTAGCTAATCTGTCGAGGAACGTCTGCAGATCCTCCACTGCATCAGTACCGGTGTAGACTGGAGGTCTCAGCCTTATGAACTCCTGTAGTGATATTGGAATAGCCACGGTAGTAGTAGGAGCAATTGTCTGGGCAGCAGGTACAATCGCAGTATGTGCAGTGGTAGGTACGTCCTCAGATCCCCGTGCATGACTGGCCTCGACTAAGGATCCTACCATCTGTCGTAACTCCTGCATACCTCCCACCATCTATCGTAACTCCTGCACACCTGACTCTAGCCTATCCATGTGGCCTGGGGATGGCAGATCGGTCTGTCCCTGAGGGGTAGGTACGCTGTCTTGATCGGTCCTCGTCTCGGATGGGCCTACTCGGATCTCATCTCGGGCGGCAGTCCTCTGCGCTCTCATAGCCTTCGGCGACATAGTGGATGGTACATGAAACAGGATAATAAGAACAGTGCAATAGAATCATAGGATAGACGGAATTGAAGAAGGAATTTCAAGCATGTATATCCTAAAGTCACCTAGCGGAGTACTGTATCGCAAGTATGCCGCGGACATACACACGCTACGTTACCCAGCTTAAGTCACTTACTCCATCTACCAAGGGACATCCAATACTCAGAAATGAAAAACCTATCGCTCTGATACTAACTTTGTCACGACCCGAAAATGTACGGAACATGACTGGCACTTAAATTACGAAACGTCTCAAGGTGTACGTAATCTAAGTAAGCCAAAGCCCAGAATTCAAAACCCAATTAAGAAATAAAGAAAACCAAATAAGTCACATCAAAATCTTTAAAAACAACTTCACTTTTTCCAAAATTTTCGGTAGAGTCTCCTTTGTAAAAACTGGCCCCAAACGGGTACAAGACAAGGATATACATAAAACATGAATAAGGCATCCCCAAGCGGAAGCTAGCTCTTCGCCAAAAGCGGTCTCAACATCACACGCAATAAAAATCATTACTTTGCAAAAATAAGCATGTAAAAACCTAAGTAATAAGCATCACGTCGGCTCAAGTGAGATCGACCCAGAGAAACAACATATAAGTCCACAAATCTCACTGTCTCGTATCTAGGTCAATATATATCAGTATAAGTAGCAGGTACAGTAGATGGAGTATACTAGATACAATGAATATACAAGGTGGAAACAAAATAATATCATAACCCACCTACGAGCAAAATCTGAGATCCACGCAAAAGGAGAAAAAGGATGAAGTACGCCCGCTGCTACAGTGCTGATGGATCGGATCTGCAAAAAGGCTGTGGCACAACGGGGGTGAGTTGCCAACTTGTGAGTAATAAGTAACATCTATAAAGGTTATCGTAAACATGTACGCAAAGTGTCACAATTCAACAATACTGATATAGCATGATATACGAGCAGGTATGCAACATGAATCAATTTAACAATACTAGTCTAGCATGATATACTAGCAGGTATGCAACATGAATCAATTTAACAATACTAGTCTAGCATGATGTACTAGCTGGTATGCAACATGAATCAATTCTACAATACTAGTATAGCATGATGTACTGGCATGTATGCAACATGAATCAATTTAACCCGAGATCTGAATATATTTATATGAGAAAAACATCATTTTCATCTTAGAAAAGGTCCTGTGAAGTATCTAAAGTAATATCAATGGAATCAACAGAAATCCGTGTTCAGCATCGACACCTCAAACGACTATCTCAAAATCTCAAGTATCGGTATCACAATATCTCGGGCCCCAGCAGTCCGGCTGGCCTATCTCAAAGTATCAATTTCTCAATATCTCATGAGCACGGTCGGTATCCTCTGGATATCCGCCGGACCAACAATCACCGGTAGGTAGTCTACCCCTGCCAGGCTCATCGTCTACAACTCGATCTTCTTGCTCCAGGGTACCTTACCGGGCCCATCATGTACCCGAAACGGTTCATCCTACTTCTCGAATCAGGTCTCGAAAACTAACAGAAACCCATGGTGTACGACACATATATCAATTACGAGAAAAACCGCAACTTGCAATATTTAAAAATGATATCTGGTTTATTAAATCCTTGCGGTTTCCCCCCAAAAACTCATAAATCTCAAGTGCAGAAATCCTCAGAAAATCACCATAAGCACGCATGTCAGCTAGAATGAACCTATGGTATTGACAATACGAACTGCAATATGTAGCTAGAAAACTGTACATGAATGATGATACAATGATTGTAATTTCTCAATTTAGCAAGTTAATTTGTACTCGTGCCGCATACTCATGATAATGATGCAATAGTTTCACATTCCCAATTTAGCAAGTTAAATAGTACTTGTGCCGCATAACTCATGATAATGGTGCAATAGTTTCACATTCTCAATTTAGCAAGTTAAATAGTACTTGTGCCGCATAACTCATGATAATGGTGCAATAGTTTCACATTCTCAATTTAGCAAGTTAAATAGTACTTGTGCCGCATAACTAATGATAATGGTGCAATAGTTTCACATTCTCAATTTAGCAAGTTAAATAGTACTTGTGTCGCATAACTCATGATAATGGTGCAATATGATTCTAGATTCTCAATTTAACAAGTTAATTAATACTTGTGCCGCATACTCATATTTAATGGTTCAATGGTTCTACATGATGAACTAAGCAAGTCATATAGTACTTGTGTCGCATGTCTCATATTAAGGGTTCAATGGTTCTATCTGATGAACTAACACATATATGGATATAAAAAGTCATGCAATGCAGCAAAATAGATAACTAGAAACTATACGCAAACTGCCTATACCACTAGAAGTTTTAATACTATCGGGCGCCTCGCGCCATCCATACGATTTCCCCCGTAGATGTGTACATCTACTCACCGGAATGTCTCAGCTAGCCGGATCCAATCACCGCTTTTCCTTTCCGCGCCGCGTCCGATGTCTCCTCGATCGATCCTAGAATTACACAAAGAAATACACATACGGCTAAAATCCTACTAAAAGCACGATATCAAGATTATTCGAAAAACTTTCGTCGCGAGCTAACGCGTGTGTAAACGTGACACCAAAACGCGTGTGCCAGCGCCTGGAACCACCCTGATACGCTGCGATACACAGAAACCATCAGACCCAAACTCAAAACGTGCGTATCGCGCAAGTCTAAAAGTGTTGAAAATAAGGTATTTGATCCCAGATTTTGACTCAAATTGAATTAGGAAAAGTTGCATGCACCAAGGACCTACAAAACCTAGCAGACACCTACAGAAGAAGCCCCAACACCCACACCTACCCTCTGGCCGCAAATTACGGCCAAACATATTAAATATGCGGCCATTTAGGGGAGAGAGGGTCCCGTGCTTCGTGTGTGTGGTCCTATCCCAGTCACTAAGCTCTAGTAAATGCAACTTTTGCCTGAAGCACCCGGGTCAAAAGCAGATCACAAAACCACCCAAAATCTTAACTAAAACGTTTGCTTTACACTAATTTTAAAACAATAAGGTATTTTAGTGTAATCTGAAGCAATTACTAGGGTTAACAACACTTGTTCATATCAGAATATTGCATTTTATACCGCCCATTCTTATGCTCGTGTGTTTATAGGTAGGTGCTTTTAATCCGTGTTTGTTACATATTTATAGATTACAGGTTTCCAGTCCAAATATTGCAAATCAAGACAAAATCTCCACAGTTACGCCAAAATCAGAACATCTGTTGACAGCAGATAAAAGACGGGTTCCGGTCATCCGTATCCGTCCAGTACCGAGTACCAGTTTCAGAGACAAGACATATGACAGTAGTCATTCGTGTCTCGGACAAGCATAGAGCACGAGGGGGGCAGCACAAGAATCAATGGGTGCGCGGAGCTCGAGGGAGATAGAAGTCAAAAGTGAAGAAAATAATGCAATCTTGGACTAAGAAATCTGAAGATATTCTGGAAGACTTTGTGCAGTTTAAAGTTTTCAAACACGAGAATAAATGTAAACAGGGAAACCCACAAAACCCTATAACCCAACTCCTCTATACGGCTGCGGATCCGCAGCCAATAGGGGGTCTAGGCCGCGGTTCCGCGGCCGTATAGGTTCCTCTCTTTGTCGTTTTTCAGGGGCATGTTGGTCTTTTCCTGTAGGGGCAGATTGTTGCCCTAGGTTTCCAGTTCCCTGCCTATAAATACCCCAGAACTGAGCCAAACCATGGAGTCCATTCTTTTGCCTCTTTTTGTTAGTTTTTAGTCTTCTTCTTCTTCTTCTTCATTCTTTCCTCCATGGAAATGTAGTGAGAGCATTGAGTGGATGTTAAATGAAGATGAGGGTTTTTGTATCATTCTTTTGCTTAGCTTCCCCCTTGAGCTCTCTACCTTAACTTGATCTTGCAACCTCTTAAGTGAGCTTGCAAGTTTAAGCTTTGGTCATTGATCTCAAGGGGTTGTATCATTTTGTTCTCTTTTTTGTGCTTCATTTCACATGAGTTCTTTACTCTTCTCTTGATCTTGCAACCTCTTGATTTAGCTTGCAATTTTAAGGGTTGGCTATTGATCCCATGCTTGTCTTGAGCTCTATGGTTCTTAGTGTTACTTTCTTGCATTTTTCATTCTTGTCTTTTATTACTTGCAATTTATTACCATGCACTTTAATTACTTGCTTGTAATCTTTTCTTTCCTTTGTTTATCTTTTCTTTTGCTCTTTTTGGTTCGTTTTGTGAATGGTTGTAATTATTGTTGTTAAGAATAAATACGATATTGTAAGTTAATATTTCTTTGCTCATTTCCTTTTCCCGTTATTTTCCATTGAACTCCGCCCAAACGATACGCAAGCGCTCCGTTAGGCATCCTACCCTACCAAGGTAACGGTGATTCCTAACTGCGACCGGTTGCGTTCGGTTTGGCCGGAGGCGAAAGCAAGAGACAAGAACGGAAGGACAAGGGTAAATAAGCCGGATTCCACGAATACCGTGCTTAAATCCCCTAATCCACGTTGTTGCCGATTGCTCTAGCTTCAATTGGTCAAGACTTGGCTCAAAGGTTTTGAGTACGGATTTCTTTAGCTTACAATTTCTTATCTTTTTCTTAACAACTTTATACTTGCATATAATACACATAGGTTAGTTTGAACAAACATATACATATTCTTTATTGACTCGTCTAAAACTCGAACGGACATACAACCATCTCCCTGTGGATCGACCCGTGCTCAACCGGCTAGCTGCAAAGCGACACCGTCCTGATCGCGGTTATAACTTTAGAACTTTGAATATCCGACACGCCAAAAGCGTGCGATCAACACTAATAACACTTAGTTAAGCTAATCAAGCCATAAAAACTTAAACTTGGCCTACTCCCCACTTAAACCACAAAACTAGCACTAAACTCATCTTAAACACTAAATTATGCTAAATAACTACAAGTCTAGCAAAAATGGAAGTTGAGTTTATCATTATACCTCAAGTTGGTCCTAGGAGGGTTCAAACATGTTGACCTTACTTCAAGAACCAGCAAGGATGTGTGTTTGCAAGAGATTTGTGAAGAAAAAAGGACTTTTGAAGAAGGTTGGAGCTTGGATGAAAGAAGAAAAAAAAAGGAGAAGAAGAAGAAGAGAAGAAGAAGAAGAAGAGAAGGGGTGTGTGTGTTGTTGCTGCAGCTGCTGCCGTGTGTGTGTGTAGAGGGAAAATGAGAGGGAGAAAGATGTGATGAGTGTTAGTTAATTGAGTGTTTGAAAAAGAAAATGAAGGTCAACCATTTGCCCCCCTTCTCTCTCATAATTACCTAGCAAGCATGCTTCTCATGCCATCATTCCCTCTCTCTCCTCAATCTCAAGTCAACCCCCAAAACACTAATTATATAAAAAAAATTAACTAATACTCTTAATTAACTTCATAATCCTAATTAAATGGGTTAGTTCACCATGGCTACCTAAATATGGTTTAACCCCAAACTTAGCCGTAGTCTACACGCACATGTGTGTGCAAGCCCAATTAAATTCTAATAAAATATTCATTAATTTTGATAAAATATTTGACAACCGTTTTGGTAAACTTTTTACTAAAAACCCCACATTAAAACATAATTAACCACTAATCGCATTCTATGGTGTTACATTTTCCATCGGATTGCGGGGCATGTATGCAAATCTTTCAACATTTTCTTCGTTTTTGGTGAGAGAAAAATCTCCCACGGAGCTTCTACTACCCTAGAACAGGATGCCCACTACATATCCGCTTTCTTAGGGGAGTGCCTTTGTGGCGGTTCCACTTTCCAGTTGCCTGTCATTTTGATCTTGCCTTACTTATACTGGTCTTCAACCCAGTTCTTGAAGACAAAGCAGTCCTCAATCGGGTGGCTGACGAGCCGGTGATAAGGACAGTAGTTAGGGTCATTAAACGAGCTGGATTGTGCTGGACGCTGGGTCTCGGGTAACATCACCATCTTGTTCTTCATGGCTAAGTCAAATAATTTTCCCATCTTATCATGGGGAAAGGAATATTCACATCCCATCTTTTCTTCAATGGAAGGACCTGAGCGACTATCATTTCGGCGACCTCCTGCCTTGAAGCCACATGTTTGTTGTAGAGTATTGGCGACAAACGTCGTCTTGTTCTTGCTTTTGCCATTCCAAACTTCTCCGCCGGATGAGGAAGGACCTTAATCTATCGCATCCAGAGGAGCCAACTTGTCGATGAGCTCCTGAAAGGTCGTAGGCTTGAAAATTGCCGGGTATGGGAAAATCAGTGCTTTCTTGTGATGGTGCTTATGAACATGCTTACAGTCATAGCTTCAGCAGTGGGCTGCTCACATTTAGACCAGATATTTCTCTATCTCATGGCGTATTAGACCCATGTCTCGCCGGGTATGGGATTTTCATTGACTAGTGCAGTCACGGTAGTCTATTCACTTGCACTAGTGAACCTCCGTGTGAAGAGGAGATCCATCTCGACAAAGGACTTGACGGGGTCATTCGGAAGTCCAGCATACCATTCGAAAGCTATATCCAAGAGACTGCTCATGAACCGACGAAGGAGAAGAATGTCACCGCCTCCAGTGTTGCCACACATGGATCTAAACTGAGTAACATGCTGCTTCGGATTACCGGTTCCTTTGTATATCAGGAACGTCGGGATCGTATATCCTGTAGGGTACTGTATTTGGTTATACCATGCGAGATATGGTCGACCCGTCTTGATCAGTTTGCCTGCACCTTCGTTGGCTTGATGCGCTTTGAACTGTTGGGCAATGTATTCATCCAGCTCTGACTTGAAAATCATCTCTTCCTTCACTGCTGGGGGGATTTGCGGAGAGTCATCGGTAATATCCGCCGGTGCTTCTTCTGCTGGTTGTTTAGGCTGAGCTATCATCCCAAACATACTCTGAAACAGGATAGCTATCTTATCCATCCTAGCATTCATCTTTGCGGCCTTTTCATCTTTTTTCTTAAGAACGCGTTTTAGGTAGTCAATATCCGACTCCTGACTTGTCCTCTCTTTGGAAAGACATCTGGACTTGTGTTTGGCGGTGGAGTCATAAGTTCCGCCACTTGAGCCATGATTTCTTATAATTTTTTCTGATCTTTTGTTATAAACCGGGTGACTGGTCTATGAGAAACAGAGTTATGGTTGTCTTCCTTGGAGTTCATCATGTATACAGTATGAACTACTATGCCCCCTGCCATAGGGAATTTAGAGTATTGGCCCTTGGAGTTTGCTTCGGGCATATGAACCTTCTCCGGCCTTCTTCTTTTATGGGGGACTGCCTTGGGGAGAACAATCTATGCGTCAGGAGGAGAGTTGTCATGACGGGGTTGAATTTTCACCTTCTTGACCCGAAGAGAATAGCGTGGATCGATGGTGGATTTTTGAACTTCCTTTTAGATCTTATGGATCATCGAGGACAATCATGGGGGTGAGCGTACAGACACGGATTCCCTTGGTATCTCCACAGGCAGTGGAGACTTCTTGAGCATTGCGGTGGGTAAGTTACGCTTCACCATCTTTAAGGGTTCGAAGCTGTTCCCGATTAGAACATCAGCGTGGATGATCGGCGTAGGGGCCGGTGATGTTAAACCGGATGGAGAACTGCCTCCAGTTTATTTTTGTCGATGCCAGTAGCGACGTCGAGTAGCTCTTGTGACGGGAGCTTCTTAGACCTTAGGAGCTTCTTCAATATGCCCCATGTGTTGCTCGGGGACCTCAGCCGGTGCCAAGCGCTTGAACATAGATACTCTCGTGGCTATTGAAGAAGTAGTTTGCGGGGCCAATCTGTGGAAAACAGATCGCCTTGGAGGTGGAGGATGCTGAGAAGTTGGGAGGGCTAGCCTCTCGAAGACTTCCTTCTTTGGTATCATGGGCTTCATTTCCAGCAGGCCTACGGAACTCAATCCCAGTCTGTCGAAGACCATGCTCTTTGATTTAGAAGGTTTGTCAGCAGAACCTGCGCAGACAGTAACCAGTCTATCAAAGACCGACTTTCTTAGGATTTCCTCCCTTGGTGTTGAGGCACCAGTAGTAGGGAGTAGAGGAAATTTTCTGAACTAGATCCCTTTCAGCGTCTGCTGGACTTGAGCTGTAGGAATGCATGGGGCCATGAACTAACCAGACATGATCAGTTGAGGTGTGGAGTTGTTGGAACCAGATTTGCAGTTGCAGTTGCAGGATGCCACCGAGATCAACATAAGAAGGAGAACACCAACTTTAGTATCCCAACATCTAAGAGCAATCATAAACATATATATATATATGTCTCTATTTTGTTCACGAACCACAACACACAAAGTGTTGAGTGGAAAGAGAAGAAAGTTCCACTGGGCATGCTAGAATTTGTTTACCGCCGAAAATCAGACTGAGACGTTGGAAGAACGTCTAGCCTCTCCGTGGGGGCAGATGATATGTGGAACATATCTATCCACCTCTCCGAAAATACCAAGTTGATTTATGGCACCATATATCGAAGGTTTAGATGGATGCGACCGCTGTAGCAGACTTTATCAGATTTCCCCTCATATGTGAGGAGTTTATTGATTGTGGGGACGCTTTTTTCTGCAGGTGCAAGCCTCTACAGTTAATTATGTTATCGCAACGCGATAACAACTTTCTCTACTCCAGAAATCTTTGTGTGTCATGTTTTTGTTTATTTGGGATTGCCCTTGGATTGTGTACGGAGTCTAATTTATGTCGTCGCCCGTAAGGAATGGATTAGTCCAAATCCATATATTAGGTTTGGGATTTGAACCCAGGTAGCATTTCTCATCTTGATGAGGTCCATCGGTGTATGGAATATTTGTTTTCATCTAAACATCGTTAGCCTTGTTGTAGACTGAGATCAACTTAGATTTTGATTAAGGACTATTAGTCGTATATGAGACTAGGGTCACCTTAAATATTTTAGTTAAGGATCGTTAGTCTAGTTGTATACTAAGATAACCTTAATTAGGAAGTATAAGCCTCTATATTAGCTAAATATCCATGCTTTAGCTTGTTCATGTGCGCATGTGCATCATGGGTGGGCACGCGCTTCGCACGGGGTTCATGTTTTTCCCTTTTTGAGGAGTGTACATGAACATGGGGTATGCATCGATATGTGGTGCGCATAGGGATGGGATGCACATAAAGTTTCATTCAAGAAGTGTGCACGTGAGTATCACGTGATGCGCACTTGCAAGGGTTCATGTAATGTGCACGTGTGTATCATGTGACGCGCATGCATTTTTGTTTATGGGGTGCACATATGAATATCACATGACACGCGTCTGTATGAAATGCTCAGAAAGGGATGCGCATGTGAATGTCAAATGATGCACACTTGATTTTGAACCTTAGGCATATATGCAAGTCCGATGGGGATAATATCCTTCACATGCGATCACGTGTAACTCACGTGATGCATACATCCATAGTTCACATCCTAAACCAGGGTACACACTATGATGTAGAAAGTTTTGGATTTCAAAGAGACTGAGATCTCTCTTGTTTGATTTAAAGTGCGTTCACATGGCACATTTAAATTCAATGAGAGTAAAAACTTTCAAAAGAAGCACTAGCTTTGATTTATATCTTTATGATCTTCCTTTAACAAAGGTTTTATCTGATGTCTTAGATCTTAGAACATATCTTTCATGAAAATAATGAATTTTTGTATGAGAGAGATAAATTCTAAAATCGTTTGATCTATATTTTTATTTTGAGAAGCACTAGCTTCGTTATGAAAAGCACTGGTTTTCAATAAAAGAGAGAGCATCCTCTTCTTTTTATTACCTAGTGGACAAGGGTTTCTTCCTCTTCGAGAACTTCATTTTTTTTAGAGTGGAGAACAAAAGCTCAGAGGGTCTTCCCACCTAAAAAACCCTCCTTTAGATTGTGAGGAGGCTCCTATTTATAGGAAAGTAATTGTTAGCGTTTGTTTCCGACAATCAGCCGTGTTTTGATCTCAATTTGATCTTAATTGATTCATATCAATTAAAGATGACATGCGCATCATTGGATCATTGATCCAAAAATCAATTTTGATTATTTTATTGATTTTGTTATTAAAAAACAAATTTAAATTGATTTATATCAATTTAAGGTGCGTGCGTACCGTTGGATCATTGATCCAAAGATTAATTTTAATTATTTTTGTTAACTTTGTTAATTTTTAGAAGATTTTCTTCTATAAATGATTTAATCAAGTACATGCGATGGATTTTGCCTGGCGCACATGCTCTGCATGTGTCGCATCGCATGTGATGGCATTCGCAATACACACGTGCTTTGCACGTGCCGCATCGCATCTATTGGATAAACCCTAAAATGGGTGCGAACAGTAGCGAAAGTATGTCTCCTACCAAAGATATCTGAAAAGGGAGAAGCGGAAGGCCAAGGCTCGTCCGCTCCAGCATGATAACTCTGAAGCAAATAGACATACAAGGTCAGTGACCAAGAGCTATTGTATGGCTAAGGCTCAGTTTTCAAAAGAAGAGGTTCAACGGTGCCAACTTTTGGAAGTGACTCGAAAGATGAAATCCCCGTCAACCTTCCCTATGCAAGCTCCACATCAGGAGAAGAAGAGAAGGCAAAAGACCGCGGCAATATCCGTCTGCGGAACCGCACCCTTCCCGAGAAAAACCTTGGATCTTCAAGTAAGGATTTAAAGAATCAAGATAAGGGCAAAGGGAAGGTGCCCGAAGAGATTGTTCTAGATGACAAGGTGGCCAAAGATCTCACCGCTAAAGGCCCGTCTAAGAGGAATAAGGTGGATTACAATGTGTTAGCCCATTTGAAGAAACTACCTTATCACTTGAGTATATACAATACTCTACTCCTGTCGAAGAAACTGTGGGAGTCTTTAATCAAAGCCCTTTAAGAACCCAATCAATTCTAAGATATCTTTACCAAGGAAGCAATGAAGGATAAACTGAAGGAAGTATATACAGCCGATATTATCTTCAGTAAAGAAGATATCCTCCTAGGAACGTTCGAGCATAATCGACCACATTACGTGGTTGGGTACTGCGATGATAAGAGAATAAATAAGATCATCATCGATAACGACTCTTCAGTTAACCTTTTGAATGTAAAAGTGCTCAAGCAGCTATCTATAGATGTTCGATATCTCGGCCATGAAAAGATCTCCATCTTCGGATTCAACTCGTAGTCTTCCAAAACGCTAGGGTCTATAGTATTGACTTTGCCCTTTGGACAACTCATCACAGACATAAAGTTCCATGTCATTGAAGGCAAGACATGCTATAGAGCTTTACTCAGTAGACCTTAGCTGCACGAGCATGGAATCATACTTTCTACACAATATCGGTGTATGGAGTATTTTAAGGATGTCCAAGAACACACCATCATAAAAGAGCTCAACCCTTCTCCGTGAATGAAGTACGGAAATATGAAGATCCTAAGTACTTCTTGTCAGACTTCAAAGATACTAAGAGGTGCGGCAAGTCGAAGAACAAACAAGTACAAGCGGGCACCATCCCGATCTTTGGAGGCGATTCTGAAGAAGAAGAGATAATGTTCATGGGTCAACCTCCGAGGGAAACTAATAAATATAGTTCGTAAACCCCATTCCATACTTTAGCAGTAACTCGGAAGAAGAATTTGACACAGTATTCTCTACCCACCCGTAGGTGAAGACTCCCGATGAAGTAAACTGAGCTCTACATATTGCGATGGTTCTGTCTTGCCACTATAAAGAACTCGATGTACTCAGAAATTATAGCGTTCAGGAGTTGGTCACTTTTCATGTACCTCCCAGATATAGAGGTGAGAAGGCGATTCTTTTCTACAAATCGGAAGAGGCCAAAGTAGAGAAAGAGATTTGGCAAGGACTTGATCTGAATCTCAAAAATTTGCAACCCATCCGCATGCTGAGATACTTCACAAAAGGGCTAAGGAAATTATTGAAGTATCAGGGAATACCATTCGAACAAACTGTCCATCAGTATCAATATTATAAGAGGATCTAGGAAGTGCCAGAGACTCGCCAAATCAAGCCGAATGAAAAGACGGATACTGCTGGCTTAGGATATGCACAACCCAAGAAGAGGGAGTGAACTTATAGCTGCTATGCTTTAAGCTAAGAAGAAGACACTTAGCTGGTAGATGACTAGACTGAGCAAGATGGAGATACCCAGCAAAGTGTTTCAACCCAACTATCGAAAGTGTCAATTGAGACGCTGATGAAAGAAGCGGTTCAAGAAGTTGATGAGTTCGAAGAAGGTATAATGACCCTATATGAAAAGGTTATGTGGTTGCCCCCAACTGAGCAATATATTGGAGCAATGAGTTATTGTAGCTTGGCTCCGCAAAAGCTACCCCTGCCTTTCTTTATAAGAGAGAAGATTCGAAGCGATGACAATCAGACTAAGATGGCATCCACGTCCAACCTTCAACCAAGACAAGGTGATCTCGGGACAATGCGTCCACAAGAAAAATGCCGCCCAAGCTAATCCCTTATAGTGAAGATGGGATGGGGTTACTCTTTCCCCCGTGACAAGAAAAGGAAGATATTCGCCCTCGTCATGAAGCACCATATGTTAACACTGCCCAAGTCTAAGCGGCCCTATCAAGTAAATGCATTTGATCATCCAGTTACTGTCTTTACCATCGGATCATCGGCTATCCGATCGAAGATTGATTTGTCTTCAAAAATTGAGCGGAAGAGCAATACAGGCAAAGAAAGTTCACGCTAAGTGACAGCTAGAGAGTGGAGCCTTCACAAAAGCACGCACCAACGCAAAACTACTCTACTAAATCGGAGCGTGGTAAGCCCAAGAAGCGGAAGCTCACCCACGTTTGCCATATGGTAAGACTTTCTGATGAAAATGAAGATGAAGAAATGCCTGAGATTTTCAATTGCCTCACCTATGAAGACGAGAAGATCATAGAACTGCCGCCGGCGTTTAAGGAGCTGGAAGATAGAATCCATACCACCGCTGATGAATTAAAGAAGATAGTTTTGGGAACGGAGGATGATCCGAGACCAACGTTCGTCAATGAAGAACATGTAGCCACTTTAAAAGATGTGCTCATGGAATACAGATACTGTCTGAAGAACAGGTAGCCACTTTAAAAGATGTGCTCATGAAATACAGATACTGCTTCTCCTGGAACTACTTCGAGATGTCGGCTCTTGATTCATAAATAGTTGTGCATAAGCTGGCTATAACGTTGGGGATAAAGCCTGTCAAGCAATCTCCAAGAAGGATGCGGCTCGAACTAGAGATGAGCATCAATGCTGAAGTTAAGAAGCTCAAAGATTCTGGCTTTATCCATGAAGTGCAATACCCGGACTGGATTGCTAATATTGTTCCTGCGATGATGAAGAATGGGACTGTTCGCATCTTTGTGGACTTTCGGGACCTCAATAAAGCATGCTCGAAAGATGAATTTCCCATGCCAGTTATGGAATTAATGATAGAAAATACGTCTACTTATGGGGTCTTCTCTTTTATGGAAGGATCTTTAGGGTACAATCAGATAGAGATTGATCCCGAAGTCCAAAAGAACATGGCTTTTCGTACTCCGCTGGGCGTCTTCTGTTATAAAGTGATGCCATTTGGACTGAAGAATGCTGGAGCAACATATTAGAGAGCGATGACTAAGATCTTCGATCATCTTATTCATGAGATAATCGAATGTTATATAGATGATCTTGTGGTCAAGATCATATCTCACGAATAGCACTAGGAACACTTAAGGATAGTCTTCAAGCGCCTTCGAAAGTACAACCTAAAGATGAACCCACTAAAATGTGCATTCGGAGTCTCTTCTAGCAAGTTCGTGGATTTTATAATCTGCCACCAAGGGATCGAGATCGACCCCTCCAAAATCAGGGCTATTACGGAAATGCTCCCGCCAAGAAATCTCAAGAAGCTGCGATCTCTCCAAAAAAAGCTCATCTATAACCGACGGTTCATCACCAACCTCTCTGGGATGCATCATCTATACTACCATATGATAAAGAAAAGGACTCTCTTTATATGGGACAAGAAATGTCAAAAAGCGCTGGAGGAAATCAAGCAATATTTGTAGAATCCACCATTATTGGCCGCTTTGGTTAAGAGAAAGCCTCTTATCCTATATACAACTGCCCTCGACGGTTCTCTAGACGCGCTATGGGCACAGGAGAATGACCAAGGAAAGGATAGGGTCTTGTACTATCTAATTCGAGTCCTGCTAGGAGCAAAAATGTCACGACCCAAAATTTTGCACGTGACGGCACTTAAACCACGTAACGTCTACAGGCGTAACACAATTTAAGTAAGCCGAAAACCCAGAAATCTAAACCATCTAAAGTATTAAGTGATAAGAACATTGTTAAAAACCTTAGGAATCTCAAGTAAAAATTCTTTAAAGTCCAAATTTACATCCTTTAAAATTTTGGCAGCACCTCCTTTGTAAAAACCAGCCCCGAAAAGGGTACAAACATAAGATATAAGTATAGCATCCCCAAACGGGAGCAAATATCGCCCAAAGGCGGAAACTACCACCAAAAGAAAACCAACGACACCGTAGCGAAGGAATAGACAATATAAAATGAAAACAGTATAGAAGATAAAACTGCATAAAAAGGCCGGCTCACACAAGCACGACATCCAGAGTCACAAAATAATATACAATATCGTCCTCACATCTCGTTTCTAAGTCAATACATGAAAGTAGTAGATGGAGAGTAATAGATACAATAAGATACACAATGAGCATCATCGGATACCGCAAAACTTACCTATAGCAAAACCGCTCACAGTTAGCCATAGCGGTATCCGTTGCAAAATATGATACGATAAGAAGAAACCTGCCGCTACTACTCTGAGGGACAACCTGCAAAACACTGTGGCACAACGGGGGTGAGTTGCCAACTCGTGAATAGTAAATAATATCATGCAGGTAATCGCAGGTATGCACGTACTGCGATAATTTATCACATGCAAACTGATAGTATAATATGGCAATATGTATATGCAACAGTCATGAAAGATACTCTATCAGGTACTACTAATATATGAAGCAATGCATATCAATAAATGCTAAGTATGGGATAAAACATATCATCATCACGGAATCCTCATCGTGGAAAAACCAGTGTCCATCAACGACACTCCAAATCCCAATATCTCAGGCACCGCATCCTCAGATCAGCCCTCATATCCTGTAAGTCTCATAGAACCTGAGTGTCCAACATCGACACTCGAAAACATCATGAAAACTAGTGTCGAGTATCGACACGTAAATACTCATATCATGGGCTTCGTTTGCGGGATCGGCCCGCTTGGCTCCGGCGGAACGGTCGGTCCATGTCCATCTCATAACTCCGGTCGGAATCCTCCAGATAACCGCCGAGTCCAAATACTATCATCGGTAAGGTAGCACTCCCCTGCCTCGGGCTCAACACCATCATTTGCGATCTTCTTGCTTCGGGGTACCTCCGGGCCCACCATGTACCCGCACACGGCCTCATCCAACTCCTCGCATCGGGTTTCTAACACAAGTCTCAGAACCGAGAAAACTCATGGTGGACGCACTGAAATATCATATTAAGAGAAACCGAGTTTTTCAAACAATGCATAATTTCTTGAAATACCACGGTCCCTAAATCCATAAAATCACATGAAATCCATATCTCAATGCGTAAATCCATGAAATATAATATATGCAACATAAAACAGTAATATGAGCATATCAAGGAAAAACCGCTATTTAAATTCATCAAGTTATTAAATATACTATGCGGTTCCCAATTTCTCCGAAATCTAATGCAACATCATATAAAGGTGAACATGTAGCTCTAGCAAGGTATATGTGTAAGCACGTATGTATAGCAAGGTATATGTGTATGCTATATTTCATATGCATAATGGAATAAGAAGCAATGTCTCAATTGTCCCTAACCAATACGATATCACATATGTATATGTGTTGTGCGTGTCATGGCAATTACCGACGGTATGTGTGTAGCATACAATTTATGCTCGTGAAACATGAATCGTCAGTAATGGTGTTGTGTCTCATTAATACTATGTCCATATGCAATAGGAAAATGAGGTATGCTACAATGGTACACATGCACAATCATTGTCCATATACTTATAACTGATAATCATATCATTGAATCTAGCCCAGACGCATAACGCCATGCGGGCGATTCTCCTGTAGATGTTAAATCTACTCACCGATGATCTTGGGCTAAGTAAAGCCAACTACTTGCTTTCCCTTCTTCGCAGCGTCCGAAGTCCCCGCCTGCGATCCTAACATCATATAACAACATAACAAGTGCATATTAGAAATCAACCAATAACACGTACAAACTACGTTTGACCAACGCACCAACTCCAAACAAACTCTCAAGTATTCTTCTAGTGGCTAACGTGCGTAGCGACACTATGAAACCAACCCAAGATCAACAGCTACACAAAGTACACGAACCGTGTCGGATAATGTAACGCGTGTAGTTGAAACACTAGAAACAAGCAAAATGATCCCAGATTTTGTATACTGTCAAAATATAAAAATCAAGCAGTACCAAACACTATAAAACAACTATAGATAGCTACCCTACAAAACCCAAGCCCCAACTCCACCAAAAAACCGAGGTCGCCGGATTTTCCCTATATGTCGCCGGCCAAAACCGCCCGGGTGGGGTTCGTGCTTCAGGTGTAAGCTTAGGGTCACTAGTACATCACCACTACATTGCTAGATTCTCCAGTATACACTCAGGGTCACAGCAGATCACAGACATCCTATAATGACACTAAAAATACGATATGTGCACAAAACCATACTTTTAGTGTTCTAAACAACAACTACAAGGCAACACAATAATAAAACACCTATTTAACAGTTTAGAGGTTATACCTATCCACACTTGCTCAAAAGATCCTAGCTTTTCAAGCTCCAAGTGATCCTAGTGGCTAAAACATGATATGAGAAGTGTTTTGGTGGTGTTTAATGAAGTTTTGCAAGGTTTTAGTGAAGGAAAGGTGAAGGTTTCAGTTTAGAGTTGAGGAGATGAAGAAATAATTGAGAAAGAGATAGAGTGAGATGAGAATGAGAGAGTGGGGTGTGATAATGTTGAGAGGGTGAGTGTAGGGTGAGTGCACCCTTACTCTTACTCTCTCCCTCTCCATTATTAATGCAAGCATTAATGCCCTCATGACTCACCTAGCCACCTCTCTCAATCCAAAACACAAGGATAACTCTCACAACAAATATCTAAGGGCAAGTTAATCATGGCACGGATTTGTTTAAAGTGTCACGGGCACTAAACAAGATTAACACTAAATAACCCCCATGTTAACATGCACAAGTGTGTGAAAGTAAAAACAAATAACAATAAAATATTAATTAATCTATATAAAATGCGAGAAAACTATTTTGGTAAACTTTTTACTAAAAACCCGCATTATCGCTTAATTAACCCTAATCGCATTCTAAGGTGTTACAAAAAAGCAACCACTCCCCTATCGAGAAGTATTACCTGGCGTTGATCTTTATGATAATGAAGCTTAGACACTACGCCTTGGCCCATGAAGTGCACCTTATATCAAAGGTGGAACCCTCTCAAATATCTTATAACAAAAGCTATACTGACGGGAAGGCTCGCTAAGTGGCTCCTACTGTTGATGGAGTTCACGATGATATATTGCCCCCACAAAGCGGTAAAAGGATAGGCTATCACCGATTTCCTCGCTGAACACCCAATCTCTGCCGACTCTCCACTGAACTGTGAGCTGCCAGATGAATATGCAATCTGTTAGTGATAGATTCCCTAGAGGCCATTATTATATCATACTGCTTTGTATATTACATTTTGGAAGCTTGGGATATACACAGATGTATTAACAGTCTTGCTCAATGTGGTAGTATGCTACTTGGTTTGTTTCTTCCTCAATATGTGCATATGTTTTTTTTAGCATATCGCTTATACATATTGGTAGAGCCCTTAGGATTTTTGCTTGACTACCGGCGTTGTGATGGCAGTCACACTAATGAGAGCTGGGTAGTTTATAAGCACATCATTATACAAGTCTCTAGTCGTAGGATTATCGAGACGGGGTATCGATACTCCAGAGTAGACTAGTGTATACGCTTCTCATCCCAGCAGGGGAGATGGTCTGTCCCACAGCCATTAGTACGCCATACTGGAGATAGTATGCAGATACTCATTAGGTTATGAGTACACTGGACATGAATCATAGGGAGCTGCTGGTGGGTATTATACCTATCGTCGGGTAGTAGTTCCCTGATGACATGAGTACAACTTAGTTCGTCGACTTGACATTGTTACTTCGCCTCGAGTGTGTTCCCACTGTTCTTAGATTTCTACCCTACCATGACTTAAAAGATTAGTGCAAACAGGTAGTAGTTGGGTGCAGTCCCGAAGCACTTGGAGTCAGTGGCGGTTAGATATGATTCGTCTCTCCCAGTATTGGGGGTTGATGTCGCGCTGCGTTCGGAAAGCCATTACACAAAGTCCCTATCCAGGGCAAGCGAGATTTACTGGTAGGTATTCCAGTAGTTTCTTAGTGTGTTTTGGGCTACACTCCGACACAACTTATTGCGCTATTAGGGGTCTGACGGTTACCGCCTCCATAGGTCCGATATGCGATACTCTTAGATGAACAGACCGGACTGTACGGAGATTGCCACAGATAGGCTCAGTAGAAGTTCGAATGAGTTTTCTCATCTGCCTTCTTATCGACACATACCTGGGTAGCCGTTACGTGCAGCTAGTACCGCTGACGTGCTTGTGGTTAAACCTACTACCAGCATACTGTCAAGTCTTTAGAGTCCCACACAGAGGGTTTCCCTGCATCGGGCGAAAAATGTAGAGGCCGTATGGTTTTACGGCAGGGCTTCGATCACATACGTGTACTTGTGCACGTATGATGTTCGGACGGATAATACTAGTGGGTTTTGGTTTAAGCCGGATCCTAGTATTATATTCTTGGATTATTTTATCTCTTTGTATTCGTATTTTTCGGAATACGGATACGGGTATGTATATATAGTGAGGGGTATTCTTGTAATTTATGTAAGAGTTCTTCTAGAAGAAGACACCTCATTTGTTGGTTTTATCCATTTAGTTTAATAGATAATGAGGTGGAGGATGAGGTGTTATTTGACAAAAGAAGAGGCATGGCTACTTGGTGACTCATGGGGCGACTCACTTGAGGACTACTAAAGCATGCTTGATTCAATTATTATTGAATTATCATTTTCTTCAATATCTCTCAAGACTTATCCATCTTCACTCATTCATCACTTGAACACTCTCTCTCTTCCAAAGCTTCTTTTTCATCTTCTAACCCTAAATGTATCATGTGTTGAGAAATTTAGGGTATTTAGAGACAAACTAATCCATCTTTACTCTCTACATCCTCTAGGCCATCTAGTTTAGCAAACTAGGTGCCCTAGTTTCCTCGATATTGAGGTATGAGCTCATTCTATAGACTCTAGGATGGATCGTCTTTGACTTGTTGAGGCCGACCTTGCAAGCTCGATCCATACGATCCGAGGAGCTTATGACGAGGAGGAGGACAGCAAGAAGACCCAAAGGACTTTTACACGGAGGTATAAAACTCTTACCGAGTAGCTAAACCTCCAAGTTGTTTTGCTAGCTAGGGTTTATGGTCGATCCTGGGTACAAGTCGATGTTGCGAAGCACATAAAAATCATTTTTTTTTACGTATTTCGCCTCCCCGTGAACCCGCGGGATGCACGACATCGATTTATAGTGGTATCGAAGCCACTCCATAAGCCTTAGATAGCTTATAGCTGAAAGGTTCCTAGGCACACTATAGAGGTCTCACAAGGCATCAACCATGCCAATTTCAATTTTTATGGGTGCCGAGAAACCCTAATACGGATCGTGGACTAGATGTTTGGGCGAAATACGAAACTAGTTAACACATTAACTAAAGGAGAGAGACTACAACCTTTGTAGATCCGGTTCTCCACTTCCTTAGCTCCAAGTAGGTGTCCTCTCGCTGTCCATCTCGAATCCCGAACTCAATCGTCGGCTTCATCGGAGAAATGGGCGGAATAGGTCGTCGGCTTCGTGCCGAAGATGATCTACGTCGAGGTTGCACAAGTTCAAGCTCCAACTTCACCAAGTTGTGAAACTTGTGAAGAAAACACCCAAAACAACTTGGCAAGAGGTAGAGGGTGAAGAAATAGGAGGTGGGTTCACTTTAGAATTGGATTTCACTCACTTTTGCTCAAGTTGCCATTGATGGGCTTAAGCTTTTCTTGAAGAAGAAGATGATCAAGAAGAAGAAAGAATATGATAAGTTATTATTTAAAATGAAAAAGAAAACAATACTTATCATATCCTAACTAAGGTTAAGTGTAGAGAATATACCATGGTTACTTGGATGAGTTAGGGTTAAGCATGAAGACAAGAATGGTTGCATAAGTCAAAGCTTCATGAAGCTTCAATAAGAGACAAAGAAAGCCACCATTCTCATCTAAACCTTTTCTAAATAAATAAACAAATAAATAAATAAAAAGGCAAAACCCTAATCATCTCTTAACCATGGTTTAATTCTTCACACTTAACCAAATGAGCAAGTATCATCAAACATGATACAAAGATGTGCACAAAAGTATATCACATATACAACATGTACATCAAGTGAGAAAATCCATTTAAAGTGAACCAATACCAGTTAATGCAAAGTAATATATCAAATATATAATTATACATTAAATCATTAAATCAACACTTGATTTAACGATCCGGTCATATCGCATATAACCGACCAGTATCCAATGTATCGTTTTATCGAATCAATGATTCGATAACTAGGTCATATCGCATACAACCAATCGAAACATTCATCGCGAGAATGAAATGCGGTATCACATATACGCATTATTCTCGGTCCCGCACATATCTCATATGCGCTCCTATTTCGTTTCGCTTGAGCCAGGAAACCTCTTTGTAGGACTCTAAAGACTCGTCAATACGCCGGTAGCAGATGATGATCATATCAAGCACCCACAAGCCGCAAGCGGTCTGCTAAACGTAACGGCCATCCGGGTATTGATCGATCAAAAGATTGACGAGCTAGCCCGCTCACACTCCTGTGAATCCAACTAGTAACACTTACCGTACAGTCCGGTCTGTTCGTCTGATACGTCGTATATCAAGTCTAGGGGTGGTAAACGTCAGACCCCAATAACCGATAAGTCGTTCCGATGTGAGGCTCATAACGGGTCGAGAAACTACTGGTAACACTTACCAGCAAATCTCTGATCAGCCCTGGCCAGGGACTTCCCTGTTACGGCCAATCGAGCACAGCGCAACATCAACTCCCAATACCGGGAGAGACGAAACCCCTCCTATCGCTCATTGCCTCCATGTGACTCGGGACTGTACCCAAAGACCACCGTTTTGCACGCCCTCATGGACGTGGTAAGGTGGAGATCAAAGCACAGTGGGAATCACACAAGACTCTATGACGATCTCGGGTCTACAGACTAACCTGCACAAGTGTTACCTAAGAACTGCCATCTGACGTGAGGTATAATACCAACTGGGAGTTCTCGGCGAGTCCGTTCAGTGTACCCAGTCTCCACTGAGCACCCGTATACCATCTCTGATGTCAAACACCAATGGATATAGGATCATCCATCGCCCATCTCATGGGTCGAGAAGCGTATACGCTAGTCTACTCTGGTATATCGATGCCCCGTCTCGATACACCCACCACTAGGGACCTTGAAGGATGTACTTATGGACTACCATGCCCCCACTAGTATGATCTGCATCATAGTCCAGGTAGTCAAGTACACATCCTAAGGGCTTTACCAACATGTAACTATAAGACAGTTTAAAGAGACAAGTGTACATGTTAAGATAAAGAGCAACCAGCTAGCATACTATCATATCGAGCAAGAAAGTCATCTCTATATATGTCCAAGCATCCAATATAATATACATCATCTATACAATACTGGCCTCTAGGGCATACATACAACTAACAATCTCCCACTTGCACTAGGGCCAGCTGCTGTAGTATCGCATACCGAGCATCCCGAAGAGTCTTTCAAACTGTATCTGGGGAATGGCCTTCGTGAGTGGATCCGCCGTGTTATTCTTCGTGTCAACCCTCCTGACCTCGATCTCCCGGCGATCAACTATCTCCCGGATCAGGTGATACCGCCTCAGAATATGCCTGGATCGCTGATGGGACCTGGGTTCCTTGGCCAAAGCCACCGCTCCATTGTTATCGCAATACAAAGGTATTGGATGCTCAATGGATGTAACCACTCCAAGTTCAGTAATGAACTTCTTGATCCAGACAGCCTCTTTCGCAGCATCGTTGGCAGCGATGTATTCAGCCTCCATCGTCGAGTCTGCCACGGTTTCCTGCTTGGAACTCTTCCAGCTAACCGCCCCTCCGTAAAGGGTAAAGACAAATCCCGACTGCGACTTAGAGTCGTCCTTATCACTCTGGAAGCTCGAATCGGTAAAAGACTCCACTTGGAGTTCTCCGTTACCATACACCAAGAGCATCTCTTTAGTCCTTCGTAAGTACATGAGAATGCTCTTCACAGCTGTCCAGTGACTCTCTCCAGGATCAGCTTGATACCTACTCACTATACTTAGTGAGTATGCTACATCGGGTCTGGTACACAGCATCGCGTACATGATAGAGCCTACAGCCGAAGCATAGGGTATCTCTTGCATGCGAGCTCTCTCCAAATCAGTCTTGGGAGACATCTCTTTGGAGAGAGTGACTCCAGAGATCGTGGGCAAGTTCCCACGCTTGGATTCTTCCATACTAAACCTCTTTAGTATGGTGTCAATGTACCTGGATTGGGACAATCCCAATATCCTTTTGGATCTATCTCTATAGATCCTGATTCCCAATATGCAGGAGGCATCACCAAGATCTTTCATTGAGAATCTTTGTGATAAGAAGAGCTTGACCGATTGCAGCATAGGAATATCATTTCCTATCAAGAGTATGTCGTCCACGTACAATACGAGGAAGACAACCTTACTCCCTGCCACCTTCTTGTAAATACAAGGTTCATCTGGGTTTTTGACGAAATCAAACTCTTTGATAACGACGTCAATGCAGATGTTCCAACTCCGCGATACTTGCTTTAATCCATAAATGGATTTAAGCAGCTTGCACACCTTGCCGCTGCTCCCACTGTCTACGAAGCCCTCTGGCTGAGTCATGTACACGCACTCTTCTAAATCACCATTTAGAAAGGCGGTCTTAACATCCATTTGCCAGATTTCGTAATCATGGTATGCAGCGATGGCAAGCATGATCCGGATGGATTTAAGCATAGCCACTGGAGAAAAAGTTTCTTCATAGTCCACACCTGGTCTTTGACGAAAACCCTTTGCTACAAGTCAAGCTTTGAAAGTCTCCACTTTCCCATCTACACCAAGTTTCTTCTTGAAGATCCACTTGCTCCCGATGGGTTTTACCCCTTCAGGAGCAACTTCCAAAGTCCATACTTTGTTGGTGTACATGGATTCCATCTCGGACCGCATAGCATCCAGCCATTTCACTGAGTCCCTACTCGTGATGGCCTGCTCGAAGCTAGTTGGGTCATCATCCTCCATGATGCAATCCTCGCTCCCACCATCCATGAGAAAACCATAGTATCTCTCAGGTTGGCGAGGAACCCTACTAGATCGGCGGAGTGGCTGGGGTTCATCGGGAACTACGGAATCCTCTGGTTCCACCAGATCTTCTGTTGTAGCTTCTGCAGCTGGAACCTCTTCCAGTTCTACCTCATGACCACTAATCTCTTTTTCAAGAAATTCCTTTTCTAAAAAGGTGGCATGCCGAGTAACAAACACTCTTTGTTCCTCAGGGTGGTAGAAGATATACCCTTGAGAATTCTTGGGATATCCTACAAATTTGCATAGAACAGACCGTGCCTCGAGTTTGTCCGGATTTTGTCGTTTGACATAGGCTGGACAACCCCATATCTTAACATAGTTAAGACTTGGTCTCTTTCCTTTCCATATCTCATATGGAGTGGTAGGCACAGATTTGGTTGGGACCATATTCAATAGATGTATGGCTGTCTCAAGCGCATACCCCCAGAATGAAATAGGTAACTCAGCTGTGCTCATCATAGAGCGCACCATATCTAATAGGGTGCGGTTCCTCCGTTCTAATACACCGTTGTGCTGTGGTGTATATGGAGGAGTCAGCTGAGAGAGAATCCCATTCTCTTTTAGGAAGTCCAGGAATTCATTGCTCAAGTATTCACCTCCTCGATCAGATCGAAGGATTTTAATACTTTTTCCGGTTTGGTTCTCGACTTCTTGTTTATATTCTCTAAATTTCTCAAAAGCTTCAGACTTGTGTCTTATTAAGTACACATGTCCGTATCTTGAGAGATCGTCAGTGAATGTAATGAAGTACGAAGAACCATCCCTAGCATATGTAGACATAGGACCGCATACATCACTATGTATCAGTCCCAAGAGTTCGGTAACTCTTTCTCCGTGTCCTGTAAACGGAGTTTTGGTCATCTTGCCTTTGAGACATGACTGGCAAGTGTCATAAGATGAAAATTCGAATGGTTTCAAATATCCATCCTTATGCAACTTAGCTAGTCGTGTCGCATTGATGTGACCCAGTCTACAATGCCACAAGAAGGATTCGTTCAGTTCAGAACTCTTCCTCTTGTGTGTGTTTGTTATACTTAGAACTGTTGATTGATTTAGAACATAAATGCCATTGCACAACGTGCCTGATCCAACCAACTTTTGGTTACGGAAAATGTTCATAACATTGTACTGTAATACAAAATTATATCCCTCTTTACTTAATAAAGAAATTGATATAATGTTGCATATCAGGTTCGGCATGTAATAGCATTCGTTCAGAACCAATGTATTACCAGTTGGTAACACAAGGTGATATTCCCCGACAGTCTTAGCTGCAACAATTGCACCATTTCCAACTCTAATGTCTTTATCACCTTCTCCAAGCTCTCTACCTTTTCTAAGCCCATGTAACTGATTACATATATGGGATCCTGACCCGGTATCTAATACCCAGGACGTAGGGCAAATGGAGAAACAGTTCTCTGTAACGAACACACCCGAAGAAAATGCATCAACATGTACTTTCTTCAATCGGGTGGCATGGGAATCCTGGTATTCCCCTATATCCTGTTCAGTCCTATAACCCTTATAGGAAAGAACGGAACCAACGTTCCCCAGCACAGTATAACATGCGGGTTCGGTCAATACATCCATATTATTATCTTTATTAGGGCATGAAATGGTCGCTACCTGGAGAGAGAGAGAAGAAAACACTTTAGCGTATGCTCGTGCAAGATCAAATTGGTTATTATCTTATCTAATCAGGATGGCTCCCACTGCTTTTTATCAAATCTTCCTTCAAACCCTAAAAGGAAAGACTAGCCGGGATTAATTACACACTACAAGTTCGCCAATCTTTCAGCCAGGCCAGTGTCGGTACTTTGAGGGAGGTCCCCCGTGCTTTCGCACGAACCTAATTAATGTAAACCTCGTTTTCCCAGAGGCGTAACCTCGTTAACACCTTTCTAGACACCTACTTAATCGGCTAATTGTAATGTGTAAAACTCTCCCAGGAGTAACTCTTACTCGCAGTGGGTATCGGGATCCAACTATCTCATAGAAGGTATGCAATCTCATTGCAAATTTCAACACTTGAAATTCCCGATAATACTTTTGCCCCTAGCGTGCTATGACCTTGACGAAAGCCAACAAACCACAGCCCGCTAGTCAAGTTCAACCCGTACATTTCTTGACTGAATTAAACCCACCCGCACGACCCTTGACGAAAGCCAACAAAGCCGTATGACTACCCTAATCCAGTCGCATCATATGCAGCAGATAAGCAGCATATAGCTACCGCACACTACACCTTGACGAAAGCCAACAAATGTAGCACGAATACTATATGCAACTTATCTGAAATGACGGAGGGCTACGACAGGTTTTTCTGAAAACCTATTGCGTAATGAACTTGATATCGTTGTAGAATCAAATGAAGTTTTAAAATGGAGTGATTTTGAGGCTTTTCTAGTTTTGCTAAAGGGGTCACTCCCGGTGAAGGGATCGTCGGCCCTTTCCTCATCGAATGAGGTGCGGGATATATCATATACATCACTGTGCAAAGCAGAAACTATAGAAGCAATCAAAAAAAAACCGAGTATGTAGCATCTGCCAGTTATTGCTAAAGGAGTCACTCCCGGTGAAGGGATCTCGGTCCTTTCCTCATCGAATAAGGTGCAGGGTATATCATATATACCGCTATGCAAAGCAAGAACTGTAGCTACCTGTTTTATTTAAAATTTGATTCTACAACATCTTAGGTTTCTTTTCTTTCATTAATCACATTAATGAAGTCCCATCATTTATGTACCTAAACATCACAGATAAATACGACGTACACTTATGCCATCCGCATTCGCCTCGATGTCCCCTCGTGCACCGTTAGGTTAGGTAACTAACGGCAGAGCGGGGCTGGGCTAGTACGGGTGTAAAACATAAGTAACGTCTATATAATATATCATATATACTATATACTGTATCCATCACAGAACATCACATGATCACATCACAGATATCGCAGCAGAAGAAACATATGAAATATTGGATATACTAGGACGTCCGTGTTTTCAATACGAGCCAGTATAAAACACGGATTCCACGGTCGTGATGAATAGCCAATCCCACACCCCTAGACCCCTACGAGTGCGGCAAGCAACCCTGCCAATTCTAGGGTTAGGAGACCCGGACTCGACTCTTCGAGTTGGTCTCCCACTGGACCCCAGAACCCGGTTACTTGTGCTCCCCTCCTTGGGTCTATCCTAATGCGGAAAATTAAATAATATACAAAAGGTGACTACTTCCGCTACCTGGAAGTGTCCCAAAAAAAAGAATATTACATACAAGTTTTTACATGAATGAAAATGAAAAACACTCATCTCACATAAAAACCCCCGGCTATTCAAACACGACGATCCAATATAACATATCCAGCAACACATAACATCACATGTCATCAACGTAAGTAAATATGTCCATCCCAATTGTCGTTGACATATAGCAACGAAACCGGCGATATCACATATTACACTTACGGTCACAGAAAAGAGAGTGTAAAACTACAACAGTTGGAATCCGCAACCTCTTTAGACATCACATGCCTAATCAAATGAAATACTTAGACATCACATGCCTAACAGTTATAAACCCCGCATTTTAGTCTCATTATCGAAAACTCTTTTCAATATCAAGTGAAACTAAACCGCTAGATTTATAACATTCATTCAGTTATCTCATAACTGTTTGTGAATTCCAATTATTGTATCACATTCCAGATAAACAGAAAATGTTAAACTTTCCGATCGAACAGTCGAATACCCAAGTTTTCCCGATACAGCTCAACACCGGAAACAAGTCTAAAAACATTCAGTTCGTGCCTCAGTAGCAACGGTCCAGCCGTAGAAGGGTCAAGCCAACGCCTCACATGTGGCACGCCATACTGCCCCAAACCCGAAGGTTCAAAGGGCAGTTCAAGACGGTCACATAATCGAGTTAAGGTTTGTTGTCTTCTAGAGGGTCCATCGCGTTACTTGCACTACTTAGAACGTCTTTAAACTACGGAAAAATCCAACACTTGGAAATTTCCCGACAGGGGAAAAATTGGGTATTTATATCCGGTCGAACTTTTTAACAAATTCAAAAATTATCCGGAAAAACACAAAGACGAAATTTGATAATCCGATCGAAACATCGAAGCTCTAAAACACCCCAGAAAATTCAACTCTTGAGTAAATTTTAAAAATTCCCAGAAAATCCAACACCAGAAGATATCAGTTACTGTGCAAATATTATATGATAATTTAATAAAGTTGCCACGGAACCGCCGCCTAAGCAGGCTTAGGCCGCGGTTCCGCCGTACTTTAGACTGTTCATCAAGTAATTTTTGCACCGTAATTCATAGATTTCCCTGCTGAATTTTTTAGGAATTTGTAATCTTGGAAAATCCCAGATTATAGAAAAAGTCCAGAGAGCACTTGGGTTTTAGGGTTTCGGGTTCGTTCGGGTTTCAAACGTCGTCTAGACTTCGCCTAAGGCTCTAGCCTTGCTCTGATACCATTGAAAGGTTCCTAGGCACACTATAGAGGTCTCACAAGGCATCAACCATGCCAATTTCAATTTTTATGGGTGCCGAGAAACCCTAATACGGATCGTGGACTAAATGTTTAGGCGAAATACGAAACTAGTTAACACTTTAACTAAAGGAGAGAGATTACAACCTTTGTAGATCCGGTTCTCCACTTCCTTAGCTCCACGTAGGTGTCCTTTCGTTGTCCATCTCGAATCCCAAACTCAATCGTCGGCTTCATCGGAGAAATGGGCGGAATAGGTCGTCGGCTTCGTGCCGAAGATGATCTACGTCGAGGTTGCACAAGTTCAAGCTCCAACTTCACCAAGTTGTGAAACTTGTGAAGAAAACACCCAAAACAACTTGGCAAGAGGTAGAGGGTGAAGAAATAGGAGGCGGGTTCACTTTAGAATTGGATTTCACTCACTTTTGCTCAAGTTGCCATTGATGGGCTTAAGCTTTTCTTGAAGAAGAAGATGATCAAGAAGAAGAAAGAATTTGATAAGTTATTATTTAAAATGAAAAAGAAAACAATACTTATCATATCCTAACTAAGGTTAAGTGTAGAGAATATACCATGGTTACTTGGATGAGTTAGGGTTAAGCATGAAGACAAGAATGGTTGCATAAGTCAAAGCTTCATGAAGCATCAATAAGAGACAAAGAAAGCCACCATTCTCATCTAAACCTTTTCTAAATAAATAAACAAACAAATAAATAAAAAGGCAAAACCCTAATCATCTCTTAACCATGGTTTAATTCTTCACACTTAACCAAATGAGCAAGTATCATCAAACATGATACAAACATGCGCACAAAAGTATATCACATATACAACATGTACATCAAGTGAGAAAATCCATTTAAAGTGAACCAATACCAGTTAATGCAAAGTAATATATCAAATATATAATTATACATTAAATCATTAAATCAACACTTGATTTAACGATCCGGTCATATCGCATATAACCGACCAGTATCCAATGTATCGTTTTATCGAATCAATGATTCGATAACTAGGTCATATCGCATACAACCAATCGAAACATTCATCGCGAGAATGAAATGCGGTATCACATACACGCATTATTCTCGGTCCCGCACATATCTCATATGCGCTCCTATTTCGTTTCGCTTGAGCCAGGAAACCTCTTTGTAGGACTCTAAAGACTCGTCAATCCGCCGGTAGCAGATGATGATCATATCAAGCACCCACAAGCCGCAAGCGGTCTGCTAAACGTAACGGCCATCCGGGTATTGAGCGATCAGAAGATCGACGAGCTAGCCCGCTCACACTCCTGTGAATCCAACTAGTAACACTTACCGTACAGTCCGGTCTGTTCGTCTGATACGTCGCATATCAAGTCTAGGGGTGGTAAACGTCAGACCCCAATAACCGATAAGTCGTGCCGATGTGAGGCTCATAACGGGTCGAGAAACTACTGGTAACACTTACCAGCAAATCTCTGATCAGCCCTGGCCAGGTACTTCCCTGTTACGGCCAATCGAGCACAGCGCAACATCAACTCCCAATACCGGGAGAGACGAAACCCCTCCTATCGCTCATTGCCTCCATGTGACTCGGGACTGTACCCAAAGACCACCGTTTTGCACGCCCTCATGGACGTGGTAAGGTGGAGATCAAAGCACAGTGGGAATCACTCAAGACTCTATGACGATCTCGGGTCTACAGACTAACCTGCACAAGTGTTACCTGAGAACTGCCATCTGACGTGAGGTATAATACCAACTGGGAGTTTTCGGCGAGTCCGTCCAGTGTACCCAGTCTCCACTGAGCACCCGTATACCATCTCTGATGTCAAACACCAATGGATATGGGATCATCCATCGCCCATCTCATGGGTCGAGAAGCGTATACGCTAGTCTACACTGGTATATTGATGCCCCGTCTCGATACACCCACGACTAGGGACCTTGAAGGATGTACTTGTGGACTACCATGTCCCCACTAGTATGATCTGCATCATAGTCCAGGTAGTCAAGTACACATCCTAAGGGCTTTACCAACATGTAACTATAAGACAGTTTAAAGAGACAAGTGTACATGTTAAGATAAAGAGCAACCAGATAGCATACTATCATATCGAGCAAGAAAGTCATCTCTATATATGTCCAAGCATCCAATATAATATACATCATCTGTACAATACTGGCCTCTAGGGCATACATACAACTAACAGTAGCGACGTTTAAAATCCGCTATTTTTGTCACGCACGAACTGCAGACAAAAACAGTACCGAAAAAGTTGTTTTAAGATGTTTACACACCCCGCGGGCTCACGGTTTGAACCGAGAAGCTGCAGGGTGGAGCGTTGGGGCTCTGAGGATACCCCGGGGGGCTAAAGGCCTCGCCTACCCCCAAGACCATCACAAAGTGTCCTTAGGGGTGGTGACCCGAGAGCACCATAAAATGGGGCTCTCGGGTATGCATCCCCTTGGGGGACACCTCATGGTGGCCCCCGGAGGTGGATACCCCCCCGTGGCCCCCGGATCGACAGTTAATTTTTTCCCCCTCGCCACTGCAAAGGTTCGGACGGGTTTCAAGTTCGTTTCGATTCCCGGATTGGCTTAAAACGAATTTTTTGGTGACTTTAGTGGACAGTTTTTCATGGTCTTAAAAAATTAGTTTCGTTCACTAATTGTGCACGGATTTTATAACATCGTGGGTTACTTTACAAGTTTTGTGATGTGTATATGTATTTGTAAATTTCCGCTAATTGCTATACGTCGATTAGTTGGGGGTTGCACTTATCTGTATTGTGATGGTTTGTGGATATGGAGTATTGGATCGTTGTAGATGAATAGCCGGGGGATGTGAGAAGAGTGTTTTCTTTTCTTTCATTCGATGTAAATTGTAAAGTGATGTAATATTATTTTGCGGGGCACATCCGGGTTGAGATTGTAACCACCGCTGTATTATTTCTTTTACTGTTTTTGCTCCTAGGATAGGCCCAAGGTGGGGTGCACAAACTACCGGGTTCTTGAAGTGCCTAGTGGCTTACTCATTTTACTAAGGGAGGTTGCTTCAAGTCGGGAATTTGGCGGGTAATTTGCCTCACCCGTAGGGGTCTAGGGTGGGGTTTGGCTTTTCACCACGACCGTGGAATCCGCCTTTCATTACAGGCTTAAAAGAAACGCGGAATTCCTAGTATATCTAATATGTTCATCTATGATTTGGAATGCCTATTATTGCGTAAGACAAATGGATATTTATATATATGCTATATAATAGACGTTGTTTATGTTTTGCACCCGCACTAGTCCAGCCCCTGCTCTGACGTTAGTTAAGTAACCTAACGGTGTTAGACGGGGCCCAGAGGCGAATGCGGATGGCATAAGCGTACGCGGTATTTTTGTTTCTTTCTGCTATGATAGGTGTAAATGATGGGACTGCATTATATGATTAATACAAAGAAAACAAAACAAAACTGAATCGTTGGAACAACTGTAAAACCACTCGATTTTTTTTCCAAAAACCAAACTTTTAAATGCGGAGCTTAAAGCACTCCTTTAAAAGCTATCAGGTTCCTTCGATTAAATCAAGTTCATTACGTTCACAGTTTCGCCAAAACCATTCGTAGCCCTCCGTCATTTCAGATAGATATTCAGTAGTATTCAAGCTATGTATTTTGACCTTCGCCAAGGCATAGTGATTGGTAGCTGCTGAATATTCATCTCTTGCATAGATAGATGCGTTGGTTTGGGACCGTCGTATTACCATTTTGGCCTTCGTTAAGGGTATATACGGGTGGGATCAAATTAACCTGGACAATGGCAGGTAAAACTTGACTTGCGACTTATGATATGTTGGCCTTCGTCAAGGTCATAAGAGCTTGGGGAAAAATCCACATCGGGAGTTTCTAAGGAAATTGAAACTTGCTAATGTTGCATACCATTTGGAGTGTGATAATTTTGGTAGGATTCCTTCAAGATTATCACATAATGATCTTTGGATCCCGATCCTACTATAAGTATCCGCTACTCCTCGGGAGATTTTTTTCACTAAAACAATCAATGCTATAAACCAAGTAGGTGTCTAGAACGGTGTTAGCGGGGCTACGCCCCTAAGGAAAAAGGATTATGTAATTAAGGAACTTCGTAAAAGCGTTGGAAAACCTCCATCAAAATACCAACACTAGCCTGGCCGAAAGTTTAAGCAAGTATTATAAGAGTGAGATTAATCCTGACTAATTCTTCTTTTATGGTTTGAGGAAGGATTCGAGATACAGTGGGAGCCATCTTGTTTAGATAAAGTAAAAACCAATCTAAAGTTGCAAGAGCATCATGCTGAGTGTTTCCTCCTCTCTCTCTTAATTGCAATGATCAGATGACCAGACTTAGGTTATAGCTAGATAATAAATTGACTGAGCCAGACTATATTGATTGGTAAAGGTTTGTCCAAATGTCTATTACCTATAACAAGCTGGGCCACCTCCTTACTACTAAAGCCCCCACCGTCCCAGGTCCAGATTCCACCGTCACGGATGTTGATATCCGTAAGACAAGGGGAAAAGACAGTGCGAATGCCAAGTGTCTCATGTTGGCCTCAATAGATAGTGAACACTAGAGGCAGCACGAGAAGATAGACTTAGCTTCTATTTTCCTCCATAACAAAGATTTATATGGAGAGCAATGTCGTATCACAAGATATGAGACCTCGAAGGAATTTCTTCAAGCGAGATTGGCTGTCGGGTCATCTATAGGGGACCACGTCCCTATAATGATCAGCTATATTAAAGAGCTCACGGACTTAGGAACCACGTTGGAGAACGAGTTATGTACTAACTTGATTCTACAGTCTCTCCCTTCTACTTACACCCTGAAGGAATCCAAGAAGACACCCGCTCTGCTTATTAGGGAATCTTCCTCTTCTAGATCTAAGATGAAAGCTAAGGGAGAGAAGAAGAAGGCCTCCACCAAGCCGATAGGCGGTGTCAGTAAGGTAGAAGGAAAGGGCAGGGCAAAAGTTTTGGGGCTAACAGTAGGGAAGGAGAGATGTTCCTATTGTCACGGGAAAAGGCATTGGCAGAAGGAATGCAGGGTTTGGAAAGCCAGAATCTAGGATCCGAAGCACGTTGTAGGTTCGGATTCGAGTGTGTTTGTGATTGAAAACTGTAGGTCAATTAACTCTACTTCCTGGGTACTAGATACCGAATCAGGATCTCATATCTGTAATTCATTACAGGCTTTGAGAAACTGTAGAGTTATCAGGGCAGGTGGTATGACTCTCAGGGTTGATAATGGAATGAGTATGGACGCTGTATCCGTAGGGGAATATCGCCTAGGATTGACAAGTGGGAAGATATTGATTTTACGTAACTGTTTGTGTGTACCTAGTCTAGCTTGTAATATTAAATCTGTATCTTTACTTTCTAAAGAAGGATATGATTTTACATTTGTAAGCAATGTGGTCTACATCCACCTTAATCATGGTTTGATTGGGTCAAGTACACTAGAGAACGGTATTATATGTGTTAAATCAAACTCAGGTTTTCAACGTTCAGAACACACTTAAAAGAAAGTCTCCAGAATTAAATAAGGTTTTCTTATGGCATTGTAGACTGGATCGCATCAATGAAACAAGGTTGACGAAGTTACATAGAGAGGGATATTTGGATCCGTTTGAATATCAGTCTTATGCAACTTGTCAAACTTGTCTCAAAAGAAAAATAACAAAGACTCCGTTCACTGGACAGGAGTAAGAGCGAGCGAGCTCTTGGGACTCGGACTCAGCAACGTATATGGTCCAATGTCTACACATGCACGAAATGGTTATTCCTATTTCATTACTTTTACGGATGATTTCTCTAGGTATGTACATGTCTTCTTAATGAAATATAAATCCGAGACCTTTGAGAAATTCCAAGAATATAAGAATGAAGTAGAAAACCAAACCGGAAAAAGTATCAAGACATTTTGATCTGATCAAGGTGGTGAATACTTAAGTGCCAAGTTCCTGGGTTACTTAAAAGAGAATGGAATTCTCTCCCTGCTTACTCCTCCATACACATCTCAACACAATGGTGTATCGGAACGGAAGAACAGAACCCTATTGTTTATGGTACGTTCTTTGATGAGTAACGCTGATTTACTGCGATCCTTCTGGGGTTATGCACTAGAATCAGCTGCATAACTTTTGAACAAGGTTCGTATCAAGACTGTGCCTACCACACAATATCAGATGTGGAGTGGGAAGAAACCCTATCTTCAGTATCTGAAAATATGGGGATATCCGGCTTTTGTAAAAAAGCAGCATGCAGACAAGCTTGAGGCATGCTCTGTACTGTGTATGTTTGTGGGATACCCAAAGAACTCCAGGGGAACAAAAGGTTTTTGTTTCTCGTCATGACCAATTTTTGGAAAATCAATTTTTGGAAAAAGAAACTAGTGGGTGCGCAATAGAACTGGAAGAAACTCCAGAACCATAAGCTATTACTGAAAGCATGGTAGAACCAGAGGTTTCGAAAGAACAAGACATCCCCACGCCACTCCGCAGGACTAGTAGACTGTCTTATCCGTCTAAGAGATAATACGGTTGTCACGACCCGAAGGTACGGAACGTGACTGGCACTTAAATTACGAAATATCTCAAGACGTACGTAATCTAAGTAAGCCAAAACCTAAAAATCAAAACCATGGAAAGAAATAGATTGAAAGAAAACTTGTTTTAAAGCAAGTGTTTTTAACAAATAAGTGGCATTAAACATTTAAAAACAACATCATATTTTCCCGAAAATTTCGGCAGAGTCTCCTTTGTAAATACTGGCCTCTAAACGGGTACAACCCATGAAAATACATATATATAATGAATAAAGGCATCCCCAAGCGGGAGCTAGCTCTTCCCCAATGGCGGAATCACAACCACATGCAATATGTATATCAAAAGTGCGAAATAGGCATCTGAAAGCAAGAAATGAGAAACACCACGTCGGCTCAAGTGAGCATCGACACCAACATCACAAATACAAGTCTCACGAGTCTCACTATCTAGTCAAATATACAAGGGTAGATGGAGTATACTAGATACAAATAATATACAAGATGGAATAACATATCCTTGCAACCCACCTATGAACAAAGCTGCAAATCGATGCAATGAAGCAAAAGGAGAAAGTACGCCTGCCACTACTGTGCTGACGGGTCAAACCTGCAAGATACTGTGGCACAACGGGGGTGAGTTGCCAATTCGTGAGTAGTAAGTAACATCTAATAAGGCTATCGTAAGTATGCACGCAAATGCGTCTCAACCTACGCATATCGATATAATACAATGTACTAACATGCATACAACATGAATGCATAAACAAACACGAAACCTGAACAAGTCTGGTATGAGAAAATCTTTGTTCTTATCTTAGAAAAACCTCTGTGCAATAAACTGAAGTATCATCAATGAAATCAACAGAAAATCCGTGTCAAGTATCGACACAATATATATATATATATATATATATATATCCCAATATCTCAATATCTTAATATCTCGGGCTCCGTCAGTCCGGATCGACCCATATCATCAAATCTCACGACTATGTCGGTATCCTCCGAATATCCGCCGCGTCAAAATAACCGGTCAGTAGTGCTCCCCTGCCGGGCTCAACGCCATCTGAGCGATCTTCTTGTCCCGAGGTACCGTACCGGGTCTACCATGTACCCGCAGACGGTGCATCCCCTCCTCGAATCAGGTATATGATACCGCTCAAGAACCGAGAAAACACATAGTAGACGCCGCGCACATCATATCATGAGAAAACCGCAATTTCTACTTTAAAATAATAATAGGTTTATAAAATCCTTGCGGTTTTCCCCAAAATCCATAAATCTCATAAATACTGAAATTCTTGAGAAGAATCACAATATGTAAACATGTCGGTGATGATGGATGTCTATGATACGATAGTATATACCATGCGAAGTACGGCCAGAAGCTATGCATGAATCATGATGCAATGAGGTATGTATATATGACTAACAATCCTATATATCCATCCTGATGAAATGACTATACAGGTACAGGTTTACAGATCATATATGATGCAATCCACAGATACCGATTCTAAGCAAGTTCTATAGTATTCGTGACATAGCAATTACCAAAGGCCTGTGTGTTCGCATGAATAGTGTACGTGGCATGAACCAATAAGAATGGTGCAAGTGTTCTATAAGATAATATCATATATATTTATGATGATGCAATGCAATGAGATAAATGACTAGGAGACTACGTATATAAATATAAGCACTACTAGAAATCTTGACTATCTGGCGCCTCGCGCCATCCAGACGATTCCCTCGTAGATGTGTACATCTACTCACCGGGACACCTCGGCTAATCTGATCCGATTTCAGCTCTACCATTTCCGTGCCACATCCGACGCATCTGCACCCGATCCTAGAAACGTACACAACGAAATAAGAGAATAAATATGTAAATAATTGCGGACACAAACAAAACAAATCAACCACGCGCACTAACTAAACGTGCACGCACTTGGTGCACAAAACGCGCTCGCGACAACGCCACAAACTACAACTAGGGACGCTATACGTGGCAACTACCAAACCAAAAACCCAATCGTACTAATCGCGCATTCACAACACTCTAACTATTTTAGGGAAAAGGTTATAAATCAATTCAACCTCAAACTTAATCATAATCGATTTATCCCAAAAACCTAGTAAATATCTCCTAACCATTTTAGTGCAAATCTAGATATTTTAACAAATCTAGTGGCCACAATGTTCATTTAAAATCTTAATTAGGTTACACAACCCTTAACTAAATTTTTAATCTCACAAATTAACATTAAACAAGAAATTAGTTTGCATGGTTATTTGATTAGGACAAATTAAAAGTAACAATTAGCAAATTAATAACTTGGTTAGGTTTTGAAAATCTTAAGATGTTAAACTACATATCATAACCATAATCAAGTGATAAAACCCTAACTTGAACCCTATTCCTTCTTTTGAAATTTCAAACTAGTAATTAGAACGATATTTAAACACCAAAATAAATTAATTAGAAGTAATTAATCAACAATTAACCATTGGGTTAAGATTATACCTCAACAAACAAGAGATCTAGCTTGCAACTTAGCCTCCAAAAAAGCCCATCTTGCTCCAAGATCCATGCTAGATTTGGCTAAGAAAATCATGGGTGAAGGTTTAATTAGGATTTAGTAGGAATTTGTGTGGATTTTTGATGCATTTCTTGATGATTTTGGAGGTGAAATGAGGTAGGGAAATTTAGGGCAGCAGCCAAGGGGAGGCTCGGCCAGAAATTTGGAGAGAAGAGAGGGGAGTGAGGTGTGTGTGGGTGTGTGTTTCAAGTCAACTTCCCAAACTTAAGTCAACAAACCCATACTTCTTTCTTTCTTTATTCTTTTCATTTTCTGAAGAATTAAGGTTGAAGAGAGAGGAGGGGGGTTGTTGGATTCGGCCAAGGAGAGAGAAGGGGAGAGGTGTTGTGTGTGGGTGTAAGAAAATTTCCTAGTCAAAACTCCCATACCTCATTAATATATACCATACCTCATTAATTTATTTATTTTGTTTGTTTTTTCTAGCTTTAATCTTAGAAATATCTAGAACTCTTGAGGAAAATTAGAAGAAAACAATATGTTACAAGATTAGTTTAAGTTGTCATGGTGCAATGCAACTTGTAGTTAACCCAATCTAATTTGTAATTATCACTAATTAAATGTATTAGTGAAAGCTTAAAATAATATAAAAAATAATTAATTTAGGAAAAATATTTAAGTAAACTAACAATTTATAACTGATTAATTAATTATCAATACTAGCCATTTCATAGCTAAAATAGGTATATTTAAGTTTATGTTGAAAAATAATTATATCTTTGTTTGTTATTTTTACGGAAAACACCAGTTATTTTACCGACTATCGGAAATTTCACCTAAACGATTTTTAAAACGTTACAACGGTTTTCTCATAGATGGGGATAGTGAGGATTGCATCATTGACAATGATGAGCCAACTAGCTTCCAGCAAGCCATTCAGAGCGGTGACTCAGTAAAATGACTGGATGCAATGCGGACCGAGATGGAGTCCATGTACACCAATAAAGTATGGACTTTGGAAATTGCTTCAGAAGGGGTAAAACCCATAGGCTGCAAATGGATCTTCAGAAAGAAGATTGGTGTAGATAGACAGGTTGAAACCTATAAGGCTAGACTTGTTGCAAATAGTTTTCGTCAAAGATCTGGTTTGGACTATGATGAAACCTTTTCTCCAGTGGCTATGCTCAAATCGATTCGGATCCTTCTTGCCATTGCTGCCTTCGACGATTATGAGATTTGGCAGATGGACGTAAAGACCACTTTTTTAAATGGTAATTTGGAAGAGTGCGTCTATATGGATCAGCCAGAGGGTTTCATTCAGAGTGGGAGCAGCGGGAAAGTGTGCAAGTTGCTTAAATCCATTTATGGATTAAAGCAGGCATCGCGGAGTTGGAACATCTGTTTGGATGAGACGGTCAAAAAATTCGACTTTATCAAAAAGCCAGATGAACCATGCATCTATGGTAAGATTGTAGCAACAACTGTTGTATTCCCCGTCTTGTATGTGGATGACATTCTCTTGATAATGACATTTCTATACTACAATCAGTCAAAGGATTCTTTTCACAGAGGTTCTCTATGAAAGACTTGGCTGATACCTCCTACATTCTGGGATCCAGATCTATCGTGATAGATCTAAGAGGATGTTGGGATTTTCGCAGTTCGGATACATCGTCACCATACTAAAGAGATTTAGTATGGAAGATTCAAAGCGCGGTAGTCTACCGGCTTGTCACAGAATCACCCTCTCCAAAGATATGTCTCCCAAGACTGATTTGAAAAGGGCCCGCATGTCAATTATACCCTACGCTTCTACGGTAGGCTCTATAATATATGCGATGTTGTATACCAGATCAGATGTTGCTTATGCACTTAGCGTGGTAAGCCAGTATCAGTCAAACCTAGAGGAGAACCACTGGATAGCAATAAAGAACATTCTCATATACCTGAGAAGGACTAAGGAGATGTTCTTGGTGTATGGTGGAAAAGACCTCCAGATCGAGGCCTTTACTGACTCCAGCTTCCAGAGTGACAAGGATTACTCCATGTCCATGTCGGGTTATGTCTTTACCCTCAATGGAAGGGCGGTCTGTTGGAAGAGCTCCAAGCAGGACACCGTTACTGACTCGATGATGGAAGCGGAGTATATCGCTGCTTGTGATGCCGTGAAAGAAGCAGTCTGGATGAGGAAGTTCCTAACAGAACTTCAGGTGGTTCCATCCATTGTAGATCCAATACCTCTGTATTGTGACACCAACGGCACTATAGCTTTAGAGAAGGAACCTAGGTCCCATCAGAAGTCCAGACACATCTTAAGGCGATACCACCTGATCAGGGAGATCGAGGTGCGGAGAGTAGATACGGAGGACAACACTGCAGATCCACTCACAAAGGCCATCCCTCAGACACAGTTCGAGAGGATATTTGAGATGATAGGTCTGCGATATGCCAACACATGGCCTTAGTGCATGTGGGAGATTGTTAGTGATATATGCCCTAGAGGCCAATATTGTATCATACCGGTTTGTATATTACATTTTGGAAGCTTGAGATATGCACAGATGTATTAAAAGTCTTGCTCAATATGGTAGTATGCTACTTGGTTTGTTTCTACCTCAATATGAGCATGCGTTTCTTTTCGCATATCGCTTATACATATTGGTAGAGCTCTTAAGATCTTTGCTTGATTACTTGCGTTGTGATGGCAGTCACACTAGTAGGAGCTAGGTAGTTTATAAGAACATCCTTATACAGGTCTCTAGTCGTAGGATTATCAAGACGGGGCATCGATACTCCAGAGTAGACTAGTGTATACGCTTCTCATTCCAGTAGGGGAGATGGTCTGTCCCACAGCCACTAGTATGCTGTACTTGAGATAATATGCAGGTGTTCATTGGGTTATGAGTACACTGGACATGACTCATATGGAGCTGCTGGTGGATATTATACCTATCGTCGGGTAGCAGTTCCCAGGTGACATGAGTACAGCTTAGTCCGTCGACTTGACACTGCTGCTTCTCCTTGAGTGTGTTCCCAATGTTCTTAGAATACTACCCTACCATGGCTCAAAGGAGTCGTGCAAACAGGTAGTAGTTGGGTGCAGTCCCGAAGTATTTGGAGGCAGTGGCAGTTAGATAGGATTCGTCTCTCCCGGTATTGGGGGTTGATATCGTGCTTTGTTCGGAAAGCCGTTACACAAAGTCCCTGGCCAGGGCAAGCGAGATTTACTGGTAGGTACTCCAGTAATTTCTCAGGGTGTTTTGGGCTACACTCCTACATGACTTATGGCTCTATTAGGGGTCTGACGGTTACCGCCCCCAGGCCCAATATATGATACTCTTAGTCGAACAGACCAGACTGTACTGAGATTGTCATAGATAGGCTCAGTAGGAGTTCGGATGAGTTTTCTTATCGGCCTTCTTATCGACAGATACCTAGGTAGCCGTTACGTGCAGCTAGTATTGCTGACGTGCTTGTGGTTAAACCCACTGCAAGTGTACTATCGAGTCTTTAGAGCCCTACACAGAGGGTTTCCCTGCATCGGGCGAAAGATGTAGAGGCCGTATGGTTTTTCGGCAGGGTTTCAATCATATACGTGTACTTGTGCACGTATGATGTTCGGGTGGATAATACTAGTGGGCTTTGGTTTAAACCGGATTCTAGTATTATATTCTTAGATTATTTTGTCTCTTTGTATTTGTATTTTTTGGAATACGGATACGGGTATGTATATACGATGAGGCGTATTCTTGTAATTTATGCAAGAGTGCTTCTAGAAGAAGACACCTCATTTGTTCGTTTTATCCATTTAGTTTAATGGATAATGAGGTGGAGGATGAGGTGTTACTTGACAAAAGAAGAGACATGGCTACTTGGTGACTCATGGGGTGACTCACTTGAGGACTATTGAAGTATGCTTGATTCAATTATTATTGAATTATCATTTGCTTCAATATCTCTCAAGACTTATCCATCTTCACTCATTCATCACTTGAACACTCTCTGTCCTCCAAAGCTTCTTCTTCTTCCTCTAACTTTAAATGTCTCATGTGTTGAGAAATCTACGGTATTTAGAGACAAACAAATCCATCTTCACTCTCTATATCCTATAGGCCATTTGGTTTAGCGAACTGGTGCCCTAGTTACCTCGGTATTGAGGTAGGAGCTCAATCTATAGACTCTCAGGTAGATCGTCTTTGACTTGAGGAGGCTAACCTTGCAAGCTCGATCCATAAGATCCGTGGAGCTTATGACAAGGAGGAGGATAGCAAGAAGACCCGAAGGACTTATACACGGAGGTATAAAACTCTTACCGAGTAGCTAAATCTCCAATTTGTTTTGCTAGTTAGGGTTTATGGTCGATCCTGGGTTCAAGTCGGTGTTGTGAAGCCCGTAAAATTCTTTTTTTGCATATTCCGCCTCCCCGCGAACCCGCGGGGTGCGCGACATCAACTTACACAATCAACGCGATCGAAGAGAACGAAGAAACAAAGAAACCTCATAAGGAATTATATTTCGATGGAGCCTCCTCAATAAAAATGCGGAAAAAGTATATCTCGATAATCAGAGCTGGGATAGGTCTTATTTTCGTAGCCCTTCAAGGCAGAATAGCCCACTATGCCATCGCTTTGACAAAGCCTAGGATCAACAATGAAGCCGAATATGAAGAGCTTATAGCCGGTCTTGATATTTGATTGACATGGGCATCGAGAATCTACATATATATAGGGACTCTCAGTTGATCGTAATGCAAGTCAATGGAGATTACAAAACATGCAAGTCAGAACTGATAAAGTATGGAGAGAAGGCGCAACAACTGCTGATGCAGCTTCCTTTATATACATTAGAAAATGTACCAAGAGCGGAACACAGCAAAGTGGATGCGTTAGCCAAGTAGGCCAAAGAGTTGGCCGATGAAAACCTTGACGATATGAGGATCATCGTCCAAAGTTGCAAGATCTTAGCCCCGGTGAAGATATCTTCATAGCCTCCAACCGAAGCCGTAAATGAATATGTTTTTCAAGCTGAAGAAGTCGAAGAAGAGGAAGATGACTGGCGAGAAGTCTTTATAGACTACTTCAAGTATCAACGGATACCTGAAAATGCGTCACAAAGGCATCAGCTCATGAAATGAGCTGATTGAAGCAGAAACTCACGTTCTGCTTGCTCTATTTGTTCTACTTACCGCAATCAAGACGGTGTCACTTTGCAGCTAGCCAGTTGAGCACGGGTCGATCCGCAGGGAGATGGTTGTATGTTCGTTCTTGTCTTAGACGAGTCAATTCAAGAATGTATATGTGTTATGTTCAAATCTATCCTAAGTGTTTGTATTTATGTTCAAGTAAACTTGTTAGAGTTAAGGTTGGTTAGTAGAGTTAGGATTAGTCTTGTGCTTTTGTTTTGCCATTCTTAAAATGATGTTGGGATAATAGAAAGTAGCGGGGATTAGGAGAACATAGGAATGAGATTTGCGAGTTTAAGCAAGCTTTCCAACGCTAAATCCATTCCTAGAGCCTCTTGTCCTTCCGCTACTTGCGCTTATTTCCAACCCTAGGCCAAACACCCACAACCATATATCCAATTAAGTCACAACTACATGTTATGTTGCAGTGCACCGAAAGGACTTTTCAACATAGGTCACGGCTATATGCCATGTATAGCGTGCCTAAATGAGGGAATTGTGTTTGTTTGGTCTAGGTTCGTTTTAGGATGTATGGCGAAAAGAAGCACAAAGGATTTTTCCATCCCTCATACTAACCTTCCTTAGCCCCTAACAATTGTGGAAATTATTCACACATTTAAAAGGAAAATAAAACAAGAAAGAAGAAGAGAAAGAAAGGAAAATACGGTTTTACAAATGGTAGCAAGCTAATTACTTGGGCCCTCACCTAAGAAAGTAACTCCATAGAGTATCATGGCTTGAGAAAAAAATACGGATAAAAAGAAAAGAAAAGAGCAACAAGAAATAACAACTACTTAACAATAACAAATAAGTTATGCTAAGAATTAAAATTACAATACAAGAAATGAAAGATACAAGATAATAAAATTCCTCATCTTCATTAACATCCACTCAAGAGATCTCACTACACTTTCATGGAGGAATGATGATGAAGAAGAGAAACAACAAGCTAAACTACACTAAATCCCAACAAAAAAACATCCTTTACTTGGCTCAAAACTGGGCTATTTATAGGTAAAGAGCTGAAACCCTAGGGCCAAATTTTGAGCCCATACACAATTACAAAACTACCCCCAAAACATGATCTGGCACTGAGTTGACTCGGCCACGGAACCGCTGCGAAAACACCATATTGGCCATGGTTCCGCGGCCTCTTGGAGGGTTTCATGTCTCATTTTTCTGGGGCTCTCTCGTGTTGCATTGTTCTTCTGTTTTACAGGTACCAACTTGCAAAATGCTTTCAAAATATTTTCAGATTTTCAACAGTCCAAAATGGCTTCACTTTTAATTCATTTGACTTTTATCTCCCTTGAGCTCCGCGCACCCATTGAATCTTGTGCTGCCCCTCTCGTGCTCTGTGCTTGACCAAGACATGAAAGACCACTATTTTTCGTCTTGTTTCTTGAACTGGTAAGCGACACTGGACGAATGCGGATGATCGGAACCCGTCTTTTATCTGTCTGTGGAAGATGTTCTGGATTTTGGCATAACTGTGGAGATTTTGTATGATTTGCGTTATTTTGGACTAGAAACCTGTAACCTGTAAATATGTAGCAAACACGGATCAAAAGCACCTGTCTATAAACAAATGAGCAGAAGAATGAGCAGTATTAAATGCAATATTCTGGTATGAACGAATACCCCCAAACTTATCTTTTGCTCATCCCGAACAAAACCATTTATTCATAAAAAGTCCTAAGCTCAATTTCATAGGCATCACGATTGCACTTAGCGTGTGCAACAAGCCGTTAAACCTTTAGGTGTCCCTAGTAGCAGGAGTGTTGTCTCCTGAGAGTTTTCAGCGGATACTACCCATAAAATCCCATCAAGCTAGTTTTATAAGTTAACGTCGATTCTACTCCTACGGTTTAGTATCAAAATTAGAAATTCAATCATCCTAAATTAGAAATATTCATCCCTTATTTTTCACGCCTCCTATTTATTCAACCCAAGATCTTATACATTTTGACAGTTTAGAAAGATCTCGGTATCTCTTAAGTTTTCTTTTTAAAGCACAGTCTCCAATCCAGAATTTTTATTAACTTTTCGGAAAACATAAGTCTTATTCTTTATTCCTATCTTTTCTCCAAATATCGATCGTATACCCCTACGTGTGTGTAAAATTTCACCCCTACACTTAAGAATTCAATTCAAGCTATAGTACCCTTGCCCTAATACCCGATACTACTTTTTTTCATTAATGATGGACGGTTTTGCTCACACATCTTTCATGCGACTATTAATGCTTCTTGAGTCACTAATAGCCGATTACTGAATGTGTGAGCATAAAGCGTAAATAGCAATTTCCAGGTCTTGTAATTTATTTTTTTCCTTTTATTTTCTTTTCCTTTCATGACCGAATATATTTTTCAATGATGCTCTTTTGGTGGTTAGCTTTAAATACCGTTTTTTCTTTCATACTGGGTTTTCAAGCAAGAGTATTTCTAGGTATTCTCTACTATCCCAAGTTTCAAAGTGCGTGTAAGTATGATTTGTAGGGTATATACTTTCTGACTTTGGACTCAAGAATATGAACTATTTTTCAGACTTATCTTTCAATAATGCTTTCAATATTTTCCCTTCATTTTGACTTAACTCAAGAACTGAATTCAAGATTACATACTTCTAAAAAACTGCAATGATGTATAATTGCGAAGGTTAAACAGAAGGAGGGTTATTTTTAGGGTTTTCAATTCGTAAGTCTAAGATTTAGTTATTTCTAACCCATCAAGCTAACTTTTCGGAATAAAAGTCTAAGTTACCTTACTAGCTAACTTGACGACAAAGTTTTATATTTTTATAAAAAAATTCAATTTTTGTGGGTTTTTAAATAAGTACGGAAATGCAAAATATAAACATGAATATGAAGGTAGAAGGCTTACCGAGCATAGTCCCAAACTTAAACTTGACAATGGCCTCACTGTCATGCTACACCAAGGAAGTCAAAATCGTCGGTGATCCCCTGTTTTTTTAAAAGAAAAAGAAAACAAAATATATATACACATAAAGGTCCCCCCAAATTTAAGTGAAACAGTGTTTCCACTGTTTGAGCGTTAAAGTTCAGAGTTAGGGAGAGAGAACAGTTGTAATCTATACAAGGCCTTACATAAGCCAAAAATTAATACCAACTATTCAAAAAATTTATCGTGATAATGCAGTGGTTGGTGAAAGAAGGCACAGAGAAAAGAAATGGAGAATACACGAGACCGTGTGTGGATGGAAGCAGGATACGGTCTCGGTAGAGGAGATGAATAGCGGAGGGGAAAAAGAAATGGAACACGATCTTGAGGGTTGAAATGAAGTGAATAAATTAGTACAATTTGTAATGATCAGAGTGAAAAAATGGATTGTATTAATCTATTAACATGTCGAGAAATGGGGTCAAACATCTCAAGATTCGTATGAAAACATGGGTCGACCGAATTTCGTAAACTAAACATAGAAAATGGAGGTGATACGGTGTCATGCAAAGTGGGAACGATGGAAAGGATGGAGGGAAGTGATTGAGGAATGGTATCGGTTAAACATTCAGGAAGGTGGTCACAGTCAATGGAACGGATATGATGAATTGGAAAACCCGACTCATCTAATAAAACTGGTTCATCCTCAATGCTATCCTCAAAACTCCTCAAAATTCAGCTCATCCATGCATTTATCATCATCAAAATCTAGACGCATATGGAGTTCGGGAAAGACAGTTAATGGTTCTAGATGATGTCCACACGGAAGTGAAAGGACATGATGAATTGGTGAGAAAAACTCATCCAAAATTATGGGTTCATCATCTAAAATATTCCCAGTGTCGATATCCTCAATCAAGTGAAAATCAAATTTCTCAGACACCTCATAAAAAGCTTGGGTTTCAATCAATTCAGGTTCTAGAGTGGAGGTGTAGAGATCAAAACGATTGGGATTGGTTTCACTTGAAATGGACCCTTCATAATCGGGTAATACAAACACTACAAAGTCGCACAACTCATCAAACGTTCTATCTTCAATTGGTGAATCATTTGGGACACTCGATAGATTTTCAAAACCGAAGTTATGGAATTCAATTTGCAACAGGTAGGTTTGATTTGGAAGGGCGTACTTCTCACTGTCACTACTCAAATCCTTAAACTGTCCAATCGCCTCATCATACATTGGAAAATTCGGAGCTAGTTGGAAACTAGCTGCCGGTTCGTTAGGTTGTATGAGGACGGCCATGGATGCATTCAAATCCATCATTTGTTGGTACGACGCTACCCGGAATTCTTCCAAAGTTTGTTCAAGACTAGACATGGGTTGTGAAGGGGTTTCAGTAAAGAATCAAAGTCATGTGCATACGTGAAACTCCCAAATGGCTGGTCAGAAGTAATGTCTAGAGAAGGTGTAAAATTCGGGTAGGATTGATAAGAATTGAATGGATGGACAGGATTAGGATCAACGTTATGATAAGAAGGTGATTGGAATCGTTGATCAAAAGAATTCGAAGCGGTGAAAGGAGTGAAAGATAGGCTATGGGATTGTTCAATTCGGTCAGCAATGGACATGGGTTTCGGAGTCGCAACATGACTTTCAGAAAGGGTATCAACGTAAGAAGGTGGGGGAGGTTGAAACGTTTGATACGAAGTGGATTGCGAAGTCAAATTGTTTGTCTTAGAAGCGTCTATCCGATCTCTCAATGAAATTTTGGGTATGGATGGATCGTTCGAAGTTCGGCCAAAGTAAGAACCGTATGAAGAAATGTCTAGTTGTGGGTACTAAAGTTCAGCAAGAGTTGGTCTTTTTGGGGTACCCATGTTATGAAAAAAGTGGAGGGTAGGGATGGTGGAATTTTTATAAATTTTTGAATTTTTGAATTTTTTTATTGTTTTTTTTGGAGTTTTTGAAATTGTTTGTTGGTTTTTAAAAGAGTACAGAATTGCGGGACTAAACTTTATATAAGCACAATCACAATCACAATATGCACAAACAACACCTAGAGCTAGGGTCTTCAAAGTCCAACTAGACTATTCCTAGACTTCCAAGTGACAATTTGCAAGATGACTCTCTAATCGCCTCTTCACTGCCAATTATGTCCAAGTAAGCAAAAGCGAGGTAAGGAGGGTTCCGCTCATGAATTACCGTGAGACGGGCCTTTTAAAATTACCTCCTCACTTGTCTAGCCTAGACATCACAAAGTCAAGTTTAGATAAATGACCGATTCCCTGCAACCTTCACTTGTCCTAAATGAGCGCGACAAGTCCTTATAGGTTTGTTCTAAATATTTTTTATTAACTCAAAATGACGCGTATGCTATTTGTGATTTGTGGGGTCTTAGGAAGGGTGATGAAATCCCCACCCAATCATAATTGGTGTTATAGCCCCTTAATGTCCGTATTATTATATGCAAAGCGATAAATAAACAAAATCTAAAACAACAAAAAATTTATTTAGCGGCGGCGCAATCTGTGCAAAGAAACCTGCAAAAAATACGGTTCGGTGGAGTTCACAGAGGGGTTTAGAGAAAAGAGAAAGGGTGGAAAAATTTTTGGGCTCAGAAGCCACAATACGACCGCGGAACCGCTATGAAACCCTAGCTTTGACTGCGGTTCCGCGGTCAAAAAGTTGATTTGGGGCTTCTTCTTTGGTCCCTGCACTCCCCTTGTTTTCTACTCCAAAATAAAATGCTCTGTTTCTTTATTTGATTACTGTACTTTCTCCAGATAGCCTGCACACTTGCACAAAAAAATCAAAAATAACAAAATGGTTTTTGTTATACACACACACACACACACAAACACAAAAAGAATATTAACCCAAATGATAAGAAAGAAAATATGTTACCATCTCCCTGGCAACGGCGCCGTTTGATTGAAACAAAAACTCGCGTTCCGCTTGTTCTATTTGTTCTACTTACCGCAATCAAGACGGTGTCACTTTGCAGCTAGCCGGTTGAGCACGGGTTGATCCGCAGGGAGATGGTTGTATGTCCGTTCTCGTCTTAGACGAGTCAATTAAAGAATGTATATGTGTTATGTTCAAATCTATCCTAAGTGTTCATATTTATGTTCAAGTAAACTTGTTAGGGTTAAGTTTGGTTAGTAGAGTTAGGATTAGTCTTGTGCTTTTCTTTTACCATTCTTAAAATGATGTTGGGATAATAGAAACTAGCGGGGATTAGGAGGACTTATGAATGGGATTTGCGAGTTTAAGCAAGCTTTCCAACGCTAAATCCATTCCTAGTGCCTCTTGTCCTTCCGCTACGTGTGCTTATTTCTAACCCTAGGCCAAATTCCCACAACCATGTATCCAATTAAGTCACAACTACATGTCATATTGTAGTGCGCCCAAAGGACTTCTCGACTTAGGTCGCGACTATATGTTATGTATAGCGCACCTAAGTGAGGGGGTTATGTTTGTTTGGTCTAAGTTCGTTTTAGGATGTTTGGCGAAGAGAAACACAAAGTATTTTTCCGTCCCTCATACTAACCTTCCTTAGCCCCAAACAAGTATGGAAATTATTCACACATTTAAAAGGAAAATAAAACAAGAAAGAAGAAAAGAAAGAAAGGAAAATACGGTTTTACAAATGGTAGCAAGCTAACTACTTGGGCCTTCACATAAGCAAGGGACTCCATAGAGTATCATGGCTTGAGAAAAAAATACGGATAAGATGAAAAGAAAAGAGCAACAATAAATAAGTTACACTAAGAATTAAAATTACGATACAAGAAATGAAAGATACAAGATAATAAAAACCCTCATCTTTATTAACATCCACTCAAGAGCTCTCACTACACTTTCATGGAGGAATGATGAAGAAGAAGAAGAAACAACAAGCTAAACTACACTAAATCCTAACAAAAAAAACATCTTTTACTTGGCTCAAAACTGGGCTAGCTGACAGCTGAAACCCTTGGGCCAAATTCTAAGCCCAAACACAATTAGAAAACTACCCCTAAAATACGATCTGGCACTGAGTTGACCCGGCCACGGAACCGCCGCGAAAACGCCATATTGGCCGCGGTTCCGCGGCCTCTTGGAGGGTTTGATGTCTCGTTTTTCTGGGGCTCTCTTATGTTGCATTGTTCTTCTGTTTTACAGGTACCAATTTGCAAAATGGTTCCAAAATATTTTTAGATTTTCAACAGTCTAAAATGGCTTCACTTTTAATTCATTTGACTTTTATCTCCGTCGAGCTCCGCGCACCCATTGAATCTTGTGCTGCCCCTCTTGTGCTCTGTGCTTGACCAAGACACGAATGACCACTATTTTTCGTCTTGTCTCTTGAACTGGTAAGCGGCACTGGACGTATGCAGATGACCGGAACCCGGATTTTATCTGTCTGTGGCAAATATTCTAGATTTTGGCGTAACTATGGAGATTTTGTATGATTTGCGTTATTTTGGACTAGAAACCTGTAATCTGTAAATATGTAGCAAACATGGATCAAAAGTACCTGCCTATAAACAAACAAGCAGAAGAATGGGCGGTATTAAATGCAATATTCTGGTATGAACATGAGCCTCGTCATTCACCCTAATCGATGGAACTCGATATAAAAGGTCCTTCGATCATATATGGCTAAGATGCCTAAGACTAAAGGAAGCCAAGAAGTTGTCCAAGAAATTAACGACGGACTCTGCAGGTCCCATCAAGCCAGTCCAAAGATGAAGCTGAAGATAAAGAGGATGGGTAATTACTGGCCCACGATGATCCAAGACTGTATCGACTATGCAAGGCGATGCCACTCATACTAGATACATAGGGACCCCATACATTAGCACCCCAACTGGCTGCATCCGACCGTATCCAGTTGGTCATTCGAAATGTGGTGAACCTATATATTAGACCGCATCAAGACGGCGTCATCCCGAGGACATCGTTTCATCTTAGCGGCAACCAATTACTTCTCTAAATAGGCAAAAGCGATACCGCTAAGAGAAGTAAAGACGGAGAATATCCTCCATTTCTTCAAAAACCCATGTCATATACCAGTTCAGAGTTCCACGGCGGATAGTCTCAGATAACAGACCAGTATATAGAAACCATAAGATAAGTCATTTCGCTCAGCAACACAAGAAAGATTGGAGATATTCCTCCGTCTATAATCTCCAAACTAACGATTTAGATGAAGCTTCAACAAGATGCGAACCAAGATGGTGTCCAAGAATAAAAAGGACCGGCATGAAAGGCTACATGAAGTTCTTTGGCTGTACCAAACGACGTTCAAGACAGCCACGAAGACAACACCTTATGCATTGGTGTTTAGCGCCGAAGCAGTGCTCCCTTTGGAGATCGAACTCCCCTGACTACAGATGGCGGTTCAATGGAACTTACGAACGAAGAGAAAACCCATCTCCGGCTCGAAGAACTTGATGCTCTCGATGAGACCCGCTTTATAGCACAGTAAAATCCAGAAGCTTATAAGTCAAGGATGACGCAATCATATGAAAGGCTAACCAGACCGAGGATATCCGCCAAGGCGAACTCATACCGGTTGTCAAAAGGCCGATGATCCCTAACCGTGTGAAAAGTGGGAAGTTCGAGGCGAACTATGAAGGCCCGTATATCATATATAAGATCTACCAAGGTGGAGCTTACCTATTCATGGATATGTACTGGGAAAGACCGTTTTAGCCAATAAATGGCCAGTTTCTCAAGAAGTATTATGCTCGAAGAGTCGCGACTTGGGTAGATGATAAATGGACACGCCTATGTCCTCTCGCCATTCCCACCAGATGATATGTACCTCCATTATGATGATGATGGGCTACTATGTCCCTAAACTGGAGTGATGGACCGAAATATCCCTAAACTAATATGTCGCCCTACGGCTGGTCTCCATATTGACTACCGCATAATAGGCTACCCATAGCAAAGATTGCACCTCCAAGTACCAGATGATGGACTGTGATGTCCTTAAACTAACATGTTACCCTACAGACTCCTTGAGATCCACGTTGCATCTGAAGTCCCACTGGCAAAGATTTCAAACCCAAGTCCCACTTGCGAGGCTACACCTGAAGTCCCACCTTCTATGAAGCCCCACCGATGATACAGTCCTCCAAAAGATGCTATGCCCTACGGCTGATCTCAATATTGATCACCGTAGACAATCCACGTGTATAGATGATCCATATCTCTTCCAAGTCTCACCGGTAAACGATGATGTGGCACCCGCAGCGAAGCTTCATTTTTTAGAAATATGCAACAAAGGATCGACTACGTCCGGTAGTTCAAAAAAAAGATATGTCCACAAACAAAATGGGCATGGATGAAAACCCAAAAGGGCACCGAGAGTAAAAACAACAGGACTATTGGCGAGCTTATAAAAAACCGAAAGGGTGTAAACTCATGAAAGAAAAGATGACTTGCAAAGTCCCCTCGAATTTGCAAGGAGAAAACACCTGCGTGGGATCCTTACGACTCACAAAAGAGCAACACACTTAGGAATACATATGATTCTTAAGGAGAAGATACATTTACAAGATTCTCTTGAATCATAAGGAAAAATATCTCTATGAGACCTTCACAGCTTATAGAAGTCAAAAGCCTTAAGTTACAGGGATCCAAGCCTGTTTCTTAAGCCATCAACCCCCATGATATTTATGTCCTACAAGTAGTTCAATATTGACTCTTGTATACAATCCACAGGCGTAAACAAAATATGTTTCAACCAAGTTCCACCGGAGCTGAGTGATATTCCCAACACGGTGAACAACACTTGTAAGAACTCTCGACTTACAAAGAGAAAATACTCTTGTAAGATCATTACAACTTACAAGAGAAAATACCACTTAGGAATCTCCAAGAGAAAATACCACTTACAAGAGAAAACTCTTGTAGGAAAATACCATGATTCCTAAGGAGAAAATACACCTTTGAGATCTGATTGAAGCAAGAAAACCGCGATATGTTATACGTTCTACTTGTTCTACTTGCCGCAATCAAGTCAGTTTCGTTTGTAGCTAGCCGGTTGAGTACGAGTCGTCCACTGGGAGATGGTTCATATTTTCGTTCTTGTTTTAGACGAGTCAATTAAAGAATGTATATGTTTGTTCAATTCTATCCTAAATGTTTGTATTTTTTGTTCAAAAGAACTTGTTAGGGTTAGGGTTGGTTAGTAGAGTTAGGATTAGTCTTGTGCTTGTCTTTTGCCATTTTTGAAATGAAATCGAGATAATCGGAAGTAGCGGGGATTAAGAGGACATAGAAATGCGATTTGCGAGTTTAAGAAAGCTTTTCAATGCTAAATCCATTCCTAGTGCCCCTTGTCTGTCCGTTCCATGCTCTTATTTCCAACCCTAGGCGAAACACTCACAACCAAGTCTCCAATTAGGTCACAACTATATATCACATTGTAGTGCGTATAAAGAAATTCTCGACTTAGGTCGCGGCTATATGTCACTTATAACGCGCCTAAAAGAGGAGGTTTTGTTTGTTTGGTTTAGGTTCACTTCAAGTTGTTTGGTGAAGAGAAACACAAGGGATTTTTCCATCTTTCATACTAACCTTCCTTGGCCCTAACAAGTGAGTAAATTATTCACACATTAAAAGAAAAATAAAACAAGAATGAAGAGAAGAAAGAATGGAAAATACGGGTTACAAAAGATAACAAGCTAACTACTTGGGCCCTCACCTAAGCAAGGGACTCAATTGAGTATCATAGTTTGAAAATACGGATTATAAGTGAAGAAAAGAGAAAAATAAAACCAACAACTGTTACGCCCCGCTTTCCAGAGTGCGCTAAGATCGGCACGTGACAGAGCCAACCATGCTACCTATGGCTAGGAAACATCCCTCCACAGTCACATTACGGCTGTCTATAAGATATCAAGAACAGTAAATTAAAATAAACTATCTAGTACATGTCCATATGCCAGAATAAATGAGTCAAGAAATAATATGCGGAAACAATAAATCCAATAAACAATAACATCTGGAAAGTACATCCCAAATACGGGCTCACATCAGGAAATGAAAGTGCAGAAGGAAAACTAAACTAAAATACTAACAGGATCCTCACTGCTCGGCCTGTCGACTGAAGTACTCCTGGTCGGCCTGTGGGAGAAATAAAGGATCTGGGCTATTCAAAACCCAGACGTCAGTGCGTCATAATATCAATAATAATAAGCAACCAGGATGTAACGAGATATGCAGGCATGAATAGTAACATGAATGTAACAAGTAAACACGGATATAGAACAGTGAAGAGTATCAGTATATGTGACGTGCAGTGATAAATCTAAACTGTGCTACTGGGTTATCTATTCTAAAGTTTGTTTGAAATCAATTAGTGTACTCCTTCATGTAACTCGACGGATATGTCCCGTTATCCCCCGGGACAACAGATCAGGTAGTGGGAGTCACGAATGACTCTGTCCCATTATCCCCCGGGACCACGGATCAAGTAAGAATCACGAATGATTCTGTCCCGTTATCCCCCGGGACCAAGGATAAAGTAATACCCTTTTAAGCTACACTTCAGTTACACTTTTGATTTCCCCATGCCCCCAGTGTTATGTGTTCAAGTCAGGTATTGATAAATCTGGAACTAATACCAACACAGGATCAAGCAGGTACAGGTTTGTCTATGCAGACAATAGGATACGTCCGTCAGGACAACATGTCAGGATTGTCGGCATTAGAAGCAGGATCAGGTAGCATGTTAAGTGGTGGTGTATCAGGTCATGACAGGTAGTGCACAGGTATCAAACGGATGCTCATACTAAAACTGTAGCAAGTACGGGTGCACGATAAAAGTACGGATGCACAGTAAAACACGGATGCACAAATATCTATCAGGGATTACATCTACAACTCCATGACTATGCATAATGCACATTATCAAACATGGGGTGTTAACATAACAGTAACATGAAGTAATGTGATCTGTCATGCAGCTAGATATATAATAAATGATACGGATGCGAATGGATATCGGAAAACGGTAAAACTGTAACATGGATGAACAATACCATAAACATGCAATATTCTTATTAATATAGATGCGAGTATAATAATATAGCCTGTATCAAGCTACATGCATACAACCAGATATGTAATTAATGATATGTATGCATACGGATATCCGAAAACAGTAAAACAATAATATGGATGTACAATGCAGTCAACATGTGATATTTTTATTCATATGGATGCAAAATATGTATCATAGCATATAGCAAGATAAACTTGCGTGCAACTAGATATGTAATAACGGTATGGATGCATACAGCTATCGAAAAACTGTAAATTTGTAATATGGATGCACAATGTAATAAACATGTAATATTTTTATTCATATGGATGCAAAATATGTATCATAGCATGTAGCAAGATGAACTTGTCTGAACGGATCTCACGACGGGGTGTATACGTAGTGTCTAACGTCGGGTAAACGTCGCAATGGACACACGCGCACACAGGACAGGTCCAGGAAAAGCAAGAAGGTGACCACGCTGGCTGGGAACGTCCACTGGGTCGCCGGGATAGTCGGCGACGGCACGGCTCCGGTGATGACTGAAAAATACGGGTCACGAAAAGAAAAAAAAAGAAAAGAAAAGAAGGAAGAAGAAGAAGAGGAGGAGAAGAGAGGGGGACTGGGTTCAAGGTGCTCTGGGTTGGTGTTTGGGGACAGAGGAGAGGTGAGGAGGACATTTACGACGAGTCGTAGGTTTTTTCGGCGAGGGTTCACAGCAAGGGCAGTGGATGTTGGGGTTCTCGGGTTCATGGTGTCAGGAGGTGAGGGTGGTGTCGGGTTGGAGAGAGGGGAGAGGATAGTGGTCGTGACGGCGACGGGAGGGTGAGGTCCAAGGTGATGATCGGCGAAGAGGCGGGGTGTGCAGGCGAGACTAGGGTTGCAGGCGAGGTGATGTTAGGTTGCAGCGGTTGCACAGAGGAGAAGAGAGGTCAAGGAGAGAGAGAGGAGGGGATGGTGGTGATGAGAGGAGGCGACGAGCGGTGAGGCGATGCGGCGAGTGGCGCGGGCTCTCGCGAGGCGGGAGGAAAGAAAACGAGTGATGAAGAAGAGAGGGAGAGGGAACAGTGCAGGGTAGGTGGTTAAAAAAAATTAAAGAATAAATTAATACGTATAATATATTATGATAGAGAGAGGGATGCAGATAGTTAGGATATTGTAGTTAGGATATAGGATTTTAAAGATTTAAAAAATATTTTAGTTTAAAAACGCATATATTAACAGTTGAAATATAAGGAATATAATATTGATTATATTTTAGTTTTCTGGCTAATACAAAAATACTCCAAAATACGTCCGGGTCTGGTCTAAAATTACGGTTTGAAAATACTGATAATTTATGTATAAACCAAAACCAAAATAGGATATCCGGATAACGAAGATGCATACCCCCAAGAATGGATACACGTAGCGTGCACGTAGCCATCCAAACGAGTCTGTTTCATTAAACGGAACGAAAACAAGATGTACGGATGCTACCACAGGGTCAGGGGTACGATGCAGGCCATGCTAGATATTTTTAAAATATTTCATTTGACTTTAAATGTTATATTGAAAAAAATGCAAATGCCAGATATAATTCCAGTATGCAGTATATAAAAAAATATGAAAGTGTACGGATCCTCATAAATAACCGGGATAAATCATAAACAGAAAACAAGACGGGTTTCCAGCAAGCGGGTTGGGTCGGATACAAATACAGATACCAATTACAATATTCACACCCAAAACACAATAAATCAAGAAGTAGGCATAAATAAAGAAATACCCAAATAAAGAAAAAGAACTGGTATAAATGAACTAGGGTGTTACAACAACTAATTTAATAACAAATAATAAAAGTTAAGTTAAGAATTAAAATACAATGCAAGAAAAATAAATATACAAGATTTGAAAAACCCCCATCTTCATTAATTTCCACTCAAAAGCTCTCACCACAATTTCATGAAGAATAGATGAAGAAGAAAAATAACAATACACTAAACTACAGTAATCTAAGAAAAATAAAAAGCATCCATGGTTGGCTCAAATCTGGAGTATATATAGACAGAGGAGTGAAACCCTCGGGCCATATTCTGAGACCATGTACAATTACAAAAACACCCCAGAAAAATGGTCGCGAGATCCACATCATGGCCATGGTTCCGCCGCCTATCCCCGCCTTTAGCCGTGGTTCCACGGTCAATTTGAAGAATTAGTACGCCGTTTTTCTTGTACTTCCTCATGTTTCTTTATTCTTCTGTTTGGCAGGTTCAAATTTGCAAAATAATTCCAAAATATCTTCGCATTTCCAACAGTCCAAAACGGCTACTCTTTTTTATCTTTTTGGCCTTGATCTCCCTTAAGCTCCGGGCTGCACCTTGTTTCTTGTGTTGCCTCTCCCGTGCTCTATGATTGTTCGAGACACAAATGACCGCTGTATTCATCTTGTCTCTTGAACTTGTAGACAGCACCAGATGGATGTGGATGACCAGAACCCGGATTTTACCTGTTTTGGCAGTTGTTCTGAACTTTGTCATAACTGTGGAGATTGTGCATGATTTGCGTTATTCTAGAATGAGAACCTATAATCTGTAATCATGTAGAAAATACGGATCAAAACCACCTACCTATATACAAACGAGGAGAAGAATGGGCGGTATTAAATGCAATAGTCTGGTATGAACAAATATCTCCAGACATATCTTTTGCTCGTCCCGAGCAAAAATATTTATTTTCAAAAAGTCCTAAGCTCACTTTCATAGGCATCATGATTGCACTTAGCGTGTGCAACAAACCGTTAAATCTCTAGGTGTCCCTGGTAGGAAAAGCGTTGTCTCCTGAGAGTTTTCAGTGGATACTACCAACAAAATCCCGTCAAGCTAGTTTCATAAGTTAACCTTGATTATAATCCTATGGTTTAGTATATAAGTTAGAAACTCTATCATCCTAAGTTAGAAATATTCATCCCTTATTTTTCACACCTCCTATTTATTCAAGCTAAGATCATATATGTTTTACAGTTTATAAAGACCTCGGTATCTCTTGAGTTTACTTTCTAAAGCACGGCCTCCAATCTGGAATTTTTATTATCTTTTACGGAAAACATAAGACTTATTCTTCATTCCTACCTCTCCTCCAAATATCGATCGTATATCCCTACACGTGTGTGTGAATTTGTTGGGAAACCACCCGCGCGCGCAAACGTGTATGTTTTGAAAATGAATATGTTTTAATGAAACGGAATGTGCACGCAAGATCGTTCTCGTTTTAAAATATTTGTAACCGCAAGTGCACGGAGCGTTGTAGTGAGCCGGCAAGCATGGGTCGATTCGCAGGGAATTGTGTATTGGGTATTGTTGTTTAAGGTCAACAAATCAATGAATTAGGGTTTGTCACCAAAAAAATATAAAAAGAATATGAAAGCAAAGAAAAGAAAGAAAACAAGTGAGGAAGAAATGGTTGTGGCTTGGCTCGAAAGCTTGAATCGCGACGTTTAACTCTATACTCCCTTGGTCATGAGTTGTCCGGCCTTACCTCGATCCCGGCATGAAGCACGACTTGTCAATGCGGTTGCAGAGCACAAACTGTCAAATTCTGATATTCGCCCCAAGGAACGAAATGAGTCCTTTTGATCACTTACCGTTTGTATGTCCGCGCTTGGGGTATCAACACTAAACACATGGGTTAGCAAGCATACCGCAACAACAAAAATACAAAGTGGTTAGTGAGAGCAAATGATTTTGGTGCTGAGTTTGCTAAGTGTTTATGATGGTATATCGTATATGAAAAAAAAAAGATTGTCAAGAAATTGATTACAAGATACGATATTCAAACTTATCAAACTTAACACCAAATAGATTTTAACTTAAACATTGAAAATGGGGAAAGGGAATGAATACGGTATATGAGGAGGTTACAAGTAACCATGTGTCAAAATACCGTATCATATCAATACATAAACAATATTTAGATTAGAATCGTAAGTTAAACACATGAAACATAAACAAGAGGTGGAGGAGGGAAAGCCTTTCATCTCACTTCCTCACCCACAGCACAACCAAATAAAAGATTAGTTAAGCATAATGAAAAGAAAGAAAGTAACGAAAAGAAACAACAATGCAATATATTAACACTTGAGAGAAGAGATACAAGATTTTTGGTAGCTTGTTCAACCTCCTTAATGAAGCTCTCCAAAGAGAGCTTCAAGAGGGAAGAAGAAGAAGAAACCAATATGGAGCCTACTCACCCTCAAGGTAAACCAAAAGAACAAACTAACAAAATATAAATGGGTATATACATGGTAGTCTCCTTCCCTTGCCTACTGGTCTGTATTTATAGGCTCAAAACGAAAATAAACAAACAATAAAAATGAGTTGACGTGGCAGCAAGGGAGGCTCTGTAAAAATATGGGGCCAATTAGGCAAGGTGGGGCCGAGCTCACCGGTTTTGGTGAGCATGTGCTCGGCCAAATTCCGAGGAGAGGGGCTCATATTGGATGTGTGGGTTTGTGTGCTTCCCAATAACCCTCTGATGTTGTTTGCTTGGTCTAAAATAACCTGGTTTGTATGCAGAGATTTAGAGGGAACACAATGTTACACATCACATCAAAACTTTTAGCATTAAAACTCGTGTCCCTCCATATGCCCACTTCATCATGTCTTATGACATGGGTAGCCCCACCTAGGTCCAAGAACCAAAGAGCTATGTGCACACATGTATTGTGTTGGACCAAAAATGTATACACATGATTATTTGCAAAAGAGCTCTTCGGATATCGGTCGTTTTTCTGTTCCGTCTGCAGTGTCAGCTCCCAAACGTTATATCCGTGATTTTGAGTATGTTTCCGGTATTTTATCACGAATACCTGTAAATTGTAATTACAGAGCAGACACTGATTAATAACACCGATATAAACAAAATAGATAACGAATGAGCGGTATTAAAATGCAGTTTTCTGTGATGAACAAATACCCCCAAACTTATCTATTGCTCGTCCCGAGCAATACAAAAAATCCTAGCCTCACTTTCGCAGGGAACGCGATTGCACTGAGCATGCAACAAGCCGTTTAATCTCTAGGTGTCCCTAGTAGGAGGAGTGTTGTCTACTGAGGGTTTTCGGCGGATTACACCCACAAAATCCAGTCAAGTTTGTTTCATATGTTAACGCCGATTCTACTCCTACAGTTTAGTATCTAAATTAGAAATTCTATCATCCAAAATTAGAAATATTCAACCTTTATATTTCACGCCTCCTATTTATTTAACCCCAGATCCTATACATTTTTACAGTTTAGAAAGATCTCGGTATCTCGTGAGTTTTCCTTCTAAGGTGCGATCTCCAATCAGGAATTTTTATCAACTTTATGGAAAATATAAGTCTTATTCTTTATCCCTATTTTCTCTCCAAATATCGATTGTATACCCCTACGTGTGTGTAAATTTTCACCCCTACACTTAAGAATTCAATTCAAGCTATAGAACACTTGCCTTAATACCTAATACTACTTCTTTTCATTAATGGATGGACGGTTTTGCTCACACATCTTTCATGAAATTATTAATGCTTCATGAGGCACTAACAACCGATTACTGAATGTATGAGCTTAAAGCGCTAATAGCTGTTTTCAGGTCTTGACTTTATTTATTTATTTATTTTTATTTTTATTTTTCTTTTCAAGACCGGATATATTTTTCAATGATGCTCTTATGGTGGTTAGGTTTAAATACCGTTTTTTCTTTCATATTAGGCTTTCAGGCAAGTGTATTTCTAGGTATCCTCTACTATCCCAAGTTTCAAGGTGCGTGTATGTGTAGTTTGTAAGGTATATACTTTCTAAATTTGGACTTAAGAATAGAAACTATTTTTCAGACTTATCTTTTAGTAAAACTTCAATACTCTCCGTTCATCTTGACTTAACTAAAGAACTGAATTCAAGATTACCTATTTCTCAAAAAAAATATAAGGACGTATATGTTTATATCAGATTTTTGCATTTTTATACCGTCCAATTTTTATCATATTGCTTATCGGTAGGTACTCTTGAGCCGTGTTTGCTAGTCAATTGCAGGATACGGGTTCTCGGCTCTAAACGGTGAAATTCATAGAAAAGCATGACATAATCCGGATTACTGCCAACCACAGATAAAACACGGGTCTCCGCTCTCTATCCGTATGTTGCCGCACACTAGTTTAAGGGACAAAATGGCAAATCAATGTCATTTTCATCCACAAAGCTCAATGGCAACACAAGATCCAACATATCTACGCGGAGCTCAAGAAAAATCATGACAAAAGATACACATCAAATCACATTTTGATCTGCTGGAATTCTGGAAAAATTGTGAAGAGTTTCTGAGAGAAAACATATGCCACACTACAGACAAGAGTATACCAGGGAAGCCCACAAAACCCGAGAAGCCAACTCCTCTATATGGCCACGGATCCGCGGCTAATAGGGGGTCTAGGCCACGGATCCGCAGCCGTATAGGCTCATCAGATGAAGACTTTTTAGGGGCAGTTTGGTCATTCCATTTTAGTTCTGAATGTTGCCCTAGGTTTTCATTTTCCAGCCTATAAATAGCCCAGAACATTGTGAGTGAGGGGGTGCTTATTCTCTATTTAGATTTTAGGTTATATGTTGTTGTTGTTCTTCCTCTTCTCATCTCTTCTCCATTAAAAACTTGTAGTGAGCTTTTGTGAGTGAAGGATGAATAAAGGAGTTCTTTTTGTTACCATGCTTGTCTTATTATTTTGTTAATTATAATTGCCTGTAATTTTCATTTGCTAATCTAGTTGTTGTTATTTGTTGTTTGTTTGTTTCTTATTCTCTTTTTCTTTATCCTTAAACAACAATGATGCTTAAGCTTGATCCTTGCCAAGGTGAGGTCTCAAATAGCTAGTTGTAATCTTCTAACCTCTTTCTTTCTATCTTCCTCCTTTGTTTTATTTTCCTTTTTCTTGTAATGGGTGAGTAGTTTTCTAACTTGTTAGGATAGGATAAGGGAAGTTTGAGAGAAGGAAATCTCTCTCACTCTTTCCTTTCCCAACATCTTAATTCGGGCCCCCGTTAATTGGACCACAATCCGCTCCCTACGGCACCCTATCCTACATGATAGCGGTGATTCCTTAGTGAGACCGGTTGTGGTTGAATTAACCGGAGGTTAAGGCTAAGAGCCAAGAACGGACGGACAAGCACCAAAAGGAAGAACTTAAGCATTGGAAAGCCTAGCTTATACTCGCAAGTTCCTTCCTAATCGTGCTAATCCCCGTTGTTGCCGATTACCGTAACACCGATATTAAGAGTGGCAACGAAAGAAATGAGCGACTCCTAATTCAAACTAACCTAATCCTAACCCTAACAAGCTCTCTTTAGATATCATTTTAGCACATAGTTAATCTCAAAAAAAACCTGGACATTTGGACTTAACTCGTTAAAGCACATAGAAAAAGATTCCCATCTCCCTGTGGACGACCCGTACTCAACCGGCTAGCTACAAGCGAAACCGTCTTGATTGCGGTAATTAACTAAGCACGCAAAAACTCTAACAATCAGTATACTTACAAAGTTTAAACAGAATGAGGGTTATTTTTAGGGTTTTCAATTCCTAAGACTAGGATTTAATTACCTCTAATATATCGACTGAACTTTTGGAATAAAAATCTAAGTTACCCTATTAGCTAACTTGACGACAAATTTTTTATGTTTTTGTAAAAAAAATTCAATTTTTATGGGTTTTTATTATATATGCAATGCAGAATATACAATATACACATGATGCAGATAAACGTAGTGCTCACCCCCAAACCTAAGTTTTACGATGTCCTCATCGTTACCCCCGTCTCCGGTAGCTAGATTTAGACATCAGGGTGAAAATTTTATTCAAAGAAAAAAAGGAAAAAGCCTAAGACTAATTACAGCATATACAAGTCAAAAAATTGGGTTAGTGCAGAAATTAATACCAGCCACATAAAGATTTTGTCTATATAATGCAATGGCTGGTAAAAGAATAGGTATAATAAAAAGAAAAAGAGAATATACAAAAAAATGGTTAGATGTTAGTAAAGGGCATGGGCGTGTAAAAATGTGGATCAGAAGACGCTGAAGATGAAAATGAAATTTTGAGGAGGTCAAAGAATTGTTTTCTGAATGAATTGAATGTCCAATAAGCGCATGTTGAGTTCCGAAATCAAGTTCGTATAAAAACTGGAGTTTATCTGCAAAAAGTTCGAAAAAAGAAAGGTTTAAAGGATGATCCCAAATTGATCCTGACTCCAACTCACCAAGAATATCAAGTTCATCCGCAAAAATTTCCTCAAAACTCGACATGAAAGAATACTTTTCAAAACTGTCTTCTTCCTACTGATTTTCCATAATCTAACTCTCATTATTTACAAACTCTCTTAAAAAGATTTCTCCCTCATCACATTCATAAATGGGTAGATTCATATCATCTAAAAAGGTAGGTTCCCACCTTAATGTTTCTTCCGAAACAATATCACTAGGTGATACAAAAATTGTGGGTTCCTGATCATTGATCTTTTCTAACAATCTATCCCAACCATACCCGCCAAATTCACAAGGTTCCTCCTCTAAAATTGGAAAGCAAAAATCAGTCGGTTCAAGAATTTCCCCATCAAGTATAATTTCGGTTAAATCAATCTCTAAGTCACAAGTGACAAGAGGTCCAGTGGATACTTGAAGGCTAATGGTGGACTGACTTATAGGGTTTTCTTGTGTGTCCTGGCAACACTCAGTCAATTCAATCGTATCATCATCTAAGAAATCATCAAAATTCGATTGATCATTTACCTCACTTGGGTGACTCTCTAGATGATAGACATTAACATTATCGGGTTCTGATTGACTGTGTTCACTCCCTAGAATCCCCTCAGCTAAATATTTCACTTGTTCCTATATTCTAGCCAGAGATTGAGCTTGAGCAAGAAATAATTGCTCAGACTACTGTATGAACGGGGCTAGTGTCGCAGCTGATTGATTCTCTACCACAGTCATTACTTCAATACCTTTTTCTAGAGCGGTCAACCTAGCATCCATCTCACTATCATACCCTAAAGATGGTTCAATGGTTTCGAGTTGGAGGGGTTGTGATGGTGGTGATACTAAAGCAGTCAATCTGTCGACCTCTCTCTCTAAATCCTCAATCATTAGGTCTCTAATTGAAGTGTGGCTAGGTTTAGGAGTGCTAGGTGGGTGACCGTGATTAAAAATTTGGGACGGTTAGTCACCCCCTAGAAAAGGACAATTGTCATGAATGTGGGAAGAATCTTGGCAATTTGTACAAATCAATTGGGACTGAGTATAAACAAAATAATAAGAATTGTGAAAAATAGAATTGTATCGTGTGTCACCCATATCAACAAGAATTCACAAATATCACAAAAAATAAAGAATATCACACCCCTAACAGTCTATATTATTCTAAGTCAACTAGACCTGCTCAAGAACCTGATTGACGAAGTAGAACTGTGTCGAAAAATAGGCTCAAGATATACCGATCATGAAGCCAGGTAAGTGCAAGAGATAAGGGGAGGTTTTCCAACGTTTTCGTAAAGTTCCTTAATTAAATAACCCTTTCTCTTGAACACTTGGCTAAACACCCCGTGAACAATATACCGTTAAGCGGTGTTCTAAATACAGTCAACTTCTCCTAATGAGCGTGATGTCCTTAAGGTCAAACTCTAGTTGATTTTAAATTACTGGGGGTATGCAAGAATGCTGTTTTGTGATTTGTGGGCTGCGGAGAAAAGGTGATAAAATCCTTTACCATATCTTGTTTGGTCATTTATGCCCTTAAAATCCGTATTAATATGCAATGCACAATCAATAAAAGAATTTATGAAAATCAATCAATTAAAGAGATTCTTTTTCAATTTTAGTTAAGCGCTGCAAAAAATACGGGTTAGTTCTCTTGTTTAATTGGCGGCAAAATTGTGCAAAGAATCCTACAAAAGATAGAATATTGGAATGCTTCGGATTCTAAAGGAATGTGTTAGGAAATACGTACCAATTGGATTTGGTTTAAGAAAACCCCTTTGAAGTGATCCGAGTCGTTGAATGTTCGTTTGCACGGGTCAAACTACCCGGATCTTTGGCACTAATCTTCCCTAACATCTTGAAATTGCATTGAACCTCGGTCCGCACGATCGCTGGTCATAATTCCGTGAAAACCCTGAAATGTCGGAAAATACGATATTAGTGTCAAAAAGCGATATACATGCCCTAATACCTGCATACTAAAAATTAGAAAAATCAAACAATACCAACAGAGTACTGACATGACACTGGGGACTACACAAAAAGAAAAAAGAAAAAACCCTCAAACTCGGCCGAGCTCGCCGGATTCCTCTTTGATGTCACCGGCCAAATTCCGAGGAGATGGGATGAAATTTTGTGTGAGTTCTCTAGGTTAGCTAAGTACTCTTCTGGTATAACTTGATTTTTAAGTTGAATTTCGGGGTGATAGCAGGTCTTAACAACAGAGAACAAAATGCAAAGAATTCAATTAGTGTTAGTTTTGAAAAAAATTGAGTTAGTAGGAACCAAAAATAACAATACCTAATACTACCAACTCCCTGGCAACGACGCCAAAAACTTGTTGGGAAACCACCCGCGCACGCAAACGCGTATGTTTTGGAAATGGTTATGTTTTAATGAAACAGAATGCGCACACGAGATCGTTCTCGTTTTAAAATATTTATAACCGCAAGTGCACGGCGTGTCGTAGCGAGCCGGCAAGCACGGGTCGATCCGCAGGGAATTGTGTATTGGATATTGTTATATAAGGTTAACAAATCAATGAATTGGGGTTTGTCACAAAAAAAATATAAAAAGAATATGAAAGCAAAGAAAAGAAAGAAAACAAGTGAGGAAAAAATGGTTGTGGCTTGGCTCGGAAGCTTGAATTGCGACGTTTACCTCTACATTCTCTAGGTTATGAGTTGTCCGGCCTTACCTCGATCCCGGCATGAAGCACGACTTGTCAACACGGTTGCGGAGCACAAACTGTCAAATTCTAATATTCGCCGCAAGGAACGAAACGAGTCTTTTTGATCACTTACCGTTTGTATGTCCGTGCTTGGGGTATCAACACTAAACACATGGGTTAGCAAGCATACCGCAACAACAAAAACACAAAGTGGTTAGTGAGTGCAAATGATTTTGGTGCTGAGTTTGCTAAGTGTATGTGATGATATATCGTATATGAAAACAAAAGATTGTCAAGCAATTGATCACAAGATACGATATCCAACTTAGCAAACTTAACAACAAATGGATTTTAACTTAAACATTGAAAATGGGGAAAGGGAATGAATACGGTATATGAGGAGGTTACAAGTAACCATGTGTCAAAATACCGTATCATATCAATACATAAACAATATTTAGGTTAGAATCATAAGTTAAGCACACGAAACATAAAAAAGGTGGAGGAGGCAAAGCCTTTCATCCCACTTCCTCACCCACACCACAACCAAATAAAAGACTAGTTAAGCATAATGAAAAGAAAGCAAGTAAAGAAAAGAAACAATAATGCAATATATTAACACTTGAGAGAAGAGATACAAGATTTTTGGTAGCTTGTTCAACCTCCTTAATGAAGCTCTCCAAAGAGAGCTTCAAGAGGGAAGAAGAAGAAGAAACCAATATGAAACCCACTCACAATCAAGCTAAACTAAAAGAACAAACTAACAAAATATAAATGGTTATATACATAGCAGTCTCCTTTCCTTGCCCACTGGTCTGTATTTATAGGCTCAAAACGAAAATAAACAAACAATAAAAATGAGCTGACGTGGTAGTAAGGGAGGCTCTGTAAAAATATGGGGCCAATTGGGCAAGGTGGGGCCGAGCTCACCGATTTTGGTGAGCATGTGCTCGGCTAAATTCCGAGGAGAGGGGCTCGTATTGGATGTGTGGGTTTGTGTGCTTCCCAATAACCCTCTGATGCTGTTTGCTTGGTCTAAAATAACCTGGTTTGTATGTAGAGATTTGGAGGGAACACAATGCCACACATCACATCAAAACTTTTAGCATTAAAACTCATGTCCCCCCATTTGCCCACTTCTTCATGTCTTGTGCCATGGGCATCCCCACCTAGGTCCAAGAACCAAAGAGCTATTCGCACACTTGTATTGTGTTGGACAAAAAATGTGTACACATGATTATTTGCAATAGAGTATTCGGATATCGGTCGTTTTTTTGTTTCGTCTGCAGTGTCAGCTCCCAAACGTTATATCCGTGATTTTGAGTATGTTTCCGGTATTTTATCATGAATACTTGTAAACTGTAATTACAGAGCAGACACTGATTAATAGCACCGACATAAACAAAATAGATAACGAATGAGCATATTAAAATGCAGTTTTCTGTGATGAACAGTATTTCACCCCTATACTCAAGAATTCAATTCAAGCTATAGTACCCTTGCCCTAATACCTAATACTAATTCTTTTCATTAATGATGGACATATTTGCTCACACACTTTTCATGCGACCACTACTGCTTCCTGAGGTACTAATCAGTCAATTACTGAATGTGTGAGCTTATTAAAGCGTAAATAGCAGTTTCCAGGTCTTGTAATTTATTTGTTTTTTTCTTTTCAAGACCGGATATAGTTTTCAATGATACTCTTTTGATGGTTAGTTTTAAATACCGTTTTTTCTTTCATACCAGGCTTTCAGGCAAGAGTATTTCTAGGTATCCTTTACTATCCTAAGTTTCAAGGTGCGTGTAAGTGCAGTTTGTAGGGTATATAATTTTTGAATTTGGACTTAAGAATCGGAACTATTTTTCAGACTTATCCTTCAATAAAACTTTAAATACTTTTCTTTCTTCTCGACTTAACTTAAGAACCGAACTCAAGATTACTTACTTCTAAAAAACTGCAAGGACGTATATTTACTACGATTAAACTCAAGGAGCGTTATTTTTAGGGTTTTCAATTCATAAGCCTAGAATTTAGTTATTTCTAGCCTATCAAGCTAAATTTTCGGAATAAAAATCTAGGTTACCCTACTAGCTAACTTGACGACAAAGTTTTTATATTCTTGGAAAAAATTTCGATTTTATGGGTTTTGTAAATAAGTATGCAAATGAAAAATATACACATGAATGTAAAGATAGAAAGCTTACTGAGCACACCCCTAAACTTAAACTTGACAGTTTCCTCACTGTCATGCTACACCAACAGGGTCAAAATTGTGGAGGGGTTAAAATTTGTCGGTGCTTTCCTGTTTTTTTTGTTTTTATAAAAGAAAAAGCAAACAAAACATATACACACAAAAATAACCCCCCCCCGAAAACTTAAGTGAAACAGTGTTTCCACTATTCAAGCGGTGAAGTTCTAAGTTAAGGGGGTGAGAACAGTTTCAATCTATACAAGGTCTTACACATGCCAAAAGTTAATACCAACCATTCAAAAAATTTATCATGATAATTCAATGGTTGGAGAAAGAACGTGTAGAGAAAAGAAATGAAGAAGATACGAGACCTTGCGTGGGCAGAAATGGAATACGGTCTCGGTAGAAGAGAAGATAAGTGGAAGGGAGAAAGAAATGGAATGCGAACTTGAGAGTGGAAAGTGATTGAATAGATTAGTATAGTTTGTAATGATCGAAGTGTAAGCATGGATTGTACTAATATATCAACACATTGAGAATTGGGGTCAAACCTCTCAACATTCACAAGAAAATATAGGCCGACCGAACTTGGTGAACCAGACATAGGAGAGGAAGTTGATACGGCGTCTTACGAAGTGGAAACGATTGAAAAGAAGGAGGGAAGTGATCGAGAAATGATATCAGTTAAATATTCAGGAGAATGGTCACAGTCAATAGAAGGGACATAATGAATTGGAAAATCCGACTCATCTAGTAAAACTGGTTCATCCTCAATAATATCCTCAAAATTCTTCTCAAAATTCAACTCATCCATGCATTCATCATCATCAACAACATCCAGACGCATATGGGGTTCGGAAAAAACTGTTAACGGTTTGGGATGATGACCACACGGATGTGAAAGGACATGATGAATTATAGAGAAAAACTCATCCAAAATTGTAGGTTCATCATCCAAATTATCCCCAGCGTTGATGTTCTCAATGAAGTGAAAGTTAAATTTCTCAGACACCTCATCAAAAGCATGGTTTTCAATCAGCTGTGGTTTTAGAGTGGAGGTGTAGAAATCAAAGGGAGTGGTTGTGGTTTCTTTTGAAATGGACCCTTCACAATTGGGTAAATCAAACACTACGTAGTCACACAACTCATCAAATATGCTATCTTCAACTGATGAATCATTTAGTGTACTCGATAGAGAGTTGAAATTTAAGCTGTGGAATTCAATTGGGAATGGGTAGGTTTAATTTGGAAGGGTGAACTGCTCACTTTCACTACTCAAATTCTTAAATTGTCATATCGCCGCATCATGCATTGGAAAATTTTAAGCTAGTTCGGAACTAGCTGATGGTTCATTAGGTTGTATGAGTGCGGCCATGGATGCATTCAATTCCTCTATCTGGCGGCACGAAACAATCCGAAATTCTTCTAATGACTATTCAAAATTAGACATGAGTTGTGAGGGGGTTTCAGTAAAAGATTCAAATTCACGTGGATATGTGAAACTCCCGAATGGATGTTCAGAAGAAAAGTCTAGAGAAGGTGTAAAAGTCGGGTAGAATTGATAGGAATTGAAAGGATGCGTAGAAGGATCAACATTTTGATAAGAAGGTGAATGGAATTGTTGTCCTAAAGAATTTGGAGTGGTGAAAAGAGTGAAAAATCGGCTACGGGATTGTTCAATTTTGTCAACAATGGACATGGGTTTCAAAATCGCCACTTGACTCTCAAAAGGGGTATCAACATAAGAAGGTGTGAAAGGTTGAAACAGTTGATACGAAGTGGATTGCGGTGTCAAATTGTTGGTCTTAGACGCGTCTATTCTATCTCTCAATGATATTTTAGGTATGGATGGATCGTTTGAAGTTCGACCAAAACAAAAACCGTATGAAGAAATGCCTGGTTAAGGGTACCAAAGTTTGGCAAGAGTTGGTTGGTGAGGGATACCCATGATATGGAAAGAGTAAGAGAGGGTGGAAAGGTGGGGAATTATGGGACTAAATTTTAAACAAGCATAATCACAATCACAATATACCCAAATAACACTTAGAGCTAGAGTCTTCAAAGTCCAACTAGACTGCTCCTAGACTTTCAAGCGATACGTTGCAGGATAACTCTCGAATCGTCTCTTCACTGCAAATTGTGGCCAGGTAAGTACAAGTGAGGTAAGAAAGGTTCCGCTCACGAATCACCGTGAGACGGACCTTTTGAAATTACATCCTCACTTGTCTAGCCTAGGCACTACAAAGTCAAGTTTAGATAAACTATCGATTCTCCGCAACCTTCACTTGTTCTAAATGAGCGCGAAAAGTTCACATAGGTTTGATCAAGATATTTTTTAATAACTCAAGATAATGCGTATACTTTTTGTGATTTGTGGGGTCTTAGGAAGGGTGATGAAATCCCACCCAATCTAAATTTGTGTTATAGCCGCTTAATGTCAGTATTATTATATGCAAAGAGATAAACATATAAAATCTAAAATGACAAAAAAATTATTTGGCAGCGTTGTTTGTGCAAAGAAACCTGCAGAAAATGCAATTCATTGGAGTTCAGAGAGGAATTTTAGAGCAAAGAAGTGGTCTGAAAAAAGTTTTAGGCACGAAGGCTAAATTTGGCCTCGGAACCGCCGCCTTTCCTAGTTCTTGGCTGCGAATCCATGGTGGCTTTGATGAATTGGTGCGTCAAATTTCTTCAGTGCACTCCACCGGTTCGTTTCTCCTTGTTTTCGCCCTCTAGTTCTTGTTTAGATTACTGCACTTGCTCCGGATTTCCCTGCAAACTTGCACAAAAAATATCAAAAATAACAATATGTTATTATATTTTTAGAATTTTTTCATTATTATTATTTCTATACACAAATTAACCCGAATAATAAGAAATAAATACGTTACTGTCTCCCCGGTAATGGCTCCATTTGATCTAAGTAGAAAAATCGTGATATGTTATACGTTCTACTTGTTCTACTTACCGCAATCAAGTCGATTTTGCTTGTAGCTAGCCGGTTGAGTACGAGTCATCCACATGGAGATGGTTCGTATTTTCGTTCTTATTTTAGACGAGTCAATTAAAGAATGTATATGTTTTTTCAATTTTATCCTAAATGGTTATATTTTATATCCAAAAGAACTTGTTAGGGTTAGGGTTGGTTAGTAGAGTTAGGATTAGTCTTGTGCTTATCTTTTGTCATTCTTGAAATGAAGTCGGGATAATCCGAAGTAGAGGAGATTAGGAGGAAACAGGAATGAGATTTCCGAGTTTAAGAAACCTTTCCAACGCTAAATACATTCCTATTGCCCATTGTTAAATACATTCCTACTGCCCATTGTCCGTCCGTTCCATACTCTTATTTCCAACCATAGGCCAAACACTCACAACCAAGTCTCCAATTAGGTCACAACTATGTGGCATGTTGTAGTGCGCCTAAAGGAATTCTCGACTTAGGTCGTGGCTATATGTCACTTATAGCGCGCCTAAGGGAAGGGATTGTGTTTGTTTGGTTTAGGTTCACTTCAAGTTATTTGACGAAGAGAAACACAAGGGATTTTTCCATTCCTAATACTAACCTTCCTTAGCCTAACAATTGAGTAAATTATTCATACATTAAAAAAATAAAACAAGAAAGAAAAGAAGAAAGAATGGAAAATACGGTTTACAAAAGATAACAAGCTAACTACTTGGGTCTTCACCTAAGCAAGGGACTCTAATGAGTATCATGGCTTGAAAATACGGATTAGAAGAGAAGAAAAGAGAACAATAAAACCAACACCTACTTTAACAACAAATAATAAAAGTTAAGTTAGGAATTAAAATACAATGCAAGAAAAATAAAGATACAAGATATAAAAAAAACCTTATCTTCATTAATTTCCACTCAAAATCTCTCACCACAATTTCATTGAGAATAAATGAAGAAGAAGAAGAAGAACAATATACTAAATGTAACACCCTAAAACACGATTAAAGTTAATTAAGCGATATAATATGGGTTTTTGATAAACTTAACTAATAATTATTTTTCACATATTTTATTTAATTAATTAATATTTTATTTAATCATTTATGTACTTGCGGTATTTTTAGGCACACACATGTACATGCTAATTTAGCATTAATGACATACTAATCATGTTTGGCTAGCCATAGCACATTAACCATATCTTTATATTATATATATTTTAAGAAAATAAAAAGGTTTTGCTTTTAATAAAAAAAGAAAAAGAGTAAAGAATGAAGGTATGGGAAGCCATGAAGGCATGGCGGGTCAAGGATGTGAGGGGGCATTTAATGAAGAGAGAAAGAGAGCATGGCTCTCTCGAGTCAACCCCCATCTCTCTCTCAACCCTCAACTCTCTCTCATTCTTCTCTCATTTCTCTCTTCTTCTTTTTTCTTCAAGTTCTCCTCTTGCAATTTCTCTACCACAAAACTTGAGTCTAAACCACCATAAAACTTCACTAAACCCTCCATTAATCATGTTTGAGATGTCTTGGAGCCTGCATGGCTAGGGTTTCTTCAAGTTTTTGGTGAGGTAATGATCTAAAACTCCTAATTAGGCTCTAAGGAAAGTCCTCTTGTTAACTAGTTTCACTAAACTATCTTAATGTTTTGGTTTAGTGGTAAATATCGTATTTAGTTAAGCCTAGGGTTTCTGTTTAAATCTTCTATCAACCCAGATGTCTTTTTGAGAAGTTGCCACTACTGAGAGCTAGTCTAGAGGCCTAGAACTTAACCCAAAAAACCGAGCCCATTCCTCACTCTTTTGGCCGCAGATTTATTAGATCTAGCCGCAAATTGCAGCCAGTGTGGAGGTGTAGGGTGTGGGTCTTGGTCGAGTGTTATCTGGAACTATATGTAGGCCTATGTCATGTGCAACTTTCCCTAATTTCTTGTATAGGAAAATCTGGGACTGTTTTAGCTTATTTCTAGTGTTTTATTAACGCACGATACAGATTTATCCGACTCTCGTTTAGGTGTTTCGTGTAGTTAGCAGCCTTAGGGATGGTCTAGGATGTCGCTGCACACGTTTAGCCCACTAAGCTAACACATGATAGCTTGTAAGAGTTGGTTCGTTTGTTTTGCGTATGTATCCGTGTCTTATCGGAAAGTTTATTAACCTCATGCATTATGGTTTTGCGCAATTCTATGATCATTTGCAGGGACATCGGACGCATCTAGGAAGGGGAAGGAGGTGGTCGGATTCATATAGCTCGAGACCGTTCTGGAGAGTAGATTTAACATCTACGGGGTAATCGCTTGTATGGCGTTAAGCGCTGATAGCGAGATTCTAGTTACAACTTTATACTGTATGCTTATACATTTGTGATTGTGCATGAGTATCATAGTGTACATCCCATTACATGTTATACATTGACATATCCTCAGTAGGACACTGCACCATTACCGACGGTTCAAGTCGCACAAGCACTGATTCATATGCTCCCACACACCGTTGAAAATTTTTATGATACACACACTATAGAAATTGCCATGAATAACTATATTGTATTCATTTCTTAATTGGTAGTTATACTATCGTTATTGTACTAGTACACATCATGTCAGCATCATACATACATTGCTATTAGTACCATATTCTCATATGATATTTCATGAGATTTCCGGTTTTCCTGACATGATATTTGATGTCCACCATGGATGTTCTCGGTTCTGAGTTATGAGTATACCCGATTCGAGGAGTGAGGAGGAATCATCTGCGGGTACATGGTGGGCACGATAAGGTACCCCGGGGAAAGAAGATCGTATAGAAATGCGATGAGCCTGGCAGCGGAGCACTACCTTCTGGTGACTGTATAGAAACTCGGCGGATATCCGGAGGATACCGTTCAGGGTTATATGAAGAGATGGATATGAGGGCTGATCAGAGTGACGGCGCCTCAAATATTGGGATTTGGGTGTCGTCGATTGACACCAGTTTTTATGATGATTTATTGATGGTATCACAGTTTTATTTCATATTCAGGACTTATTATGACATGCTCTGTTCATATAGTTGTTGCATTCTGATGTTGTACCTTACTCATGATTATGTTGTATTCACACTGTTATACATATGCCATCATAACCTCATATTAGGAATTTTCGCTATTTCATGCATGCTTGCAATTACATGTATGATGTTATTTACTACTCACGAGCTGGCAACTCACCCCCGTTGTGCCACAGTGTCTAGCAGGGCTGATCCTCAGTATAGCCGCGGCAGGAAACTCTACTTCTTCTATTTCTGTGGATACTGCTACTTTTGGGTGTGAGATATTTTGTAGGTGGGTTTTGCGAGTATCTGTATGCTTCTATTTGTACTTTTATCCTTGTATCTAGTACTCTCCATCTACCATATGTATGTTTTGACTTAGAAAAAAGACTGAGAGATTCGATATTTGTATTATATGTGACTTTGGGTGTCGTGCTCATGTGAGCCGACATTTGTATTATGTTGCGATATTGTTTCTTTTCATATTTGCTTATTTCTTTACTTTTGGCGTCGTATATTTGTTGTGGTTGTGTTCTGCCTTTTGGGAGTGAGATTTTCTCCCAAGTGGGGATGTTGCTTTTTATATATCATGTTTTGTATCCGTTTCGGATCAGTTCTTACAAAAGAGATGCTGCCGAAATTCTTAGTAACTACTTGAGATTTTAAAAAAAGGTTAATATTTTGAAACAAATGTTTTACCACTGTACTTCAATTCACGGTTTAGATTTCTGGGTTTTGGCTTTCTTGAATTTCGTTACGCCTTTAGACGTTGCGTGATTTAAGTGCCGGTTGCGTGCCTAAATTTGGTCGTGACACTAAACTACACTAATCTAAGGAAAAGAAAAGGCATCCATGGTTGGCTAAAATCTAGAGTATATATAGGCAGAAGAGTGAAACCCTACGGCTATATTCTAAGCTCATATACAATTACAAAAACACCCCATAAAAATGGTCACGAGATGCCATGTCATAGCCGCGGTTCACCGCCTATCCTCACCTTTAGCCGTGGTTCCGCAGTCGATTTGAAGAATTAGTGCGCCGTTTTTCTTGTGCTTTCTCGTGTTTCTTTGTTCTTCTGTTTGGCAGGTTCAAATTTTCAAAATAATTCCAAAATATCTTCAGATTTCAAACAGTCCAAAATGGCTACTCTTTTTATCTTTTTGTCTTTAATCTCCCTCGAGCTCCGCGTTGCACCTTGTTTCTTGTGCTGTCTCCCTCGTGCTCTGTGCTTGTCCGAGACACGAATGACCACTGTATTCGTCTTTTCTCTTGAACTGGTAGATAGCACCAGACAGATGTGGATAACCGTAACCCGGATTTTATCTGTTTTTGGCAGTTGTTCTGAACTTTGCCATAACTGTGGAGATTGTGCGTAATTTGCATTATTCTGGACTGAGAACATGTAACTTATAATCATGTAGCAAATACGGATCAAAAGCGTCTACCTATATATAAACGAGTAGAAAAATGGACGGTATTAAATCTAATATTCAGGTGTGAACAAGATCCTCTCGATTCGTAGGAAGAAATACCTTATGAGACCCTTACGGCTCCTAAAGTCAAAAAGCCTTAGTTGGCAGAGATCTAAACTTGTCTTCTAAACCACCTTTGTCCAAATAGGTAATAGCAAATGATGAGTCGGTCCTACCAATAGTCCAGTTATAGCGATACTAATGCCAAATCTAGTATCAGAATCTAAGTCCCCAACTCATAATAAAAATCAGCGAGTAAAAAATTCAAAATGTTGGTGCAATTTGCAATAAAAATCAGCGAGTAAATAAAATGAAATCGCCGAAATGATTGGGTAATAGCGACTTTCGTGATAAGAAAAGATGAAATGATAGAGCATAGCGGAGAATAAAATAATAATAATAATAATAATAATAATAATAATAATAATAATAATAGTAATAATAATAATAATTAAATGAATGATAAAATAAAAATTTTCTGCCCTGCAGATAGTTCGAATATCGACTTCTGTAGATAGTTCATGGACATAAAAGATTGAAAAAGAGCTGTTCACCGCCAAAAATAGAGACAAACCGGGATGGATCGTCCTGCCTGAATTTAGGGGCAGATGCTATTTGGATTTATCCGTCCACCTCTCTGAAGATGCCAAGTTGATTTACGGTACCGTATATTGGAGGTTTGGACGGATTCGGCCGTTGTAGCAGACTTCGTCAGATTCCCCCTCGTTTATGAAGGGGTTTTGATTGTGGGGATGCTCTTCCCTGCAGGCACAAGCCCCTGCAGTTAATTACGTTACCGCATCATAATAACCACTTTCTCCTATTCTGGAAGTTCACTTCGTGTCGTGTGAGTTTTTATTTGTTTTGGTTGCCCGTGGATTGTATACGGAAACTAATTTATGTTGTCGCACGTAGGGATGGATTAGTCCAAATCCGTATATCTTAGATTTAGGTGTTTTTATTTAAGGATTGTTAATCTATTTTGAGATTAAGATCGACTTAAATGTATGTGAGCATTTAGGGCTCGATTTGTTTTTGTTAAGGATACATTAGTCCAATTTGAGACTAAGATCCACTTAACAAGGTTTCAGGATCATTTTTATTTAGGATCCAACAAAAGAGCGTTTGGGCTCTATTATTTTAGTTTAAGGACGTTTCAGTCCATTATTGCTATTTTGGAGGTGAATATTAGTTTAAGGACGTTTCGTTCCGCTACCGCCATTTTGGAGGCGAATATTAGTTTAGGGACTTTTCGGTCCTTTATTCATCTTGCGCGCGCGTGTATTTGTTACGCGACGGAGTGAACAATGGTGATATGGAATGCACCCAATTTTGGGTGCGGTCTGATTTGAGGTGTGCACGTCAATTTGGAAGTGCACCAAAGAGTTGTTGGTTGTCGGGACCCGCCACCTCTCTGAAGACGTTGAAGAATTAGTACAACATATATCAGAGGTGTAGAGAGATATACCCTTAAACCAAATCTCGTATTTGAGGGGGGGAAATGGCTATTGTAGACCTAAGAAATGTTTGTCATGTTTGAGACTAAAATTATCTTAGGAGACATAAGATGAATATCATTTGGGATATCATCAATGGGAGACCACTAGTCATTTTTGAGACTGGGGTCAGCTTGGGAAAACATGAGCAATATGGGCTCGGTTGTTTCAGTATCAAAGAGATCTAACCTCAGGAAGCTTAGCCAATTTGGGCTATGATTAAATCTCCAACAGTGCTAAGCACTGAGAAATACAGTGCTTACGTACGTTTCACGTAGGCACTGGATTAGTGTTAAACACTAGAGTTTTATGGCGCTCATGTGACACGCGTGAGGCATCCCAAATATGGGCACTGGACTAGTGTTAAACACTAGAGTTTTATGGCGCTCACGTGACACACGTGAGGCGTCCCGAAGATGGGCGATGCCCTTTGGGTTTTATTTCCCCTTTTTATATAAGTGCTAAGCACTTGGTTGGAGTTCTCGTGCAAAGCACATGGCTGTCTTATTTTTATACTGGGGTTCTTTAATACTCACGTGGAAAACACGTGAGGCGGTTTTGATTGTTCTCTTCGTTCGTTTGAAGCACTCACATGGGAAACACGTGAGGCTTCAAAATAGTGCTAAGCAACAACGATTTGGCCTTGGAGATCTTGGATCACTGTTTTTTTATTGAAGAACTAAGTTCTTAATATAGGGTTAAACCCTAATCTTTGGAGGAATTAAATTCCTATGTGTTCCCATTTTTCTTCTCCTCTTTTTTTTATGTAACTTAGTTCTTTTCCCTTAGGTTTTGAATCTTGCAGAGCAAAATCTCCCCGATGAGAATTAAATTCTCAACTTGTGGGAAAATTTGCCTCTACAAATCTCAACCAGAGGAAAGAACTGAGTTCTTATATTAAGGGTTAATCCCTTAGAGAGGCAAAGAAGAGGTATTTTCTTTTTACCTAGTGTTTCAAGGAAGTAAATCTTTTCTTTGAGAATTAAATTCTTCTGTTCCTCAAAAGCTCACTGTATATTCTTTTTTTAAGCCTCTGGGGATTTCTCTCTCTCTGCCTCTGTGTGAGACTTGAAGTCTCGGGTCCTATATATAGCAGAGAGAAGTTTATTTAATTCTGAGAAAATCTCTCATTGAGAGATTCCAATTGATTTAATTGGTCTCAGAATTGATTTGGGGAGTTTTACCCACCATTAGATCTTTGATCCAAGTACTTCTGTTTTTTTAAAGAAAATATTGTTCTTGTTTTTAACAAGATTAGGGATATTCTCCTATATATAGAATAAAATTCTATCGAGCGATGACATTTTAATCACCATTGGATTTTTAATCCAAGGGTGCTCAGTTTAATAGAGTATAGTCTTTCTCTGTTTAGAAAGATATAGAAAATATTTTGGATTTTTGATCCACTAACTCTCTGTTTAATAGAAATTATCCTTCCCAATAGAATTTAATTCTATATTTAATCACCGTTGGATTCTTGATCCAATGGTTCATTAAGTAGAATTTAATTTTACGCTAGGAGGTGTCCTCACGTGTTTAGCACGTGGGACTTAATTTGTCCCTCTCAGGTGTTTGACTGTAGTGCCTATATGCTTTACATATAGACGCTCATGTGTTTACCACGTGAGGCTTTTTTAGCCTATCAGTTGCTTAAATGCAGCGCCTATATGCAAAGCATATAGGCGCTTGTTGGATATAGTGCCCTCAGAGTCAATTATTGGATCACAGGCACGTGATTGCAATGATTGAGGGAGGACCTATACCGGTAGGACAGTCTTACTCAAGATGATAGTATGCTATCTGGTTTATCTTTATCATCGTGTACTGTTTTAGGTGACCTTATAGGTCGCTATTACCCGTTGATAGAGCCCTTAGGATTCTTGCTTGACTACCGGCAGTATGATGGCGATCATATACGTGGGAGCTGGGTTCTATAAGCACATCCTTAAAAGGTCCCTAGTCATGGGAGTTTCGAGACTGGGCATCGATACTCCATTAGTAGACCAGTGTATACAGTCGAGACCCCGACGAGGGGCGGTGGCCGGTCTTACAAGCCATTGGTGTCAGTTGGATCACCTAAGATATATACAGGTGCTCACTGGGTTATGAGTACACCGGACAGGACTCGCCGGGAGCATGATAGTTGGTATTATACCTGACATCAGATAGCAGTTCCCTGGTGACATATGTACAGGTTAGTTCATCGACCTGAGATCGTCATTTGTCTCGTGTGAGTTCCTACTGTGCTTTGATTACTACCTTACCATGGCTCAAAGGAGTCGTGCAAAAAGGTTTTAGTTGGGTACAGTCCCGAGCCATATGGGGGCAGTGAGCGGATCGGCAGAGGTTTCGTCTCTCCCGGTATTGGGGGTGAGGTTGTGCTATGTCTAAGAGAGCCATTACATGAAGTCCTTGGCCAAGGCAGGAGATTTACTGGTAGGTAATCCAGTAGTATCTCAGGGTGTTCTGGGCTACACTCCGACACGACTTGTACCACTTTTGGGGGTCTGACTTTTACCACCCCCCTAGGCCCACCATGCGATGCTCATAGACGAACGGAACGGACTGTACGGATATTGTCACTGATAGGCTCAGTAGGGTGTCAGGATGAGTTCGCTTATCGACCTCCCTTTTGGTCAATACCTGGTAGCCCGTTACGTACGGCTAGTACCTCTGACAACCTAGTGGTTAAATCCACAACTAAAGTATTGACGAGTTTTTAGAGTCCCCCATAGACAGATTCTCAAGTTTCGGGCGAAACGTTGTAGAGGCCGTATGATATATGGCAGGGTATGATCATATACATGCGGTAGTGCACGAATCATGATCGGACGGATCATACTAGTGGGCTTTGGTTTAAGCCGGATCCTAGTATTAGATTTGTTGGATTACTTTAGTCTCATCGCATTCACATTCAGTCGGAATGCGGATGCAAGTATGTATATACAGCTGAGGGGTATCCTTGTGATCCGTCACGAGTTTACTTTAAATGTTGCCGTATCTTTTTATTGTTGTAAACATTTGGATTAATGTTTACAAATAGAAATTGTGAGCTTAAAACATCATTTTGTGTATTTAATGTGACATAGACTTCATTATTAACTCATGGTCTCTTTTCTTGTGCTAATGTCACATTATGTGATTGATTTGTGTGTTGAAATGAGAGGATGAGAGAGAAGGGTAGCCATAAGGTTGTGGGTTTGCTATTGTATTATCATACTTTCACTCTCTCATTTTGATATACAACACAAAAGAAAAAGGCTTGTGCTTCTTCTTCTTGCTCTAGCTTACAACCTCCATTGATGGCTTCATCTTCATCCTCCATCCATGCAATGGATGCAAGATACAAAGTTTTCACACACATTCTCTACTTCGCCTTGGACACGTCGGCTAGCGAACTTCGTGCCCGAGTTGCTTCGGATGAAGCGGGAGCCCGTAAATGGATTCGAAGATGTGGTGCCCTTTCCAACGAGAAGACCGGAGATCGGAGATGCCGCGAGGAGCTTGGGTTGGTGGCCAAAGACCGAAGGACACGGATCGATCGGTATAACTTTTTTAACCTTTCTCTAGTTGCTAGTTATAGGTTAATGGTTCGATCCGGGATTAAAGTCTGTGATAGCGCCGGTTTAAAGTTTTGAAAAGTTTTCGTTTCCGTATTTTGGCCTCGGACAGACGGCCGGGGCGCTACCGTAGACTTACATGGTATCAGAGCCACGCCATTAACCTTTTCTTGCTTGCTCTAACGTGTTTAGAATTTCGATCGAACGAAATTTTCCAAAACTGCATTTCCAAGTCATCAGAATCTGTCAAATTTTTTTCCTGTGGTCAAAAAATTATTGTGTATGCTGCAGAAAAACAGGTAGGGTTTTTTAAGAATTCTGAGAAATTTTTGTAGCACGAAGCTACAGTGATGCCGCGGAACCGCGGCCATACCCTTGCTTTGGCCGCGGTTCCACCGCTATTTTATGCCTTCTCTGAACCAAAATTTCTACAGTGCTCTCTGTCTTGGAAATGGGGTTTCTGAAAATTTTATTTTTGGCCCAGATTATTTTGAGTACTGGGAATTGTACTTGGGGCCCACTCCGGGATATTTTGTCGATCGAAAATTTTAAACATGTTAGTTCACAGTATTTACTTTATATCTGCGACCGTAAATGTCATTTGATCGGTAAATCTTGTCTAATTGCTATCGTTCTTTTAGACGGATTTGCGAACGTGACATTCACGTTGATGTTCTGTGTTGTACTGTGATGTTGCGGATTTGTCGTGGTGGATAGCCCGGATGCAGTGGTAGTACAGTTTGGTATTATTTGTACATTTGATATTGCGGGACGAGCGTCCGACATATGGACTGCCGTCACTGCCTGTTTGTATATTATTCTTTTGGGGCACGACCGGGCTGAGGTCGATGTACCTGTTGTATATATATTTTACTTTCTGTACTAGGATTACCCCGCGGTGGGGTGCACGGATAGCCGAGTTCTAGAGGGCAACAGGCCCGCATCTCATGGCTTTGAGACGGAGGGGGCTTCACTTAGAATTGGCGGGCTATTCGCCGCACTCGTAAGGGGTACAGGTTGACCCAAGGAGGGGTGCTCAATTTACCGGATTCCGTGAAAAGCTGGGTGGTCCATTCACGTTGTTGAAGGGGGCTGCCTCGCTTCAGGTTTTGGCGGGTAACTTGCCGCGCCCGTAGGGGTCTAGGATTTCATTGCACAGGCTATCCACATGACCAGGGGAACGTCGGGTTTCAGTAGCGGCTCTATAAAACTCGGGGATCCCAGATTATCTGTATTGTTCTGTGATGCTTATTACTCTCTGTGATGTTGCATTTTATCACGCCATGAGCGAATATTATATATTGATATATATATATATATTTATATATATATACTAGTAGATGTTGTATATGTTTTACACCCGCGCTAGTCCAGTCCCCGCTCTGTCGTTAGTTAAGTAACCTAACTGGTGATGACGGGACCCAGTGGCGAATGCGGATGGCATATACATACATCGTATTTTCGTTCTTTTGTGGTGTGATTAATTGATGGGACTGCATTGATTCGGATCATTGCAAGCTACACAAACCTATTCTGATGTTGTTGGAACATTTTTCAAAAAAAAGCTGTTATTGTAAGGACGTTCTCTTTTGTTTTGCATAGTGGTATTCGGTTATGAATATCCAGCACCTCAGTCGACGAGACAAGGGCCGAGATCCTTTCACCGGGAGTGACCCCTTGGACAGATGTTTGCGTCAGGGTAATAACTTCACTATAGCCGATTACTTTTTGCTTTGCATCGTGGTATTCAGTTGGAATATCCTGCACCTCATTCTACGGGGAAAGAGCCGAGATCCCTTCACCGGGAGTGACCTTTTTAGCAAAGGTTTTCGCCACTATATTTTTATAAAAAGTTATGCAGTTCCTTAAACAATATCAAGTTCATTACGTTAAAGGTTTTTCGCCAAAAACCAGCCGTAACCCTCCGTCATTTCTTACAAATATTACTTAGTATTCGTGCTGCGTTTGTTGACTGTGTCAAGGGGTAGTGTGCGGTAGCTAAGTAGTGTTTGTTTGTGGCATATTAATGCGATTGGTTAGGACAGTCGTGCGGCGTTGTTGACTGTGTCAAGGGCTCGTACGGCTGGGTTTAATGCAATCCAGGATAATGACGGGTTGAACTTGACTAGGACTCTTTGATTTGTTGGCTGTGTCAAGGTCACTTGGGTCCTTGGGGTAAAAACATACATCGCGAGTTTCTAAAGAAACTGAAACTTGCCAGGCATGCGCATACCTTCTGGAGTATGGTGACTTGAGTGGATTCCATCAAGTTATCATGCGATGATAGTTGGATCCCGATTCCCACTGATGAGTTGGTTTACTCCTCGAGTGATCCCGACTAATTTTTCTTTCAGGTTTGGAGGAGAATTTGACGATACATTGGGAGGTTTCCTGATTAGATAAATTGGTAACCACTCTGATCTAGGTTAGAGTGCATGCAGAGTGTTTCTTTTCTCTCTCTCTTTGGCAGCGACCATGACCCAACCCTTGACTATGACTCAGTGACCAAGTTGTTGGAGATAGTGCCCTCAGAGTCAATTATTGGATCACAGGCACGTGATTGCAATGATTGAGGGAGGACCTATCCCGGTAGGACAGTCTTACTCAAGATGATAGTATGCTATCTGGTTTACCTTTATCATAATGTACTGCTTTAGGTGACCCTACAGGTCGCTATTACACGTTGATAGAGCCCCTAGGATTCTTGCTTGACTGCCAGCAGTATGAGGGAGATCATATACGTGGGAGCTGGTAGTCTATAAGCACATCCTTAAAAGGTCCCTAGTCGTGGGAGTTTCGAGACAGGGCATCGATACTCCAGAGTAGACTAGTGTATACAGTCGAGACCTCGACGAGGGGCTGTGGCCGGTCTCACGAGCCACTGGTGTCAGTTGGTTCACCTAAGATGCATACAGGTGCTCATTGGGTTATGAGTACACCAGACAGGACTCGCCGGGAACATGCTAGTTGGTCTTATACCTGACGTCAGATAGCAGTTCCCTGGTGACATGTGTACAGGTTAGTTCATCGACCTGAGGATCGTCATTTGTCTCGTGTGAGTTCCCACTGTACTTTGATTACTACCCTACCACGCTCAAAGGAGACGTGCAAACAGGTTTTAGTTGGGTACAGTCCCGAGCCATATGGAGGCAGTGAGCGGATCTTCGGGGTTTCGTCTCTCCCGGTATTGGGGGTGAGGTCGTGCTGTGTCTAGGAGAGCCCTTACATGAAAGTCCTTAGCCAAGGCAGGAGATTTACTGGTAGGTATTCCAGTAGTATCTCAGGGTGTTCTGGGCTACACTCCGACACGACTTGTACCGCTTTTGGGGGTCTGACTTTTTCCAACCCCCTAGGCTCGCCATACGATGCTCATAGACGAATGGACCGGACTGTACGGATATTGTCACTGACAGGCTCAGTAGGGTGTCAGGCTGAGTTCGCTCACAGACGTCCCTTTTGGTCAATAGCTGGTGGCCCGTCACGTATGGCTAATACCTCTGACGTGCTAGTGGTTAAATCCGCAGCCATAGTATTGACGAATCTTTAGAGTCCCCCACAGACCAGTTGCTCAAGTTTCGGGCGAAACGCTGTAGAGGCCGTATGGAGATATGGCAGGGTTCGATCAGATACGTGCGGTATTGCATGGATCAGGATCGGACGGTTAATACTAGCAAGCTTTGGTTTAAGCCGGATCCTAGTATTGTACAGTGTAGACTTTGTCTCATTGCATTTGTATTTCGGTCGGAATACAAATGCGGGTGTGTATGCACAGTAGCGGGGTTTTCCTGCAATTTATTACGGGATCAGCTTTTTGGAGTTGCCAGTTTGCTTTCCGTTTCGGCCATATTTCTTTGTATCTTTCATTGGCTGAAAATTGGTGGAGGGGGGCTTATTTGCATTTGTGCAAATAAGCGTTTGTGGAGGGTGGTCTTTGCATTTTGTTGTGTCATGATAATTGTACCATCATTTGACTTGTTGTTTCATGATGGCTTGACCTTTTGGATTCATCACGGTTTTGATGATGGTTGTTGATGAGTGTGGATGTGGTTGTGATGATAATTCCTCATCATCACTTTTTCTCTCTCTTTGGTTATTGGCTCACTCACTCTTTTCATTCTCTTGTATTTTTTTCATTCTCTCATTCCTCAAGAGCCTTGGCCGGCCACTTCAAGGGTGGGCTGTCCCAATTTTTGGGATGGGGATTTTGCATCTCATTTGCTTGAAAAATTCCACAGCCATTACAAAATTTCATATCTCCTTTCCTCCACTAAATGAGCAACTTCTAGTAACCCCAAATGAGACATAGATCACTACACTTCATTCTATAGCAAACCATGGGCACGTTGACTCGCCAACTTCGTGCCCGAGTTGCTTCAGACCAGAGGCGGGAGCCCGTAAAAGAAGCCGGCGACGTGGTGCCCTTCCGGCGAGAAGGTGGAGACCGGACATTCCGTGGGAGATCGGGACGACGACGAGAAGACCGAAGGACACGGATCGCTCGGTATATCTCTCTTCCCATCTTGTAGTTAGCTAGTAGTTAGGTTAATGGCACGATCCGGGTTTTAGTGCGCGGTGGTGCCGGTTCAGAAAATTAAAGTAAATCACCGCTTCCGCATTCCGGCGTTGGATTGACGGCCGGGGCGCCGCCGTGCACTTACACAAGTTAACCGAACCTTCTTAAAACACTACCTTTTGGATTTTCAGAGTTGCATACCTCATTGCCACTCCTACTTTTACCCTTTTCTCCAGAACACCCCGTATTACTACGAACATCCACTTCCATTGGATAAAGCCATCGTATGGTTATATACGAACTCGAAGGAACTTGTTCCAGATTCGAGGATGGTTTCCGGTTCTGGAGAAAATGAATAGGACTATTCAGTTGTCTTTTCCTTTTACCTTCTCTCAGGTTGCGCGTGCTCCTTAGATTAGTACGGTACACCTATTACGCTAATTGGATATTCTTCATCCAAACCATAGGCAGGTGCGAGGATGGTTTCCGGTTCTGGAGAAAATGAATAGGACTATTCAGTTGTCTTTTCCTTTTACCTTCTCTCAGGTTGCGAGTGCTCCTTAGATTAGTACGGTACACCTATTACGCTAATTGGATAGTCTTCATCCAAACCATAGGGCATGAAGAAAACCATTTAGCCTAAAAGGTGTACAGAAGGTATTAAGTAAAGACAAATAAAGCGATTAGTAAGAGGGCAAAGTAAATTGTGACTGCTATTCACGACCAAACCAAGTATTTCTTCGCCACTCCTACTTCACCTTTATATTTCTCCAGGACACTCCGTATCACTACGAAGATCCACAGTTTTTTGGATATTCAATCGTATGGTTATATACGAACTCGAAGGAATTTGTTTCAGTTCGGGGATGGATTCTTGTTCGGGAGAAATAGGAATAAGGTTTTATTCAGTTGTCTTTTATCTTCACCTTCTCTCACGTTACGAGTACTCCTAGGATTAAGAGAGTACACCCATTATGCTTATTGGATAGTCTTCTTCCAAACTATAGGCTGGTGCCGAACGGTAGGGAGGGAAGAAAACCATTTAGCCTAAAGGGGTGTACAGAACGTAATAACTAAGGACATATAAAGGGATTTGGAGAGATGGCAAAGAAATATACGGTTACAGTTGTGAATCTGATAACGTAAGAGGCATTACTAAGAATACCCGGATACCCCTCCGAAACATTTACATGTTTCAGTTTCACTGTGTATTGTTAAAAGAAAACTGATTTCTCAATTACCCTTTGCTCCAGGGTTTGTATTTACCAGGTTTGATTCTCATATCTGTATGGTTTTACAGATGATGAGTGGGAGTAAGTTATTAGGAATTGGGTGATCATCCTCATTATATCGGGATTCGTTGTAGTTGGTGATATTTGAAGAAATCGCCTGGGTTGTTTTGCCGGACGACAAATATTTGGTTTTGAGTATCCGTTGTTATGCACCAATTTCAAATTGATATATCTGTACGTTTATTTTTATAAAGTGAGATATAACTTTTTGAAATTATGTCCATGACATTTACCTATATCAATGGATGGTTAGGTAAGGAGCATTAAACAGCGGTGTAATTCTTCTTATCCATAAGTACGGTTTTCAACCTACGACACACGGGGAATGAGTTATTAGACTCAGGGGACTTATACAGAGTATTGTATTTTGTCCAGTGTCCATGAGGACAGAGGGGTTGGTACTCGTACTATATTCTGTTTACTTGTGACTTCTCTAGTTCTTAGACATGTGTTTCGTAGAAATGCAAGGTCTAAGTTTTGAGAAGTTATAGGTATAAGAATAAAGTAGAGAACCAGGCGTTGCAAGTATCAGGATTCTTCAAGGTGATCGAAGATGTAGATACTTATGTATGGTATTCAGTTAATAGTAATGATTAAGAGAACTTGCTTCTCTTTCAGGTTACTCATAATTGGAAGCACTCCTAAGTTGAGTAATGCTAATCGGTCTCTCTCCATTTAGTTGACATACACTGGAGACAGCTGCATGATTTGAATCTGGTTCCAATTAAATCAGTGCCTCTGTTTCTATATTGGATATAAAACGGTTCATATCTTAACGATGTTATGGTACGGGGAGTTTTCGGCTTATGCTTAAAACCAGACTCTGGATAACTCAAGACACGTTTCTGCAATGGCTGTTTGTGGGTTGACCCGGGCTATGACGAGGGTTGACTTTTTTCCATCTGGAAGATCAATAGCGATATTGTTCTTGACTCACCACAGTTGTCGTAAAATGGATTTTTTTAGAAAACAGTAGTGGGAGTATGGTAGAACTAGAAGTGATTCTAGAACCGCAAACGATTACTGAAAATTTAATAGGACCTAAAGATTCAATCTGGATTGACATTCCATTGGCCACTCCGCAGATATGGTGGGTAACCTCAGGCACCCGAGAGGTACTCTGGTAGCCTCAAGGACGGTGACAGGGAGGTTCTTGTTTACCCAGACTTGCCATTGCTGTTGTTCCAGACTGTGAGACCCGGCAGGAGAATGAGTATAGCATCGTTCTAAACTAGCTTTAGAAGTGTACGTATATATGACTCTGCCAGAGGGTTGTCGTAGTCAGTGGGAGCAGCGGAAGCATAATGGACAAGTAGCTTATGTCTATTTATGGAATAAAGCAGATATAGCGGAGATAGATCATCTGTTTCTGATGTGACAGTCATAGGTTTGACTTCATCAGAATAGGGGATGGATCTGTTAAGAAGGTAGTAGGGTGTGATGTCCTGGTATTTGGATGACATACACAGAGTGGGAAGTGAAATTCCTATACTGCGATCGGTTATGATTTGGTTGTCACACAGTGGTTTCTCCACATAGGACTTGGATATTATATCAGACATTCTGGTTACTAGATTTATAGTTTTAGATCTAGATTTGGGAAGTTGCCCAATCTGGGTACTTAGACAACATTCTAAAGGTATTTTAGAATGGACGACTCTTGGCATGGTGGTGTACCTGCAGGTGATGGAGTCACCCTCTCTAAAGGTATCTTACAGAGTAAAGGGGAGAGGGATGTGCATGATTGACATATCACTTGCTTAGGCAATTGAGTCAATCATGAGACGTCAAGTACCACACCAGATGTTGTTTTTGCACTAGATGAAATAAGTTGATATTAATCCTATCCTGGAGAAACGTTCGGAAGCAGTTTTAGAACATAAGTGGATGTTCTAGGGATATGATAATAACCGCCTCCTTCGGGAGACGGTTATCATTCCTGGCTTCCAAGGTGACCTGGATGACAGAGTGACTGTCAGAGTTATAGTTTTCCCTCTGACGAGGGGCAGTTGTTTAGACAGGTAGTCTAAGCGGATACCGAGGGAGGCATGGCGCAGGATACTGATTAAATTCAGTTGACGATACATTCTAAGAAGTTTGGATTTGGAGTTCATTTGTGAACTAGGTCCCATCAGACATCCAAACATATTCTAAGACAGGTATTGCTCATTTCGGGAGATGGCTTTCTCCGCCAACTTGAGATAAAGAGAGACATAGAAAGAAACATCAGGGCGGATCCACTCACTGAGGCTATTCCTCGAACGCAATAGTTTCGCAAATGGGCTTTGTGAGACTGATTAGTAGAGGAGTTGGGTGTTCGGTATCACACGGGCTGTGAGTATGTGACATCGCAATAATTAGCCTTGAGTGCAAGTGGGAGATTGTTGGATATAGTGCCCTCAGAGTCAATTATTGGATCACAGGCATGTGATTGCAATGATTGAGGGAGGACATATACCGGTAGGACAGTCTTACTCAAAATGATAATATGCTATCTGGTTTATCTTTATCATCGTGTATTGCTTTAGGTGACCTTACAGGTCGCTATTATCCATTGATAGAGCCCTTAAGATTCTTGCTTGACTACCGGCAGTATGATGGCGTCATATACGTGGGATCTGGGGTCTATAAGCACATCCTTAAAAGGTCCCTAGTCGTGGGAGTTTCGAGACTGGGCATCGATACTCCATTAGTAGACCAGTGTATACAGTCGAGACCCCGACGAGGGGCGGTGGCCGGTCTTACAAGCCATTGGTGTCAGTTGGATCACCTAAGATGTATACAGGTGCTCATTGGGTTATGAGTACACCGGACAGGACTCGCCGGGAGCATGCTAGTTGGTATTATACCTGACGTCAGATAGCAGTTCCCTGGTGACATGTGTACAGGTTAGTTCATCGACCTGAGATCATTATTTGTCTCGTATGAGTTCCCACTGTGCTTTGATTACTACCCTACCATGGCTCAAAGGAGTCGTGCAAACATGTTTTAGTTGGGTACAGTCCCGAGCCACATGGAGGCAGTGAGCGGATCGGCAGAGGTTTCGTCTCTCCCGGTATTGGGGGTGAGGTCGCGCTGTGTCTAGGAGAGCCATTACACGAAGTCCTTGGCCAAGGCAGGAGATTTACTGGTAGGTATTCTAGTAGTATCTCAGGGTGTTCTGGGCTACACTCCTACACGACTTGTACCGCTTTTGGGGGTCTGATTTTTACCAACCCCTCAGGCCTGCCATGCGATACTCATAGACGAACGGAACGGACTGTACAGATATTGTCACTGACATGCTCAGTAGGGTGTCAGGATGAGTTCACGCATCGACCTCCCTTTTGGTCAATACCTGGTAGCCTGTTACCTACGGTTAGTACCTCTGACGAGCTAGTGGTTAAATCCATAACCAAAGTATTGACAAGTTTTTATAGTCCCCCACAGACAGATTCTCAAGTTTCGGGCGAAACGTTGTAGAGGCCGTATGATATATGGCAGGGTTCGATCATATACGTGCGGTAGTGCACGGATCATGATCGGACGGATCATACTAGTGGGCTTTGGTTTAAGCCGGATCCTAGTATTAGATTTGTTGGATTAGTTAGTCTCATTGCATTCGCATTCAGTCGGAATGCGGATGCAGGTATGTATATACAGGTGAGGGGTATCCTTGTGATCCATCATGAGTTTACTTTTGATATTGCCGTATCTTTTTATTGTTGTAAACATTTGGATTAATGTTTACAAATGGAAATTGTGAGCTTAAATCATCATTTTGTGCATTTAATGTGACATAGACTTCATTAGTGACTCATGGTCTCTTTTCTTGTGCTAATGTCACATTATGTGATTGATTTGTGTGTTGAAATGAGAAGATGAAAGAGAAGGGCAGCCATAAGGTTGTGGGTTTGCTCTTGTATTATCATACTCTCACTCTCTCATTTTGATATACAACATAAAATAAAAAGGCTTATGCTTCTTCTTCTTGCTTTAGCTCATAACCTCCATTGATGGCTTCATCTTCATCCTCCATCCATGCAATGGATGCAGGAGACGAAGTTGTCACACACATTCTCTACTTCGCCTTGGACACGTCGGCTAGCGAACTTCGTGCCCGAGTTGCTTTGGATGAAGCGGGAGCCCGTAAAAGGATTCGAAGATGTGCTGCCCTTTCCGACGAGGAGACCGGAGATCGGAGATGCCGCGAGGAGCTTGGGTTGGTGGCCAAAGACCGAAGGAAACGGATCGATCGGTATAACTTTTCTAACCCTTCTCTAGCTGCTAGTTATAGGTTAATGGTTCGATCCAGGATTAAAGTCTGCGATAGCGCCAGTTTAAAGTTTTGAAAAAGTTTTCGTTTCCGTATTTTGGCCTCGGACAGACGGCCGGGGCGCTACCGTAGACTTACAGCGCTCACGTGTTTAACACGTGAGGCTTGTTCAACCTATCAGTAGTTTAATTGCAGCACCTATATGCCTAACATATAGGCGCTCACGTGTATAACACGTGAGGCTTATTTAGCCTATCAGTTGATTAAATGCAGCGCCTATATGTTTTGCATATAGGCACTCACGTGTTTAACACGTGAGTCTTGTTCAGCCTATCAGTAGTTTAATTGCAGCGCCTATATGCCTAGCATATAGGTGCTCACATGTTTAACACGTGAGACTCGAATTGTGGGGAGTTTCCCCCTTTCTTACTCTCCCCCTTTTTTATAAGGGAACAGGAGCGATGTGTTTCCCCATGCTCTGTCAAATGAATAACCGAGTCTTGATGGTTTTTATATAGCATAAAGACTACATGGACGTCTGATTCACTCTTTTGAAATATGATCGCGGCGTCATCGAGAATCCAAGGGTCAAAATGAAGCGAAGTGATGTCATATTCCTAACTTCGGGTCTTAATAGCAATACATGCAAAGCCTAAAGACCATTGGATGTTATCCCACCTCGGACGGATGTAGCTCTGACTTCCCTGGGACTTCTCAAAGAAGAGAGTCTGACCTCAAGGTAAAGTGCTACAGTAGTGCCTAACACTGAATCATCTGACGGCAATATGGATATACCGGTCTCAGAAAGTTACTTGAGACGTTGTATCCTGCAGCGGTAGGATTGGGTGATACAGCAAGTACAAGGCTATTCGAGCTAATGACCCAAGTGGATGTGGATCGAGAAGAAATCGGCTGATATAACGGTGCGATGGACTAAACCTAGCACCACAAACCTAACGGACTCCTATATCGATAGGGAATATGTATAATTGACGTTAGACTGAGTTTGTCTTTATCTAAGGGTGAGATGAACCAAACACTCTGGAATAAGTAAATAAACTAAGTTAAGCCATTCTAGGGAAATCTGAAAATAAAGAGATGTAAATAAAAAAAGATATATATCTTTCATTCAAGAATGGGTACAACAAAGTAATCAAGAAGGTAGAGCTCCCCACAAATCTCGAGGGGATACTAGGGTCAAGATTTTGACACCAGAGCCCCTACGTGATATGCATATGGCGTCTCTAGTGGGGGGGGCATTTGCTCCATCCAAAATAATATTAATAATCAATGTAACCTACGGGACTTAAGTCCATGCGCAAGAAATATGGGCGCTGCTAAAAAGCATGCACCAATAATTCCTGGCGCTGCTCCAATCTGTGAGGCCCTCGCTTCTTTGATAGCTTAAGCTATATTTGAAAAAATATTTTTTCTATCTTTCTCAAATAGAAAGAATAAATCTCGTTAACCAGAAAATTTTCAAATAAAATATTTAAACACTGTCTAACGGTGAACCGGCGCCTTTCGATGGTCGGTTGGCATATGATCGTGTTGTGTATGGTTTGAATGTGCTTAATGCATTACCAAAGTAGAGAAATAACTTTCTTTTTGTTTAGCAATGAACCAAACAAGCCAACACCTTAATCATCTTTAATTTATTGAATGAAAGTCATACAGAATGAATATATTTGATTCAATACGCAAAAAATACAAAACAATACTTGGTTTTCATTATTTAGTATTGAACTCATCAACCCATATCCAAGACATAATTGGAATGAAATCAAAGAGAAAAGAAATAACGGTGAAATGCAATAAGATACTAATTTTTAACGGCTTTAACCGATAAAGCATGGCTATGGGAATTAAATAGCCAATTTCTACAATATAGAGTAGGGCTTTTATAAATATACATAGCCGATCTCTATAATAGAATATGGCTTTTAATATGATTACGTAAAATCGTATTTTAATAAGTTCGCGTAAAACCGTATTTTTAGCGAAATTGTATAAAATCATATTTTTTTTATGAAAGTAAGAAAAAGAAGGATTGGATTAAGCATTTCCAAAACATGATGTAAATTACACACACACACACACACATAATTTGCAAACTTGTTTTGTTAATTATAACTTTTTCAAGAACATCCCCTATTAAGAATAGGAAAAATATAAAATATAAGTTAAGCAAAGAAAACAATGTTCAAAGGAATTTCATTATTAACAAAGAAACATGTCCATTATTTTAGCATTCCATTTGATTTTGTAACACCCTAGTACGTTTACACTATATATTTTGGTATTTTAAATCTTGCGGCAAAATTCTTTCCTATTGGTGCTATTGGGTTGTGAATGATGCAATTAGTAGCTGTGATTATTATCCGACCCAACCAGCATGTTTGAGACCCAATAAGGCACGAGATTATATCAAATATTTGCTGGTATAGTGTATCCATGTGAATCGAGTGCTATATATATATATAATTTAAGCTCTACATATCTCTTTATAATACAATATAAAAATAAATAATATTCTTTTCTTATCTAGCCTTACATGGAAAATTACCCCATATCAGGTTGTTGCGCCTATATATCATACTCATATCCTCAGTTATAGACAGACAAATAATTAGAAATTTCTACGTATATTTATGTAGATTTTATTGGGGGTATATGTACTTAATTACAGAATATTGCATTATGGTTAAAGTTCTTACGTATGCTCTTTATACTTAAAAACTATATTTTTAAAAGGATACTAGTAATATTTGGGGTGATTGGTATTATCTGTAAAATCCTATAATATATATAGTATATATTCCTATAACTATAATTGTTATATATATATATATAATATGGATTATATTAATATATCTCCCCGCCCCTGTCTATCTTTCTCTCTCCATATATATATATATATATATATATATATATATATATATATATATATACCCCTCTCTCTCCTTTCGTATTCATCTCTCTCTGCCCCTCTCGCCGAACCCTAACCACGCCTTGCCGTCCACCCCATCTCCTCGCCATCACTTCATCGTCTTCTCCTCTTCCTCACCGTCAGCACCTCCTTCCTCCTCTTTCCTCGAAGGCTCACCCGAGCCGACCCCTAACGCCGAGAACCCATCACCTCCCCCTTGCCATCGACCTCATAACCTGACCCGACCACCTCCACCACCTTCCTCGTCTCGTCTGCAACACCAGAGCACCAACACCCCACCACGGCACCTTCTTCTTCTTCTCCCTCTCGTTTCCCGATCACTATTAACCCTTCATGGCCATGACACCTCGTCGTCGACTGCGTCTCCCGGTCACCTCGTCGCCGACCATCTCTCTCTCCTCCCTGTCTTCGCTGAACCACAGAACCCCAACAACCAACCTCTTCTTCTTCTTCTTCTTCTTCTTCTCTCTTTTATCGATCTCCGATCAGTTTTTGCCGGAGTTATGCACGTCGTCGATGATCAAGACGACCCAGTTACCATCGTCGTCTAGTCTAGTTACCACGTCACACAGTTGCTCAGTCAGGTCAAGTCTTACGTACGTGGGTTTTGCATCGTGACGTTATTCAGCATTTGGAACATGATATCTGTATACTCGTCGTGGGATTTCGATCAGGCAAGTTCTAAAATTGCAACATGTGTATATTAATATTTATAGTACATATGTTTTACTATTTAGCAAATATTATCGATTTACAGCTTTATATTATCAGTCTGTATCCGTACCAATAATGGTTTATCTAGTTTCATGTCGGATCATCACAATATTATCATACTACTATATCAGTTCAGTATTTTATCTAGATTGCAATATACGTAGTAACAGACGTAAAACAGTTATTACAGATAGATACATATACATCATGGGCGTTAGTCATGGTTACCATATTTTGGTTACGGTTTTCAATTTCGTATCTATTTTGGTTAATATATATTGCCTGACTTGTACACGAGATATTGCCAGACATGTTACTTGGATCATCCGCTAATGCCACCAATCCTAACTTGTTGTCCTGACGGACGTGACTTGTTATCTACATAGACAAGACCTGTACCCGCTTGATCCTGTGTTGGCATTATATTTATATCATCAATACCCGACTTGAACACAAAACCTGAGGGTAAGGGGAAATCAATAACGAAACCTGACTTGTAACTCAACAGTTCGATACTTCTAGAGACTGATCAGTCGATATGGGCTTCGGCTCTGGAATGATGCTGCTGACATCATTCGTCTGTACATGATACCTGCTTTTACTGCTTAGCGGCACGTCTCGGATTCAACCCCGAGAGTTTTGACCGTGGTCCTGAGCACGCAAGGGATACTATTGAGTTACATTAACGATTCCATTTAATTAATTTCAAAGACTTGTAGAATAGATAACCTAGAAGTACAGACTTTAGGATACACATCACATGCATATAGCTAATTGTTTTACACCTGTGTTATTTATTTATACTCATGTTTAATCATAGCATCCTATCCTGATTATTACTATTATTTTGGTATTTATGACGTACTGACGTCTGGCTTTTGCATGGCCCAATTCCTTTGACATTGTCGCAGGAAAATCAGAAGTATTTTAGTAAGCAAGCCGAGCGATGAGGAGCTAGATGTTTATTTTTAGAGATGCTTAGTTTATTTTATTTCCGTAGTTTTATTTTATCGATGTGATCCCATAAGGGACATGATTCATAGATTATTTTATTGGATCTTGATTCGTTTCTGCTATATGCATTTCTTCTCTTTTATCTATTGTGGCAGATGGACATGTGTTAGTTAGCTTTTATTTACTGTTCTTGATATCTGATTGACAGCCGTAATGTGACTATGGAGGGATTATTCCTAGCCATAGATAGCATGGTTGGCTCTGTCACGTACCGTATTTACATATTTTGGGAAGCGTGGCGTGACAGGGTTTGTTTGGTATCAGAGCCATATGATTTAGGGTTAGTCGGGTTTGGTTCTTTTATAGTTGGGTATTGAACCCAATACACTAACCAGGAAACCTGGAATTAGGAACATGTCCTGCCACATTACTACCTTACCAGTCTTGAATCTATAGCCATCAATATCTTGTTTATTGAATCATGTTTACCGTTACTAATCCTCTTCAGTGTCTTTGCTTCAGAATCATGGCAGATAGAAATTTGCAGTCATACCAGAGGCGTGTAGATAATTCCGCATTACTTGGAGTTGTACGTGGCATGCTAGAAAACCAGAAATGACAAACTGAGCTAAATCAGTAGCAGGTCAAGGCTTTCCAGGAGGGTCTGGGGACGGTCCAGCAGTCCGTTGTCACAGCAGCTAAGAGGGCAGCAGCGCCCAGGCCAACCTAGCGTGAGGGCATTATGGCAGACTTTAGGAAGCTTGATCAGTCCACATTTATAGGATTTAAGGAGTCGTTTCCAGCGGAGCAGTGGATAGTGGGTACAGAGAACCTGCTCGTTGCCGCACAGATTCCAGTAAGAAAAGAGTGGATGTAGTACGCATCCAATTGGTAGATTACGCTCGCGAGTGGTGGCTCATAGAGGAGACCCGTCTGACCAAACCGATTAGTTGGGCAAATTTTTCGCGAAGTTTCTTGGAAAAGTTCTTTCCGCAATTTGCTCGGGAGGAAATGGAGGAGAAGTTCATTAGTTTGAAGTAGAATGGCAGATCCGTTGATACACATATGGCTGAGTGGACCCGGCTCAGTCGATTTGCAGGGCCCTTGGTTGCCAATGATGCAGCTAGGGCAAGGCGGTTTATGCTTTGCTTGGATGTGGAGATTTAAAGACACATAATATCTTTGGGATTGACCACCTTCTCCCAAGTTCTCAAGGCAGCCTGGGAGCAGCAGAGCTTATCGGTAAAAGTAAAAGGCAATCTACAGCAAGAGGTTATAGTGCGTAAGACGGCGTTTAGCCAAACAGAGCTCCTGTACATACCGATAAACAAGCGAGGTACTGTACCTATGAAGAAGCCTTTTATATCGGATCAGAAAAGGGGTGCGATTTTTGACTTTTTCCGTCCACCCGAACACACGCAAAAAGACTGTCGAAGGAGGCTCGGACTTTGTTTAGTTTGTGGATCAGCTGACCATACCATCAGTGCTTGCCCTTCGAAGCTACAATCGAGAGACGATATTCAGAAACCATGGCAGAAGCAGACCTTTGGGCAGAAGCTGATCACTCAGAGGACTAATCAAGTATGGGACTTCACCTTGACAGCCAAGGAGGCCAAGGAGTCGGGCAATATTGTTTCAGGTATCCTACTTGTTTATAATTTTCCCATATTGGTATTATTCGATTCAGGTGCATCCCATTGCTTCATGTAGTCCAAGTTTATTAATGCACACTCTATTCCACACACGGCCCTATCTAGTTGCTGGGACATACACACTGGTTATGGGAGAATTGTCTCCAGCAGTGAGACATTTCTTATCCAACAACCGGATAGCGAGTGCAAGGGTTGATCGATTATTATTTGTGGACGGGAGTTATTTGCGGATTTATTGGTGATTGAGACTGGCAGTTATGATGTTGTCTTGGGAATGGATTTCCTTGGCATTTTCCATGCTCATATTGATTGTAAAGCAAAGAAAATGATTTTCCAGATTCCGAGACATCCAGAGTTCATATTTTTGGGAGGTAGCAGATCTTTCGGGCCAGTCGAATTTAAGGCTCGGCCGAAAAGTGCCGTTCTTTCGTCGATGGAAGTAAACAAGGAAGAAGCACCAGCGGTAGTTCGGGATTTTATGGATGTGTTCGAGGAAATCTCAGGTTTATTGCTAAGCGAGATGTGGAGTTTGTGATTGATTTTATTCCTAGAGCATCGCTGATTTCAAAGGCTTATTATCCAATGGCGCCGGTGGAACTGGAAGAGGTAAAGAAACAAGTTACCAAATTACTGGAGATGGGTTGGATTCATAGTAGCGGTTCAGCATGGGGAGCTCTAATTCTTCTAGTCAAGAAGAAAGATGGCATGCGGAGGATGTGCATCGACTATCGGGAATTAATAGGGTGACTATTAAGAATAAGTACCCAATCTCTCGCATCGGCGAATTATTCGATCAACTCAGTAGCGCGAGGATATTCTCGAACTTGTATTTGCGATCTGGGTATCATCAAGTTCAAGTAAAATCAGAAGACATTTGCAAGAAGGCGTTCCGAACTCGATATGGGCATTACGAGTACTTAGTGATGCCATTTGGAGTTACTAACGCACCGGCAATATTTATGGACTTGATGAACCAAATCTTTTCACAATACCTGGATCAATTCATAGTGGTGTTTATTAATGATATTTTGGTCTATTTGGGGTGCAAAGAAGAGCATGAAAACCACTTGAGGATCGCACTGCAAACGTTGAGACAAGAAAAGTTATATGCTAAGATAAGCAAGTGCGAGTTTTGGCTCGAAGAAGTGAAGTTCTTAGGTCATGTTGTATTTGGAGATGGAATTGCCATTGATCCTGAAATGATTGCAGCTGTTCATGATTAGCCAATTCCAAAGAATGTAGGGGAGATCAGAAGTTTCCCTGAGCTTGCCGGATACTATAGAAAGTTTGTAGAGAACTTCACCCGAATAGCAGAACCATTGACCAAGCTAACATGATAAGAGGTACCGTTCGTATGGACTGAGAAGTGTGCGTCGGCTTTTGAAGCATTGAAACATAGATTGACTACCGCTCCTATTCTGACAGTGCCAGATGGTTCCGGAGGACTGGTAATTCACAACGACGCATTTGGGAAAGGCTTGGGATGTGTTCTAATGCAGCATGGGAAGGTCATAGCATATACGTCAAGACAATTGAAAACTCATGAGAAGAACTACCTAACTTATGATTTGGAGCTAGCAGCAGTGATTTTTGCTCTGAAGATTTAGAGACACTACTTATTGGGCGAAAGGGTAAAAGTATTTACCGATCACAAAAGCCTAAAATATGTGTTCACAGAGAAAGAGCTCAACGTGAGGCAGCGTAGATGGTTAGAGCTGATGGCTGACTGTGATCTTGATCTAAAATACTATCCGGGGAAAGTTAATGTAGTGTCGGATGCTCTAAGTCAGTTTCCAGCGATACAGATGTTGACTGCACAAAAGGAGATTATAACTGATCTTCAGAGATTCGAATTGGAGATTGTACTACCAGATTCTTCGGGACAGTTGATGCAGTTGTAAGTACAGTCATCCTTGATCGATAACATTAAAGCAGCACAGTCACACGATCCAAGATTGCAAAAGTTTCGAGAACAAGTAGAAGCGGGACTTTGAACAGATTTGTTAATTCATGAAGATGGTTCGTTACGATATAAGAGTCGTTTATGTGTACCTAAAGGGGATGTTCGTGAAGAAGTCATGAAGGAGGCTCATAATTCTGCGTATTCAGTACACCTGAGAGGCACGAAGTTGTATAGAGATTTGCGACAACATTTCTGATGGGAAGGAATAAAAAGGGAGATTGCTCGCTACGTATCGAAGTGCTTGGTATGTCAGCAAGTCAAGGCTGAACATCTAAGGGTTTGTTGCAACCACTTCCGATTCCTCAATGGAAGTGGGAACATATAACCATGGGTTTCGTGACAGCATTACTATGGAGTCCAAAGGGTAATAACGCAGTTTGGGTGATTGTCGATCGATTGACCAAGGCAGCTCATTTTATACCATTCTGTGTTGGTCAGTCGACGGAGGCTTTGGCAGTGCGGTACATGCAAGAGATTGTGAGATTGCATGGAGTGCCCATGAGCATCGTTTCTAATCATGATACTCGATTTCTATCACACTTTTGGAGGAGTCTACAAGAAAGTTTGGGAACTCGGTTGCAGTTTAGCACGGCCTATCATCCTCAGACAGATGGCCAGTTTGAAGAATGATCCAAACCGTTGAAGATATGTTGAGAGCATGCATGTTAGACTTCAAGGGTTCATAGGAGGATCATTTGCACTTAGTGGAGCTTTCATAGAATAACAGTTTTCAAGCGATTATACAAATGGCTCCATTTGAAGCATTATACGGTCGTAAGTGTCGCTCGCCTGTCTTTTGGGACAATGTTGGAGAAAGAAGATTATTGGGACCAGATCTTATTGTGCAAATGGTGGAGTATGTGAACATAATCCAAAATCATATGAAAGTGGCACAAGATCGATAGAAAAGCTGGGCCGATACTGGAAGAAGAGATCTGGAGTTCACAGTTGGTGATCTTGTGTTCTTAAAGATATCACCGACTAGAGGAGTAATCTGATATGGGAGGTATATGCATTTAATTATAGAATATTGTATTATGGTTAAAGTTCTTATGTATGCTCTTTATATTTAAAAATTATATTTTTAAAGGGATACGGGTAATATTTGGAGTGATCAGGTATTATCTGTAAAATCCTATAATATATATAGTATATATTCCTATAACTATAACTGTTATATATATAATATATTATATTAATATATAAATTATTATAATCCCTCTCCCACCTACCCCCCATCCCAATCTCTCTATCTCTCTCCATATATATCTATATCTATATCTATATCTATATCTATATCTATATATATATATATATATATATATATATATATATTAACCTCTTCGCTCTCCCCCCGTATTCATCTCTCTCTCTCTCCATCTTGCCGAACCCTAAACCCACACTTCGTTGTCCCCACTTCGTCGCCGTTCACCCCATCTCCTCATAATAGCATCCTCGTCTTCTCCTCTTCCTCGCCGTCAACACCTCCTTCCTCCTCTTTCTCCAAAGGCTCACTCGAGCCGACCCCCAACGCCAAGGACCCATCACCTCCCTTCTCGCTGTCGACCTCGCAGCCTGACCTCACCACCTCCATCACCTTCCTCGTCTCGTCAGCAATACCAGAGCACCCACACCCCACCGCCACACCTTCTTCTTCTTCTCCCTCTCGTTTCCCGATCACCATCAACCCCCGATGGCTACGACACCTATTCATGGACCGCGTCTCCCCGTCACCTAGTCGCCAACCATCTCTCTCTTCCTCCCTGTCTTCGTTGAACCACATAACCCCAACAACACATCTCTTCTTCTTCTTCTTCTTCTCTCTTTTATCGATCTCCGATCGGTTCTCACTGGAGTTGCACACGTCGCCGAAGATCCAGACGACCCAGTCACTGTCTTCGTCCAGTCCAGTTACCACGTCACGCAGTTGCTCAGTCAGGTCAAGTCTTACGTACGTGGGTTTCGCATCGTGACGTTATTTGGCATTCGGAACGTGATATCCGTATACTCTTCATGAGATTTCGATCGGGCAAGTTCTAAACTTGCAACATGCTATTTTGTTATACCAATATTTATATGATTAATTATAATACATATATTTTACTATTCAGCAAATATTATCGATTTACAGTTTTATATTATCAGTCTGTATCCATACCAATAATGGTTTATCTAGTTGCATGCCGGATCATCACAATATTATCATACTACTATATTAGTTCAGAATTTTATTTATATTGCAATATACCTAGTAACAAACATAAAACGGTTATTATATATACATCATGGGCATTAGTCATGGTTACCATATTTTGGTTACGGTTTTCCATTTGGTATCTATTTTGGTTAATATATATTGTCTGACTTATACATGAGACATTACCAGACCTGTTACTTGGATCATCCACTAATGCCAACAATCCTAACTTGTTGTCCTGACGAACGTGACTTGTTGTCTACATAGACAAGACCTGTACTTGCTTGATCCTGTGTTGGCATTATATTTATATCATCAATACCCGACTTGAACACAAAACCTGGGGTAAGGGAAAATCAATAATGAAACCTGACTTGTAACTCAACAGTTCGATACTTCCAGAGACTGATCAGTCGATACGGGCTTCGGCCCCGAAATGATGCTGCTAACATCATTCATCTGTACATGATACATGTTTTTACTGCTTAGCGGCACATCTCGGATTCATCCCCGAGAGTCTTGACCGTGGTCCCGGGCATGCACGTGATACTATTGAATTACATCGATAATTCCATTTAATTGATTTCAAAGACTTGTAGAATAGATAGCCTGGAAGCATAGACTTTATGATATACATCATATACATATAGCTCATTGTTTTACACCTGTGTTATTTATTTATACTCATGTTTAATCATAGAATCCTATCTTGGTTATTACTATTATTTTAGTATTTATGACGCATTGACGTCTAGATTTTGCATGGCCCAGTTACTTTGAAATTGTCGCAGGAAGATCAGGAGTATTTTAGCAAGCAAGCCGAGCGATGAGGAGCTAAATGTTTAGCTTATTTTATTTCCATAATTGTATTTTATCGATGTGATTCCATAAGGGACGTGATTCAGAGATTATTTTATTGGACCTTGATTCCTTTCCACTATATGCATTTCTTGACTTTTATTTATTGTGACAAATGGACATGTGTGTGTTAGTTTTTATTTACTGTTCTTGATATCTGATTGATAGCTGTAATATGATTATGGAGGAATTATTCCTAACCATAGGTAGCATGGTTGGCTCTGTCACGTGCCGTATTTATGTATTTTGGGAAGCGGGGCGTAACAGATTTCACATAAGTTATGGAGCCTATATATTTTGCAAAGAAAATAGAACGAAAAAACAGAAGACGATAGAATGGTTGGGAATCATCCCGCCATTCTAACCCTTCTACAAAAATAATAAAAATAGGACAAGAACATAACTTTTCTATTTGTTTATTTCTTTACAAATGAGAGCGAGTACAAAAATTTGAGAGAGTTTTTGTAGAGTTTATAGGGTGGAGAATTGTGTTGAAAAGAATGGCATCCACCCTACTTTTATAAAACAAGGAGGTGGTACAAGGGTAATTAAGTAGAACTATTTAAATTTAAAAAAAGATAACCATTCCTCCAAAACAATGGCGGGTTATTTGTAAATATTTTTGTACACAGGATAAGTGTAGACTTGTCATGTTATATATTTTTTCTTATTTTTTTTCATTTTCTAAACAAGACCAGCCCTTAGAGGGCCGGTGCAACTAAACCAATCCTCTAGGGGACCGGACCGAACAAGACCGGCCCCTTAGCGGGCCGGTCCAATACAAACCGTTCCCCTAGTGGGACCAGACCAAGCATGACCGGCCCCGAGAGGGGCCGGTCCAAACCCATGTCAACCCCATCGAGGGGTCAATTAACTCTACTTCCTGGGTACTGGATACCGGAGCAGGATATCATACCTGTAATTCATTACATGCTTTGAGAAACCGTAGAGTTATGAAGGAAGGTGATTTGTCTCTCAGAGTTGCAAACGGAATGAGCGTGGACGCTGAATCCGTAGGAGAATATCGCCTAGGTTTGACAAGTGGGCAGATATTGATTCTATGTAACTGTTTGTATGTACCTAGTTTGACTTGTAATATCATATCAGTGTCCTCACTTTCGAGAGAGGGATATGATTTTACATTCGTAAGCGATGTAGTTCACATCCACCTAAATCAAGTTCTGATTGGGTCCGGTACATTAGATGACGGTATATACGTATTAAGTCAAGCTCAGGTTTTCAATGTCCAAAACACACTTAAAAGAAAGTCTCCAGAATTAAATCAGGCTTTCTTATGGTATTGTAGACTAGGTCACATCAATAAAACACGATTAACTAAGTTACATAAGGAAGGATATTTGAATCCGTTCGAATATCAATCTTATGCTACTTGTGAATCTTGTCTCATGGGAAAGATGACAAAGACTCCGTTTACAGGACACAGAGTAAGAGCGAGCGAGCTCTTGGGACTCATACACAGTGACGTGTGCGGTCCAATGTCTACACATGCGCGAGGTGGTTATTCATACTTCATTACTTTTACAGATGATTTCTCTAGGTATGGATATGTCTTCTTAATGAAGCATAAATTCGAGGCCTTTGAGAAATTCCAAGAATACAAGAATGAAGTGGAAAACCAAACAGGCAAAAGTATCAAGACACTGAGATCTGATCGAGGTGGTGAATACTTAAGTGCCGAGTTCTTGGGTTACTTAAAAGAGAATAGAATTCTCTCTCAGCTTACTCCTCCTTACACACCACAACACAACGGTGTATCGGAGAGACGGAACGAACCCTATTGGATATGGTACGTTCCATGATGAGTAACGCTGAGTTACCGCGATCATTCTAGGGATATGCACTAGAATCAGCTGCATATCTTTTGAACCTAGTTCCAACCAAGACTGTGCCTACCACACCATATCAGATGTGGAGTGGTAAGAAACCCTGTCTTAAGTATCTTAAGACATGGGGATGTCCAGCTTTTGTAAAGAAGCAGCATGCGGACAAACTCGAGGCACGCTCAGTACAGTGTAAGTTTGTGGAATATCCAAAGAACTCCATGGGATATTGTTTCTATTACGCAGAGGAACAAAAGGTCTTTGTTTCTCAACATGCCCGCTTCTTGGAAACTGAATTTTTGGAAAATCAGAAGAGTGGGAGCGCAATAGAACTGGAAGAAATTCCAGAACCACAAGCTATTACTGAAACCTTGGTAGAACAAGAAGGTTCAGGAGAACCAGACATCCCAGCGCCACTCCGCAGGAGTAGTAGGCAGTCTCATCCGCCCAAGAGATACTATGGTTTTCTCATAGACGGGGATAGAGAGGATTGCACTATTGACTATGATGAGCCTACTAGCTTCCAGCAAGCCATTCAGAGCGGTGACTCAGTAAAATGGCTGGATGCAATACGGACCGAAATGGAGTCCATGTACACTAACAAAGTATGGACTTTGGACATTGCTCCAGAAGGGGTAAAACCCGTAGGATGCAAATCGATCTTCAAAAAGAAGATTGGTGTAGATAGACAGGTTGAAACCTATAAGGCTAGACTTGTTGCAAAGGGTTTCCGTCAAAGACCTGGTTTGGACTATGACGAAACCTTTTCTCCAGTGGCTATGCTCAAATCCATTCGGGTCCTTCTTGCTATTGCTGCCTTCCACAATTATGAGATCTGGCAGATGGACGTAAAGACGGCCTTTCTAAATGGTAATTTGGAAGAGTGCGTCTATATGGATCAGCCAGAAGGATTCATTCAGAGTGGGAGCAGCGGTAAAGTATGCAAGTTGCTTAAGTCCATTTATGGACTAAAGAAGGCATCACGGAGTTGGAACATCTGTTTTGATGATGCTGTCAAAGAATTCGACTTTATCAAAAATCCAGATGAATCATGCATATACAGTAAGATTGTAGGGAGAGCTGTAGTATTTCTCGTCTTGTACGTGGATGACATTCTCCTAATAGGAAATGATATTCCTATGTTACAGTCAGTTAAAAGATTCTTATCACAGAAATTCTCCATGAAAGACCTGGGTGATGCCACCTACATTCTGGGGATCCGGATCTATCGTGATAGATCAAAGAGGATGTTGGGACTTTCGCAGTCCAGGTACATAGAAACCATATTGAAGAGATTCAGTATGGATGATTCTAAGCGCGGTAACCTACCGGCTTGTCACGGAATCACCCTCTCCAAAGAGATGTCTCCCAAGACTGATTTGGAAAGAGATCGCATGTAGATTATACCCTACGCTTTTGCGGTAGGCTCTATAATGTATGCGATGTTATGTACCAGACCAGATGTAGCATATGCATTAAGCGTTGTAAGCCGGTATCAGGCAAACCCAGGGGAGAAGCACTGGATAGCAGTAAAAAACATTCTCAAGTACCTGAGAAGGACCGAGGATATGTTCTTGGTATATGGCAGAAAAGACCTCCAGATCGAGGCCTTTGCCGACTCCGGCTTCCAGAGTGACAAGGATGACTCCAAATCCATGTCGGGTTATGTCTTTACCCTCAATGGAGGGACGGTCTGTTGGAAGAGTTCTAAGTAGGAAACCGTTGCTGACTCAACGATGGAAGCGGAGTACATAGCTGCTTGCGATGCCGCAAAAGAAGCTGTCTGAATGAAGAAGTTCCTCACAGAACTTCAGGTGGTTCCTACCAGTGTTGGTCCAATACCTCTGTATTGTGACAACAACGGCGCTATAGCTTTAGCGAAGGAACCCAGGTCCCATCAGAAGTCCAGACACATCTTAAGGCGGTATCACCTGATCAGGGAGATCGTAGATCGCCGGGAGATCGAGATAAAGAGAGTAGAGACAGAGAATAACATTGCTGATCCATTCATAAAGGCCATTCCTCAGACGCAGTTCGAGAGGCTATTCGAGATCATAGGTCTGCGATATGCCAGCTCATGGCCCTAGTGCAAGTGGGAGATTGTTAGTGTATATGCCTTAGGGGCCATTATTGTATCATACTAGATTGTATATTATTTAATGGAAGCTTGGGATATTCACAGTTGTATTGACAGTCTTGCTAAACATGGTAGTATGCTACTTGGTTTTGTCTGCTTTAATATGTTTCTTATAACGTATCGCTTATACATATTAGTAGAGCCCTTAGGATCTTTGCTTGATTACCAGCGTTGTGATGGCAGTCGCACTAGTGGGGGCTGGGTAGTCTATAAGCAACATCCTATACAGGTCCCTGGTCGTTGGATTATCGAGATAGGGCATCGATATTCCAGAGTAGACTAGTGTGTACGCTTCTCATCCCAGTGGGGAGATGGTCTGTCCCACGGCCATCAGTACGTCATACTAGAGATAGTATACATGTGCTCATTGGGTTACAGGTATACCGGACATGACTCACAGGGGAACTGTTGGTTGGTATTATACCCGTCGTCAGTTAACAGTTCCCAGATGACATGAGTACAGCATAGTCCGCAGACTTGAAACTGCTACTTCGCCTCGAGTGTGTCCCACAGTTCTTAGATTGCTACCCTACCACGGTTCAAAGGAGTCGTGCAAACAGGTAGCAGTTGGGTGCAGTCCTGAGCACTTGGAGGCAATGGCGGTTAGACAGGATTCGTCTCTCCCGGTATTGGGAGATAATATCGCGCTGTGTCAGAGAGCCATTACGCAAAGTCCCTGGCCAGGGCAAGCGAGATTTACTGGTAGGTACCAGTAGTTTCTCAGGGTGTAATGGGCTACGCTCCGACATGACTTATACCGCTATTATGGGACTGACGCTTGCCGCCCCCTAAGCTCGATATGCGATAGTCTTAGACGAACAGACCGGACTGTACGGAGATTGTCACATAAGGCTCAGTAGGTGTTCGGATGGGTTTCCTCATCGGCCTTCTTATCGACATCTACCTGGGGACCGTTACGTACAGCTAGTGCCGCTTGCGGTCTGTAGTTAAACCCACTGCCAGCGTAGTGTCGAGTCTTTAGAGTCCCACACAGAGATTTTCCTTGCTCCAAGCGAAACGATATAGAGGTCGTATGGTTTTACGACAAGGGTTCGGACGCATACGTGTTTAAACGCACGTACGACGTTCGGACAGTTTTTACTAGCCGGCTTTGGTTTAAGCCAGATTCTAGTATCGGGTTATTGGATTTATACAGTCTAAAGTTTTTCCATGTTTTCACGGATAGGAGGGGCATTCTCGTAATTTGTTGGGAAGCTTCTAGAAGGATGATGACATGGAGGGTAAGGTGGCATTAGCATTTAATGAATTTGTGACTTACTTAAATGAATCATTCAAGTGAGTTAATGAAGCATTAATTGCTTAATGACTCACTTGATGATTCATTGTATCTATTTAATGAAGCATGATGATAATGCATTTTGATTTTATTCATTTTGATTTTCTTATGCTTCATTATATATTAGAAGTGAGAAGCTTTTTCATTCATTTTTTATCATCACCTTCTCTCTCCTCAAGCTCTCTCATTCTTGAAACCCTAACCCTAACCTCTCATGAGTTGAGATCAAGGGTTAGCTAGACTAATACATCCATAACCTCACTCTATATCCCCTAGGTAGCTTAGATTAGCACTTTGAGCAACCTAGTTATCTCAAGTTAGAGATCAAGCTTGGCATAGGAGCTCTCGGGTGGATCATCTTTGACTCGAGGAGGCCGTTGAGGTGCCGATATTCCAAGGAGCCTACGAGGAGTGGAGGACAGCGATGAAGACCCGAAGGACATGTAACGTGAGGTATAACTTCGAATCCGAGTAGTTAAACCTCTCGTAAATAGTTAGTAATGGTTTAGATACGATTCATGCGCTCAAGTCCGTGTTACGAAGATTTGATAATCGTTTTTCATATATTCCGCCTCCCCGCAAGTTCGTGGAGTGCGTGACATGGACTTACAGTGACGACATTCAAAAGAAGAAGAAAGAGAATGTCGTCAGCGAACAAATCGCTCGGTAAGTCCCAAAAATGAGGGAGAAATAGAATAGACAGAGAGAGTGTGTAACTTTTAAAGTTGTATTATATTGTTAACGCTGTTATTTGCAGCTTGGTACAGAAGAGGCCAGTGTATACGAAAGGAGTCTTACTAGACCAGATCCTACGATATCAAGAGTACAAGGCTCTGTCGATAATACCCGGAACAACGGCAATTGAATTCAGGTTAGATGTCTTTATGGTTGTTGTCTCGTGCCACTTCTAACACCTTCCGTACCAATCTACCCCTTAAACTCCGCGATGTCTTGATTATATTGATGTATTGTTTGCATTGTATATTGAATATAGACGGATGACTTGCTGAAACCATGATATCATTAAATGGAATCATGTAGATGGATGTATATCCATGGTTCGGTTCAGTCAATATAGATTGATTAAATTGAACAGATTGAATATATAGCTTCATGGATTCATGTTGAATTGTAGTTTGTACTTGATTCATATTCAAGTCAGATTATTTATATCGAGACTCAGTCTGAGTCAGACAATTAGAAAAGAAATTGAATCCTGAATTATATTTTGGTGCTATCGGTAACCGCTGCACATGGACGGCAGAATTTGTGTCTTTTTCAAAGACGATTACCGTGTTGATAACACTGTTTGGTAAGTTGTCTACCTTAAATAGGAAAGCACCCATATCTCTGGCTCCGTGAGGCTCAAGAGACTGGTCCCGCTTAAACCTATGCTTACTAGGGTCCTTATTGTAATTTAGTACAACTTGAGGGGCTTTTATATAAAAATAATTTTGTATAATTTTCAAAATACACCTCAGGTATTTTATTATCGTCTTTAAAGTTTTCATTGATGTATATTTTATCATTGTTACATTTCTAGTGATTAAAACACATTTTTCATAATATATGGTATTTATTTGTAATATTAGAATTGTATGGTATTTTCTTGTAAATGAGATATTTTTCTTGAATTTTGGAAATGTGAAATATTATAAATATTAAAAATAGATATTTTGATATTAATCACATATATATTTATTTATTAAAAATATAAGTTTTATTTATAATAGAAATCACATTTTCTAAACAAAATTGTATTTTAAATCTTTCAAGACCGTATGCTCCTTCCGGAGGTCTGCATCTCGCACTACAAAACCCGAGGATGTGCGATAATCCGCACCATCCCAAAAGGGTTCCCCGAAATGGGTTGTAGCAGCACATTGCAAAGATTTGTTAAAAATACACATTTTGTAGAAAAATGTTTTTATAAGTCGGAGGTAGTTATGTGTAAAATCGTATTTTTTCCAAACGTATATTCCCAAATTCCATCGTGCTATGTTACATATGACTGTTGTGAGGAGGTAGGTCATTACCTCGTGAGTTTTCTAAAGCTAACATGGTTAAAAGGTATAACATGTCGATATGAAACATAGAGGTATTTTAATGTAAAAGTGGAATAAAACTTGCTATGGTTATCATTTTAATATCAAACTTGTTCTATTATCTTAGTTAATAAGTATTAAACAATATATCAAAAGTTGTAGGTTTATTATTAAGAAAATATTGTATTTTTGAAAGAAAAGAGAATCGGAAGCCGGATAACTCCTCTTCCGACACGTTTTAAAAATTAAAAATTTGAGAATAGAAAAAGAGATAGACAAGGGGGACTTACAGGATTAGGGTCAAGAGAAGAGGAAGAGGAATATTGGGGAAGAACTGGTGCGTCGTTTCGTCGCCGGAAACTTCTCGGATTGTCGTCGGAAGTTCGTCGGAGCTTCGCCCTTTGTTAACTCCAGTTGCACACAAAAAGTCTTAGAAATTTTCTTGAGAGTTTGGGGAGGGATTTGGGAGTGGGGAGGAGTGATTTGAGGGGTGGTATTTATATGAAAAACTAGAGTTTAGGTAGTGAAAAGGTGTATTAAAAATTTGTATTAAAATGGATTAAATGGGGGTATTTTAATTCTCTGCTTAATTGCAGAGAATTTAAACAGTGCAGGGGGAGTGGGATAGTCCAAAGATTGCAGTAGAAAGAAGAAAATCATGGTTTCATCCGAGATTACCCGGCGGCGCCAGCCGAGTCAGCCGCACCGCCGGCCCGAGTCGGCCAAGTCGGGGTCCATCTTCTTGCCATGTGTCCCCGACGCTTGGCCTTGACTTATGGACCCATTTGTTTTATGTGTGACTTATCCTATTACGTGTAGTGCATGTGTAGACTCTTGGGGTTCTAAAAGATCAAAAGAAATTTAATTAAAAAAAATATGTGGTTGATGGGATTTAAACTCTGGTGCTTTGGTCTAGTAGTGCAAGGTCTTACCAATGAGCTACAAGCTCCTTCTTGCTGTTCAAAAGCAAATCAAACTTATAACTTATGCTCAGGCTCAAGTACTCTTTTCAGAAAGTTTAGGGTTGTTACATTCTACCCTCAAAAAAATTTCGTCCTCGAAATTTGTAAAAGGAAAGTGTAACGGATTCAAGAAAAGTTTGGTGATAGAACTATTGATAGTGTATGAAAAATATGTGAGAGAATGAAAGAATGCGAGAGATTTGAAAAGAGTTGAGAAAATTACCAGTTTTACCTTGGTCTATGGCCTCTGCTTCTTCGGCCGCTAAAAGGAAAGCTCAACGCCGTGGTGCATTCCTCCTAACTGGAGGCACATTTCTCTGTCTTTGGGGCATGTTTTTCTCCTCTCGAGGCATGTTCCTCAGTACCTGATGGAATTAGTGATTAGGCTGTGCAGGTAGTGGAGCTGGGAGTGCAAGACGAGGTGCAGGAGCCTGGATAGCTGGCCGCTGTGGGTAGTTGGTGGGTGTGTGAACTGGGTTGCGTTTATAAGGACAGTTTCCAATTTCGTGATTGGATGCGCCACAAACTACGCATTGGCCTTTTGTGCGCCTACAGTCCTTCTACAAGTGTCCTTCCCTCTTGCAATAGAAGAAAAAGTCGGGACGTGGCTGGTTATTGATTTCTTCCAATCTCCTGGGTTCAACAAGTGGCCTTGAAAAGGCTCCTCCTTCTATCTGAGTGGCAGGACACTTCACTCCGGCAGTTTGAGATCTGCCCTTCCTCTTCACTACTGCCTCGTATTTTCGGGCAGCATTCAAAGCCAAATCATCGGTTGGGAAATCCGCTGTAGCTAATGCAGCTTGGATTTCCGCGTCCAACCCTTGCTAAAATTTTCTAGCCCTGATTTCAGCAGTCGGTATGAGATGGGCTGCAAACCTGCTGAGCATGGTGAACTTTGCGTCATATTCATCTACTGACTTGGTCCACATTGAACTTTGTTGCAGATGGATGAACTGTTGTTCCATATCAAAGTGGGCAGTCTCAGGGAAGTACTTTGCATCGAACATGTCACGGAAAGTCTTCCATTCGATGGGTTGATCAAGACGGCTTTCTTCCGCCTTCCACCAAACCCGTGCATTGTCCATGAGCTACAACTTCGCTACACAAACCCAAGCTATCTCTGGCACTTGTGTCGCTGCCAGATCATTTTCGATACTTTGAGCCCATTCCTCAGCTTCTAGAGGGCTCTCTTTTCCCGAAAAGTTCTTAGGGTGCAGTGCCCGAAATTGCTTCACTCCGGGTACTTCCGCTTCTGGACGGTTCAAGAGAATAGTAGTCTGCTGCTGCCGTCCTTCCAGGAGGCTGCGGATCGCCTCAAGCAATACCGTCTGCTCATTGATCGGTGCAGCTATGGCATGTGTAATTGGTAGTGGTGGTGGAGTGTTGTTGACATTCGTGCTGGTGTTGTTTGAGGAATCCATAACCTTGAAAGAAAAATTTGTTTTAGGATAGATTCAAAGTATATGAAATGATAAGATTCAAGGAATATAAATTGTAAATAATGTTTTCAGTTGCTGGTTCTTATGTTATATTGCTTAGGTTGTCCATGCAGAGCTAAACTGCATGGTAGGGTTCCATACAGCTCTGGCCTGCATGAGCCACCAACAAAACCTGTCATGCCCCGCTTCCCAGTATACGGGCAGAGGACGCGATGAGGCCGCTACGTATTTACTCTGAAGTAAACACGCTAAGCGTATCTAAGCAATATAAGTAAAATGCACAAGAGACAGAGACAATAGATATATATATATTGAACATCAACTTTATTTATTAACATTCTTTGTACAATACATCTGAAAAGTAAATACATGGAATGGAAAGTAATACCTAAACAGTGGCATAACAGGAATGGAAAATACAGAATGTAAATGTGTACAAGTAACTAGAGCTCCGGGTCGAAAGCTAGCTGGTCCAAATCCTCGCCGGTGGGCTCGATCTTCAGTTAATCATCTGACGATATTCCAAAGAAGAAGAAAGAGAATGTCGTCAGCGAACAAATCGCTCGGTAAGTTCCAAAGATGAGGGGGAAATAGAATAGACAGAGAGAGTGTGTAATTTTTAAAGTTGTATTATATTGTTAACGCTGTTGTTTGCAGCTTGGTACAGAAGAGGCCAGTGTATACGAGAGGAGTCTCACTAGACCAGAGACTACGATATCAAGAGTATAAGGCTCTGTCGATAATACCCGGAATAACGGCGATTGAATTCAGGTTAGGTGTCCTTATGGTTGCTGTCTCGTGCCACTTTTAACACCTTCCGTACCAATCTACCCCTTAAACCCCGCGATGTCTTGATTATATTGATGTATTGTTTGCATTGTATATTGAATATTGACGGATGACTTACTGAAACCTTGATATCAGTAAATGGATGCAACTGGAGAATCATGTCGATGGATGTATATCCATGATTCGGTTCGGTCAATATAGATTGGTTGGATTGAACAGATTTAATATATAGCTTCATGGATTCATGTAGAATTGTAGTTTGTACTTGAATCATATTCAAGTCAGATTAATTATATCGAGACTCGGTCTGAGTCAGACAAATAGAAAAGAAATCGAATCCTGAATTATGTATTGGTGTTATCGGTAACCGCTGCTCATGAACAGCAGGATTTGTGTCATTTTCAAAGACGGTTACCGTGTTGATAACACGGTTTGTTAAGTTGTCTACCTTAAATAGAAAAGCACCCATATCTCCGGCTCCCTGAGGCTCAAAAGACTGGTCCCGCTTAAACCTATGCTTACTAGGGTCCTTATTGTAATTTTGTATAATTTGAGGGGCTTTTATGTAAAAATAATTTTGTATAATTTTCAAAATACACCTCAAGTATTTTATTATCGTCTTTAAAGTTTTTATTGATGTATATTTTATCATTGTGACATTTCTATTGAATAAAACTTATTTTTCATAATATATGGTATTTATTTGTAATATTGGAATTGTATGGTATTTTCTTGTAAATGAGATGTTTTTCTTGAATTTTGGAAATGTGGAATATTATAAATATTAAAAATAGATATTTTGATATTAATTACATATATATTTATTTATTAAAAATATAAGTTTTATTTATAATAGAAATCACATTTTCTAAAGAAAATTGTATTTTAAATCTTTCGAGACAGTATGCTCCTTGCGGAGATCTGCATCTTGCACTACTAAGCCTGAGGATGTGCGATAATCCGCACCATCCCAATCGGGTTCCCCGAAATGGGTTATAGCTGCACATTGTAAAGATTTGTTAAAAATACACATCTTGTAGAAAAAGGTTTTTATATGTCGGAGATAGTTATGTGTAAAATCGTATTCTTTCCAAACCTATATTCCCAAATTCCATCGTTCTATGTTACATATGAGTGTTGTGAGGAGATTGGTCATTAACTCGTGAGTTTTTTAAAGCTAGCATGGTTAAAAGGTATAACATGTCGATATGAAATATAGAGGTATTTTAATGTGAAAGTGGAATAAAACTTGCTATGGCTATCATTTCAATGTCAAACTTATTCTATTGTCTTAGTTAATGAGTATTAAACAATATATCAAAAGTTGTAGGTTTGTTATTAAGAAAATGTTGTATTTTTGAAAGAAAAGAGAATCGGAAGCCGGATAACTCCGCTTCCAACACGTTTTAAGAATTAAAAATTTGAGAAAAGCAAAAGAGATAGAGAAGGGGGGCTTATAGGATTAGGGTCATGAAAAGAGGAAAAGGAAGATTGGAGAAGCACCAGTGCGTCGTTTCGTCGCCGGAAACTCCTCGGATTGTCGTCGGAAGTTCGTCGGAGCTTCGTTCTTTGTTAACTCCACTTGCACACAAAATGTCTTGGGAATTTTCTTGAGAGTTTGGGTAGGTATTTGGGAGTGAGGAGGGGTGATTTGAGGGGTGGTATTTATAAGAAAAACTAGGGTTTAGGGTAGTGAAAATGTGTATTAAAAATTTGTATTAAAATGGATTAAATAGGGGTATTTTAGTTCTCTAGTTAATTGCAGGGAATTTAAACAGTGCAGGGGGAGTGCGGTAGTCCAAAGGTTGCAGTAGAAAGAAGAAAATCGGGGTTTCGGCTGAGTTGACCCGGCAGCGCCGGCCGAGTCAGCCGCTCCGCCGGCCCGAGTCGGGGTCCATCTTCTTGCCACGTGTCCCCGACGCTTGGACTTGACTCGTGGACCCATTTTTTTATGTGTGACTTACCCTATTACATGTAGTGCACGTGTAGACTCTTGGGCTTCTAAAAGATTAAAAAAAAATTAATTTAAAAAAATGTGTGGTTGATGGGATTTGAACTTTGGTGCTTTGGTTCAGCGGTGCAAGGTCTTACCAATGAGCTGCAAGCTCTTTCTTGCTGTTCAAAAGCAAATAAAACTTATAACTTGTGCTCAGACTCAAGTACCCATTTCTGTATTTTTGAAAAAATTGTATAGAAAGTTTAGGGTTATTACAGGTCTTGCATGACCGTCCTGTTGAAAGGGGTCGAAATAAGTTTACCGGCCGTTAAAAGGGCCGGAAAGGTTGTTCACCGGTCTGACCGGAATAAGTTGGCCGACCGTTGAAAGGACCAGAAAGGTTGTTGACCAGTTCGACCGGAATAAGTTGACCGACCATTGAAAGGGAAGAGAAGGTTGTTGACCGGTCCGAACGGAATAAGTTTTGGGCCGATCTTAAAGTAGACCATCCCGAAGAATGATTCAGAAACAGCGGTCGATGAATTCAACCCCAAGCATCTTCTGAAACCTGTATGTTTGATACTCGAATGTAAATTGTAAAAGTTAAAAAGAGCTCCACCATTACAGAATTAGTATTTAGAGATTTCGACTCCAATCCTTTTCTGATGTCTACAAATATCGCACACACTTGGACCGGCATGCGCAATTTGATTTTACACAGGCGAGACCAAGCGTAAATGTAAATTGGTGTTGAAAGGTCTTTGTTGCCGAATGTCAAAGTAGTAGAGTACGTCTTTGGGTTGTCCAGAAAGATGATACCTCCATCCCGCAATTGAGTATAAAATTTTGAAAATGATATATGTGGCGTTTATATAGCCATTTGGTTAATAAACCCCCTTTGATAAAAGCATAATTTGAAAGTGGCATATATATAGCCGTTGCCAAATAAAGGTGAAAAGATAGTCGTTGTTGTTGAGCCTCTGTTTGTGAAGCCATGTTGATAGTTGTCTTTAATCAAGCACCTTTATGAATGTAGTGTAGGTAACACTATTAAAAATTGAGCGACGTTGAAATGAGGCGTAGATAGCGCCGTTGAAAATGAGGCGTAGATAGTGTCGTTGAAAATGAAGCACTTGTTGTAAATGTGGCGTAAATAGTGCCATTGAAAATGAGGCGTAGATAACGCCATTGAAAATGAAGCACTTGTTATAAATGCGGTATAATTATTTGAGTGGGTAAAGCCCCCATTTCTTTTAGAAAGAAGAGGCATAAGAGACTCAGGTTTATACTCGTAGAGCTTGGAGCATGCTTTGAAGCCGATTAAGCACAGTATCTTTTCAGAAATTTTGCATTGATTGTAAAAGGCGAATATTCTCCGTCTGGTGAAATAATCATGTAAGCCCTACTAGAGTAGACTTCTTGTACAATGAAAGGTCCTTCCCATTTTGGTTCGAACTTACTTCTAGTTTTGTGGGTGACAATGATAGGGCGTACCAAGAATAATACCAGATCTCCTATCTTGAAATATCTGTAGTTGACTTTCTTGTCGAAGGCTCTAGAAATCCATGCTTAGTACATTTCAAGTGCTTGTTTTGCATGAAGATGTTTTTCTTCCAATTGATCCAATTCTTCTAATCGGGTGATTGTGATTTGATCATCGGTGAGTCCTTGGTGAATTGCTACTCGATATGAGGGAACTTGAATTTCCAATGATAAAACTGTTTCGCCACCAAAGACCAAGGCATAAAGAGTAGCCCATGTTGGTGTGCGAATAGTTGTGCGGTAAGCCCAGAGGCTTTCTAGTAACTTTTCGTGCCATTCTCGCTTGTTGCGGGCAACTGTCTTTTTTATTAACTTGCAGAGAGTTTTGTTGAAAGCTTCTATGAGACTATTGGCAACCACATTGTAGGCTGATGAAAAATGATGATTGATGTGAAATTTTATGCACAATCTCCCCCCTTCTCTGTTCTTGAATGGAGTTCCGTTGTCAGAAATTATCTTTGCCGGTATACCGAAACGGTAAATCAAGTGAGCACGAATGAAATGAGCAACGTGTTCACCCTTAACCTCCTTCAAAGGAATAGCTTCGGCCCACTTGGAGAAATAGTCCGTAGTCGCTAGAATGTAAGCGTGATCCTTAGATGAAAGTGGTTGAATGGGGCCTATAATGTCCATCAGCCATGCGTCGAATGGCCAAGACATATTGCTCGTATGAAGAGGTTCTAGGGGTTGATGTATAAAATTTGCATAAATTTGGCAATCATGATATCGTTTGGAGAATTGCATCACATCTTGTACCATTGTAGGCCAATAATATCCAAGGTGTTTGAGTTGTTGATAGATACTTTGACCGGACTAATGGGCACCACATACACCAGCGTAGCGTGTACTTCTTTAAGAGCGACTTTTGCTTCATTTGGAGATAAACACCGAAGAAGGAAGCTGTCGAATGATCTTCTGAAAAAATTCCTTCGATGCATGTGTAGTGTATGGCGCGTCTCCTTAACTGTTGTTTTCTTGATAGCTTGAAGGGAGAATCCCATGATTGATATAGTCGAGGAAAGGTCTTCTCCAATCTTCATCTTGTTCGACATAAGCGGAAACCACTGCCGATGTTAATAATTCTGATGGGGAATCCTTTATAAGTGTAGAAGAAAATATCCGGCAATTTTCAACTTTTATATTGAGAATCACATCCGTAGGTGTAGCGAAAGAGGCTGCAAGACTTGCTAGAGCGTCGTCCTAATGATTGTAAGAGCGAGGAACGAATTCAATCTTTATCTCTTGGAAACGCTGCTTCAATTGTTGTGCTTTGAAGAAGTACGTGACCAATTCTTCTTTTTTGTCAGCATAGAACCCGTTCAATTGATTGATAAATAATTGTGAGTCCCCATAGACCAATAGAGAATCGATGCACAATTCGAGCGCCAACTCGAGCCCGATGATGAAAGCTTCGCATTCGGCCTAATTGTTTGATAATGTTAATGTCAATATGAACGAATAAGGTAGAACTTCTCCATTTGGGGTTACAAAGATTACTCCAACCCTCGCACCAATTCGTCGACTGGTTCCGTCAAAATACATAGTACATGAAGGAGATGTAAATATTTTCATAACCTTATCTTCGGGAAGATTGTTGCTAATAATTTCGTCACCGGGTAATGCATGAGCATCCAGAAAGTCTGCGAGTGCTTGATCTTTAACTGCTTTTTAGGATATGTAAACAATATCTAATTGTGTCAGGAACATCACCTATTTTGCTAGTCGACCGGAGAATACCAACTTTCCCAAGATGTGCTTCAACGGGTCTACTCGAGAAATCAGATGGATGGTATGTTCTAACATATAGTGCCTGAGCTTTTGGCATGGAAATATCAATGCAAAGCAAACTTTCTCCATATCTGAGTAGTTGTGTTCAGCCCAACCAGAGTATGATTGAGATAATGCAATGCCGCCTCTTTTTCTTCATCGTTAACTTAGGCAAGAAGAGCACCCAAAGATGTTGGCAAAGCGGCGACATAAAGTATCAAAAGATGTCCTTTGATAGGGACTCCTAGAACTGGAGGATGTGTCAAGTAGTTCTTGATGTTGTCAAATGCATTCTAGCAGGACTGATCCCATTCGAAACCGGTATCTTTCTTCAGGAGCTTTGAGAATGGTTGACATCTCTCGGCTAAGTTGGCAATGAATCGGCAAATATATGCAAGATGTCCCTGAAGACTCTTTATTTCATGCAAATTACGAGGCGGCGGCATGTCAATAATAACTTTAATCTTGTTCGGATCGATTTCTATGACATGCTCACGAACCACGAATCCTAAAAATTTCACAAAAAAGACACAAAAGCACATTTTGCAGGGTTCATCTTCAATTGGTGTATTCTTAAGTATTCAAAAACCGTTGATAAATCTTGCAAATGTTGCCGTCGATCTTTAGTCTTCAGTACCAAATCATCGGCATAACATTGTACCTTATCATGCAGAATTTGTTAAAAATCCTTGTCATTGCTCGCTGATAGGTCACGTCGGCATTCTTCAAACCAAATGGCATGACTTTGTAACAATAAATTCCTTTTGGTGTCTGAAAAGCAGTTAACTCTTCGTCTTCTGAAGCCATGAGTATTTGATTTTAACCAGAGTAACCATCCATGAAACAGATGGTCTGATGCCCTACTGTAGAATCGATCATCAAATCTGAGATAGGAAGAGGAAATTTGTCCTTTAGGCATGCTTTGTTCAAATCCCGAAAATCAATGCAAATACGAATCTGTTCATTCTTTTTCTTTACTGGGACTATATTAGCCAACTTGGTCAGAAATTTGACTTCTCGTATGAAATCTACTGCCAGAAGTTTATCTACTTTGGCAATGATCTGAGGTAAAAGTTCTGAACGAAAACATCGTTAAGATGTTTTATTGGAGGAATATCTTCGGAAACTGCTAAACAGTGTATTGCGACGTTCTGATCAAGACCAGGAATTTCTTTATAGTTCCAAGCAAAGATATCTTTGTTTCCTGATAAGAATAACTTATATTCGTCCTTCTCTTCATTACTTAAAAGTGTGCAGATGAACGTAGTACGAGGCTTTTCTGGAGTACCAAAATTAACTTCTTCCAATTCATTGATTGTAGCTTGTCCTCTGTCTTCCAATTAACAAGGGGCAGGCTAAAGATTAACCGACTCTTAAGGCATTATAGAAGCCCCTTTGTTGTTATGATAGGGTATTGTTGAGGGTGACGATAATTTTGTCGAGGAAGACTTCGCTGATGATGACATGAATGAGGAGTCTTTTGACAAGTCAGCTTCACGGGAAACAAATATCATATGGATGGAATATTCTTACTTTTGTAACTCCTTGATGAATGTTAAATCAATCTCTCCTTCTTTAATTAGGTTTAGGACTAATCCTTTGAAGACAAAACAACGTTGTATATTATATCCATGAATGCGAAGATATTCGTAGTATCGATGGTCGGGTCTTTCATTCAGCAAGAGGGGTGGAGGTAACTAAACTAACTTCATCTCGAGCAATTTTTTGAGGACATCTCTCGGTAATTTGTAGGGCATGGGGGAATACAAGTCTTCCTTCATCCTATTTCCTTTATCGTGGGAGATTTGAGTGGAGGCCAAGGACTCCTTGCGGTTCATGTTGTTGCGATGGAATGTTTGGTTCCGGACATTCTTTGAAGTGGAAGAAGCGGCTTTGGCCTTCTTCATGGTAAACTTTGAGATGATTAGGAGAAATCGTCCTCACTATTTTGCGCAGCATCCAGAAGGGGTACTTGTGCGGGTATGACCGGAGTAGGAATTGGAGTAGGACTCGCGATCTCTTGTTTTTGAGTCTTCACAGCCACGTTATCAAATGGAATATGAATTGTTATGGAACCAATTTCAATGGTGATGGAAACCTTTGGAACATTATTTCTTTTACAGTTCACGGTATTTGCCATTATCACATTTTATAGAAAAGATGATTAAAAATTAATAAAAGGCAAAAACAGTGAAATAAAATGCTTAATTATATTTTATATAAAAAATAAAAAATAATCCTTTTCAAAGATGGAGGGAAAACTCTCTCTCACTGTGGTCGCCAAAATCTAACTGTGGCGAGCTGGCATCTTTCGACGGTCGGGTCACATGGGAATCTGGGTATTCCCCTATTTCCTGCTCAGACTTGTATCAATTCTCGATAACGAGCACACCCGAAGAAGATGCATCAACATGCTTATTCCTCGCTCGAGTCACATGGGAATCCGGGTATTCCCCTATTTCCTGCTCAGACTTATAACAGTTATAAGGTAGAGCGGAACTAACGTTTCCTAGCTCAATATAACAAGCGGGTTCGGTCAATACATCAATATTATTATCTTGATTAAGGCGTGTCATGGTTGCTACTTGGAGAGAGAGAAGAAAACATTTTAGCGTATGCTCTTGGAAGATTAGATTGGTTATTATTTTATCTAATCAGGATGGCTCCCACTGTTTTTATCAAATCTTTCTTCAAACCCTAAAAGGTAATACTAGCCGGGATTAATTACACCCTACAAGTTCGCCAATCGTTCAGCCAAGCAGGTATTGGTACTCCGAGTGAGTCTTCCCATGCTTTCGCATGGAACTAATTGAATAATCGTGTTTCCGTAGGGGCGTAACCCCGTTAACACCTTTCTTAGACACCTACTTGATCACCTAATTGTAAAGTGGAAAACTCTCTCAGGAGTAACTCTTACTCGCAGTGGGTATCAGGATCCAACTATCTCATAGATGGTATGCAATCTCATTGCAAATTTCAACACTTGAAATTCCCAATAATGTTTTTGCCCCTAGCGTTCCATGACCTTGACAGAGGCCAACAAACCATAGTCCTCTAGTCAAGTTCAACCCATTCATTTCTTGATTGAATTAAACCCACCGGCATGATCCTTGACGGAGGCCAACAAAGTCGCACGACTATTCTAATCCAATCGCATCATATGGTTGCAGATAAGCACTGAATTAGCTACCGCATATCATGCCTTGTCGGAGGCAAACAAACGTAGCATGAATACTAAAATAGTCCTTATCTGAAATGACGGAGGGCTACGACATGTTTTTAAGAAAACCTTTTGTGTAATGAACGTGATATCGTTGTAGAATTGAGTGATTTGAAAAGGAGTGGTTTAAGCTCCGCTCTTTAAAATCGAATAGTTTTCAAAACAAACCGAGTGGCCTGTAGCATTTGCTAGTTTTTGCTAAAGAGGTCATTCCAGGTAAAAGGATCTCGGCCCTTTCCTCATCGAATGAGGTGCTGGATATTCATAAAGAATACCACTATGCAAATCAAGAACTAGAGCTACCTTTTTGAAAATTTGATTCTACAACATCTTTAGGTTTCTTTCCTCTTCATTAATCTCATTAATGAAGTCCCATCATTTATGTTTCCTAAACATCACAGAAGAAACGAAAATAGAACGTACGCTTATGCCATCCGCATTCGCGATGGGGTCCCGTCATGCACCCTTAGGTTACTTAACTAACGGCAGAGCGGGGGCAGGACTAGCACGGATGCAAAACATAAGCAACGTTTATTATATATCATATATAAAATATAAAGTATTCGTATCACACAGTTATATGATCTCATCACAGAACATTGCAGCAGAAGTCAACATATGAAATATAGGATATATTAGGAGGTCCGTGTTTTAAGTCAAGCCAGTAAAAAACACGGATTCTACGGTCGTGATGAATAGCCAAACCCACATTCATGGACCACTATTAGAGCAGCAAGCAACCATGCCAATTCTAGAGTTAGGAGACCCGGTCTCGACTCCTCAAAATGGTCTCCCACTGGACTCTAGAACCCAGTTACTTGTGCTCCCCACCTTGGGTCTATCCTAATGCGGAAAAGTAAATAATATACATCAATGGTGACATCATCCTCAACCCGGAAGTGTCCCAATAAAAGAATATTATATAAAAAAATTTACATGAATGAAAATAAAAAACTCTCATCTCACGCAAAAACCCTCGGCTATTCAAACACGACGATCTAATATATCATATCATAGCAACATATAACATCGCATGTCATCAACGTAAGTAAATATACGTATCCCAATTTTCGTTGACGTATAGCAATGAAACCAGCGATACACCATATATTACACTTACGGTCGCAGAAAAGAAATGAAAACTACAATAATTAGAATCCGCAACCACCTTAGACATCATAAACCCGGAATATCTCATACTCCGGATTTCATGTCGAACACTATAAACCCGGCATTTTAGTCTCAAATTGAAAACACTTTTCAATAACTAGTCGGGCAATTCAACAAGATTTCTAACAAACGATCGAATACTTGTCGGAAACATTAGTAGACGGCCGCACCCACGATGCCGTCGACGAAGCGCACTTAGGCGGAACAACGCGGCCGCGAGCACCCAAACGATGCTTTTAGCAATGGGGTTCTCCTACAGTCACTTAGTCGGGACTATGGGGCATGGCTATCTAGTAGTGTTACCTGGCGAGTGTTCGCGTACTATACGAGATTGCGACGGAGTTTTGATCCGATTCGAAACTCCATGGAAATCTATCGAATGAGACTAAATTGCTAGATTTACAAAACACTAACTAGTTTTCACAAAGCTAATTATTGTGGATTCTAAATATTGTATCACATATCACAGATATATTAGACGATGTTAAACATTTCAATCGAATTATCGAACACCCATAATTCCCAGAGAGCTCAACACTTGAGACTCACTAAAAATACCCAGAAAATGCAAAATCCCAAAATGGAGCAGCACAAGAAAACTCATCCCATAACTCTATGAAAGTGCGGCGGAACCGCGGCCAAACAGGGGTTTGGGACGCAGTTCCGCGGCGGTTCAATGGAGTCGTGGCTACGAATTTCTTGGGGCTCCATTATTTAACCTGCACAATTTTCTGCATATTTTTAATTTCAAAAATTCCAACTTTTGAAAAAATTTCCAAAAACTATGAAACTTGGGTTTTGAAAACTCGATCGAACATTTTAACTTCTCCTAGATCACTCCTAATACTCTAGTTTGGCTCTGATACCATGAAAGTTTACCTTAACACCACTACTAGGTTTTTGGAAGAATCAAGTATACAATTTTAAAAAATCTAGTGTGCTATTGCATGCTATCCTAGAATCGAACTAGAAAATTAGGGTTTCTATACATGTAAACAAGCTTTACACTAAGTGAATAGAGAATACAACCTTTGTAGACCGGATCTTCATTTCTAAAGCTCCAAGTAAGTAGTGGTCCCTAAAACTCTTCGTAGGATCCACTTGGTGAAAAGAACGAGCTTGCTTAAGGATCTTCGAGGCCGAAGATGATCTACGTTGTAAGTCGATGTCGTGCACCCCTCGTGTTCACGGGGAGGCGAAATTTGCAAAAAATGGTTTTTACGAGCTTCGCAACACTGATTAGAACCAAGGATCGTCCATAAACCCTATCTAGCAAATTACTTGAGGTTTAACTACTCGGATATAAAGTTATACCTCACGATACATGTCCTTCGGGTCTTCATCGCTGTCCACCTCATCGTCGTAGGCTCCAAGGATCGATTCGAATCGTAGCTTCCTTATCGGCTTCCTCGAGTCAAAGACGATCCACCCGAGAGTCTATAGTCCGAGCTCCAACCTCAAATCCGAGATAACTAGGGCAACAAGCTTGCTAAACTTGATGGCTTAGGAAATGTAGAGAATGAAGATGGATTTATTTGTCCCTTGAAACCCCAGTTTACTCAACTCATGAGACCTTAAGTATTTTTGTTGAAAGGAAGAAGAAGAGAGCTAACATGAGGAAAGAAAAATGGTTTTTGATAATAATAATAGAAAATGTGATGGCTCACTTGATATGACTACAAGCATGGCAAGAAAATATGTCACCTAAAATATCTAGTGCCACATAATATCTCACAAGAAATATCTAATCAAGTGGTCAAACCAAGTCAAGTGGTCAAACCAAGTCAAGTAGTCAATACAAGTAGCCATGCCACAATTATCATTTACAAATATAACAAATACATTCCTCCACCTTATAATTGTTTTAATCAAGTCAATGGTCAAAACTCTAATGAGGTGTCTCATTCTATGCTCCTCTCATCCGTATATACATACCCACATCCGTGTTCCGAGAAACACGAATACAAAGAGACGAAACTGATCCATCAATATAATATTAGGATCCGGCTTAAACCAAAGCCCACTAGTATTATCCGCCCGAACATCATACGTGCACAAGTGTATGTAAGTGATCGAAACCCTGCCGTAAAACCATACGGCCTCTACACCTTTTGCCCGGTGCAGGGAAACTCTCTATGTGGGACTCTAAAGACTCTACACTATGCTGGCAGTGGGTTTAACCACAGACCGCAAGTGGTACTAGCTGCACGTAACGGTCCCCAGATAGATGTCGATAAGAAGACTGATGAGGAAAACCCATCCGAACTCCTACTGAGCCTAAATGTGGCAATCTCCGTACAGTCCGGTCTGTTAGTCTAAGAGTATCGTATATCGGGCCTAGGGGGTGGTAATCGTCAGACCCCTAATAGTGTAATAAGTCATGCCAGAGTGTAGCCCAAAACACCCTGAGAAACTACTAGAATACCTACCAGTAAATCTCGCTTGCCCTGGCCAGGGACTTTGTGTAATGGCTCTCCGAACAAAGCACAATATCAACCCCCAATACCGAGAGAGACGAATCCTATCTAACCGCCACTACCTCCAAGTGCTTCAGGACTGCACCCAACTACTATCTGTTTGCACGACTCGTTTGAGCTGTGGTAGGGTAGTAATCAAAGTACAGTGGAAACACACTCGAGGAGAAGTAGCATTGTCAAGTCGACGGACTAAGCTGTACTCATGTCACCTGGGAACTGCTACCCGACGATAGGTATAATACCAACCAACAGTTCCCGACGAGTCCTGTCCAGTGTACTCGTAACCTAACGAGCACCTGCATACTATCTCCAGTACGACGTAGTAATGGATGTGGGACATACCATCTCCCCTGCTAGGATGAGAAGCGTATACACTAGTCTACTCCGGAGTATCGATGCCCCGTCTCGATAATCCTACGACTAGGGACCTGTATAAGGATGTGCTTGTAGATTACCCAGCCCCCACTAGTGTGACTGCCATCACAACACTGGTAATCAAGCAAAGATCCTAAGGGTTCTACTAATATGTATAAGCGATATGCTAAGAAAACACATGAACATATTGAGGTAGAGACAAACCAGGTAGCATACTACCATTTTGAGCAAGACTGCTACTATATCCGTATATATCCCAAGCTCCCATTAAGTAATATACAATCTAGTATGATACAATAATAGCCTCTAGGGCATATATCACTAACAATCTCCCACTTGCACTAAGGCCATATACTGGCATATCGCAGACCGAAGATCTCGAATAGCCTTCTCGAACACTGTTTGAGGGATGGCCTCTGTGAGTGGATCTGCAGTATTTTTCTCTGTATCTACTCTCCTCACCTCGATCTCCTAGGATCAACGATCTCACTGATCAGGTGGTGCCGCATCAAGATATGTCTGGATCACTGATAGGACCTGCATTCCTTCCCTAGAGCTATAACTTCGTATGTTGTCACAATACTAAAGTATTGGACCAACAATGGAAAGAACCACCTGAAGTTCAATTAAGAACTGTTCCCGCCAAAATTTTGGCTCAAAACCCGTTCCAATAATAAATAAATAAATAAATAAATAAATAAATAAATAATAATAATAAAGGAGAAAACCTCCATTTCAGAGCAAAGCTCTGTTCAAATCCCAAGGCGGGAAATGAAGCAATGCTTCTGTTTCCCCCAATCAGAGCAAAGCTCTGTTTTAAAAGATAATAAAAATCAGATATTAAAATAAATGAAGCAACGCTTCAGATCCACTGCGCTGCGCGCAGAGCACCACGTGTCAAAATCAGACACGCCAGCGCAAGGAGCGCAGCGCCCAAGGCAGCACATTCAATCAAGAGCAAGGCTCTATTAAATGAAGCAACGCTTCAGCTGACTTGCGCTCTGCGCTGCGCGCCACGTGTCAAGCACAGTTGCGCTGCGCTTTGCGCTGCGCGCCACGTGGCAGCGCAGATGCGCTAGCGCAGTTGCGCTGCGCTCTGCCCTGTGCGACACGTGTCAAGCGCAGTTGCGTTGCGCTCTACGCTGCGCGACGCGTGTCACGGGTAGGTGAGCTTGCGCCAAACAGAAAAATTCTGGAAAGATCTTTCTTAATCTTGTTAAAAACAAGAAGATTGCCTTCTGTAAAACAGAAGCCCTTGGATCAAAGATCCAATGGTAGGGAAAAATCCCCAAATCACTCAGAGAAAGATCTCTTTAACTAATTTAACAAACCTAATGGCACTATAAAATGGCCCCTAGACCCCAACTCAAAAAGAGGAAGAACACAGAGAGAACTCCTCTAAAGAAAATTTTGAGAAGAACTCAAACAGAGAAAAAGGTAAACCCTTTGAATAAAAAAGAAGAATTTCTTCTGAAAAGATCATTGATCTAAGAACAAGATCAAGGATCTTTAATAAAAAAATATAATAAACAACAAAAGCATTGCCTTTTGATGAACCACTGGTTCTTAGAAAACAAGAAAATTTGTTTTCTTCGGTCTAAAATTGATCAAAATATTAAACAGTGCCCTGCACTTGTAAAATTTACACTGTTGCGCTCATGGGTTGGCGCAAGCCACCAGAGAGCGCCACGTGTCAGCCCCAGAACAAACTGCACCTTGCGCTTTAAAAAATGAGCATTGCATTCTTGGATTGGCGCAAGCCATCAGAGCGCACCACGTGTCAGCAGCGCAACAGCGCAGCGCACTGTCGCAGCATACTGCGCTTGCGTTCACCAGAGCGTGACACGTGTCACCTCCACATGCGCTTGCGCCTTGCGCTCCTCAGTCAGCGCAAAGCACCTGACAGGCCAGGTGGCGCACTGTCAGAATAATAAATGCAGCGCATTATTAAAGGGCAGAGCCTAATTAAGAGGTCCAATGGACCAAAACAAATGCTCTGCATTATAAAAAAGGGGACAGAGCCCAATTAAAAGGGCCTAATAGGCCAGAAAAAAATGCACTGCATTATTAAACAAAGGGTAGAGCCCAATCAGAGGCCTAATAGGCTAGACACAAATAAAAAAAACTGTTGAATATTCTCAACTGGACTTAGCCCAATCATGGCCGTAAGTCCTCAAATTAAATTGACTGAGCATGGCTGCTCCCTTAAATCAATTTACATCCGGTTCGAGGGTACATCTCCGAACTCCTCTGACCCCTATCGTTGTAATCCCTCAACGACGTCAGAGAGGTGACGGGTCCCGACAACCACACATTTAAGACAGACTGTGGGGTCCTTAAACTCGTGGACCGAAACGTCCCTAAACTAATGTTGGACCACCATGTCCCTAAACTGGAAATGGACCACCATGTCCCTAAACTGGCAATGGACTACCATGTCCCTAAACTGGAAATCGACCGCAGCGTCATTAAACTAAACAATAGAGCCAATTGCTCTTTTGTCAGATCCAAACGATCCCGTTAAGTTGATCTTAGTATGGAAATTAGGCTAATGTATCCTTGACAAAAGTTTAAGTTGATCTTAGCCTTAAATATGGCTAACGTATCCTTAAACTAAAACACCAAACCCAAATCTAAGTAAATACGGATTTGGACTAATCCACGCCCTACGGGCGACGGCATAACTTAGTCTCCATATACAATCCACGGGCAACCACAAACAAAACAAACACACACGACACGAAGTGAAATTCTGGAGAAGGAGAAAGTTGTTACCGCGATGCAGTAGCGTAATTAACTGCAGGGGCTTGCGCCTGCAGGGAAGAGCATCCCCACAATCAAAAACCCCTCAAGCGAGGGGGAATCTGATGAAGGCTGCAACATCGGCCGCATCCGTCTAAACCTCCGATACACGGTGCCATAAATCAACTTGGCATCTTCGGAGAGGTGGACGGATAAAACCAAATAGCATCTGCCCCGAATCTCAGGCAAGACGTCTTCATGTCTTGGCCGCCATTCGGAGGGGAACAAGAACTTCCTCATCCAAACTGCCTCTTTTGCGGCGTCTCATGCAGCGAACTACTCCGTTTCCATCGTCGAGTCTGCAACGGTGTCCTGCTTGGAGCTCTTCTAACAAACCGCCCCTGCATTAAGGGTAAAGCCATAACCTGACATGGACTTAGAATCATTCTTATCACTTTGGAAGCTGGAGTTAGCAAAGGCCACGATCTGGAGGTCCTTTTCTTCCATACACCAAGAACATCTTCATAGTCCTTCTCAGGCACTTGAGAATGTTCTTTACTACATCCCGGTGCTTCTCCCATGGTTTGACTGATACCAGCTTACCCCACTCAGTGCGTAAGCTACATCTGGTCTGGTACACAACATCGCATACATTATAGAGCCTACAGCAGAAGCGTAGGGTATAATCGACATGCGAACCCTTTCCAAATCAATCTTGGAAGACATCTCTTTAGAGAGGGTGATTCCGTGACATGACGGTAGACTACCGCGCTTAGAATCGACCATACTAAATATTTTTAGTATGGTGTTGTTGTACCTTGACTGTAAAAGTCCCACCATCCTTTTTGATCTATCACGATAGATCTGGATCCCCAAAATGTAGTTGGTATCACCCAGGACTTTCATGGAGAACCTCTGTGACAAGAATCCTTTGACTGATTGTAGCATAGGAATGTTATTTCCTATCAAGAGAATGTCATCCACGTACTCAACGAGGAATTCCACAGTTCTTTCTACAATCTTAATATAAATGCATGGTTCATCTAGATTTTTGATAAAGTCGAATTCTTTGACTGTCTCAATAAAACAGATGTTCCAACTCCGCGATCCCTGTTTTAGTCCATAAATGGACTTAAGCAACTTGCACATTGTTCCGCTGCTCCCACTCTGATTGAAACCCTCTGGCTGATCAATATAGACGCACTCTTTCAAATTACCATTTAGAAAAGTCGTCTCTACGTCCATCTGCCGGATCTCAAAATCTTGGAAGGCAGCAATGGCAAGAAGGATCCAGATGGATTTGAGCATAGACACCAGAGAAAAGGTTTCATCATGGTCCAAACCAGGTCTTTGACGAAAACCTTTTACAACAAGTCTAGTTTTTTAAGTTTCAACCTATCAACCAACAACAATCTTCTTTCTGAAGATCCATTTGCAGCCTACGGATTTTACCCCTTCTGGAGCAATGCCCAAATTCCATACTTTGTTGGTGTACATGGACTCCATCTCGGTCTGTATTGCATCTATCCATTTTACCGAGTCGCCGCTCTGAATAGCTTGCTGGAAGCTAGTAGGCTCATCATTGTCAATGATGCAATCCTTTCAATCCCCGTCTAAAAGAAAACTGGTGTATCTCTCGGGCGAATGAGACTGCCTACTAGTTCTGCGGAGTGGCGCGGGGACGTCCAGTTCTTTTGAAATCTCTGGTTCTACCAAGCTTTCAGTAATAGCTTTTGGTTCTGTAATTTCATCCAGTTCTATTGCGCTCCCACTTATCTGATTTTCTAAAAATTCGGTTTCCAAGAGGCAGGCATGACGAGAAAAAAGACCTTTTGCTCCTCTGCGTAATAGAAAAGATACTCCTTGGAGTTCTTTGGGTATCCCACAAACTTACACTGTACTGAGTGTGCCTCGAGCTTGTCCGCATACTGCTTTTTGATAAAAGCTGGACATCCCCGTGTTTTAAAGTGTTTAAGACAGGGTTTCTTCCCACTCTACATCTGATATGGTGTGGTAGGCACTGACTTAGTAGGAATTTGGTTCAAAAGATATGCAGCTGATTCTAGTGCATATCCCCAGAAGGATCACGGCAATTCAGCCTTACTCATTATTGAACGAACCATATCCAATAGGGTTCTGTTTCGCCTTTTTGATACACCATTGTGTCGTGGCATGTATGGTGGAGTAAGCTGAGAGAGAATTCCATTCTCTTTTAAGTAGTCCAGGAACTCGGCACTTAAGTATTCACCACCTCGATTAGATCTCAGTGTCTTCATACTTTTTCCTATTTGTTTTTCTACTTCATTCTTGTATTCCCGGAATCTCTCAAAGGCCTCGGATTTATGCTTCATCAAGAAGACATGTCCATACCTAGAGAAATCATCCGTAAAAGTAATGAAATAAAAATAACCACTTCGTGCATGTGTAGACATTGGACCACACACATCGCTGTGTATGAGTCCCAAGAGCTCGCTCGCTCTTACTCCGTGTCCAGTGAACGAAGTCTTTGTCATTTTTCCCATGAGACAAGGTTGACAAGTTGCATAAGACTGATATTCGAACGGATCCAAATATCCCTCTTTATGTAGCTTCGTCAACTGTGATTCATTGATGTGACCCAGCCTACAATACCGTAAGAAAGCCTGATTTAATTCCGGAGACATTCATTTAAGTGTGTTCTGGACATTGAAAATCTGAGCTTGATTTAATACGTGTATACCGTTATCTAATGTACCTGACCTAATCAAAGCTTGATTTAGGTGGATGTGGACCACATCGCTTACAAATGTAAAATCATCTCCATCCTTAGAAAGTAGGGATACAGATATGATGTTACAAGCTAGACTAGGTACATACAAACAGTTACGTAGAATCAATATCTGCCCACCAGTCAATCCAAGGTTATATTCCCCTACGGATTCTGCGTCCACGCTCATTCCGTTAGAAACCCTGAGAGTCATATCACCTAACCTGATAACTCTATGGCTTCTCAAAGCCTATATTGAATTACAGATATAAGATCTTGATCCGGTATCTAATACGCAGGAAGTAGAGTTAATTGACATACTTTTTCTATTACAAACACACCCGAAGTCGAAGCCACAACATGCTTCGGATCCCGGATTCTGGCTTTCAAAGCCCTGTAATCCCTCAGCCAATGTCCTATCCCGCAACAATAGGAACATCCCTCCTTCCCTACAATTAGCCCCAAAACTTTTGCCCTTCCTTGTCCTTCTACCTTACTGACACCGCATATCAGCTTTGTGGAGGTCTTCTTCTTCTTACCCTTGGCATTTGCCTTAGATCCAGAAGAGGAAGATTCCCCAATAAGCAGAGCGGGTGTCTCTCTGGTTTCCTTCAGGGTGCCCTCAACTGGAAGTATAACTTTCTTGCCCTGGGCAAGAGCAGGAGGTAGGGACTGTAGAATCAAGTCAGTAAGTGACTCGTTCTCCAACGTGGTCTCCAGATCCGTGAGCTTATCAATATAGCTAGTCATCGTAAGGACGTTGTCCCCTACGGATGACCTAATAGCCAACCTTGCTTGAAGCAATTCTTTCGAGGTCTCATATCTTACGATATGAAATTGCTCTCCATATAAAACTTTGCTATAGAGGAAGATGAAAGCTAAATCCATCTTCTCGTGCTGCCTCCAGTTTACACCATCTACTGAGGCCAACACGAGGCACATGACATTCGTACTGTCTTTTTCCGATGTCTTACGGATATCAATATCAGTGATGGTGGAAATTGGACCTGAGACGGCGGGGGCTTGAGTAGTAAAGAGGTGTCCCAGCATGTCATAGGTAATGGACATCTGGACAGACCTTTGCCAATCATTATTGTCAGATTCAGTCATTTTATTATCTATCTGTAACCTAATCTGGTCACCTGGTTGCTGCAATTAGGAGAGAGAGAAGAATACACTCAGCATGATACTCTTGCAAGTTTAGATTGGTTTTTAATTTATCTAAACAGGATGGCTCCCACTATCTCTCGAATCCTTCCTCAAACCATAAAAGAAGAATCAGTCATGATTGATCTCACCGTACAATTCTTGCTTAACCGTTCGGCCAGACTAGTGTCGGTATTTCGAAGGAGGTTTTACGATGCTTTCGCGAAGTTCCTTCATTAAATAACCTCTTTTCCGTGGAGGCGTAGTCCCGCTAACAATGTTCTAAACACCTGCTTGGTTTATAGCATTGATCTTAAAGTAAAAAAATCTTCCAAGGAGTAGCAGATACTCACAGTAAGATCGGGATCCAAATATCATTGTGTGATAATGCTGAAGGAATCCTACCAATATTATCAAACTCCAAATGGTATGCACCACTAGCAAGTTTCAGTTTCTTTAGAAACTCCCGATGTGGATTTTTGCCCCATGCTCTTATGACCTTGACGAAGACCAACAAATCATGAGTCACATGTTAAGTTCTACACATCATTGTCCAGGTTAATTTGAACCCACCCGTATATACCCTTGACGAAGGCCAATAAAGTAATACGTGTAGGGTTCCTAGGCACTCTTGTGAAGGTTCATAAAGCATCAAACATGCCCGGATAAAAATTTAGACGTGCCGAACAACCCAAAGCCGGGATCTTTGCTAGATTATTAGGGTTTAATATGCAAGATGATAACTTTTATCTAAGTGTGAGGGATTACAACCTTTGTAGTCCGCTCCTTCGCTTCACAAGCTCCGAGTAGAAGTCCCTTTGCCGCGATCCACGATCTCCCGGACTTATGAGAGGCTCCACGACTCGAACGATCCATGCTAGCTCGAAGTATTCCAAATCTCCGATGATCTACCTTGAAGTTGCAAAGACTCAAGCTTTCTCACTCTAAAGAGATGAACACACTAATCTCATGGGCTAGATGAGATGAGGATGAGAGAGTAGTATTTTTGCTTTCTTTTTAAATCATTTTCTCATATTTATTCATCACATAAAGAAAATCTAGTGAGCTTTCTTCGAGAGAGAAGAAGATGATAATGGAAAAACAATAATAAGATTAAACCTTTTGTGATGAATAGAAAGAAGACTATATGATTGATTTGTTAACCATGGTCAAGGATGAGTGGCTAGGATTTAGTAGAGAATAAACTAGAGTTAGGGTTTGGTTGAGTTAAAGAATGTGTCATCCAAAATATCTTAAGAATGACAAAAGCAAAAACTTCTAGAAGATGCATGAAACATCTAACCCAAAACAAACCCTAACCTCAATTAATCATCCTTAAACATGTTTAACAATTAATCATATCATGTCACAATAATATATATCACATATATATTATATATTTGCAACAAAAGAAAATAATACAATTAACATATATCGCATATATATCAATGTATCATCCACTGAGAAAATGAAATAATAAAGCGAGCCAATATTAGATAATGTAATACAATATATCATATATATTATTATACATTAAATCATCGAATCAACACTTGATCCGACGATCCGGCTATATCGAATATTACCGACTAATATATCATGTACCGATTCATCGAATCAACACTTGATCCGATGTCCCGGTTCATTTCTAAATATCGCGAGAATATAATACGGTATCCCATATCGCATTATTCTCGTTCCTGCGCATATCACATATGTGCCACTACTCCGTTTCGCCTGAGCCAAGAAACCTCTGTATAGGACTCTAAAGAATCGTCAATACGCCGGTAGCAGGTGATGATCATATCAAACACCCACAAGCTGCAAGCGGTCAGCTAAACATAACAGCCACCCAGGTATTGAGCGATCAGAAGATCAACAAGCAAGCCTGTGCGTTCTCCTGTGAATCCGATCAGTAACACTTCCGTACAGTCCGGTCTGTTCGTCTGATATGTCGCATATCAAGTCTAGGGGTGGTATACGTCAGACCCCAGTAACCGATAAGTCGTGTCGATGTGTGGCTCATAACGGGTCGAGAAACTACTAGTAACACTTACCAGTAAATCTCTATATCAGCCCTGGCCAGGGACTTCCAGTTATAGCCAATCGAACACAACACAACATCAACTCCCTATACCGGGAGAGACGAATCCCCTCCTATCGCTCATTGCCTCCATGTGATTCGGGACTGTACCCAAAAGCCACCGTTTTGCACGCCCTCTTGGACGTGGTAAGGTGGAAATCAAAGCACAGTGGGAATCACACAAGACTCTATGACGATCTCGGGTCTACAGACTACCCTGTACCAGTGTCACTGGAGAACTGCCATCTGACGTGTGGTATATCACCATCTGGGAGTTCTCGGCGAGTCCGTCCAGTGTACCCAGTCTCCACTGAGCACCCGTACACCATCTCTGATGTCAAAACACCGATGGATATGGGATCATCCATCGCCCATCATATGGGTCAAGATGCGAATACGCTAGTCTACTCTGGCGTATCGATGCCCTGTCTCGATATACCCTCGACTAGGAACAGTTATAGGATGTACTCATCGACTACCATGGCCCCACTAGTATGATCTCATCATAGTCCCAGTAGTCGAGTACAGATCCTAAGGGTTTTATCAACATGTGAGAGTAAAACAGTAAACCAATACAAGTCAACATGTTAAGATAAAGTGAAACCAAATAGCATACTATCATGACGAGCAAGAAAGTCATCTCTATATATATCCAAGCATCCATTATAATATACATCATATGTACAACAATGGCCTCTAGGGCATATACATAACTAACAATCTCCCACCTGCACTAAGGCCAGCTGCTGTAGTATCGCATACCTAGCATCCCGAATAATCTCTCAAACTGTATCTGGGGAATAGCCTTCGTGAATGGATCCGCAGTGTTGTCCTTCGTATCTACTCTCCTGACCTCGATCTCCCGGCGATCAACTATCTCCCTGATCAGGTGATACCGCTTCAGAATATGTCTGGACTTTTGATGGGAACTGGGTTCCTTGGCTAAAGCCACTGCTCCATTGTTATCGCAATACAGAGTTATTGGATGCTCATTGGATGGAACCACACCAAGTTCACTAATGAACTTCTTTATCCAGACAGCCTCTTTGGCAGCATCGTTGGCAGCGATGTATTCAGCCTCCATCGTCGAGTCTGCAACGGTATCCTGTTTGGAACTCTTCCAACATACCGCCCCTCCATTGAGGGTAAAGACAAAACCCGAATGCGACTTAGAGTCGTCCTTATCACTTTGGAAGCTGGAATCGGTAAAGGACTCCACCTGGAGTTCTCCATTACCATACACCAAGAACATTTCTTTAGTCCTTCGTAAGTACTTGAGAATGTTCTTCACAGCTGTCCAATGACTCTCTCCAGGATCTGCTTGATACCGACTCACTACACTTAGTGAGTATGCTACATCGGGTCTGGTACATAGCATCGCATACATGATAGAGCCTACTGCCGAAGCATAGGGTATCCCTTGCATGCGAGCTCTCTCCAAATCAGTCTTGGGAGACATCTCTTTGGAGAGAGTGAGTCCAGAGATCGTGGGTTGGTTCCCACGCTTGGATTCTTCCATACTAAACCTCTTTAGTATGGTGTCAATGTACCTGGATTGGGACAATCCCAATATCCGTTTAGATCTATCTCTATAGATCATGATTCCCAATATGCAGGAGGCATCACCTAGATCTTTCATTGAGAATCTCTGTGATAAGAAGAGCTTGACTGATTGCAGCATAGGAATATCATTTCCTATCAAGAGTATGTCATCCACGTACAATACGAGGAAGACAACCTTACCCTCTGCTACCTTCTTATAGATACAAGGTTCATCTATATTTTTGATGAAGTCAAACTCTTTGACTACTACATCAAAACAGATGTTCCAACTCCGCGATGCTTGCTTTAACCCATAAATGGATTTAAGCAGCTTGCACACCTTTCCGCTGCTCCCACTATCTACGAAGCCCTCTGGCTGAGTCATGTACACGCTCTCTTCTAAATCACCGTTCAGAAAGGCTGTCTTAACATCCATTTGCCAGATTTCGTAGTCATGGTATGCAGCAATGGCAAGTAAGATCCGGATGGACTTAAGCATAGCCACTGGAGAAAAGGTTTCGTCATAATCCACACCTGGTCGTTGACGAAAACCCTTTGCTACAAGTCTAGCTTTGAAAGTCTCAACTTTTCCATCTACACCAAATTTCTTTTTAAAAATCCACTTGCTCCCAATGGGTTTTACCCCTTCAGGAGCATTTTCCAAAATCCATACTTTATTGGTGTACATGGATTCCATCTCAGATCGCATTGCATCCAGCCATTTCACAGAGTCACCACTCGTGATGGCCTGCTCGAAACTAGTGGGGTCATCATCATCCATGATGCAATCCTCGCTTCCACCATCAATGAGAAAACCGTAGTATCTCTCAGGTGGACGAGAAACCCTACTAGATCGGCGGAGAGGCTGGGGTTCGTCGGGTACTACTGAATCCTCTGGTTCCACTAAATCATCTGTTGTAGTTTGTTCTGCTGGAACTTCTTCCAGTTCTACCTCAGAACCACTAATTTCTTTTTCAAGAAATTCCTTTTCTAAAAAGGTGGCATGTTGAGCAACAAACACCTTTGTTGTTCACTGTGGTAAAATAGATATCCATACGAATTGCTTGGATATCCTACAAACTTACAAAGAACTGATCGTCCCTCGAGTTTGTCCGGATTTTGCTTTTTAACATAGGCCGGACAACCCCATATCTTAACTCTTTTAAGAGATGGTCTCTTCCCATTCCATATCTCATATGGAGTGGTAGGCACTGATTTAGTTGGAACTCTATTCAATAGGTATATGGCTGTCTCAAGCGCATACCCCCAAAAGGAAATAGGTAACTCAGCTGTACTCATCATCGAGCGCACCATATCTAATAGGGTGCGATTCCTCCGCTCCGAAACACCGTTGTGCTGTGGTGTATAAGGAGGAGTAAGCTGAGAGAGAATCCCATTCTCTTTTAGATAATCTAAAAACTCACCGCTTAAGTATTCACCTCCTCGCTCAGATCGAAGAATCTTAATACTTTTGCCCGTTTGATTCTCTACTTCGTGCTTATATTCTCTGAATTTCTCAAAAGCTTCAGATTTGTGTTTCATCAGGAACACATGTCCGAATCTAGAGAGATCGTCAGTGAATGTAATGAAGTAGGAAGAACCGTTCCTGGCATGCGTAGACATGGGACCGCATACATCACTATGTATTAGTCCTAAGAGTTCAGTAACTCTTTCTCCATGTCCACTGAACGGAGCTTTGGTCATTTTTCCTTTGAGACATGAATGGCAAGTATCATAAGATGATAATTCGAACGGATTCAAATAACCATCTCTATGTAACTTAGCCAGTCTTGTCGCATTGATATGACCAAGTCTACAATGCCACAAGTAGGATTCGTTCATGTCTGAACTTTTCCTCTTGTGTGTGTTTTGTATATTCAGCACTGTATTCTGATTTAGAATGAATATGCCATTATGTAACGAGCCTGATGCAATCAACTTTTGATCTAGGAATATGTTCATAACATTATCCTGTACTACAAAATTATATCCCTCTTTACTCAATAAAGAAACTGATATAATGTTGCACATCATGTTCGGTATATAATAGCACTCATTTAGAATCAGTGTATTACGACTTGGTAATACAAGGTGATATTCGCCAACTGCTTTGGCTACAATACCTGCACCGTTCCCTACTTGAACGGAATGATCACCTTTTCCCAGTTCCTTACCTTTACATAGCCCATGTAACTGTTTACATATGTGGGATCCTGATCCGGTATCTAATACCCAGGACGTAGGGTGAACTGAGAAACAGTTCTCAATAACTAACACACCCGAAGAAGATGCATCAACATGCATGTTCTTTTGGGCGGCGTGAGAATCCAGATATTCTCCTGTTTTCTGTTCAGTCTTATAACTCTTATAAGAAAGAACGGGTCCAACATTCCCTAGCTCAGTACAATAATTGGGTTTAGTCAATACATCCATATTATTATCTTGATTATGGCCTGACATGGTCGCTACCTGGAGAGAGAGAGAAGAAAACACTTTAGCGTATGCTCTTGCAAGATTAGATTGGTTATTATCATATCTAATCAGGATGTCTCCCACTGTTTTTATCAAATCTACCTTAAAACCCTAAAAGGTAAGATTAGCCGGGATTAATTACACCCTACAATTTCGTCAATCTTTCAGCCAGATCAGTGTCGGTACTTTGAGGGAGGTTCCCCGTGCTTTCGCACGGACCTAATTAAAGTAAACCTCGTTTTCCCAGAGGCGTAACCCCGTTAACACTTTTCTAGACACCTACTTGAATGACTAATTGTCCTGTGTAAAACTCTCCCAGGAGTAACTCTTACTCGCAGTGGGTATCGGGATCCAACTATCTCATAGAAGGTATGCAATCTCATTGCAAATTTCAACACTTGAAATTCCCGATAATGCTTTTACCCCTAGCAACTTATGACCTTGGCTAAGGTCAACAAATCATAAGCGCTAGTCAAGTTTAACCCGTCATTTTTTGATTGAATCAAACCCATCTGTACGACCCTTGGCTAAGGTCAACAAAGTCGCACGACTACCCTAACTCAATCACATCTCATGTTTTAGCAGATAAATACTAATTAGCTACCGTACACCACGCCTTGGCTAAGGTCAACAAACGCAGCACGAATACTAACTAGTCTCTATCTGAAATGACGGAGGGTTACGCAGGTTTTTCAGAAAATCCTGAGCGTAATGAACTTGATATCGTCGTAGAATCGAGTGAAGTTTTGAAAAGGAGTGTTTTTGAGGCTTTTCTTGTTTCGCTAAAGGGGTCACTCCCGGTGAAGGGATCGTCGGCCCTTTCCTCATCGAATAAGGTGCAGGATATATCATATATACCACTGTGCAAAGCAAAACTCTAAAAGCAATCAAAAGACAAACCGCGTTTTGTAGCATCTGCCAGTTTTGCTAAAGGGGTCACTCCCGGTGAAGGGATCGTCGGTCCTTTCCCCATCGAATAAGGTGCAGGATATATCATATATATCACTGTGCAAAGCAAAACTGCAGCTACCCCTTTTTATAAAGTTTTTGATTCTACAACATCTTTAGGTTTCTTTTCTTTTTATTAATCTCATTAATAAATATCCCATCAGCTTATGCTTCCTAAGCATCACAGAAGAAACGAAAGCAGTAATATTTATATATCAGCATATATATATAGTATAAGCATTCGTCTCAAGCAGTAATATGATCTCATCACAGAACATTGCAGCAGAAGAACATATATGAAATATTGGATATACTAGGACGTCTGTGTTTTCAATACGAGCCTGTATAAAACACGGATTCCACGGTCGCGACGAATAGCCAAACACACATCCCAAGACCCCTACGAGAGCGGCAAGTAACACTGCCAATTCTAGGGTTAGGAGACCCGGTCTCGACTCCTCGAGATGGCCTCCCACTGGAACCTAGAACCCGGTTACTTGTGCTCCCCTCCTTGGGTCTACCTAATGCGGAAAAGTAAATAATATACACTGGTGACAGCAACCGCAACCTGGAAGTGCCCCAAATAAAAGAATATTACATTACAAATGAATTTTACATGAATGAAAATAAAACCCTCATCTCACATAAAACCCCCGGCTATTCTGAACGCGACGATCCAATATAACATATCACAGCAACACATAAGATCACATATCATCAACGTAAGTAAATATGTGCATCCCAATTGTCGTTGACATATAGCAACGAAACCGGCGATATCACATATTACACTTACGGTCACAGAAAAGAAAGTGTAAAACTACAACATTTGGAATCCACAATCTCTTTAGACATCGTAAATCCGAAATATCACATACTTCGCATTTCATGCCTAACTCTATGAATTCCACATATTGTATCACATTCCAGATAAATAGACAGTATTAAACTTTTCGAACAGATAATCAAACACCCAAAATTTCCTAAACTGCTCAACACTTGAGCGGAGTTCAAATAATCCCAGAATATGTCACAGTACCGGTGATCCAGCCGTAGAAGGGTCAAGCCAACGCCTCACATGTGGCACGCCGTACTGCCCCAAACCCGAAGGTTCAAAAGGCAGTTCAAGACGGTCACATAATCGAGTTAAGGTTTGTTGTCTTCTAGAGGGTCCACCGCTTAACTTGTACAATTTTTCCGAAAGAATTAAACCCGAAGAAATTTCAACACTTGAAAGTTTGCCGTACCGGGAAACAGTGAGTTAATGATATCCGTTCAAATAGTTTAACAGTTTCTAAATATCTGGAAAGAAATACGAATTTAAAATTTCCGATCGAGTCTACTATTACAAAACAAACCCCAGAATTTTCAACACCTGAAACAGATTAAAAATACCCAGAAGCATCAACAAGCACCTACGGACATTACCATAAAAGCCACGTGTCACAATCCTATCAATCCGCCCCGGAACCGCCGCGCAAGCCATGCTTGCGCCGCGGTTCCGCCGCTGTTTGATCGAATTGGGGGCTCGGGTTTTATGGTAATTCTTAGAATTCCCTGCTGATTTTTTTACATATTTTTAATTCAGAAAAATCCCAAAATTTAGAAAATTTCCAGAGAGGGGTCTAGTTTCGTCGTTTCGGGTTCGATCGGAGTTTTAACTTCGTAAACACATCGCCTAATGCTCTAGCTAGGCTCTGATACCACTGTAGGGTTCCTAGGCACTCTTGTGAAGGTTCATAAGGCATCAAACATGCCCGGATAAAAATTTAGACGTGCCGAACAACCCAAAGCCGGGATCTTTGCTAGATTATTAGGGTTTAATATGCAAGATGATAACTTTTATCTAAGTGTGAGGGATTACAACCTTTGTAGTCCGCTCCTTCGCTTCACAAGCTCCGAGTAGAAGTCCCTTTGCCGCGATCCACGATCTCCCGGACTCATGAGAGGCTCCACGACTCGAACGATCCATGCTAGCTCGAAGTATTCCAAATCTCCGACGATCTACCTTGAAGTTGCAAAGACTCAAGCTTTCTCACACTAAAGAGATGAACACACTAATCTCATGGGCTAGATGAGATGAGGATGAGAGAGTAGTATTTTTGCTTTCTTTTTAAATCATTTTCTCATATTTATTCATCACATAAAGAAAATCTAGTGAGCTTTCTTCGAGAGAGAAGAAGATGATAATGGAAAAACAATAATAAGATTAAACCTTTTGTGATGAATAGAAAGAAGACTATATGATTGATTTGTTAACCATGGTCAAGGATGAGTGGCTAGGATTTAGTAGAGAATAAACTAGAGTTAGGGTTTGGTTGAGTTAAAGAATGTGTCATCCAAAATATCTTAAGAATGACAAAAGCAAAAACTTCTAGAAGATGCATGAAACATCTAACCCAAAACAAACCCTAACCTCAATTAATCATCCTTAAACATGTTTAACAATTAATCATATCATGTCACAATAATATATATCACATATATATTATATATTTGCAACAAAAGAAAATAATATAATTAACATATATCGCATATATATCAATGTATCATCCACTGAGAAAATGAAATAATAAAGCGAGCCAATATTAGATAATGTAATACAATATATCATATATATTATTATAAATTAAATCATCGAATCAACACTTGATCCGACGATCCGGCTATATCGAATATTACCGACTAATATATCATGTACCGATTTATCGAATCAACACTTGATCCGATGTCCCGGTTCATTTCTAAATATCGCGAGAATATAATACGGTATCCCATATCGCATTATTCTCGTTCCTGCGCATATCACATATGTGCCACTACTCCGTTTCGCCTGAGCCAAGAAAGCTCTGTGTAGGACTCTAAAGAATCGTCAATACGCCGGTAGCAGGTGATGATCATATCAAACACCCACAAGCTGCAAGCGGTCAGCTAAACGTAACAGCCACCCAGGTATTGAGCGATCAGAAGATCAACAAGCAAGCCTGTGCGTTCTCCTGTGAATCCGATCAGTAACACTTCCGTACAGTCCGGTCTGTTCGTCTGATATGTCGCATATCAAGTCTAGGGGTGGTATACGTCAGACCCCAGTAACCGATAAGTCGTGTCGATGTGTGGCTCATAACGGGTCGAGAAACTACTAGTAACACTTACCAGTAAATCTCTATATCAGCCCTGGCCAGGGACTTCCAGTTATAGCCAATCGAACACAGCACAACATCAACTCCCTATACCGGGAGAGACGAATCCCCTCCTATCGCTCATTGCCTCCATGTGATTCGGGACTGTACCCAAAAGCCACCGTTTTGCACGCCCTCTTGGACGTGGTAAGGTGGAAATCAAAGCACAGTGGGAATCACACAAGACTCTATGACGATCTCGGGTCTACAGACTACCCTGTACCAGTGTCACCGGAGAACTGCCATCTGACGTGTGGTATATCACCATCTGGGAGTTCTCGGCGAGTCCGTCCAGTGTACCCAGTCTCCACTGAGCACCCGTACACCATCTCTGATGTCAAAACACCGATGGATATGGGATCATCCATCGCCCATCATATGGGTCAAGATGCGAATACGCTAGTCTACTCTGGCGTATCGATGCCCTGTCTCGATATACCCTCGACTAGGAACAGTTATAGGATGTACTCATCGACTACCATGGCCCCACTAGTATGATCTCATCATAGTCCCAGTAGTCGAGTACAGATCCTAAGGGCTTTATCAACATGTGAGAGTAAAACAGTAAACCAATACAAGTCAACATGTTAAGATAAAGTGAAACCAAATAGCATACTATCATGACGAGCAAGAAAGTCATCTCTATATATATCCAAGCATCCATTATAATATACATCATATGTACAACAATGGCCTCTAGGGCATATACATAACTAACAATACGACTGTCTTAAACAAACACATCTATCTATGCTACATATGAACACCCGGCAACTACCAAACACTATGCCTTAATGAAGACTAACAAACATAGCTTGAATACTACTGACTATTCATATGAAACGACGGAGGGCTACGAATGGTTTTGGCGAAATCGTGAACGTAGTGAACTTGATACTATCGAAGGAACCTCATAGCTTTTAAATGGAGTGGTTTAAGCTCCGCATTTAAAAGTCTACTGTTTTAAAATAACCGAGTGGTTTTAAAATTTGTTCCAACGATTCAGCTTTGGTTTGTTTTCTTTGCATTAATTTAATGCAGTCTCATCAATTAATTTACCATTGCAGCGAAAATACAACGTACGCTTATGCCATCCGCATTCGCCACGTAGCCCCGTCATCACCCGTTAGGTTACTTAACTAACGACAAAGCGGGGGTTGGACTAGCGCGGATGCAAAACATAAGCAACGTCTATTACATAATAAATATATAATAATGTCTATTCGTCAGACGGAATGATAGACATTCCAGATCACAGATGAACACATTGGATATACTAGGAATTCCGCGTTTCATTTGAGTCTATAACAAAAGACAGATTCTACGGTCATGATGAATATCCAAAGTCCACACTAGACCCCTACAGGTGTGGCAAACTACCCGCCAAATATCCGAAGTGAAGCAATCTCCCTCAACAATGTGAGTAGGCCACTCGGCACTTCAAAGTACCCGGTAGTTTGTGCACCCCACCTTGGGTTTATCTAAGGAGCAAAAACAGTAAAAGAAATAATACAACGGTGGCTACAACCTTAATTTGGATTGCCCCACAAAATAATATTACATCACTTTACAAATTTACATCGAATGAAAGAATGAAAAACCTCATCTTACATCCCCGTCTATTCATCCTCGATGATCCAACAAGTTCATATACACAAACCAACATAACAACATTACAGATATGTGCAACCTGACTAATCGACGTATAGCAATTAGTCGATGTTTCTAAACACATATATACATCACAAAGCTTGTAAAGTAATTACGACATTAGAATTCCGCACGCAATTAGCAAACTTAACCAATTTTCTAAAACTTGAAAATCCAATGAGCTAAAGTTCCAAAAACGATCGTTTTAAGCCAATCCGGGAGTCGAAACGAACTCGAAACCCATCCGAACCATCGCGGGAAGTTAGAGCACAAAATTAACTTAGAGTCGGGGGGCCTAGATAGGGTACCCAACCCTCGAGGCCACCACGAGGTGGCCAGGGGTGAGGCAGTTTCGGGTCCCCACCTCCAAGACCACCTTGTGGTGGTCTTGGGGAGTGGGACCAGCCGTTCGGCCCCCCAGAGGGTCCCTAGGGTGCACACGCTCCACCCCGTGGTTTCTCGGTTCAAACCGTGAGCCCGCGGGGTGTGCAAATCGGGATCCAACTATCATCGCATGATAACGTGACAGAATCCGCTCACATCATCACACTCCAGAAGGTATGCGCATATCTGGCAAGTTTCAGTACTTTTGAAACTCCCGATGTGATTTCTGCCCCATGCTCTTATGACCTTGACGAAGGCCAACAAATCATAAGTCACATGTCAAGTTCTACCCGTCATTCTCTAGGTTGATTTGAACCCACCCGCACAAGCCCTTGACGAAGGCCAACAAGGCTATACGACTGTCCCAAACCAACGCATCTATCTATGCTGCAGAAAGGCAACAAGCAGCTACCATACACTATGCCTTGACGAAGGCCAACAAACATAGCATGAATACTACGTGCTACCCGTCTGAAACGACGGAGGGCTACGAATTGTTTCTGGCGAAAACCTTTAACGTAATGAACTTGATATCGTTGAAGGAACGGATAGCTTTTTGAAAATATAGTGACGACAACTTCCGCTAAAGAGGTCACTCCCGGTGAAGGGATCTCGGCTCTTTCCCCGTAGAATGGGGTGCAGGATATTCCAACTGAATACCACGGTGCAAAGCAAAAGTAATCGGCTATAGTGAAGTTAATGCCCTGACGCAAACTTTTTGTCTAAGGGGTCACTCCCGGTGAAGGGATCTCGGCCCTTGCCTCGTCGACTGAGGAGCAGGATATTCTAAATGAATACCGCGATGCAAAACAAAAGTGAACGTCCTTGCAATAACAGCTTTTTGAAAAGTGTTCCAACAACATCAGATTAGGTTTGTTTTTAACTTGCATTGATCCGAATCAATGCAGTCCCATCAATTGATCACACCACAAAGAACGAAAATATACTGATGTACGTATATGCCATCCGCATTCGCCACTGGGTCCCGTCATTACCCGTTAGGTTAGCTAACTAACGACAGAGCGGGGACTGGACTAGCGCGGATGCAAAACATATACAACATCTACTAATATATATACCAATATATTATATTCGCTCAAGGCGTGAATAAAATGCAACATCACAGAGAATGAACAGCATCACAGAAACAATACAGATATCTGGGATCCCCGGGTTTCACAGAGCCACTGCTGAAACCCGACGTTCCCTTGGTCGTGTGGATAGCCTGTGCAATGAAATCCTAGACCCCTACGGGTGCGGCAAGTCACCCGCCAAAACCTGAAGCGAGGCAGCCCCTTTCAGCGCCGTGAATGGACCACCCAGCACTTCACGGAATCCGGTAACTTGGGCACCCCTCCTGGATCAACCTGTACCCCCTACGAATGTGGCGAATATCCCGCCAATCCTAGAGTGAAGCCCCCTCCGTCTCAATGCCATGAGATGCGGGCTTGTTGCCCTCCAGAATCCGGCTATCCGTGCACCCCTCCGCGGGGTAATCCTAGTACAGAAAGTAAAACATACATACAACGGGTACATCGACCGCAACCAGGTCGTGCCCCAAAATAATAATACAAACTGGCAGTGACGGCAGTCCACAGGTCGGACGCTTGCCCCGCAATATCAAATGTACATAATACAACCACAACTGTACTAGCATTGCATCCAGGCTATCCCCCACGACCGATCCGCAACATCACAGCAAAAACAGAACATCAACGTGAAAGTCACGTTCGCAAATCCGTCTAACCGGGCTATAGCAGTTAGACCGGATTTACCGATCAAGTGACATTCACGGTCGCAGATATAATGTAAATACTGTGAAAAATGTGTTTAAAATATCCGATCGATCAAAAAATTAACAAGTGGGCCCCAAGCAAAACTGTAGTACTCACAGAAATAATTGGCCCAATATTAATATTCCAAAACCCATATTTTAAGCCCACAAAGACACTGTAGAAATTGGGCGCAGAGATCTCAACAGTGCGCGGCGGAAACGCGGCCCAAAGGGGGTTTTGGCCGCGGTTCCGCGCCTGCACTGTCGACTGAACCTGTCGAATTTTTACAGTATCCTTGTAATCTCTAGTAAATCAATTTTATACAACCTGAAAAATTTTTGGAGACTAAAAAATTCCAACAGAAAACTGTCACAATGAAAAACATGGTTTTGGAACTTTTTGATCGATCGGAAATGCAAACACATTAAACCAAGCTAGACTAAGTTAATGGCGAGGCTCTGATACCACTGTAAGTGCACGGCGGCACCCCGGCCGTCAATCCGACGGCCAAAAGCGGAAGCGGTGATAAACTTAAATTTTGCGGACTTAGCAAACCGGCACCACCGCGCACTAAACACCCGGATCGAACCACTAACTAGTCCTAGCAATCTACAAGAAAGGGAAGAGATATACCGACGATCCAAGTCCTCCGGTCTTCTCGTCGTCGTCCCAATCTCTTGCGGAATGTCCCGTCTCCTCCTCGTCGCCGGAAGTGCACCACATCGCCTACTTCTTTTACGGGCTCCCACCTCAATGCCGAGGCAACTCGGGCACGAAACCGGCTACTCGACGTGCCCAAGATTTGCTGTAGAATGCGTAGTACTCAAGTCTCACTTTGGGGTTCATGGAGATTGCCATTGTGGTGGAGGAAGAAGAACTTGAAGAGAGGTGAGGAAAAATGTATCATGCAAAGAAAAAAAAATGTGACAATTTTCTCACTACCAAAAGAAAAGCCCTCACCCTCACTAGTGGCCGGCCAAGCATGATGGTGGTAGGTGGGAATGGAGTGAAGTCAAATGAAAGACAAGGGAGTGGGTGAGCTATCATGGAAGGAAGAATAATGAGTGATGATCAAAACAATATCATCACAAACAAAAACAAACACTCCAAAGCAATCATGATGACTCCAAATGGTCAAGCCATCATGAAGAAGTCAAGAAGTCAAGGTCAATGGAGCAACCATCATGATCCAACCAATAAGCAAAGACCCCCTCCACAAATACTTATTTGCAACAATGCAAATAAGCCCTCCTCCACCAATCTTCGGCCAATGAACGATACAAAGGAATTTGGCCGAAACGGAAAGCAAACTGGCAACTCCAGAAAACTGGTCCCGTAATAAATTACAGGAAAAACCCCGATACTGTGCATACACACCCGCATCTGTATTTCGACCGAAATACAAATGCAATGAGACAAAATCTACACTGTACTATACTAGGATCCGGCTTAAACCAAAGCCGGCTAGTAATATCTGTTCGATCCTGATCCGTGTAATACCGCACGTACCTGATCGAACTCTGCCATATAACCGTACGGCCTATAGTACAGACTGTCCGATCCTGATCCGTGCAATACCGCACGTATCTGATCGGACCTTGCCATATCTCCATACGGCCTCTACAACCTTTCGCCCGAAAGCTGAGTAACTGAATGTGGGGGACTCTAAAGACTCATCAACACCTTGGTTGTGGATTTAACCACTAGCACGTCAGAGGTATAAGCCAATACGTAACGGGCTACCAGGTACTGACTAAAAGGGATGTCTGTGAGCGAACTCAGCCTGACAACCCTACTGAGCCTGTCAGTGACAATATCCGTACAGTCCGGTCCGTTCGTCTATGAGCATCGCATGGCGGGCCTAGGGGGTTGGTAAAAGTCAGACCCCCAAAAGCGGTACAAGTCGTGTCGGAGTGTAGCCCAGAACACCCTGAGATACTACCGGAATACCTACCAGTAAATCTCCTTGCCTCGGCCGAGGGCTTTGTGTAATGGCTCTCCTAGACACAGCACGACCTCACCCCTAATACCGGGAGAGACGAACCCCTGAAGATACGCTCACTGCCTCCATGTGGCTCGGGACTGTACCCAACTAAAACCTGTTTGCACGACTCCTTTGAGCCGTGGTAGGGTAGTAATCAAAGTACAGTGGGAACTCACACGAGACAAATGACGATCCCCAGGTCGATGAACTAACCTGCACACATGTCACCAGGGAACTGCCATCTGACGTCTGGTATATGACCAACTAGCATGTTCCCGGCGAGTCCTGTCCGGTGTACTCATAACCCAATGAGCACCTGTATACATCTTAGGTGATCCAACTGACACCAGTGGCTTGTGAGACCGGCCACCGCCCCTCGTCGGGGTCTCGACTGTATACACTAGTCTACTATGGAGAATCGATGCCCTGTCTCGAAACTCTCACGACTAGGGACCTTTTAAGGATATGCTTATAGACCCCCAGCTCCCACTTATATGATCGCCCTCATGCTGCTGGTGGTCAAGCAAGAATCCTAGGGGCTCTATCAATGTGTAATAGCGACGTGTCAAGTCACTTAAAACAGTACACGATGATAAAGGTAAACCAGATAGCATACTATCATCTCGAGTAAGACTGTCTTACCGGGATAGGTCCTCCCTCAATCATTGCAATCACGTACCTGTGATCCAATAATTGACTCTGAGGGCACTATCTCCAACAATCTCCCACTTGCACTCAAGGCTAATTATTGCGATGTCGCATACTCACAGCCCGTGTGATACCGAACACCCAACTCCTCTACTAGTCAGTCTCACAAAGCTCGTTTGCGAAACTATTGCGTTCGAGGAATAGCCTCAGTGAGTGGATCCGCCTTGTTGTCTCTTTCCATGTCTCTCTATATCTCAAGTTCGCGGAGAAACCCATCTCCCGAAATGAGCAATACCTGTCTTAAAATGTGTCTGGATGTCTGATGGGACATAGCTCATAAATGAGCTCCAAATCCAAACTTCTTAGACTGTATCGTCAACTGAACTTAATCAGTATCCTGCGCCATGCCACCCTCAGTATTGCCTTGGACCACCTGTCCAAAATACTGCCCCTCATCAGAAGGAAAACTATAGCTCTGACGACCTCCTTGTCGTCCATGTCACCTTGGAAGCCTGGAATGATAACTGTTTCCCGAATGAGGCTGTCGTTATCATATCCCTAGAACATCCACTTATGTTCTAAAACTGCTTCCGACTGTTTCTCCAGGATTGGATCAATGTCAACTTATTGCATCTAGTGCAAGAACAGCATCTAGTGCAAGAACAACATCTGGTGTGGTACTTGACATCTCATGATTGACTCAATTGCCTAAGCAAGTGATCTGCCAATCATGCACATCCCTCTCCACTTTAGTCTATAAGACACCTTTAGAGAGGGTGACTCCTTTACCTGCAGGCACACTACCGTGCTAGGAGTCGTCCATTCTAAATACTCTTAGAATGCTGTCTAAGTACCCTGATTGGGAGACTACCCAAATCTAGATCTAAAACCATAGATCTAGTAACCAGTATGTCTGATATAAAATCCATTTCCTTTGTGGAGAAACCACTGTGTGACGACCAAAGTATAACCGATTGTAGTATAGGAGTTTCCTTTCCTACTCTGTGTATGTCATCCAAATACCAGGATATCACACCCTACTACCTTCTCAACAGATCCATCCCCTATTCTGATGAAGTCAAACCTATGACTGTCACGTCAGAAATAGATGATCTATCTCCGCTACATTTTCTTTAGTCTATAAATAGACATAAGCTACCTGTCTACCAATGCTTCCGCTGCTCCCACTGACTACGACAATCCTCTGGCAGAGTCATATAGACGTTCACTTCTAAAACTAGTTTAGAACGACGCTATACTCATCCTCCCACCGGGTCTCGCGGCCTGGAACAACAGCAATGGTAATTGTGGGTAAACAAGAACTTCCCTGTCACCGTCCTTGAGGCTACCGTAGTACCTCTCGGGTGCCTGAAGTTACCCACCTTATCTGCGGAGTGGCCAATGGAATGTCAATCCAGATTGAATCTTTAGGTTCCTTATCAAATCTTCAGTAATCGTTTGTGGTTCTGGAATCACTTCCAGTTCTACCATACTCCCACTACTGTTTTCTGAAAAAATCCATTTTTATTAAAACTGTGGCGAGTCTAGAACAATATTGCTATTGTTCATCCAGATGGTAGAAAGTCAACCCGCGTCATAGCCTGGGTCAACCCACAAACAGCCATTACAGAAACGTGCCTTGAGTTGTCCAGTGTCTGGTTTTAAGCATAAGCCGGACAACTCCCCGTACCTTAACATCGTTAAGATATGAACTGTTCTATATCCCATATAGGACCAGAGGCACTGATTTAATTGAACCAGATTCAAATCATGCAACTGTCTCCAGTGCATGTCAACTAAATGGAAGGAGGCCGATCAGCGTTACTCAACTTAGGAATTCTTCCATTTATGAGTAACCTGAAAGAGAAGCAATTTCTCTTAATCACTACTATTAACTGAATACCATATACAAGTATCTACATCTTCGATCACTTTGAAGAATCCCGATACTTGCTACACCTGGTTCTCTACTCTATTCAAATACCTATAACTTCTCCAAATTCGGACCATGTGTTTCCACGAAACACTTGTCTAAAAACTAGAGAAGTCATAAGTAAACCGAATATAGTACGAGGACCAACCCCTCTGTCCTGATGGACCCTGGACATCATACAATACTCTGTACAAGTCCCTTGAGTCTGATAACTCACTCACTGTGTGTCGTAGGTTGAAAACTGTACTTATGGTTAAGAAGAATTACACCGCTGTTTAATGCTCCTTACCTAACCATCCACTGATATAGGTAAATGTCGTAGACATAATTTCAGAAAGGTATATCTCACTCTATGAAAATAGACGTACAGATATATCAATTTGAAATTGGTGCACAACAGCGGATATTCAAAACCAAATATTTGCCAACCGGCAAACAGCCCAGGTGATTTCCTCAAATATCACCGATTACAATGAATCCCGATATAATGAGGATAATCACCCAATTCCCAATAACTTACTCCCACTCATCATCTGTAAAACCATACAGATGTGAGAATCGTACCTGGTAAATACATACCCTGGAGTAAGTATCTAATTGGGAAATCAGTTTTCCTTTAACAGTACACAGTGAAACTGAAACATTGAAATGTTCCGATGGGGTATTCTGGTATTCCTAGTAATGCCTCTTCCAGATTCACGACTGTAACCGTATAGTTCTTTGCCACCTCTCCAAATCCCTTCATATGTCTTTAGTCTTTACCTTCTGTACACCCCTTTAGGCCAAATGGTTTTCTTCCTTCCCTACCGTTCGGCACCAGCCTATGGTTTGGAAGAAGACTATCCAATAAGCATAATGGGTGTACTGTTCCAATCCTAGGAACACTCGCAATGCGAGAGAAGGTGAAGATAAAGGACACCTGAATAAACCTTATTCCTATTTCTCCTGAACCAGAATCCATCCCCGAACTGGAACAAGTTCCTTTCGAGTACGTATATAACCATACGATGGAGTATCCAATAAACTGTGGATCTTCGTAGTGACACGGAGTGTTCTGGAGAAATACAAAGGTGATTTGGGAGTGATAATGAAATACCTGGTTTGGTCGTGAATATCTGTTGCAATTTACTTTGCCTTCTTACTAATCCCTTGCTTTGTCTGAACTTAATACCTTCTGCACACCATCATTATGCTAATTGGTTTCCTTCATTCCCTACCGGTCGGCACCAGCCTAAGGTTTGGAAGAAGACTATCCAATTTGCGTAATAGGTGTACTATCTCCTAAACCAAGGAGTACTCACAACTTGAGAGAAGGTAAAAGGAAAAGACAACTGAATAATCCTATCCGTTTTCTCCAGAACCTGAAACCATCCTCGAATAAATTCCTTCGAGTTCGTATCTAACCATACGACGGTTTTGTCCAATGGAAGTAGACGTTCGTAGTAATACGGGGTGTCCTGGAGAAAAGGGTAAAAGTAGGAGTGGCAATGAGGTTTGCAACTCTGACAATCCAAAAGCCGGTGTTTAAGAAGGTTTGGTCAACTTGGTCACTGAGTTATAGTCTTAGGGTCGGGTCAATGGTCGCTGCCAAAGAGAGAGAGAGAAAAGAAACACTCAGCGTGCACTCTAACCTAGATCAGAATGGTTACCAATTTATCTAATCAGGAAACCTCCCACTGTACCTCAAATTCTCCTCCAAACCTGAAAGAAGAATTAGTCGGGGTCACCCGAGGAGTAAACTAACTCATCAGTGGGAATCGGGATCCAACTATCATCGCATGATAACGTGACAGAATCCGCTCACATCATCACACTCCAGAAGGTATGCGCATATCTGGCAAGTTTCAGTACTTTTGAAACTCCCGATGTGATTTCTGCCCCATGCTCTTATGACCTTGACGAAGGCCAACAAATCATAAGTCACATGTCAAGTTCTACCCGTCATTCTCTAGGTTGATTTGAACCCACCCGCACAAGCCCTTGACGAAGGCCAACAAGGCTATACGACTGTCCCAAACCAACGCATCTATCTATGCTGCAGAAAGGCAACAAGCAGCTACCATACACTATGCCTTGACGAAGGCCAACAAACATAGCATGAATACTACGTGCTACCCGTCTGAAACGACGGAGGGCTACGAATTGTTTCTGGCGAAAACCTTTAACGTAATGAACTTGATATCGTTGAAGGAACGGATAGCTTTTTGAAAATATAGTGACGACAACTTCCGCTAAAGAGGTCACTCCCGGTGAAGGGATCTCGGCTCTTTCCCCGTAGAATGGGGTGCAGGATATTCCAACTGAATACCACGGTGCAAAGCAAAAGTAATCGGCTATAGTGAAGTTAATGCCCTGACGCAAACTTTTTGTCTAAGGGGTCACTCCCGGTGAAGGGATCTCGGCCCTTGCCTCGTCGACTGAGGAGCAGGATATTCTAAATGAATACCGCGATGCAAAACAAAAGTGAACGTCCTTGCAATAACAGCTTTTTGAAAAGTGTTCCAACAACATCAGATTAGGTTTGTTTTTAACTTGCATTGATCCGAATCAATGCAGTCCCATCAATTGATCACACCACAAAGAACGAAAATATACTGATGTACGTATATGCCATCCGCATTCGCCACTGGGTCCCGTCATTACCCGTTAGGTTAGCTAACTAACGACAGAGCGGGGACTGGACTAGCGCGGAGGCAAAACATATACAACATCTACTAATATATATACCAATATATTATATTCGCTCAAGGCGTGAATAAAATGCAACATCACAGAGAATGAACAGCATCACAGAAACAATACAGATATCTGGGATCCCCGGGTTTCACAGAGCCACTGCTGAAACCCGACGTTCCCTTGGTCGTGTGGATAGCCTGTGCAATGAAATCCTAGACCCCTACGGGTGCGGCAAGTCACCCGCCAAAACCTGAAGCGAGGCAGCCCCTTTCAGCGCCGTGAATGGACCACCCAGCACTTCACGGAATCCGGTAACTTGGGCACCCCTCCTGGGTCAACCTGTACCCCCTACGAATGCGGCGAATATCCCGCCAATCCTAGAGTGAAGCCCCCTCCGTCTCAATGCCATGAGATGCGGGCTTGTTGCCCTCCAGAATCCGGCTATCCGTGCACCCCTCCGCGGGGTAATCCTAGTACAGAAAGTAAAACATACATACAACGGGTACATCGACCGCAACCAGGTCGTGCCCCAAAATAATAATACAAACTGGCAGTGACGGCAGTCCACAGGTCGGACGCTCGCCCCGCAATATCAAATGTACATAATACAACCACAACTGTACTAGCATTGCATCCAGGCTATCCCCCACGACCGATCCGCAACATCACAGCAAAAACAGAACATCAACGTGAAAGTCACGTTCGCAAATCCGTCTAACCGGGCTATAGCAGTTAGACCGGATTTACCGATCAAGTGACATTCACGGTCGCAGATATAATGTAAATACTGTGAAAAATGTGTTTAAAATATCCGATCGATCAAAAAATTAACAAGTGGGCCCCAAGCAAAACTGTAGTACTCACAGAAATAATTGGCCCAATATTAATATTCCAAAACCCATATTTTAAGCCCACAAAGACACTGTAGAAATTGGGCGCAGAGATCTCAACAGTGCGCGGTGGAAACGCGGCCCAAAGGGGGTTTTGGCCGCGGTTCCGCGCCTGCACTGTCGACTGAACCTGTCGAATTTTTACAGTATCCTTGTAATCTCTAGTAAATCAATTTTATACAACCTGAAAAATTTTTGGAGACTAAAAAATTCCAACAGAAAACTGTCACAATGAAAAACATGGTTTTGGAACTTTTTGATCGATCGGAAATGCAAACACATTAAACCAAGCTAGACTAAGTTAATGGCGAGGCTCTGATACCACTGTAAGTGCACGGCGGCACCCCGGCCGTTAATCCGACGGCCAAAAGCGGAAGCGGTGATAAACTTAAATTTTGCGGACTTAGCAAACCGGCACCACCGCGCACTAAACACCCGGATCGAACCACTAACTAGTCCTAGCAATCTACAAGAAAGGGAAGAGATATACCGACGATCCAAGTCCTCCGGTCTTCTCGTCGTCGTCCCAATCTCTTGCGGAATGTCCCGTCTCCTCCTCGTCGCCGGAAGTGCACCACATCGCCTACTTCTTTTACGGGCTCCCACCTCAATGCCGAGGCAACTCGGGCACGAAGCCGGCTACTCGACGTGCCCAAGATTTGCTGTAGAATGCGTAGTACTCAAGTCTCACTTTGGGGTTCATGGAGATTGCCATTGTGGTGGAGGAAGAAGAACTTGAAGAGAGGTGAGGAAAAATGTATCATGCAAAGAAAAAAAAATGTGACAATTTTCTCACTACCAAAAGAAAAGCCCCCACCCTCACTAGTGGCCGGCCAAGCATGATGGTGGTAGGTGGGAATGGAGTGAAGTCAAATGAAAGACAAGGGAGTGGGTGAGCTATCATGGAAGGAAGAATAATGAGTGATGATCAAAACAATATCATCACAAACAAAAACAAACACTCCAAAGCAATCATGATGACTCCAAATGGTCAAGCCATCATGAAGAAGTCAAGAAGTCAAGGTCAATGGAGCAACCATCATGATCCAACCAATAAGCAAAGACCCCCTCCACAAATACTTATTTGCAACAATGCAAATAAGCCCTCCTCCACCAATCTTCGGCCAATGAACGATACAAAGGAATTTGGCCGAAACGGAAAGCAAACTGGCAACTCCAGAAAACTGGTCCCGTAATAAATTACAGGAAAAACCCCGATACTGTGCATACACACCCGCATCTGTATTTCGACCGAAATACAAATGCAATGAGACAAAATCTACACTGTACTATACTAGGATCCGGCTTAAACCAAAGCCGGCTAGTAATATCTGTTCGATCCTGATCCGTGTAATACCGCACGTACCTGATCGAACTCTGCCATATAACCGTACGGCCTATAGTACAGACTGTCCGATCCTGATTTGTGCAATACCGCACGTATCTGATCGGACCTTGCCATATCTCCATACGGCCTCTACAACCTTTCGCCCGAAAGCTGAGTAACTGAATGTGGGGGACTCTAAAGACTCATCAACACCTTGGTTGTGGATTTAACCACTAGCACGTCAGAGGTATAAGCCAATACGTAACGGGCTACCAGGTACTGACTAAAAGGGATGTCTGTGAGCGAACTCAGCCTGACAACCCTACTGAGCCTGTCAGTGACAATATCCGTACAGTCCGGTCCGTTCGTCTATGAGCATCGCATGGCGGGCCTAGGGGGTTGGTAAAAGTCAGACCCCCAAAAGCGGTACAAGTCGTGTCGGAGTGTAGCCCAGAACACCCTGAGATACTACCGGAATACCTACCAGTAAATCTCCTTGCCTCGGCCGAGGGCTTTGTGTAATGGCTCTCCTAGACACAGCACGACCTCACCCCCAATACCGGGAGAGACGAACCCCTGAAGATACGCTCACTGCCTCCATGTGGCTCGGGACTGTACCCAACTAAAACCTGTTTGCACGACTCCTTTGAGCCGTGGTAGGGTAGTAATCAAAGTACAGTGGGAACTCACACGAGACAAATGACGATCCCCAGGTCGATGAACTAACCTGCACACATGTCACCAGGGAACTGCCATCTGACGTCTGGTATATGACCAACTAGCATGTTCCCGGCGAGTCCTGTCCGGTGTACTCATAACCCAATGAGCACCTGTATACATCTTAGGTGATCCAACTGACACCAGTGGCTTGTGAGACCGGCCACCGCCCCTCGTCGGGGTCTCGACTGTATACACTAGTCTACTATGGAGAATCGATGCCCTGTCTCGAAACTCTCACGACTAGGGACCTTTTAAGGATATGCTTATAGACCCCCAGCTCCCACTTATATGATCGCCCTCATACTGCTGGTGGTCAAGCAAGAATCCTAGGGGCTCTATCAACGTGTAATAGCGACGTGTCAGGTCACTTAAAACAGTACACGATGATAAAGGTAAACCAGATAGCATACTATCATCTCGAGTAAGACTGTCCTACCGGGATAGGTCCTCCCTCAATCATTGCAATCACGTACCTGTGATCCAATAATTGACTCTGAGGGCACTATCTCCAACAGTAATAAGTCATGCCAGCGTGTAGCCCAAAACACCCTGAGAAACTACTAAAATACCTACCAGTAAATCTCGCTTGCCCTGGCCAGGGACTTTATGTAATGGCTCTCCGAACACAGCACAATATCGACCCCCAATACCGGGAGAGACGAATCCTATCTAACCGCCACTACCTCCAAGTGCTTCGGGACTGCACCCAACTACTACCTGTTTGCATGACTCATTTGAGCCGTGGTAGGGTAGTAATCAAACTACAGTGGTAACACACTCGAGGCGATGTAGCAGTGTCAAGTCGACGGACTAAGCTGTACTCATGTCACCTGGGAACTGCTACCCGACGATAGGTATAATACCAACCAACGATTCCTGACGAGTCCTGTCCAGTGTATTCGTAACCTAACGAGCACCTGCATACTATCTCTAGTATAACGTACTAATGGCTGTGGGACAGACCACCATATACTGGCATATCGCAGACCGAAGATCTCGAATAGCCTTCTCGAACACTGTCTGAGGGATGGCCTATGTGAGTGGATCTGTAGTGTTTTTCTCCGTATCTACTCTCCTCACCTCGATCTCCTAGGATCAACGATCTCCCTGATCAGGTGGTGCCGCCTCAAGATATGTCTGGATCACTGGTAGGACCTGCGTTCCTTCCCTAAAGCTATAGCGCCGTATGTTGTCACAATACTAAAGTATTGGACCAACAATGGAAGGAACCACCTGAAGTTCAATTAAGAACTTCCTCATCCAGACTGCCTCTTTTGCGACGTCTCATGTAGCGAACTACTCCGTTTCCACCGTCGAGTCTGCAACGGTGTCCTGCTTAGAGCTCTTCCAACAGACCGTCCCTGCATTGAGGGTAAAGCCATAACCTGACATGGACTTGGAGTCATTCTTATCACTTTGGAAGCTGGAGTTAGCAAATGCCTCGATCTGCTGGTCCTTTTCCGCCATACACCAAGAACATCTCCATAGTCCTTCTCAGGCACCTGAGAATGTTCTTTATTACTTCCCAGTGCTTCTCCTATGGTTTTGACTGATACCAGCTTACCATGCTCAGTGCGTAAGCTACATCTGGTCTGGTACACAACATCGCATACATTATAGAGCCTACCGCAGAAGCGTAGGGTATAATCGACATGCGAGCCCTTTCCAAATCAGTCTTGGAAGACATCTCTTTAGAGATGGTGATTCCATGATAAGACGGTAGACTACCGCGCTTAGAATCGTCCATACTAAATATTTTTAGTATGGTGTTGTTGTACCTTGACTGTAAAAGTCCCACCATCTTCTTTGATCTATCACGATAGATCTGGATCCCCAGAATGTAGTTGGTATCACTCAGGTCTTTCATGGAGAACCTTTGTGACAAGAATCCTTTGACTGATTGTGGCATAGGAATGTCATTTCCTATCAAGAGCATGTCATCCACGTACTCAATGAGGAATTCCACAGTTCTTGCTACAATCTTACTATAAATGCATGGTTCATCTAGATTTTTGATAAACTCGAATTTTTGACTGTCTCAATAAAATAGATGTTCCAACTCCGCGATCTCTGTTTTAGTCCATAAATGGACTTAAGCAACTTGCTTATTGTCCCGCTGCTCCCACTCTGATTGAAACCCTCTGGCGGATCTATATATACGCACTCTTCCAAATTACCATTTAGAAAAGTCATCTCTACGTCCATCTGCCGGATCTCAAAATCTTGGAAGGCAGCAATGGCAAGAAGGATCCGGATGGATTTGAGCATAGACACTAGAGAAAAGGTTTCATCATGGTCCAAACCAGGTCTTTGACGAAAATCTTGTACAACAAGTCTAGCTTTATAAGTTTCAACCTATCCACCTACACCAATCTTTTTTCTGAAGATCCATTTGCAGCCTACGGGGTTTACCCCTTCTAGAGCAATGTCCAAATTCCATACTTTGTTGGTGTACATGGACTCCATCTCGGTCTGTATTGCATCCATCCATTTGACCGAGTCACAGCTCTGAATGGCTTGCTGGAAACTAGTAGGCTCATCATTGTTAAGGATGCAATCCTCTCGATCCTCGTCTAAGAGAAAACCGGTGTATCTCTCGGGCGGATGAGACTGCCTTCTCCTTCTACGGAGAGGCGCGGCGATGTCCGGTTCTTCTGAAATCTCTGGTTCTACCAAGCTTTCAGTAATAGCTCGTAGTTCTGCAATATCTTCCAGTTCTATTGCGCTCTCACTTATCTGATTTTCTAAAAATTCAGTTTCCAAGAAGCAGGCATGATGAGAAACAAAGTCCTTTTGCTCTTCTGCGTAATAGAAAAGATACCCCTTGGAGTTCTTTGGGTATCCCACAAACTTACACTGTACTGAGCATGTCTCGAGCTTGTCCGCATACTGCTTTTTGACAAAAACTGGACATCCCCATGTCTTAAAGTGTTTAAGACAGGGTTTCTTCCCACTCTATATCTGATATGGTGTGGTAGGCACTGACTTAGTAGGAACCTGGTTCAAAAGATATGCAGCTGATTCTAGTGCATATCCCCAGAAGGATCACGGCAACTCAGCCTTACTCATCATTGAACGAACTATATCCAATAGGGTTCTGTTTCGCCTTTTCGATACACCATTGTGTCGTGGCGTGTATGTAGGAGTAAGCTGAGAGAGAGTTCTATTCTCTTTTAAGTAGTCCAGGAACTCGGCACTTAAGTATTCACCACCTCGATCAGATCTCAGTGTCTTGATACTTTTGCCTGTTTGTTTTTCCACTTCATTCTTGTATTCCCGGAATCTCTCAAAGGCCTCGGATTTATGCTTCATCAAGAAGACATGTCCATACCAAGAGAACTAATCTGTAAAAGTAATGAAATAGAAATAACCACTTCGTGCATATGTAGACATTGGACCACACACATCGTTGTGTATGAGTCCCAAGAGCTTGCTCGCTCTTACTCCGTGTCCAGTGAACGAAGTCTTTGTCATTTTTCCCATGAGACAAGATTGACAAGTTGCATAAGACTGATATTCGAACGGATCCAAATATCCCACTCTATGTAGCTTCATCAACTGTGATTCATTGATGTGACCCAGCCTACAATGCCATAAGAAAGCCTGATTTAATTACGAAGACTTTCTTTTAAGTGTGTTCTGGACATTGAAAACCTAAGCTTGATTTAATACGTATATACCGTTATCTAATGTACCTGACCTAATCAAAGCTTGATTTAGGTGGATGTGGACCACATCGCTTACAATTGTAAAATCAAATCCTTCCTTAGAAAGTAGAGATACAGATATGATGTTATAAGTTAGACTAGGTACATACAAACAGTTACGTAGAATTAATATCTGCCCACTTGTCAATCCAAGGTTATATTCCCCTACGGATTCAGCGTCCACGCTCATTCCGTTAGAAACCCTGAGAGTCATATCACCTAACCTGATAACTCTACGGTTTCTTAAAGCCTATAATGAATTAAAGATATAAGATCTTTATCCGGTATCTAGTACCCAGGAAGTAAAGTTAATTGACATACAGTTTTCTATCACAAACACACCCGAAGTCAAAGCCACAACATGCTTCGGATCCTGGATTCTGGCTTTCAAAGCCCTGTAATCCCTCTGCCAATGTCCTTTCCCACAACAATAGGAACATCCCTCCTTCCTTACAGTTAGCCCCAAAACTTTTGCCCTTCCCTGTCCTTCTACCTTACTGACACCGCATATCAGCTTTGTGGAGGTCTTCTTCTTCTCACCCTTGGCATCTGCCTTAGATCTAGAAGAGGAAGATTCCCCAATAAGCAGAGCGGGCGTCTCTCTGGTTTACTTCACGGTGCCCTCAACTGGAAGTATAACTTTCTTCCCCTGGGCGTGAGTAGGAGGTAGGGACTGTAGAATCAAGTCAGTATGTGACTCGTTCTCCCACGTGGTCTCCAGGTCCGTGAGCTTATCAATATAGCTAGTCATCGTAAGGACGTTGTCCCCTACGGATGACCTGATAGCCAACCTCGCTTGAAGCAATTCTTTCAAGGTCTCATATCTTGCGATATGAGATTGCTCTACATATAAAACTTTGTTATAGAGGAAGATGGAAGCTAAATCCATCTTCTCGTGCTGCCTCCAGTTTACACCATCTACTGAGGACAACACGAGGCACTTGACATTCATACTGTCTTTTTCCGATGTCTTACAGATATCAATATCCGTGATGGTGAAAACTGGACCTGAGACGGCGGGGGCTTGAGTAGTAAAGAGGTGTCCCAGCATGTCATAGGTAATGGACATCTGGACAGACCTTTGCCAATCATTATAGTCAAATTCAGTCATTTTATTATCTATCTGTAACCTAATCTGGTCACCTGGTTGCTGCAATTTGGAGAGAGAGAAGAATACACTCAGCATGATACTCTTGCAAGTTTAGATTGGTTTTTAATTTATTTAAACAGGATGGCTCCCATTGTCTCTCGAATCCTTTCTCAAACCATAAAAGAAGAATCGGTTAGGATTGATCTCACCGTACAATTCTTGCTTAACCGTTCGACCAGACTAGTGTCGGTACTTCGAGGGAGGTTTTACGACGCTTTCGCGAAGTTCCTTCATTAAATAACCTCTTTTCCATGGAGGCGTAGTTTCGCTAACACTGTTCTAGACACCTACTTAGTTTATGGCATTGATCGCTAAGTGAAAAAATCTCCAGAGAAGTAGCAGATACACACAGTAGGATCGAGATCCAAATATCATTGTGTGATAATGATGAAGGAATCCTACCAACATTATCAAACTCCAAATGGTATGCAGCACTAGCAAGTTTCAGTTTCTTTAGAAACTCCCGATGTGGATTTTTGCCCCATGCTCTTATGACCTTGACGAAGGCCAACAAATCATAAGTCACATGTCAAGTTCTACCCATCATTGTCCAGGTTAATTTGAACCCACCCGTATATACCCTTGACGAAGGCCAACAAAGTAATATGACTGTCCCAAACCAACGCATCTATCTATGCTACATATGAACACCCGGCAACTACCAAACACTATGCCTTGACGAAGGCCAACAAACATAGCTTGAATACTACTGACTATTCATATGAAACGACGGAGGGCTACGAATGGTTTTGGCGAAACCGTGAACGTAATGAACTTGATATTATCGAAGGAACCTCATAGCTTTTAAATGGAGTGGTTTAAGCTCCGCATTTAAAAGTCTGCTGTTTTAAAAATAACCAAGTGGTTTTAAAATTTGTTCCAACGATTCAGCTTTGGTTTGTTTGCATGGCATTAATTTAATACAGTCCCATCAATTAACCTACCATTGCAGCGAAAATACAATGTACGCTTATGCCATCCGCATTCACCATGGGGCCCCGTCATCACCCGTTAGGTTACTTAATTAACGACAGAGCGGGGGCTAAACTAGCGCAGATGCAAAACATAAGCAACGTCTATTATATAATAAATATATAATAATATCGATTCGTCAGACGCAATGATAGACATTCCAGATCACAGATGAACACATTAGATATACCAGGAATTCCGCGTTTCGTTTGAGCCTGTAACGAAAGACAGATTCCACGGTCGTGATGAATAGCCAAACCCCACCCTAGACCCTTACAGGTGTGGCAAACTACCTGCCAAATACCCGAAGTGAAGCAACCTCCCTCAACAAAGTGAGTAGGCCACTCGGCACTTCAAAGTACTCGGTAGTTTCTGCACCCCACCTTGGGTCTATCAAAGGAGCAAAAACAGTAAAAGAAATAATACAACAGTGGCTACAACCTTAACCCGGATGTGCCCCAGGAAATAATATTAGATCACTTTACAAATTTACATCGAATGAAAGAATGAAAACCCTCATCTCACATCCCCGGCTATTCATCCACGACGATCTAACAAGTTCATATACACAAACCAACATAACAACATTACAGATATGTGCAACCCCGACTAATCGACGTATAGCAATTAGTCGACATTTCTAAATACATATATAAATCACAAAGTTTGTAAAGTAACTACGACATTAGAATTCCGCACGCAATTAGCAAACTTAACCAATTTTCCAAAACTTGAAAATCCAGTGTGCCAAAGTTCCAAAAACTATTGTTTTAAGCAAATCCGGGAGTCGAAACGAACTCGAAATCCGCCCGAACCCTCGCAGGAAGTTAGAGCACAAAATTAACTTCGAGTCAGGGGGCCTAGACAGGGTACCTTACCCCTGAGGCCACCACGAGGTGGCCAGGGGTGAGGCAGACCCGAAACTGCCCATGGTAGGGCAGTTTTGGGTCCCCACCGCCAAGACCACCTTGTGGTGGTCTTGGGGAGTAGGCCCAGCCGTTCGGCCCCCAGAGGCTCCCTGGGATGCACACGCTCCACCCCGTGGCTTCTCGGTTCAAACCGTGAGCCCGCGGGGTGTGCAAACAACTCAAAACTTCATTTTTGAAGTGCTCAAACAAACCTGGGCCAAAACCCAAATTGGCCCCAAATGAAAATAGAGCACTCAAACAAACCTAGGCCAAAACCATATATCAAAAAATCATATTTCCATGAACTAAAGCCCCTGAAAAAATTTCGGGCACTGTAACCCAAAAAGCACGGCGGAACCGCCGTAAAATGTGCCATTTTTCTCCAGTTCCGCCGCTGAATTTTGGAGTTATGTGTCCAAATTTTTTTCACAGCTATAGTTTTGCCTGCACATATTTTTAAGATGCCTGGAAAAAAATTTTGAACAACTTTAAAATTCGACAGCAAGCACACAAAATTGGAAATACGATTCGAAATTTTAGTCAATCGAGATTTTAACTTTGTGAAAACTAGCTAGTGGGGTTTATGGGTTAGCTCTGATACCATGAAGGGTTACACTAGCGACTCGGCTAACTTCCGTGGCCAAATGCGGAACAAAAATTTTAATACGATCAAAACTTGGCGCTAGAATAAACCAAAAACCGGATCTTTACCATAAACCTAGCTAGCTAGTTAGGGTTCTATCTACTATGATAGAAAGTATACCTAAAGAAAACGAGTCCTTCGGGTCTTTGATCCTCTTCTTAAGCTCCTCGATGGAAGTATGGATCGTGCTTGAACTCTGGCCTCCTTGTGTCAACGATGATCCACCCGAGAGTTCCAACCTTGAGCTTAATCTCTAACTTGAGGTAACTAGAACACTTGGGTTGCTATACTAAGTGATCTAAAGTGAGTAGAGAGTGGTTTTGGTGGCTTGATCTCAATGGCCCTTGATTTTCAACTCATGAAACACTAGGGCTTGAGAGAGAGGAAGAAGAGAGAGCAACCATGAGAGAGAATATGTCATGATAAAATGAAGGGTGAGCTCTCATATGAGGGAAAAAGAATAATCAAAATTTTATTAAGATAATTGTCACAGTTGATGTTGATTTGACCATTATCATGTCACAATTAATGCTAAGCACAAATATCTTTTGCTCAAAAAAATATCTAAGTCAACAAGGGTCAATATGGTCAAATGGTCAAACCAAATTAGCCATAACACAATTATCTCTAATAAAAGATTAATAATCAATTTCCCCATCTCATTAAGGTTTTAATCAAGTGGATCTCTGCCTCTGTCAACTGTATATACATACCCGCATCCGTCTTCTGAGGAACGCGAATACCATAAGACTGAACCAATCCAAAATCAAATACTAGGATCTGGCTTAAACCAAAGCCCGCTAGTATCAACTGACCGAACACCAAACACGCACAAGTGCGCGTATGTGATCAAACCCTGTCGTAAAACCATACGACCTCTACTCGTTTTGCCTGAAGCTGGGAAACCCTCTGTGTGGGACTCTAAAGACTCAACAGTACTCTGGCAGTGGGTTTAACCACAAGCACATCAGCGGCACTAGCTGTACGTAACGGCTACCCAGGTACATGTCGAAAGGAAGGCCGACGAGCAAACTCGTCCGAACTCCTACTGAGCCTATCCGTGACAATATCCGTACAGTCCGGTCTCTTTGTCAAAGACTATCGCATATCGGGTCATGGGGGTGGTGAACGTCAGACCCTAATAAGCTGATAAGTTGTGCTGATGTGGCTCAGGATCAATCCGGGAAACTACTGATTAACCTATCAGTAAATCCCAACTGCCTTAACCAAGGTCTAATGGTCCTGACCAATCGATCACTGTGCGATATCAACTCCCAATACCAGGAGAGACGAATCCCCAACAATCGCTCACTGCCTCCATGTGGCTCGGGACTAAACCCAACCAAAACCTGCTTGTACGACTCAGTAGAGCCATGGTAGGGTAGTGATCAAAACTCAGTGGGAACTCACACGAGACAAATGCCGATCTCAAGTCCAAAGATTGACCTGTACACATGTCACCTGAGAACTTCCATCTGACGATAGGTATAGTACCATCTGGAAGTTCTCGGCGTATCCGTCCAGTGTACTTACACCCAGTGAGCACCTGTATACGATCTTGGGTGCATCAGACCAATGGCCGCGGGACCAACCATCCCCCGATGGGGCTAGAAACGTATACACGTCTACTCTTGAGATCAATGCCCAGTCTCGATACACATGCAACTAGGGACCATTTAAAGATGTGCTTATAGACTACCTTGCTGCCACAAGTATGATCGCCATCACAATGCAAGTAGTCAAGCAATATCCTACAGGCTTTATCAACATGTAACCGCAATATGTAATAATGAGTATGATATATGCCATGTTAAGATAAAGACAAACCATAATAATATACTACCGTAACGAGTCATTATCAATATATGCAGGCTAGATATAACAACAATTGAAATAAATACACATATCCTGACAAAGACAAGTCAAATAATATACTATAAAATTGAGCAAGATTCTCCTGTACATACATATCCCTAGCATCCATATGTATACATATACAATACTGGCCTCCAGGGCATATATATCCAACAGTTATACCTCACAATACATGTCCTTCGGGTCTTCATCGCCGTCCTCCTCGTCGTCGTAGGCTCCAAGGATCGATCCGGATCGTAGCTTTCTCGTCGGCTTCCTCGAGTCAAAGACGATCCACCCGAGAATCTATAGTCCGAGCTCCAACCTCAAATTCGAGGTAACGAGGGCAACAAGCTTGCTAAACTTGATGGACTAGGTGATGTAGAGAATGAAGATGGATTTATTTGTCTCTTGAAACCCTAGTTTACTCAACTCATGAGACTTTAAGGGTTTTTTTTAGAGGAAGAAGAAGAGAGCTAACATGAGGAATGAGAAATGGTTTTTGACAATGATAATAGAAAATGTGATGGCTCACTTGATATGACTATAATCATGGCAAGAAAATATCTCATCCAAAATATCTAGTGCTACAAAATATCTCACAAGAAATATCTAGTCAAGTGGTCAAACCAAGTCAAGTAGTCAATACAAGTAGCCATGCTACAATTATCATTTACAAATATAATAAATACTTTTCTCCACCTCATAATTGTTTTAATCAAGTCAATGGTCAAAACCCCAATGAGGTGTCTCCTTCTATGCCCCTCTCATCCGTATATACATACCCACATCTGTGTTCCGAGAAACACAAATACAAAGAGACGAAACAGATCCATCAATATAATACTAGGATTCGGCTTAAACCAAAGCCCACTAATATTATCCGCCCGAACATCATACACGCACAAGTGCACGTAAGTGATCGAAGCCTGCCGTAAAACCATACGGCCTCTAGACCTTTTTCCCAGTGCAGGGAACTCTCTATATGGGACTCTAAAGACTCGACACTACGCTGGCAGTGGGTTTAACCACAGGCCGCAAGCGGTACTAGCTGCAAGTAACGGTCCCCAGATAGATGTCGATAAGAAGGCCGATGAGGAAAACCCATCCGGACTCCTACTGAGCCTGAATGTGACAATCTCCGTACAGTCTGGTCTGTTCATCTAAGAGTATCGCATATCGGGCCTAGGGGGTGGTAATCGTCAGACCCCTAATAGCACAATAAGTCGTGCCAGAGTGTAGCCCAAAACACCCGAGAAACTACTGGAATGCTTACCAGTAAATCTCGCTTGCCCTGGCCAGGGGCTTTGTATAATGGCTCTCCGAACACAGCACGATACCAACCCCCAATACCGGGAGAGACGAATCCTATCTAACCGCCACTGCCTCCAAGTACTTCGGGACTGCACCCAACTACTACCTGTTTGCACGACTCGTTTGAGCCGTGGTAGGGTAGTAATCAAAGTACAGTAGGAACACACTCAAGGCGAAGTAGCAGTGTCAAGTCGACGGACTAAGCTATACTCATGTCACCTGGGAACTGCTACCCGATGATAGGTATAATACCAACCAACAATTCCTGACAAGTCCTGTCCAGTGTACTCGTAACCTAACGTTCACCTGCATACTATCTCCAGTACGACGTACTAATGGCTGTGGGACAGACCATCTCCCCTGCTGGAATGAGAAGCGTATACACAAGTCTACTCTGGAGTATCGATGACCCGTCTCGATAATCCTATGACTAGGGACCTGTATAAGGATGCGCTTGTAGATTACCCAGCCCTCACTAGTGTGACTGCCATCACAACGCTGGTAATCAAGCAAAGATCTTACGGGCTCTACTAATATGTATAAGTGATATTCTAAGAAAATGCATGCACATATTGAGGTAGAGACAAACCAGGTAGCATACTACCATTTTGAGCAAGACTGTTCCTATATCCGTGTATATCCCAAGCTCCCATTAAGTAATACACAATCTAGTATGATACAATAATGGCCTCTAGGGCATATATCACTAACATACGTTGAGGAATCTCTAACTCAAGCTACCTCTTCACTAATTGAGTAATTAGTGAAGTAAACAACCTATACTAAATGGCTAGTTTGGTATAGATTGATGAAGTAGGAATTTTGCTCACTTTAGAATTATTTTTCTCTTTTTCTTTCTCACCTCACTCAACGCTAGAGAGCAAAGAAGGAGATGAAGAAGATCTATTAATGTGAACCATGGGTAAGAAAATATCTCAAGAGATATTATGTAGAGACTTAACCATGGCTAAAAATAATGGTTGGGTTAATAAATATCTAGAGTAAAACAAAATTAGGGGACTAAGTCAAGACTTTTACATGCTTCCACAAGCAACTTTAGTCATGCTAATTTCCACCTAATTTTGATTTTTCCCTTAATAATTAATCACCCAAATTATATTTTGTTTGGTGTGAGTCTCATACACCTATGTCCAATGTATCATCTAGCATGACGCAATAGTAAATACATTAATATATATCTCATATATATTTAAATGTATTTATAGAAAAGAAATTCTTAAGTGAGCTAATATTAGTTAATATATAATTATATATTAAATTATTAAATCAACATTTGATTTAATAATCCGGCTATATTATATATAGCCGACTAATATCATTTATATGTATATCAAATATACATATAACAAATTATTGAATCAACACTTGATTCAATAATCCGGTTATATCACATATATCCTATATCGCGAGATTAGAATAATGTATCATATACACGTAGTAATCTCGGTCCCGCACATATCACATATGTATCCTACTTCGTTTCGTTTGAGCTAGGAAACCTCTGTGTAGGACTCTAAAGACTTGTCAATACGCCAGCAGTAGGTGATGATCACATCAGTCACCCATAAGCTGTCAGCGGTACTAGCTGGACGTAACGGCTACCCAGGTATTGACCAATCAGAAGATCAACAAGCAAGCTTGTCCAAACTCCCGTGAATCCTGTAAGTAACACTACTGTACAGTCCAGTCTCTTCATCTGATATGTTGCATATCGAGTCTGAGGGTAGTAAACGTCAGACCCCAATAATTTGATAAGTCATATCGATGTGAGGCTCATAACGGGTCGAGAAACTACTGATAACACTTACTAGTAAATCTCATCAACAGCCCTGGCCAGGAACTTTCTGTTATAGCCAATCGAGCATAGCGCAACATCAACTCCCAATACCGGGAGAGACGAAACCCCTCCTATCGCTCGTTGCCTCTATGTGACTCGGGACTGTACCCAAAATCCACCTGTTTGCACAACTCCTTTGAGCCGTGGTAGGGAGGAAATCAAAGCACAGTGCGAACCGCACAAAGCTCTATGATGATCTCGGGTCTACAGACTAACCTGTACCAGTGTCACCAGAGAACTGCTATCTAACGATAGATATAATACCATCTAGGAGTTCTCGGCGAGTCCTATTCGGTGTACCCATTCTCCAATGAGCACATGTGTACAATCTTTAATGTCAAACACCAATAGATGTAAGATCATCCATCGCCCCATACAGTGTAACATTTCAGAAATATAAAATATTATTCTTGGAAATTTAATATTAAAATAATATATTTCGTGAAAACTGTTCGATTTGCGAATAGAGGTTTTTCGTAAAATGGTATAAGTATATGCCGATATTTGGAAATTAATCGGAGATTAAAATTATTTATTCATTTAAATGATATTTATCAGATTTTGGTCAAATCCGTGTTTTTACAGTTTTTCATAGCTAGTGCACCATGTCATGTGCATGTTATTCATTGTTATTGTGTTTGTACTTGTAAGTTTTGTGAGATAAAGAGAAAAGAAAAGAAAATCAAAGGAAAAGAAAAACAAAGAAAAGAGAAGAGTTAAGAGAAAAAGACAGAGAGAATGAGAAGCAGATATTTTTTGTGAGAGAGTGAGTGTCGGGGAAACTTGGTGAGTGAGAGAGAGTGTGCTTAAGAAGAGAGAGGGTTTGACTTGGCTACCTCCATTCCCCTTTGTTTCATCACCAATTCATTTCTTCATCCATTGTTTTCTTCATCTCCTCCATGCTTTCTCCACCTCCACTATCTCATGCATCATCTTAAATCCTTTGCCACCTTCACACAAAACATGGACAAACCTATTCTAAATCCTTTAGACCAATCAAGTGTGGATTTTGAAGACTTTGGGCAACTCAAGAATTTTCTTAAGTTGCTAATCAGGTAATCCCTTCACTTTTAAATTAGTGTTTATGTTTAAATATCCTAGTTTAGTTTAGAATTTGATTTAGTTAGGTTTTATAATCTTAGAAAATTCCAAGTTGCTATTAAGTGGTAATTTGATGTGTAGTGAGTGTTTGAATAACCTTAGAGGGTGTTTTACTGGCCAAGACCCGAGAATAGAAACCAAAACACGAACTTTGAAATTGGCCGATATAGTATTTTGTGTGTTTTTGATGGGATATTGAGATCTGCTATGACCTGAGACCATTATAAGATAAGTTCCCATAACAGAGAGACGTGCAGGCAACCAGGAACCTATCCTAGAAACCCGAGCCCATTCCCTCTTGTTCAGGCCGCAGATAAATTTCCCCAGGCCACAAATTGTGGCCCGATCATGGTGAAAATGTAGGATTTTTGTACAGTGGCTTCCTTATCCTATATCTAGAGCAACCCTACATGCAAAATTGGCTAATTTTACCTAAGATGAAATCTGGGAGTGATTTCTCATGTTGCTGAATTTCGTTTTCCGATTCTGAAAGCATGGTTTTTATATTTGATTTGGATTCCATCGTTTGGCGTTTGTACGTCAACGATGAGGGTTATTTTGTTGTGTTTTCATGCGTAGGCTATAAATTCTAACCTATAAGCGATTCGTGTGTCGTATCGGTTTTCAGAATTGATTTTAATAGTATTACGATTGTGTATTGATTGTAGGTACCTTCGCGTGGACTTTTGAGACGACGAAGCACATCAACTTGATCTAAGCGAGGAGTTTAGCAGGTGAGTAGATTTATATCTACGGGAGAAGTCAGGTGGATGGCGTATAGCACCCCCGCAACCATTGATATGGAAGATTGTGTTATAAATTATAATCAAATAAAGGATATACTACGAACTTAAGATAATGTGATTATAGGTTTTAGTAAAGAGATGATATGATAAAAGTTGACGCTAATGGATATATTTGCTTGAGAATATGAAATGGGAAGTGAATCATGATAAGTATGAATTTAAAGAGAACAAGTATGAGTTGTTAATGGTATGATATAAGATCGAGATCGATAAGCACGACACGAGATTGAGATAGAGGTGTTGTGAAATTAATAAGATATAACGTTTATACAAATGTGATTTGAAATATATATGTATATATTTATGAGTATAATGAGTAATATGCCGTACGACACTTTAGATCCGTACCCTCATTATTGTATAGGTAAATAGATTTCCTATTCTGTTTGATGACCCCGTACGCGATGAGATGTACCGGATGATTGATCCGCGCTAGTGATTTGAGGATGATGATCGATGATTATTGTCATATCGGATGTTATGAGGCAGGATCGCCGATATAAAGATTGCCACCTGAACCATACCTATTTTCAAAAACGACGATGTGTATCATTTAAAAGTGACCGTATGATTCTTGTGTAGATAGATACACCTATTTATTGTTCATGTTGTGTAGGATATTACCCCTCGTGATGTACATACCACGTGCCGGTATTTAATGCTATACGATATCATTTGCTAGTACACCTGCATAATTACCGTTGATACGCATGTTACACATACACAGTTTTGCCGGCTCACACATTCTTCATCGGTAATTGCCATGTCACTTATACAGTAGAATTGCCATGTCACTTATACAGTAGAATTGTCGTGCCATTTATACAAGAGAACTGCCTTGTCATGATATTAATCTTAAAAGTAAAAGTACATTCATTGTTCAGTACTGTCACTTGACATGCTTATATGATATACTCGATATGCTCATATTACTACTCTATGTTTCATACATTATGCATTATGGTTATATGCATTGAGATGTTGTTTTTATGAGATCTCTGGATTTGAGAACCGCAGTTTGATTTCAAAGGAAATTGTGTATTATTTTAAAAATGCGGTTTCTCTTAATATGATATTTCGATGTGTCCACCATGACTTTTCTCGGTTCTGAGCAGTGAGTATACCCGATTCGAGGAGCGGGAGGCACCGTCTGTGGGTACATGGTGGACCCGGCGAGGTATCTCGGGGCAAGAAGCTCGAGATGTAGACGATGAGCCTGGTGTTAGTTGTATGTATGCCCTAGAGGCCAGTATTGTACAGATGATGTATATTATATTGGATGCTTGGACATATATAGAGATGACTTTCTTGCTCGATATGATAGTATACTATCTGGTTACTCTTTATCTTAACATGTACACTAGTCTCTTTATACTGTCTTATAGTTACATGTTGGTAAAGCCCTTAGGATATGTACTTGACTACCTGGACTGTGATGCAGATCATACTAGTGGGGACATGGTAGTCCATAAGTACATCCTTCATGGTCCCTAGTCGTGGGTGTATCGAGACGGGGCATCGATATACCAGTGTAGACTAGCGTATACGCTTCTCGACCCATGAGATGGGCGATGGATGATCCCATATCCATTGGTGTTTGACATCAGAGATGGTGTACGGGTGCTCAGTGGAGACTGGGTACACTGGACGGACTCGCCGAGAACTCCCAGATGGTATTATACCTTACGTCAGATGGCAGTTCTCAGGTGACACTTGTACAGGTTAGTCTGTAGACCCGAGATCGTCATAGAGTCTTGTGTGATTCCCACTGTGCTTTGATCTCCACCTTACCACGTCCATGAGGGCATGCAAAACGGTGGTCTTTGGGTACAGTCCCGAGTCACATGGAGGCAATGAGCGATAGGAGGGGTTTCGTCTCTCCCGGTATTGGGGGTTGATGTTGCGCTGTGCTCGATTGGCCGTAACAGGGAAGTCCCTGGCCAGGGCTGATCAGAGATTTGCTGGTAAGTGTTACCAGTAGTTTCTCGACCCGTTATGAGCCTCACATCGGCACGACTTATCGGTTATTTAGGTCTGACGTATACCACCCCTAGACTTGATATGCGACATATCAGACGAATAGACCGGACTGTACGGTAAGTGTTACTGGTTGGATTCACAGGAGTGTGAGCGGGCTAGCTCGTCGATCTTTTGATCGCTCGATACCCGGATGGCCGTTACGTTTAGCAGACCGCTTGCGGCTTGTGGGTGCTTGATATGATCATCATCTGCTACCAGCGTATTGACGAATCTTTAGAGTCCTACACAGAGGTTTTCTGGTTCAAGCGAAACGAAATAGGAGCGCATATGAGATATGTGCAGGACCGAGAATAATGCGTGTATGTGTTACCGCATTTCATTCTCGCGATATATGTTTCGATTGGTTATATTCGATATGACCTAGTTATTGAATCATTGATTCGATAAATCGATACATTGAATACTAGTCGGTTATGTGCGACATGACCGGATCATTGAATCAAATGTTGATTTAATGATTTAATGTGTAATTATATATTTGATGTATTACTTTGCATTAGCTAGTATAGGTTCACTTTAAATGGATTTTCTCACTTGATGTGCAAGTTGTATATGTGATATACTTTTGTACACATGTTTGTATCATGTTTGATGATACTTGCTTTCATGGTTAAGTGTAAAGAATTAAACCATGGTTAAGTGTTGATTAGGGTTTGCAAATTCATTTATCTATTTATTTATTTATTTGAAATGGATTAAGATAAGAATGGTGGCTTTATTTGTTTTATGTTGAAGCTTCATGAAGCTTTGACCTTAGTGACCATTCTTGTCTTCATGCTTAACCCTAACTCATCCAAGTAACCATGGTCCATTCTCTACACTCAACTAAGGTTAGATTATGATAAGTATTGATTTCTTTTTTAATTTATCATAACACTTATCATAAACTAGCTTCATCTTCTCCTTCTTCTTCAAGAGAGAAAACTAGATGCCATCAATGGCAACTTGAGAAAAAGTGAGTGAAATCCAATTCTAAAGTGAACCCACCTCCTATTTCTTCACCCTCTATCTCTTGCCAAGTTGTTTTGGGTGTTTTCTTCACAAGTTTCACAACTTGGTGAAGTTGGAGCTTGAACTTGCGCAACCTCGACGTAGATCGTCTTTGACACGAAGCCGACGACCTATTCCGCTCGTTTTCCCGATGAAGCCGACGAATGAGTCTAGGATTCGAAAAGGACAGCTTGAGGATGACTACGTGGAGCTAAGGAAGTGGATATCCGGATCTACAAAGGTTGTAGCATCTAACTTTTAGTTAAAGTGTTAACTAGTTTTTAGTTTCGCCTAGAAATCTAGCCGACGATCCGTATTAGGGTTTCTCGGCACCCATAAAATTTTAAATTGGCATGTCCGATGCCTTGTGAGACCTCTATAGTGTGTCTAGGAACCCTACAGTGGTATCAGAGCTACTAGGCATTGGATGTCGACCTATGGGGGGTTCTCACTGTGTGACAGTGTGGCGAAGCATAGGCTCTTACCCCCAGGGTGTCCCGAGACCGGAAGGTGTTCCGGCGGGTTGTAGTCCTCGCGAGGGGGCATGCGTAAAAAGTAGCGGCTGAGGAACCCTACAGTGGTATCAGAGCCTAGCTAGAGCCTTAGGCGAAGTCTAGACGCAATTTGAAACCCGATCGAACCCGAAAACCTAACTTTAAGATGCTCTCTGGACTTTTTCCGAATTCTGGGATTTTTCCAGATTAAAAATTGCTAAAAAATTCAGCAGGGAAATATATGAATTACGGTGCAAAAATTTCTTTATGAACAGTCTAAAGCGCGGCGGATCCGCGGCCTAAGCCTCCTTAGGCGGCGGATCCGCGGCAGCTTTATTAAATTATTATATAATTTTTGCACAGTAACTGATACCTTCTGGTGTTGGATTTTCTGGGAATTTTTAAAATTTATTCAAGAGTTGAATTTTCTGGGGTTGCTTGCCGCTCTCGTAGGGGTCTAGGGGTGTGGGATTGGCTATTCATCACGACCGTGGAATCCGTGTTTTATACTGGCTCGTATTGAAAACACGGACGTCCTAGTATATCCAATGTTTCATATGTTTCTTCTGCTGCGATATCTGTGATGTGATCATGAGATGTTCTGTGATGGATATAGTATATAGTATATATGATATATTATATAGACGTTACTTATGTTTTACACCCGCGCTAGCCCTGCCCTGCTATGTCGTTAGTTACCTAACCTAACGGTGCACGAGGGGACATCGAGGCGAATGCGGATGGCATAAGTGTACGTCATATCTATCTGTGATGTTTAGGTATTTAAATGATGGGACTTCATTAATGTGATTAATGAAAGAAAAGAAACCTAAGATGTTGTAGAATCAAATTTTAAATAAAACAGGTAGCTACAGTTCTTGCTTTGCATAGCGGTATATATGATATACCCTGCACCTTATTCGATGAGGAAAGGACCGAGATCCCTTCACCGGGAGTGACTCCTTTAGCAATAACTGGCAGATGCTACACACTCGGTTTGGCTTTGATTGCTTTTAAGAGTTTTTGCTTTGCACAGTGATATATATGATATATCCCGCACCTCATTCGACGAGGAAAGGGCCGACGATCCCTTCACCGGGAGTGACCCCTTTAGCAAAACTAGAAAAGCCTCAAAATCATTCCATTTTAAAACTTCATTTGATTCTACAACGATATCAAGTTCATTACGCAATAGGTTTTCAGAAAACCTGTCGTAGCCCTCCGTCATTTCAGATAAATTACATATAGTATTCGTGCTACATTTGTTGGCTTTCGTCAAGGTGTAGTGTGCGGTAGCTATGTGCTGTTTATCTGCTGCATATGATGCGACTGGATTAGGGTAGTCGTACGGCTTTGTTGGCTTTCGTCAAGGGTCGTGCGGGTGGGTTTAATTCAGTCAAGAAATGTATTGGTTGAACTTGACTAGCGGGCTGTGGTTTGTTGGCTTTCGTCAAGGTCATAGCACGCTAGGGGCAAAAGCATTATCGGGAATTTCAAGTGTTGAAATTTGCAATGAGATTGCATACCTTCTATGAGATAGTTGGATCCCGATACCCACTGCGAGTAAGAGTTACTCCTGGGAGAGTTTTACACATTACAATTAGCCGATCAAGTAGGTGTCTAGAAAGATGTTAACGAGGTTACGCCTCTGGGAAAACGAGGTTTACATTAATTAGGTTCGTGTGAAAGCACGGGGGACCTCCCTCAAAGTACCAACACTGGCCTGGCTGAAAGATTGGCGAACTTGTAATGTGTAATTAATCCCGGCTAGTCTTTCCTTTTAGGGTTTGAAGGAAGATTTGATAAAAAGCAGTGGGAGCCATCCTGATTAGATAAGATAATTACTTGCACTACTTAGAACGTCGTTAAACTACGGAAAAATCTACCTTAGGGTGGTAGAAGATATACCCTTAAGAATTCTTGGGATACCCTACAAATTTGCATAGAACAGACCGTGCCTCGAGTTTGTCCGGATTTTGTCGTTTGACATAGGCTGGACAACCCCATATCTTAACATAGTTAAGACATGGTCTCTTCCCTTTCCATATCTCATATGGAGTGGTAGGCACAGATTTGGTGGGGACCATATTCAATAGATGTATGGCTGTCTCAAGCGCATACCCTCAGAAGGAAATAGGTAACTCAGCTGTGCTCATCATAGAGCGCACCATATCTAATAGGGCGCGGTTCCTCCGTTCTGATACACCGTTGTGCTGTGGTGTATATGGAGGAGTCAGCTGAGAGAGAATCCCATTCTCTTTTAGGAAGTCCAGGAATTCATTGCTCAAGTATTCACCTCCTCGATCAGATCGAAGGATTTTAATACTTTTTCCGGTTTGGTTTTCGACTTCTTGTTTATATTCTCTAAATTTCTCAAAAGCTTCAGACTTGTGTCTTATCAAGTACACATGTCCGTATCTTGAGAGATCGTCAGTGAATGTAATGAAGTACGAAGAACCATCCCTGGCATGTGTAGACATTGGACCGCATACATCACTATGTACTAGTCCTAAGAGTTCAGTAACTCTTTCTCCGTGTCCCGTAAATGGAGTTTTGGTCATCTTGCCTTTGAGACATGACTGGCAAGTGTCATAAGATGAAAATTCGAATGGTTTCAAATACCCATCCTTATGCAACTTAGCCAGTCGTGTCGCGTTGATGTGACCCAGTCTACAATGCCACAAGAAGGATTCGTTCAGTTCAGAACTCTTCCTCTTGTGTGTGTTTGTTATGCTCAGAACTGTTGATTGGTTTAGAACATAAATGCCATTGCACAACGTGCCTGATCCAACCAACTTTTGGTTATGGAAAATGTTCATAACATTGTCCTGTAATACAAAATTATATCCCTCTTTACTCAATAAAGAAACCGATATAATGTTGCATATCAGGTTCGGCATGTAATAGCATTCGTTCAGAACCAATGTATTACCTGTTGGTAATACAAGGTGATATTCCCCGACAGTCTTAGCTGCAACAATTGCACCATTTCCAACTCTAATGTCTTTATCAGCTTCTCCAAGTTCTCTACCTTTCCTAAGCCCATGTAACTGATTACATATATGGGATCCTGACCCGGTATCTAATACCCAGGACGTAGGGCAAATGGAGAAACAGTTCTCTGTAACGAACACACCCGAAGAAAATGCATCATCATGTACTTTCTTCATTCGGGTGGCATGGGAATCCTGGTATTCCCCTATATCATGTTCAGTCCTATAACTCTTATAGGAAAGAACGGAACCAACGTTCCCCCGCACAGTATAACATGCGGGTTCGGTCAATACATCCATATTATTATCTTTATTAAGGCATGAAATGGTCGCTACCTGGAGAGAGAGAGAAGAAAACACTTTAGCGTATGCTCGTGCAAGATCAGATTGGTTATTATCTTATTGGATGCTTGGACATATATAAAGATGACTTTCTTGCTCGATATGATAGTATGCTATCTGGTTACTCTTTATCTTAACATGTACACTAGTCTCTTTATATTGTCTTATAGTTACATGTTGGTAAAGCCCTTAGGATATGTACTTGACTATCTGGACTGTGATGCAGATCATACTAGTGGGGACATGGTAGTCCATAAGTACATCCTTCATGGTCCCTAGTCGTGGGTGTATCGAGACGGGGCATCGATATACCAGTGTAGACTAGCGTATACGCTTCTCGACCCATGAGATGGGCGATGGATGATCCCATATCCATTGGTGTTTGACATTAGAGATGGTGTACGGGTGCTCAGTGGAGACTGGGTACACTGGACGGACTCGCCGAGAATTCCCAGATGGTATTATACCTCACGTCAGATGGCAGTTCTCAGGTGACACTTGTACAGGTTAGCCTGTAGACCCGAGATCGTCATAGAGTCTTGTGTGATTCCCACTGTGCTTTGATCTCCACCTTACCACGTCCATGAGGGCGTGCAAAACGGTGGTCTTTGGGTACAGTCCCGAGTCACATGGAGGCAATGAGCGATAGGAGGGGTTTCGTCTCTCCCGGTATTGGGGGTTGATGTTGCGCTGTGCTCGATTGGCCGTAACAGGGAAGTCTCTGGCCAGGGCTGATCAGAGATTTGCTGGTAAGTGTTACCAGTAGTTTCTCGACCCGTTATGAGCCTCACATCGGCACGACTTATCGGTTATTTAGGTCTGACGTATACCACCCCTAGACTTGATATGCGACATATCAGACGAATAGACCGGACTGTACGGTAAGTGTTACTGGTTGGATTCACAGGAGTGTGAGCGGGCTAGCTCGTCGATCTTCTGATCGCTCGATACCCGGATGGCCGTTACGTTTAGCAGACCGCTTGCGGCTTTTGGGTGCTTGATATGATCATCATCTGCTACCGGCGTATTGACGAGTCTTTAGAGTCCTATACAGAGGTTTCCTGGTTCAAGCGAAACGAAATAGGAGCGCATATGAGATATGTGCAGGACCGAGAATAATGCGTGTATGTGTTACCGCATTTCATTCTCGCGATATATGTTTCGATTGGTTATATTCGATATGACCTAGTTATCGAATCATTGATTCGATAAATCGATACATTGAATACTAGTCGGTTATGTGCGACATGACCGGATCATTGAATCAAATGTTGATTTAATGATTTAATGTGTAATTATATATTTGATGTATTACTTTGCATTAGCTAGTATAGGTTCACTTTAAATGGATTTTCTCACTTGATGTGCAAGTTGTATATGTGATATACTTTTGTACACATGTTTGTATCATGTTTGATGATACTTGCTTTCATGGTTAAGTGTAAAGAATTAAACCATGGTTAAGTGTTGATTAGGGTTTGCAAATTCATTTATTTATTTATTTGAAATGGATTAAGATAAGAATGGTGGCTTTATTTGTTTTATGTTGAAGCTTCATGAAGCTTTGACCTTAGTGACCATTCTTGTCTTCATGTTTAACCCTAACTCATCCAAGTAACCATGGTCCATTCTCTACACTCAACTAAGGTTAGATTATGATAAGTATTGATTTCTTTTTTAATTTATTATAACACTTATCATAAACTAGCTTCATCTTCTCCTTCTTCTTCAAGAGAGAAAACTAGATGCCATCAATGGCAACTTGAGAAAAAGTGAGTGAAATCCAATTCTAAAGTGAACCCACCTCCTATTTCTTCACCCTCTACCTCTTGCCAAGTTGTTTTGGGTGTTTTCTTCACAAGTTTCACAACTTGGTGAAGTTGGAGCTTGAACTTGTGCAACCTCGACGTAGATCGTCTTTGACACGAAGCCGACGACCTATTCCGCTCGTTTTCCCGATGAAGCCGACGAATGAGTCTAGGATTCGAAAAGGACAGCGAGAGGATGACTACGTGGAGCTAAGGAAGTGGATATCCGGATCTACAATGGTTGTAGCATCTAACTTTTAGTTAAATTGTTAACTAGTTTTTAGTTTCGCCTAGAAATCTAGCCGACGATCCGTATTAGAGTTTCTCGGCACCCATAAAATTTTAAATTGGCATGTTCGATGCCTTGTGAGACCTCTATAGTGTGCCTAGGAACCCTACACCTGGCAGGGGAATACTACCTACCGGTGATAGTTTTGGGTTTGGCGGTTATCTGGAGGATACCGACCGGAGTCATGAGATGATATGGGCCGAAGGAGCCCGAGATAGTTTGGCATGGCGGATATCTAGAGGATACCAACCGTAGTCGTGATATGGGCTGGTTCGGACTGACGGAGCCCGAGATATGTGGATTTACGTGTCGATGCTAGACACGGGTTTTCATGATGTTTTGAGTGTCGGTGTTAGACACTCAGGTTCCATGATTTTGATGTGTCGTTGATGGACACACGTGGTTGATATCCCCCCATATATATACAGGCTTATGTTTTCATGATGTTCGAGTGTCGGTGTAGGACACTCAGGTTCCATGATATTTTTTGTGTCATTGATGGACACATGGATGATATCCACATGCATACAGACATATGATGTCGGATGTTTATTTATATATGTCACTGCATTGACTCGATTGTTGACATATATGCATATGTGGTCATCCTAGATATCATAGTATTACCTTCAGGATATAGTGACCTAAGAAATCGTTGTTTTATTCGATTTCTACTTACTGATGTTTTCTACTCACTAGTTGGCAACTCAACCCCGTTGTGCCACAGTTCTTGCAGGTTTGACCGCTTAGGATCAATTGCGGTATAGCTGGCACACAGTTTCATCCAGCGTGTTTTGCTTTGGTGGGTGGGACACATGTTGGATCATGCCCACTCTCGTACTTTATATTCCGTTGTATCTAGATAAACTCTATCAGATCAGAAACTAGAAATTGTATTATTGGTAGACCTAGTCAGACTTGGGTATTGTGCGAGACTTAGAGCGATGGGTTTTTGATCGCTTTCTTTAGTTTTGATGTTTTGCATCTTTATTTGTTCTTTTTGGGTTGATCTTCGTCGTTGGGCGTCATATATATGTTATTGCGTGGTTGTGATTCCGCTAGTTGGCGAAAAACTAGCTCCCGCTTGGGGATACTTATATATTGTTGTGTATATGTTTTGGACCAAAATATACAAGGGAGGTGCTGTAAGTCCACGTTGCCCACCCCAGTACTTGCGGGGAGGCGGAAAACGGAATAAAAATCGAATTTTTATGAGCTTAGGCAACATGGACTAGACTATGAAGGATCTTTGCTAAACAAAAACAAGCTAAAGCTAACTAGAAACTAGCTAAGTGCTAGAAAGGTTATACCTTGGGCTTTATGTCCTTCTCTCCTTGCTCCTTGGAGTGGTGGAAGGAGGTCACCTTAGTCGTCTTCTCACGTCGAAGAAAGATCCACCCGAAAGCCTCGACCTTTGGCTTCAACTCCAAGCTTGAAGTAACTAAGGTGCAAGAAGTGCTAATCCTTAAACCATAGATGAGAGTAGAGATTATCAAGAGAGGGTTTTTCTCAAGCTCAAGTGTTTCTCAACACATGAGAGGGGAGAGGTTGAGGGAGAGGAAGAACAAGAGAGAGAATGTGAATGATAGAATGAGAGAATAATATGAAGCATTCTCTCATATATGTGAATTATTGTAATTAGATAATTAGTGAGATAATTGTCATGGCTTAATCAAGACATGACCATTATCATTTCACTTTTAATGCAAATTGCAAGGATCAAAGAGCATCTTCCAAATGAAATGATGATGGTCAAAGTGTCAACAAGGTCAACAAGTCAAGATGGGTTAAATGGTCAACAACCATAATCATGCATAATTATTAAACTAATATCAATTAACAATAATACACACATTAGCATTAGGGTTAATAAAATGACAATAGTCATTAACCCTAATCAAAGTCCTTTCCCTATGTCTCAAGCAACTGTACATACGCACCCGTATTCGTGATCCGAGGAACACGAATACAATGAGAAAAAGCCAATCCCAAATCATATACTAGGATCCGGCTTAAACCAAAGCCCGCTAGTATAAGCTGTCCGGACAGCAAACGTGCACAAGTGCGCGGATGTGAACGAACCCTGTCGCAAAACCATACGACCTCTACTCATTTTGCCTAAAGGCGAATAGCTCTCTGTGTGGGACTCTAAAGACTCGACACTACGCTGGCAGTGGGTTTAACCAAAGACCGCAAGCGGCACTAGCTGTACGTAACGGTCCCCAGGTAGATGTCGATAAGAAGACTGACGAGGTGAACCCCATCTGAACTCCTACTGAGCCTGTATGTGACAATCTCCGTACAGTCCGGTCTGTTCGTCTGATACATCGCATGGCGGGCCTAGGGGGCGGTGAACGTCAGTCCCCTAATAGCGGTACAAGTCATGTCGGAGTGTAGCCCAGAACACCCTGAGATAACACTGGAAACCTACCAGTATATCTCGCTTGCCCTGGCCAGGGACTACTCGTGTAATGGCTCTCCTGGACACAGTGCGATGTCAACCCCCAATACCGGGAGAGACGAATCCTGTCTAACCGTCACTGCCTCCAAGTGCTTCGGGACTGCACCAAAAAACTACCTGTTTGCACGACTCCTTTGAGCCGTGGTAGGGTAGCAATCAAAGTGCAGTGGGAACACACTCGAGGCGAAGTGACAGTGTCAAGTCAGCGGACTAAGCTGTACTCATGTCACCTGGGAACTGATAACTGACGATAGGTATAATACCAACCAACAGTTCCCGACGAGTCCTGTCCAGTGTACTCGTAACCTAACGAGCACCCGCATACTATCTCAAGTACGACGTACTGACGGCTGTGGGACAGACCGTCTCCCACGCTGGGATGAGAAGCGCATACGCTAGTCTACTCCGGAGTATCGATGCCCTGTCTTGATAGTCCAACGACTAGGGACCTGTATAAGGATGTGCTTATAGATCACCCAGCTCCCACGAGTGTGAGCGCCATCACAACGCTGGTAATCAAGCAAAGATCCTAAGGGCACTACTAATATGTATAACAACGATATGCTAAAAGAAACACATGCACATATTAAAGCAGAGACAAACCAAGTAGCATACTACCATTTCGAGCAAGATGGTATATACAACTGTGAATATCCCAAGCTTCCATTAAGTAATATACAAACTAGTATGATACAGTAATGGCCTTTAGGGCATATACACTAACAGGTGCTGCCTAAATTTTTAAAGACGAAACATGTTTTCAATTGTAGTGTAATCCACTTGCATTTTCATATTTTATTAGCTATGCATTCAAAGAAAAACATGATTCATTATACCTTTATTTCAAAACTGCACCCCCCACTATTTTCCGCAAAAAGGTTTAGATTTTCTGGGCTTCGGCTTACTTAAATTATGTCATGCCTTTAGACGTTGCGTAATTTAAGTGTCGTTCACGTGCTAAATTACGGGTCATGACAAAGTTGGTATCAGAGCATTAGGTTTAACCTTGGTTTGAGTCTGGGTTTGACTATGCGGAGTCTAGGACGTATATATTTCGGAACGTAGGCTTGACCTTACGAAACTTAGACTTGACGGGGGGTATTAGACCCGAACTTTCGTTTCATAGGTTGACCTTGATTGATGGAGTAGGTAGCTTGAGTAGAGTGACGTACCGTACGTATGTTCCGCGACATATTTACGATACGATACTCCACTCAAGAAACCTTAGGATGTATTTATCTTGAGATCTGTGATACCATTCGTTCCTATGCTCATATATCCATTTGGGACCTGTTGATTTCTTTCATTCATTTGATCTGTCTTCATCGATACCTGCTTCAGGTTCCTGTCACCATGGTTTGAGCGCAGATTGAGCTGCTGCTAGTGTTTCGGTAAGGACGAGCTCATCACGGACGAGGACTGACCATGTTGTTTCTGGTGACATAAGGACGTGTAGGTATAGTGTTGTGTTGTGATCTCTCGTTTGAGGAGAGTGTTCGGTTTTGCACCGAATGATCGGGCCATTGATAGAGGCTGCGGGATTGAGATGACTGTTGATGTACAGTCTACCTCAGAGATCGTGATGTTGTCTACCATGCAGACAGACGACCCAGCTGTTGCTGAGATTGATGGGATGTCGACTCCAGAGTTTTTGAGCTGAAACCGCTAGAGATTTCAGGCAGAGATGTGTCAGGAGGTAGCTAGTCTATCTTGAGTTGAGTGACTGATATGATTCGTCAGATTTGATGTGCCGATGCAGGCTCAGTTGAGTTAAAGAATTCCAGTTGAAGGATCTTACTCAGATCTAGAGTAGATAGATCAAGAGAGGACGCTGTTCGTTGGATGCTCCGATGTGAGATCAGTAAGTTGACTAGTTTCGAATAGAAGGACTGTTCAGTTGATAAAACTGCACATTTATTATTACATTTTTCCTACCATTTTCATATTAAAAAGGACTTTGTTATAATATATCATACATATGGGGGTTTATGTGTAAAAACACCATTTTCCATGTGTTAATATATTTTAATTAGCATTTGGTAGGAAAATGTATGCAAATAAATTCATTGACCAAATCCTAGTAGAACAAAGTCTACTAAATATTATTTGAGTTGTTATGCAGATTTTTTCCAAGTGTGCAGAATTTTTCAAAGACTAGAATCAAGCAAATCAAGTTGTTGAAAAAGACTTGCCTAATTAAGAATCAAAACGTGAAGACCAAGTCTGGAAGCAACCACGAGAAGATTTCTGAAATACAAAGGTTCCTAGGATCACTACATGTCACAAGGAGACATACCCTGAAGTTTGATAAGCGGAGGAGATTAAACGGCCGCGGATCCGCGGCCGTAACCCCCCTTGGGCCGCAGATCCGCGACGGTTAAGAAGAATTGGAAGCTCAGAAAATTTGGGGAAAATCTCTGCTATATTTTACCAACTTTGGAAGCAAAGGATTCTGGTTTTAGACTATAAAATGGCACCTAGAGGCTCTTGGAAAATTTATCAAGCCGACGAGATCACGAAGTCCAAGACGGCTCACGCATCCAGGCTGATCATCAACGGTTCATCTACCTCCTTAGAAGAGATCGAGAAGCAAACTAGGTTTTCGTAATCATTTTCTAAGGAATCAAAGTGTATTTGATATTGTTGATTAATAAAGGTAGCTTTCTTCTTCTTATTCTATTTCTTCGTAGTTTAATTATGCATTTTCTCTCCATCTCCTTTTCTCCCAATATGCGCGAGTAATTCTCCGCTTGTTAGGGTTCGTAGGATTAGGGTAGGCTAATGAACGATGAAAATCCCTAAACCCTTTTTAAGTCCTATAAAGTTTATGAACTTTATTAAAAGAATTATTAACATCCTAATCGGGCGCGCTAACAATTCTTTGTTAGTCCCGACCGCGATTAGAGATTAGATTAATGATTGTTTTGGTAAAGGCTAGATAATGAACGGAGTTCCGTGTCGAGATAAGAGTTAAGAGTGGGATTCCTTTTCTCTCCAGAAACCCTAATCTACACGCATCACCGTCGTTCTAGTTATAAATCTATTAAAGGATAAAAAGGGTAACTTTTAATTAATCATCCATAACTACTAAATCCTAACGAATCCTACAAGCCCTTTTATTATATTAACTACATTCTTGAAATAATCTAGATCTATATTTTACACTCTTGTTTAACGTAGATCTAGAAACCATTCTATAAAATTCTTTATCCCTCCTCTCCTTCTCAACACATCTAAAGTAAGAGTAAAAGGTTCCACGTTTCCCAGAGGACGACCCGTACTCATCTCGGTCTAGCTACGCGTGACACCGTTATTGATTGCGGTTAAACTACTAAACACACTTTTTCGTGTTAATCAAATGGCGCTGTTGCCGGGGAAACGTGCGTAATTTTTTATTTTTGCTATTTGTGTTGAATTCTTAGACGATTCATATCATTATTAAAACAAAACTGCAAATTGCATATTTAACGATTCGTGTGTGAATTTTTTGCGAGGGATCTGGAGTCGCGGATTTGAGGAAACAGGAGATCTAGGGGTTCACACTTCTCTGGTATCTTTCTTAACTCCTTCTCTCTCCTCTCAAATCCAATAAAATCTATTTTCTGCAGGATTCTTTGCAAAATATCGCCGCTCAAAAATCTTTTTGCAAAATTTTGTTTTTCGGTTTGTTTTTGCATATTTTAATACGGATTTTTAAGGGGCAAAAACCAAATCAAGATTAGGTGGGGATTTCATCACCCTTCCTAAGCCCCACAAATCACAAACCGAGCATATAGATCAACCCTTCATTAATTTAAAAAATATCTAGACCAGACTCTAAGGACTGTCGCGCTCAATAAGGACAGAGGAAGGTCGTGGGTAATCTATCGCTTATCCGCATTACTTTTGTGGTGCCTAGGCAAGTGTGTCAAAGGCTAGTGGTTTTTAATTAGACCCACTACTGTGGTTCCTTCCCACTTACCTGGCACTTACTTGGCTACAAGGGTAGTACAGAGGCGGTAGAGGATTGATCTTGCGGCTTGTCCTTTGGAAGTCTAGGAGCGGTCTAGAGACTGGACCTAGGTAACCATAGCTCTAGGGTTGTGCATTTTTGTGTGATTTGTCTTAATCCGTCATTTTTCAAAACAAACCAATTGCTTTCTCTCCTTTTTACCCCTTCCCCCTTCTTCTCTTCTTATAATGGGTGACCTAAACAGAAGAACACTCGCCGAGCTTTGCTGTCCACAACCAGATATCTCTTGTTTTCGAAATCCCTTCGGTATACCGTTCGGCTCTTCCATGTCTTTAAGAGATCATATAGAACAAGCAGGAAGAAACAGTTGGCCACCTCCGTCTAGGTCTTATCAACCGTATCCTAATCCGACACCTGTTTCAGTTCATACCCAGAGTGAGGAAGCCCCTAGACGAATGTCCATTGCTGAGCACATAGCTAGGTCTAGAGGCCAAAGTTTCAACACGGACCAATATCAACCATCACCACCACTGTCCGGAGAAGAGTTTGATATGCGGTTTGTATATAGCCAAACGACCAACCCATATCAATATTCTTCTTATCATAATATTGATCCTACTTCTACCCAATTTTCGTAACCATTCTATTCCTATCAATCCAATCCGACTTTTCCACTTTCTCTAGACAGTTCTTCTAATCAGTCATTTGGGAGTTTTAATTATCCACAGGAATTTCAATCTTATACTGAAACCCCTTATCAACCAAAGTCTAGTCTTGAGCGGAAATTAGAAGAAGGTATAGTGATGATGAACCGCATTAGAGAGGAATGGAAGGAAAGCATGGCTAAATATGAAAGGGCAACGAGTTCCGAACCAGCCCAAGATTTTTCAGTATATAATACGGGTATCGGACAAAATGAGAATTTGGGTAGAGAGACAGAATTATACACCCTTCCTAATCAAACCTTCCATTTCCAAACTGAAATCCACAACTCCAGTTTCATTGATTCATCAAGTACACCAAATAGAATGACTGATAAGTTGTGTGACTTTGTAGTGTTTGATTTACCCGACTGTGAAGGGTCCATTTCAAGTGAAACCATACCCAACCTTTATGATTTCTACACCTCCACTCTTGAACCAAAACTGATTGAAAACCATACTTTTGATGAGGTGTTTGAGAATTTTAACCTTCACTTGAATGAGGTGATTGACGTTGGGGATATATTGATTGATGAACCCGAAATTTTGGATGATTTTGTCCCACCAATTCATCAAATCCTTTCACTTCCTTGTGGTCATCATCTTGAGCCTTTAATTCTTCCCGAACCCTAAATATGTCTTGAAGTTGATGATAATGGTATACCCGAATATCAGACCGAAATACAGCATCCATCTTCCACATCTGGTTCAGCAACACTCGACACACCAATTTGTTTACCCATTTCACCTTCTACTTTCTCCGGTTCTTCTTCTATTCCTATAGTTTCTATGAGTTTTGATGAACCACAATCCGTTAATTCAAGTTCAATAATACCAGAAATTCAACTTGATTTGGATATTTTTGAAAATAAGGTAGATGAGTTTTTCAAATCCTCTACCTCCATAATTTTTGATGAATCAAGTTGGATAAATTCTGGCACAAAACTCTTTTACAGCAAAATGTTCAATCACACCATCGATAAAAGTTTTGAAGAACTTTTTGCTGACGAACTTGAATTTTTAAACAATACGGATTTTGTGATTGATCAATCTCCACCTATAAAGGTTGAACCATCACCATTCCTTCTTCCTAATCATTCACCTTCCTCATTCTTTCTTTTCTCTAATTTCAAATCCTTTCCAGACCACCTCTTATCCCTTCCCTACTTTTTCTTGAGTCGATACAACACATTCTTCCACCAACCTATACGATATACTGATAAAATCTTTGAATGGTTGGTATTAACTTTTGGCCTTTGTAAAGTCTTACTTTAACCAAATGACTCACCCCCTCTTAAAATGCTTCGTATTGTATAACTCATGTTTGAGGGGGGGGGGTATATTTTTGGCTCTTGAACATAACTTTTGTCCTCAAATTTGTGAGCCAAAAATAAGTTTGGGGGAGGATTTTCATTTTCATATATTTTTGCCCCCATTAATAATTTCCTCCCAAGTCTACAGGTATTTATGCTTAATGGATGACATCAGTGAGGACACTGCTGTAAACAGGTTTGGGGGAGGTTTGTGCTTATTTACATATCAATTTGCATCATATTTTGCATAAGCACAACATTTTAAAAAAAAATTAAATTTTTTTTTAACAGAAGAGTAGAAAGTGAAAAATTACATCCAAAAGATATGAATAGTTTAAGAAAACCAAGAAAATTAGAAGTTTCTTAAACGAACTAGTAATAAGTAGTTATGAGCTGTTGTCCCAAGGGTTAGTAAGATGAAGGAAGTCACTAATCTGAGGATAAAAATAAGTCTGAAAAATAGTTTCTATTCTGGAAGCCAAACATTTGAATGTTGATACCCTACTATATGCACTTACACACGTCTTAAAACTCGGGATAGTAGAGAATACCTTGAAATGCTCTTATCTAAAAGCCAAAGTATGAAGGAAATGAAAAAAAATGAAGAAAATATAAAAATGGTGAAAAGAAAAAATGAACACTGGTTTTGTTATCGCCAAGGCAGCAATAAAAAATATAGCGAGGGTGCCTCTTCACCTAGTACCCTAAGGCCAACTGGTCTGGGAGTCACTGCTAAGCCTTAGGTGGTGCAAGACGAGGAAAATATTATCACCGAATCAGCAAGCACATGACTAATCGGTCGGTTAGTACCTCAAGAAGTATTAACGGTCGCATGAAAATGTGTGAGCAAATCTTAATATTCATTAAATTAAAAAGTACTAAGGTAGATGGACAAGAGTATGATAGCTTGAATTGAATTCTCCGAGTGTAGGGATGTTCTTTACACACACGTGGGGTTATATGATCAATGTTTGGATGAAAGGTAGGAATGAAGAATAAAGACGATGTTTTATTGAGGGATGATGTGATTTCTAACATTTTTTTCATGACTATTAAGATAGGGCTCATAACAACTGAAAAGCTAGTATAGTTGGAAACTCTTATTTTCAAAGTCTTTCTTTTATGGTTCTTATCTTTATATGTAAATTTCACCATCTTTCTTTTGTTATAGGATTTTATGGGTGTAATCCGCTGAAAACCCTTAGGAGACAACACTCCTCCTACTAGGGACACCTAGAGGTTCAACGGCTTGTTGCACGTGCTCAGTGCAATCGTGTTGCCTACGAAAGTGTGCTTATTTTTCTCCTTTATTTTTCTCCTCTTGAATAAACTAGTTTGCTCGGGACGATCAAAGATAAGTTTGGGGGTATTTGTTCAGTTGATAAAACTGCACATTTATTATTACATTTTTCCTACCATTTTCATATTAAAAAGGACTTTGTTATAATATATCATACATATGGGGGTTTATGTGTAAAAACACCATTTTCCATGTGTTAATATATTTTAATTAGCATTTGGTAGGAAAATGTATGCAAATAAATTCATTGACCAAATCCTAGTAGTACAAAGTCTACTAAATATTATTTGAGTTGTTATGCAGATTTTTACCAAGTGTGCAGAATTTTTCAAAGACTAGAATCAAGCAAATCAAGTTGTTGAAAAAGACTTGCCTAATTAAGAATCAAAACTTGAAGACCAAGTCTGGAAGCAACCACGAGAAGATTTCTGAAATAAAAAGGTTCCTAGGATCGCCACATGTCACAAGGAGACATACCCTGAAGTTTGATAAGCGGAGGAGATTAAACGGCCGCGGATCCGCGGCCGTATCCCCCCTTGGGCCGCAGATCCGTGGCGGTTAAGAAGAATTGGAAGCTCAGAAAATTTGGGGAAAATCTCTGCTATATTTTACCAACTTTGGAAGCAAAGGATTCTGGTTTTAGACTATAAAAAGGCACCGAGAGCCTCTTGGAAAATTTATCAAGCCGACGAGATCACGAAGTCCAAGACGGCTCACGCATCCAGGCTGATCATCAACAGTTCATCTACCTCCTTAGAAGAGATTGAGAAGCAAACTAGGTTTTTGTAATCATTTTCTAAGGAATCAAAGTGTATTTGATATTGTTGATTAATAAAGGTAGCTTTCTTCTTCTTATTCTATTTCTTCGTAGTTTAATTATGCATTTTCTCTCCATCTCCTTTTCTCCCAACATGCGCGAGTAATTCTTCGCTTGTTAGGGTTCGTAGGATTAGGGTTGGCTAATGAACGATGAAAATCCCTAAACCCTTTTTAAGTCCTATAAAGTTTATGAACTTTATTAAAAGAATTATTAACATCCTAATCGGGCGCGCTAACAATTCTTTGTTAGTCCCGACCGCGATTAGAGATTAGATTAATGATTATTTTGGTAAAGGCTAGATAATGAACGGAGTTCCGTGTCGAGATAAGGGTTAAGAGTGGGATTCCTTTTCTCTCCAGAAACCCTAATCTACACGCATCACCGTCGTTCTAGTTATAAATCTATTAAAGGATAAAAAGGGTAACTTTTAATTAATCATCCATAACTACTAAATCCTAACGAACCCTACAAGCCCTTTTATTATATTAACTACATTCTTGAAATAATCTAGATCTATATTTTACACTCTTGTTTAACGTAGATCTAGAAACCATTCTATAAAATTCTTTATCCCTCCTCTCCTTCTCAACACATCTAAAGTAAGAGTAAAAGGTTTCACGTTTCCCAGAGGACGACCCGTACACATCTCGGTCTAGCTACGCACGACACCATTATTGATTGCGGTTAAACTACTAAACACACTTTTTGTAAAAACTTTAGACTGTATAAATCCAATAACCCGATACTAGAATCTTGCTTAAACCAAAGTCGGCTAGTAAAAACTGTCCGAAAAGTCGTACGTGCGTAAACACACGTACGCATCCGAACCCTTGTCGTAAAACCATACGACCTCTATATCGTTTCGCCTGGAGCAGGGAAACTCTCTGTGTAGGACTCTAAAGACTCGACACTACGCTGGCAGTGGGTTTAACCACAGACCGCAAGCGGCACTAGCTGTACGTAACGGTCCCCAGGTAGATGTCGATAAGAAGGCCGATAAGGAAAACCATCTGAACCCCTACTGAGCCTAATGTGACAATCTCCGTACAGTCCGGTCTGTTTGTCTAAGACTATCGCATATCAAGCCTAGGGGGCGGCAAGCGTCAGTCCCCTAATAGCTGTATAAGTCGTGTCGGAGCGAAGCCCATTACGCCCTGAGAAGCTACTGGAACCTACCAGTATATCTCGCTTGCCCTGGCCAGGGACTTTGCGTAATGGCTCTCTGACACAGAGCGATATCAACTCCCAATACCGGGAGAGACAAATCCTATCCAACCGCCACTGCCTCCAAGTGCTCGAGACTGCACCCAACTGCTACCTGTTTGGACGACTCCTTTGAGCCGTGGTAGGGTAGCAATCTAAGAACAGTGGGACACACTCGAGGCGAAGTAGCAGTGTCAAGTCTGCGGACTATGCTGTACTCATGTCACCTAGGAACTGTTAACTGACGATGGGTATAACACCAACCAATCAGTTCCCCGGCGAGTCCTGTCCGGTGTACCCGTAACCTAACGAGCACCTGTAAACTATCTCCAGTATGACGTACTGATGGCTGTGGGACAGACCATCTCCCCAACTGGGATGAGAAGCGTATACACTTAGTCTACTCCGGAATATCGATGCCCTATCTCGATAATCCAACGACCAGGGACCTGTATAGGATGTTGCTTACAGACTACCCAACCCCTATTAGTGTGACTGCCATCACGTCGCTGGTAATCAAGCAAAGATCCTATGGGCTCTACTAATATATATAAGTGATACGTTACAAGAAACATATGCACATATTAAAGTAGACTCAAACCAAGTAGCATACTACTATGTTTAGCAAGACTGTTATATACAACTGTGAATATCCCAAGCTTCCATTAAGTAATATACATGCTAGTATGATACAATAATGGCCCCTAGGGCATATACACTAACAATCTCCCGCTTGCACTAGGGCCATGAGCTGGCATATCGTAGACCTATTATCTCGAATAGCCTCTCGAACTGCGTCTGAGGAAGGGCCTTTGTGAATGGATCAGCAATGTTATTCTCTGTCTCTACTCTCTTTACCTCGATCTCCCGGCGATCTACGATCTCCCTGATCAGGTGATACCGCCTTAAGATGTGTCTGGACTTCTGATGGGACCTGGGTTCCTTCGCTAAAACTATAGTGCCGTTGTTGTCACAATATAGAGATATTGGACCAACACTGGTAGGAACCACCTGAAGTTCTGTGAGGAACTTCTTTATCCAGACTGCTTCTTTTGCGGCATCGCAAGCAGCTATGTACTCCGCTTCCATTGTTGAGTCAGCAACGGTCTCCTGCTTGGAACTCTTCCAACAGACCGCCCCTCTATTGAGGGTAAAGACATAACCCGACATGGATTTGGAGTCATCTTTGTCACTCTGGAAGCCGGAGTCGGCAAAGGCCTCCATCTAGAGGTCTTTTCCGCCATACACTAAGAACATCTCCTTAGTCCTCCTTAGGTACTTGAGAATGTTCTTTACAACTATCCAGTGCTTCTCCCCTGGGTTTGCTTGATACCGGCTTACTACGCTCAATGCGTATGCTACATCCGGTCTGCTACATAACATCGCATAAATTATAGAGCCTACCGCAGAAGCGTAGGGTATAATCGACATGCGATCCCTTTCCAAATCAGTCTTGGGAGACATCTCTTTGGAGAGGGTGATTCCGTGACAAGCCAGTAGGTTACCGCGCTTAGAATCATCCATACTGAATCTTTTCACTATGGTGTCTATGTACCTGGACTGTAAAAGTCCTAGCATCCTTTTTGATCTATCACGATAGATCCGGATCCCCAAAATGTAGGTGGCATCTCCCAGGTCTTTCATGGAGAATTTATGTGACAAGAATCTTTTGACTGATTGTAACATAGGAATATCATTTCCTATTAGGAGAATGTCATTCACATACAAGACGAGGAATACTACAACTCTCCCTACAATCTTACTGTATATGCATGGTTCATCTGGATTTTTGATAAAGTCAAATTCTTTGACAGCATCATCAAAACAGATGTTCCAACTCCGCGATGCCTGCTCTAGTACATAAATGGACTTAAGCAGCTTGCATACTTTACCGCTGCTCCCACTCTGAATGAATCCCTCTGGCTGATCCATATAGACGCTCTCTTCCAAATTTCCATTTAGAAAAGCTGTCTTTACGTCCATCTGCCGGATCTCATAATCGTGGAAGGCAGCAATAGCAAGAAGGACCCGAATGGATTTCAGCATAGCTACTGGAGAAAAGGTTTCGTCATAGTCCAAACCAGGTCTTTGACGGAAACCCTTTGCAACAAGTCTAGCCTTATAAGTTTCAACCTGCCTATCTACACCAATCTTCTTTTTGAAGATCCATTTGCATCCTACGGGTTTTACCCTATCTGGAGCAATGTCCAAAGTCCATACTTTGTTAGTGTACATAGACTCCATTTCGGTCCGCATTGCATCCAGCCATTTTACCGAGTCGCCGCTCTGAATGGCTTGCCGGAAGCTAGTAGGCTCATCATAGTCAATAGCGCAATCCTCTCTATCCCCGTCTATGAGAAAACCGTAGTATCTCTCGGGCGGATGAGACTGCCTACTACTCCTGCGGAGTGGCGTCGGGATGTCCTGTTCTTCTGAAACCTTTGGTTCTTCCAAGCTTTCAGTAATAGCTTGTGGTTCTGGAATTTCTTCCAGTTCTACTACGCTCCCACTTGTTCCTTTTTCTAAAAACTGATGTTCCAGAAAGTGGGCATAACGAGAAACAAAAACCTTTTGTTCCTCTGCGTAATAGAAATAATATCCCTTGGAGTTCTTTGGATATCCCACAAACTTACACTTTACTGAGACTGCCTCGAGCTTGTCCGCATGCTGCCTTTTTACAAAAGCTGGACATCCCCATATCTTAAAATGTTTTAGACAAGGTTTGGTCCCACTCCACATCAGATATGGTGTGGTAGACACAGTCTTGGTGGGAACTTGGTTCAAAAGATATGCTGTTGATTCTAGTGCATATCCCCAGAATGATCGCGGTAACTCAGCCTTACTCATCATGGAACGAACCATATCCAATAGGGTTCGATCCCTCCTTTCTGATACACCATTGTGTTGTGGTGTGTATGGAGGAGTAAGCTGAGAGAGAATCCCATTCTCTTTTAAGTAACCTAGGAACTCGGCACTTAAGTATTCACCACCTCGATCAGATCTTAGTGTCTTCATACTTTTGCCGGTTTGTTTTTCTACTTCATTCTTGTATTCTTGGAATTTCTCAAAGGCCTCGGATTTGTGCTTCATTAAGAAGACATATCCAAACCTAGAGAAATCATCCGTAAAAGTAATGAAGTAGGAATAACCACCTCGCGCATGTGTAGACATTGGACCGCACACATCACTGTGTATGAGTCCTAAGAGCTCGCTCGCTCTTACTCCGTGTCCAGAAAACGGAGTCTTTGTCATCTTTCCCTTGAGACAAGATTCACAAGTAACATAAGATTGATATTCGAATGGATTCAAATATCCTTCTCTATGTAACTTAGTCAATCTTCTCTCATTGATGTGACCTAGTCTACAATGCCATAAGAAAGCCTGATTTATTTCTGGAGACTTTCTTTTAAGTGTGTTCTGGATATTGAAAACCTGAGCTTGACTTAATATGTATATACCTTTATCTAATGTACCTGACCCAATCAGAACTTGATTTAGGTGGATATATACTACATCGCTTTCGAATGTAAAATTATATCTCTCTCTTGAAAGTGAGGACACTGATATGATATTACAAGTCATACTAGGTACATACAGACAGTTACGTAAAATCAATATCTGCCCACTTGTCAAACCTAGGCGATATTCTCCCACGGATTCAGCGTCTACGCTCATTCCGTTTGCAACTCTGAAAGACCAATCACCTACCTTTATAACTCTACGGTTTCTCAAAGCATGTAATGAATTACAGATATGAGATCCTGCTCCGGTATCTAGTACCTAGGAAGTAGAGTTAATTGACAAACAGTTCTCTATTACTAACACACTTGAGGCTGAAGCCACAACATGCTTCGTATCCTGGCTACTGGCTTCTAAAGCCCTGCAATCTTTCCGCCTATGCCCAATTCTATAACAATAGGAACGCCCCTCTTTTACTATTTCCAGTCCCGAAACTTTTGCCCTTCTCTTTCCTTTTACTTCCCTGGTTTCCTTCAGGGTAGAAGGTAGAGACTGTAGAATCAAGTCAGTATCTGACCCGTTTCCCAACGCGGTCTTCAGGTCCTGGAGCTCATCAATACAGCTAGTCATTGTAAGGATGTTGTCCCCTACAGATGACTCGTCAGCCATCCTCGCTTGAATTAATTCGTTCGAGGTTTCATATCTAGTGATATGAGATTGCTTTCCATATAAATCTTTATTATGGAGAAAGATGGAAACTAAGTCCATCTTCTCGTGCTGCTTCTGGTATACACCATCAACTGAAGCTAACACGAGGCACTTAGCTTTCGCTTTATCTTTTTCCCTTGTCTGACGGATATCCATATCCGCGACAGTGGAAACTGGACCTGGGACGGCGGGATTTTGAGTAGTAATAGGGTGGTCCAGCTTGTCATAGGTAATGGACATCTGGACAGACCTTTGCCAGTTATATAAGTCAGATTCAGTCAATTTGTTATCTAGATGTAACCTAGGTGTGGTCACAAGGTCGCTGCAATTAAGAGAGAGAGAGAGAAGAAAACATTTTAGCATGATGCTGTTGCAAGTTTAGATTGGTTTTAAGTTTATCTAAACAGGATGGCTCCCACTGTTTCTCGAATCCTTCCTCAAACCATAAAAGAAGAATTAGCCAGGACAATTCTCACCGTACAATACTTGCTTAACCGTTCAGCCAGGCCAGTGTCGATACTTCGAGGGAGGTTTTCCAACGCTTTCGCGAAGTTCTTTAATTAAATAACCTCTTTTCTCTGGGGGCATAACCCCGCTGACACCTTTCTAGGCACCTACTTGGTTTATAACATTGATCGTTAAGTGACGAATCTCCTGATAAGTAGCATATACTCACAGTAGGATCGGGATCCAAAATATCATCGTATGATAATGTTGAAGGAATCCTACCAACATTCATCAAACTCCAAAATGGTATGCTCTCACTGCAAATTTCAGTTTCTTTAGAAATTCCCGATATAAATTTTTTGCCCCATGCTCTTATGACCTTGACTAAGGGCCAAAATGTCATAAGTCACATGTCAAGTTCTACCTGTCATTATCCAGGTTAATTTGAACCCACCCGTATATACTCTTGACTAAGGGCCAAAATAAGTAATACGACTGTCCCAAACCAACGCATCTATCTATGCAACAAATGAATACCCCAGCAGCTACCAAACACTATGCCTTGACTAAGAGCCAAAATACATAGCTTGAATACTACTGAATACCCAAATGAAATGACGGAGGGCTACGAATGGTTTTGGCAAAACCGTGAACGTAGTGAACTTGATATAATCGAAGGAACCTGATACTTTTTAAAAGAAGTGGTTAAAGCTCCGCAATTAAAAATTCTGCTCTTTTAAAATAACCGAGTGGTTTCTTTTAAATTTGTTCCAACGATATAACTTTGGTTTATTTTCTTTGCATTATAATAATGCGTCCCATCAATTATCCTATCATTGCAGAAAACAACGAAAATACCACGTCCTCTTATGCCATCCGCATTTGCCACGGGGTCCCGTCATCACCCGTTAGGTTACTTAACTAACGACAGAGCGGGGGCTGGGCTAGCGCGGGTGTAAAACATAAGTGACGTCTAATAGCTATCATATATAGATATTGTACATTCGTCAGACGCAATAATAAGCATTCCAGATCACAGATGAACTTTATTGGATTTATTAGCAATCCGCATTTGCTTTGAGCCTGCAATAAAAGACGGATTACATAGTTGTGATGAATAGCCATTACCCCACCCTAGACCCCTACGGGTACGGCAAACTACCCGCCAAGTACCAGAAGTGAAGCGGTCTGCCTCAACACTTCAAAATACCCGGTAATTTGTGCACCCCACCTTGGGTCTATCCTAGGAGCAAAAACAGTAAAAAGAAATAATAATACAACGGTGGCTACAACCGCAACCTGGATGTGCCCCGCAAAATAATATTACATCAAATTACATTTACATTGAATGAATGAATATTAAATACAGCTCAAACCCCGGCTAATCATCACAACAGTCCAACACAGTTCATATACACAAACAGTTATATATAATATCACAGATATGTGCAACCCCCTGCCAACCGACATACTAGCAGTTAGGGGAGGTTTACGAACACATAAAACATTACATATAAAGATCCAATTAGCAAATTGATTAGAACATCGATCGATTACCTATATCCGTGTCTACCCCAAAAGCAAATCATCACAGAGGCAACCTGGGAAGAAACAGAACATACAAGAAAACAGAAAATAACAAAATAGGAATTACTGAGCAAATCCGAGTCAACGCGGCGTTGACTCGGCGGCGGATCCGCGGCACAAGCTCTCTATTTCCGCGGATCCGCGGCCGTTTTGTCGAGTCACTGGCTCGTTTTTTCTCAGTTTACAATTCCCTGCTGTGAATTTTAAGGTATGTCAAAACTTTTTTCAGACACTTTTAAAATTAACAGAAACTAGGGATGGCCGGGTATTTGTTTTCGTGTTTTCCGTCGATCGAACTTCTAATCAGTTGCTAACAGGCTAGTAATAGTTTAGTTGGCTCTAATACCACTGTAAGTCCATGTCACGCACCCCACGAACTTGCGGGGAGGCGGAATATATGAAAAACAATTCTCAAAGCTTCGTAACACGGACTTGAGCGCATAAATCATTTCTAAACCATTGCTAACAAAGTACTAGAGGTTTAACTATTCGGATACGAAGTTATACCTCACGTTACTTGTCCTTCGGGTCTTCATCGCGGTCCTCCACTCCTCGTAGGCTCCTTGGAACATCGGCATCTCATCGGCCTCCTCGAATCAAAGACGATCCACCCGAAAGCTCCTACGCCAAGCTTAATCTCAAACTTGAGATAACTAGGTTGCTTAAAATGCTAATCTAAGCTAGCTAGATATAGAGTGAGGTTATGGATGTTTTAGTCTATCTAACCCTTGATCTCAACACATGAGAGGTTGGGGTTAGGGTTTCAAGAGAGAGTGAGCTTGAGGAGAGAGAAGGTGAGAATGATAATGAAAAGAATAATGAACTCATATGAATATATCAACCATAACAATTAATCAAATAAATAACGTAAATGATTTATCATCATGGTTAGATTCATTTATCTAGTGTGATTCATCATATAACTCACTAACTCATTAATGAATCATTTAATACAAAGCATGAATCACACAAATGAGTCATTAAGCAATTAATGCTCATGCCACCTTAACCCCTTAGTCACCACTCTTCTAGAACCTTCCCGACAAATTACGAGAACGCCCCTCCAATCCGTGAAAACACGGAAAAACTTTAGACTGTATAAATCCAATAACCCGATACTAGAATCTGGCTTAAACCAAAGCCGGCTAGTAAAAACTGTCCGAAAAGTCGTACGTGCGTAAACACACGTACGCATCCGAACCCTTGTCGTAAAACCATACGACCTCTATATCGTTTCTCCTGGAGCAGGGAAACTCTCTGTGTGGGACTCTAAAGACTCGACACTACGCTGGCAGTGGGTTTAACCACAGACCGCAAGTGGCACTAGCTGTACGTAACGGTCCCCAGGTAGATGTCGATAAGAAGGCCGATGAGGAAAACCATCCGAACCTCTACTGATCCTGATGTGACAATCTCCATACAGTCTGGTCTGTTCGTCTAAGACTATCGCATATCAAGCCTAGGGGGCGGCAAGCGTCAGTCCCCTAATAGCTGTATAAGTCGTGTCGGAGCGAAACCCATTACGCCCTGAGAAGCTACTGGAACCTACCAGTATATCTCGCTTGCCCTGGCCAGGGACTTTGCGTAATGGCTCTCTGACATAGAGCGATATCAACTCCCAATACCGGGAGAGACGAATCCTATTCAACCGCCACTGCCTCCAAGTGCTCGGGACTGCACCCAACTGCTACCTGTTTGTACGACTCCTTTGAGCCGTGGTAGGGTAGCAATCTAAGAACAGTGGGGCACACTCGAGGCGAAGTAGCAGTGTCAAGTCTGCGGACTATGCTGTACTCATGTCACCTGGGAACTGTTAACTGACGATGGGTATAACACCAACCAATCAGTTCCCCGGCGAGTCCTGTCCGGTGTACCCGTAACCTAACGAGCACCTGTATACTATCTCCAGTACGACGTACTGATGGCTGTGGGACAGACCATCTCCCCAACTGGGATGAGAAGCGTATACACTTAGTCTACTCCGGAATATCGATGCCCTATCTCGATAATCCAACGATCAGGGACCTGTATAGGATGTTACTTACAGACTCCCAGCCCCCACTAGTGTGACTGCCATCACGACGCTGGTAATCAAGCAAAGATCCTATGGGCTCTACTAATATGTATAAGTGATACGTTACAAGAAACATATGCACATATTAAAGTGGACTCAAACCAAGTAGCATACTACTATGTTTAGCAAGACTGTTATATACAATTGTGAATATCCCAAGCTTCCATTGAGTAATATACATGCTAGTATGATACAATAATGGCCCCTAGGGCATATACACTAACAGTGTTGTGGGTTGATCGGGAACGGACGAATAAAGTGTATTCCTCCGATGATTTGGACGAGTTTCCGAGGACGTGTTCAGCTAGATATCTTATACAGAGTGATGAAGATACCGAGTTCGTAATTTCAAGTCCGTGTGAGATACTCCGGATTGACCGTAGCCACGAATGAATTGCGATATGCAAACAGCAAGAGATGACTTCAATGTGGACGATAATAAAGACGAGTGGAAAAAGAGGTTCGTGCGAGATGTTAACGAGTGGTTGTTACTCTCCGTTGATGCCAGAGGATTGATATGTGTGCAGAGGCATTAAATATAGCCAAATTTCAGAGGAATGTCATGCTGAGGACACAGCTGTCCGGTTATGAAAAAAGAGTTAAGCAAGAGTGCCAACCTTCGTGTAGTTCGGCATAGGTGAGATCGGAAGAAGCCATGAGCAGGTTCTTTCCAGGACACAGCAGCGATAGAGATTTGCACCCAGGATTAGTTATAGCGTGTGTATTCAGAGGGCCAGATGCCGCCTTCAGTAATGTGCCGTTTGAGAGTGGTCATGTTGATTGGCCAAACGGTGATCAGAGGAGTTCCAGAGCAGGACTGTTCCATTAGTACACATGATCGGGCCGACGAGCCGAAGAATCATGAGATTGGTAATCCACAGAGAAACGAGGACCCTAAGACCGAAGACGCCAGATCGTGAGCAGGAAGCAAGTAGATGATCTTGCTCTGCCAGCTTTGGGCGCACCGGCATATTTTCGACATTGTAGGAGGTGTGCCTCAATGTCAGTTATTGCGATTTGCGTTTTGTGATCCGAGTATCACACTTTTATCGCTTGGACTTGAGTTTCGATGATTGGGTTTCGTGATTTATGCTTTTGTGCACCATGGCTGCACCTACTGGATATTTATATTTATGCACAGTTATTGCACTTGATTATGTTGTATACACCGCTATATTGGTTTATAATTTGTGCATATCTATTGCACTTGGTATTGATTATGTTGTATACACCGGTGATAGTTTTGGGCTTGGCGGTTATCTAGAGGATACCGACCGGAGTCGTGAGATGATATGGGCCGATTCGGACTGACGGAGCCCGAGATAGTTTGGCCGGCGGATATCTGGAGGATACCGACCGTAGTCGTGATATGGCTGATCCGGACTGATGGAGCCCGAGATATGAGGATTTACGTGTCGAGACATGGGTTTTCATGATGTTTTGAGTGTCGGTGTTGGACACTCAGGTTCCATGATTTTGATGTGTCGTTGATGGACACACGTGGTTGATATTCTCACACACACACACACACACACACATACAGGCTTATGTTTTCATGATGTTCGAGTGTCGGTGTGGGATGCTCAAGTTCCATGATATTTTTTGTGTCGTTGATGGATACGTGGATGATATCTACATGCATACAAGCATATGATGTCGGATGTTTATTTATATATGCTATTATATTGACTCGATTGTTAACATATATGCATATATGGTCACCTTAGATATCATAGTATTACCTTCAGGATATAGTGACCTAGGAAATCGTTGTTTTATTCGATTTCTACTTGCTGGTATTTTCTACTCACGAGTTGGCAACTCACCCCCGTTGTGCCACAGTTCTTGCAGGTTTGACCGCTTGGGATCAGTTGCAGTATCGCTGGCACACAGCTTCATCCTGGGTGTTTTGCTTTGGTAAGTAGGACACATGTTGGATCATGCCCACTCTCGTACTTTATATTCCGTTGTATCTAGATAAACTCCATCAGATCAGAAACTAGAAATTGTATTATTGGTAGACCTAGTCGTACTTGGGTATTGTGCGAGACTTAGAGCGATGGGTTTTTGATCGCTTTCTTTAGTTTTGATGTCTTGCATCTTTATTTGTTCTTTCTGGGTTGATCTTTGCCATTGGGCATCGTATATATGTTATTGCGTGGTTGTGATTCCGCCAGTTGGCGAAGAGCTAGCTCCCGCTTGGGGATGCCTATTTATTGTTGTGTATATGTTTTGGACCAAAATATACATGGGAGGTGCTGCCCAAATTTTTAAAGACGAAATTGTTTTCAACTGTAGTGTCATCCACTTGCATTTTTATATTTCATTAGCTATGCATTCAAAGAAAAACATAATTCATTATACCTTTATTTCAAAACTGCACCCCCTACTATTTTCCGCAAAAAGGTTCAAATTTTCTGGGCTTCGGCTTACTTGAATAACGTCACGCCTTTAGACGTTGCGTAATTTAAGTGCCGGTCACGTGCTAAATTACGTGTCGTAAAATACAGGGTCAAGAAACGTACACACTAGTCTACTCTGGAATATTGATGCCCTGTCTCGATACTCCCTCGATTAGGAACAATTAAAGGATGTGCTTACGGACCACCCAAGCCCTACTAGTATGATCTGCATCATAGTCCTGGTAGTCAAGCTAACATCCTAAGGGCTTTATTAACATGTATCAAAAGACAGTATGACAATACAAGTATACATGTTAAAATAAAGAGCAACCAGATAGCATAATATCATGTCGAGCAAGAAAGCTCTCTCTATATATGTCCAAGCATCCACTATAATATACAATCATGTACAATAATAGCCTCTAGGGCATACATACAACTAACAATCTCCCACTTGCACTAAGACTTGTTGTCTTAGTATCTCATACCCAACATCCCAAAAGTCTCTCAAATTGTATCTGGAGGAGGGATTTCGTGAGTGGATCCGCCGTGTTATTCTTCGTGTCAACTCTCCCGGCCTCGATCTCCTGCAATCAACTATCTTCCGGATCAGGTGATACCGCCTAAGAATATGTATGGATCGTTGATGGGACCGGGGTTGCTTAGCCAAAGACACGGCTCTATTATTATCAAAATACAAAGGTATTGGATGCTCAATGGATGGAACCACACCAACTTCAGTTATGAACTTCTTCATCCAGACAGCTTTTTTGGTAGCATCGTGGATGAGAAACCCTAGTAGATCTGCGGAGTGGCTAAGGTTCGTCAGGGACTATCGAATCCTCCGGTTCTACCAAATCATCAGCTGTAGTTTGTGTAGCAGGAACTTCTTCCAGTTCTACCTTATGAATACTAATTTCTTTCATAAGAAATTCCTTTCCTAAAAAGGTGGCATTCCGAGAAACAAACACCTTTTGCTCCTCAGTGTAGTAGAAGATATACCCTCGTGAATGCTTGGGATATCCTACAAATTTGCACAGAACTGACATTGCCTCAAGCTTGTCCGGATTTTTCTTTTTAACATAGGCTGGACAACCCCACATCTTAATGAAATTAAGATATGGTCTCTTCCCCTCCCATATCTCATATGGAGTGGTAGGCAATGATTTGGTTGGAACTCTATTCAATAGGTATGCGGCTGTCTCAAGGGCATAACCCCAAAAAGAAATAGGTAACTCAGCAGTATTCATCATAGAGCGCACCATATCTAATAGGGTGCGATTCTTCCGCTCTGATACACCGTAGTACTATGGTGTATATGGAGGAGTAAGCTAAGAGAGAATCCTATTCTCTTTTAAATAATCCAGGAACTCCGTGCTTAAGTATTCTCCTCCCCGATTAGATCGAAGGATTTTAATACTTTTACCCGTTTGGTTCTCTACTTGGCACTTATATTTCTTGAATTTCTCAAAAGCTTCAGACTTATGTTTCAACAGGAACACATGTCCGTATCTTGAAAGATCATTGGGGAATGTAATAAAGTACGCGGAACTATTTTTGGCATGTGTAGACATAGGACCGCATACATCACTATGTATCAGTCCCAAGAGTTCAGTAGCTCTTTCTCTGTGTCCAGTAAATAGAGTTTTGGTCATTTTGCCTTTGAGACATGACTGACATGTTTCATAAGATGTAAATTCAAATGGATTCAAATATCCATCCCTATATAACTTAGCTAGTCGTGTCGCATTGATATGACCTAGTCTACAATGCCACAAGAAGAATTCATTTATTTTTGAACTTTTCCTCTTGTGTGTGTTCTGTATGTTAAGAACTGTATTTTGATACAGAACGTATATACCATTACTTAACGTGCCAAAACCAATCAACACTTGATTTAGAAAAATGTTCATAACATTATCCTCAGTACAAAATTATATCCATCTTTATATAATATAGATACTGATATAATATTGCACATCATTTCTGGTACGTAATAACAGTCGTTTAGAATCAATGTATTACTATTAGGTAATACTAGGTGATATGTGCCAACTGCTTTGGCTGCAACCATTGCACAATTCCTTACTCTGAGAGAATGATCACCTATTCCCAGTTCTCTACCTTTCTTTAGCCCATGTAACATGTTACAAATGTGGGATCCTGATCCGGTATCTAATACCCAGGACATAGAACAAACTGAAAAACAATTCTCGATAACGAACACACCCGAAGAAGATGCATCAACATGCTTATTCCTCGCTTGGGTCGCATGGGAATCTGGATATTCCAATATTTCCTGCTCAGACTTATAACAGTTATAAGGTAGAGCGGAACCAACGCTCACCAACTCAGTATAACAAGCGGGTTCAGTCAATACATCAATATTATTATCATGATTAAGGCGTGTTATGGTCGCTACCTGGAGAGAGAAGAAAACAATTTAGCGTATGCTCTTGCAAGATTAGATTGGTTATTATTTTATCTAATCAGGATCACTCCCACTGTTTTTATGAAATCTTCCTTCAAACCCTAAAAGGTAAGACTAGCCGGGATTAATTATACCCTACAAGTTTGCCAATCGTTCAACCAGGCAGGTATTGGTACTCCGAGGGAGTCTTCCCATGCTTTCGCATGGAACTAATTAAATAACCTCATTTCCGTAGGGGCGTAACCTCGTTAACACCTTTCTTAGACACCTAATTGATCAGCTAATTATAAAGTGAAAAACTCTCTCAGGAGTAACTCTTACTTGCAGTGGGTATCAGGATCCAACTATCTCACAGAAGGTATGCAATCTCATTGCAAATTTCAACACTTGAAACTCCCAATAATGTTTTTGCCCCTAGTATGCCATGACCTTGACGGAGGCCAACAAACCATAGTCTGCTAGTCAAGTTCAACCCGTTCATTTCCTGATTGAATTAAGCCCACCCGCACGACCCTTGATGGAGGCCAACAAAGTCCCACGACTACCCTAATCCAATCGCATCATATGGTTGCAGATAAGCATTGAATTAGCTACCACACACTATGCCTTGACGGAGGCCAACTAACGTAGCATGAATACTAAAGTAGTTCTTATCTGAAATGACGAAGGACTACAACATGTTTTTAAGAAAACCTTTTGCGTAATGAACTCGATATCGTTGTAGAATCGAGTGATTTGAAAAAGGAGTGGTTTAAGCTCCACTTTTTAAAATCGAATAGTTTTTAAAACAAACCGAGTGGGTTGTAGCATTTGCTAAAGAGGTCATTCCCGGTGAAGGGGTCTCGGCTCTTTCCTCATCGAATGAGGTGCTAGATATTCATAAAGAATACCGTTATGTAAAGCAAAAACTAGAGCTACCTTTTTGAAAATTTGATTCTACAACATCTTTAGGTTTCTTTCCTTTTCATTAATCTCATTAATGAAGTCCCATCATTTATGTTTCCTAAACATCACAGAAGAAACGAAAATAGAACGTACGCTTATGCCATCCGCAATCGCCACGGGGTCCCGTCATGCACCGTTAGGTTACTTAACTAACGGCAGAGCGGGGGCAGGACTAGCGCAGATGCAAAACATATGCAACGTTTATTATATATCACATATAAAATATAAAGTATTCGTCTCATATATGATCTCATCACATAATATTGCAGCAGAAGTCAACATATGAAATATAGGATATACTAGGAAGTCCGTGTTTTATATCAAGCCAGAAAAAAACACAGATTCCACGGTCGTGATGAATAGCCAAACCCACATTCATAGACCCCTACGAGAGCGGCAAGCAACCCTGCCAACTCTAGAGTTAGGAGATCCGGTCTCGACTCCTCGAGATGGTCTCCCACTAGACTCTAGAACCCGGTTAATTGTGCTCCCCACCTTAGGTCTATCCTAATGCGGAAAAGTAAATAATATACATCAATGGTGACATCATCCTCAACCCGGAAGTGTCCTAATAAAAGAATATTACATACAAATTTTTACATGAATGAAAATGATAAACTCTCATCTCACGCAAAACCCCCGTCTATTCAAACACGACGATCCAATATATCATATCACAGCAACACATAACATCGCATGTCATCAACGTAAGTAAATATGCGTATCCTAATTTTCGTTGACGTAGAGCAACGAAACCGGCGATACACCACATATTACACTTACGGTCGTAGAAAAGAAATGAAAACTACAATAATTAGAATTCGCAATCACCTTAGACATCATAAACCCGGAATATCTCATACTCCGGATTTCATGTCTAACACTATAAACCCAGCATCTTAGTCTCAAATTGAAAACACTTTTCAATAACCAGTCGGGCAATTCAACAAGATTCCCAACAAATGATCGAATGCTCGTCGGAAACATTAGTAGACGGCCGCACCCACGATGCCGTCGACGAAGCGCACTTAGGCGGAACACCGTGGCCGCAAGCACCCGAGTGATGCTTTTGGCAATGGGGTTCTCCTACAGTCACTTGGTCGGGGCTATGGGGCGTGCCTATCTAGTAGTGTTACCCGGCGAGTGTTCGCGTACTATACGAGATTATGACGGAGTTTTGATCCAAATCGAAACTCCATGGTAATCTATCGAATGAGACTAAATTGCTAGATTTACAAAACACTAACTAGTTTTCACAAAAATAATTATTGTGGATTCCAAATATTGTATCACATATCACAGATATACTAGACGGTGTTAAACATTTCGATCGAATTATCGAACACCCACAATTCCCAGAGAACTCAACACTTGAGACTCAGTAAAAATACCCAGAAAATGCAAAATCCCAAAATGGAGCAGCACAAGAAAACTCATCCCACAACTCTATGAAAGTGCGGCGGAACCGCGGCCAAACATGGGTTTGGGCCGCGGTTCCGCGGCGGTTCAATGGAGTCGTAGCTACGAATTTCTTGGGGCTCCATTATTTAACCTGCACAATTTTCTGCATATTTTTAATTTCAAAAATTCCAACTTTTGAAAAATTTTCCAGAAACTATGAAACTTGGGTTTTGAAAAATCGATCGAACATTTTAACTTCTCCTAGATCACTCCTAATACTCTAGCTTGGCTCTGATACCATGAAAGTATGCCTTAACACCACTACTAGGTTTTTAGAAGGATCAAGTATACAATTTTAAAAAATCTAGTGTGCTATTGCATGCTATCCTAGAATCGAACTAGAGAATTATGGTTTCTATATATGTAAACAAACTTTACACTAAGTGAATAGAGAATACAATCTTTGTAGACCGGTCCTTCACTTCTAAAGCAACAAGTAGTAGCCCCTTAGCTCCAAGTAGTGGTCCCTAGAACTCTTTGTAGGCTCCACTTGGTGATAGGAACGAGCTTGCTTAAGGATCTTCGAGGCCGAAGATGATCTACGTTGAAGAATTTATAACTCAAGTTGTCTCTTCACTAATTGAGAAATTAGTGAAGTAAACAACCTATACTAAATGTGAAGAGACAGCTTGGAAACCTCTGTGTAGGACTCTAAAGACTCGTCAATATTTACGTTGAAGAATCTATGTTTGAGCTAGGAAACCTCTGTGTAGGACTCTAAAGACTCGTCAATATGCCAACAGTAGGTGATGATCACATAGTCACTCACAAGCTGTCAGCGGTATTAGCTGGACGTAACGGCTACCCAGGTATTAAGCGTTCAGAAGATCAACATGCAAGGTTGTCCAAACTCCCATGAATCATGTAACTAACGCTACCTTACAGTCCGGTCTCTTCATGTGATGTGTCGCATATCGAGTCTGGGGGTGGTAAACGTCAGACCCCAATAACTTGATAAGTCATGCCGATGTGAGGCTCATAATGGGTCAAGAAACTACTGATAACACTTACCGGTAAATCTCATCAACAACCCTAACCAGGGACTTCTTGATATAGCCAATCGAGCATAGCGCAACATTAACTCCCAATACCGGGAGAGACGAAACTCCTCCTATCGCTCATTGCCTCCATGTGACTCAGGACTGTACCCAAAATCCACCTGTTTGCACAACTCCTTTGAGCCGTGGTGGGGAAGAAATCAAAGCACAGTGGGAACCATACAAGACTCTATGACGATCTCGGGTCTACAGATTAACCTGTATCAGTGTCACCAAATAACTTCTATCTGACGATAGGTATAATACCATCTAGGAGTTCTCGGCGAGTTCTGTTCGGTGTACCCATTCTCCAATGAGCATCTGTGTACAATCTTTGATGTCAAACACCAATGGATGTGGGATCATCCATCGCCCCATACAGGGTCAACAAATGTACACACTAGTCTACTCTAGAATATCGATGCCCTGTCTCGATACTCTCTCGACTAAGAACAATTAAAGGATGTGCTTACAGACTACCCAAGCCCTACTAGTATGATCTGCATCATAGTCCTGGTAGTCAAGCTAACATTCTAAGGGTTTTATCAACATATATTAGAGAGACAGTATAACAATACAAGTATACATGTTAAGATAAAAAGCAACCGGATAGCATACTATCATGTCGAGCAAGAAAGTCCTCTCTATATATGTCCAAGCATCTACTATAATATACAGTCATGTACAATAATGGCCTCTAAGGCATACATACAACTAACAGAGAGGAGACACAGCGGTGCAGAATTAGTATTTAGCGATTTCGACTTAAATCCTTTTCTGATGTCTATAAATACATAGCTTAATATATTTAAAATATTCTCTATTTTTCTAAAACAGAAAGATAATATTGTTAATAAGAGAGAAAATCTTTTGTATTTTTTCTAAACAAAGAAAAATATAAAGCCTGTTAATCAGGACCCTCGGATCAATAATCTAACGATGCTTAAGGACCCGGGCTAATATTAGCTCTTTTCGAAGAATCAATTGAATATCTTATTTAAATAAGAAAGATATTAATTATATTCACAGATAACCCTTGAATCTAAAATCTAACATTACTTAAGCACCCGGGCATGACCTTAAGATCAATTGGAGAAATCTCAAAGAGAGATTGTCTCTACTTGCCCAACAACATTTATACCCTATATAAAGGACCCTATAGGTCAAAAATTGGAAAGAGATATACATACATATCCCCTCATAAAAAATAGGAAAGCCACTCACATGTTAGATCCAAGAGCGCCCACGTGCAAAGCACGTGAATGCCTGTCTCTGATAGGATTAAATCTTAAGGCAGCGCCTCATGTTTTAAGCACATTAGCGCCTGCGTGCAAAGCACGGGGCACCTGTTTCTGTTAGGATTAAATCCTAAGGCAACGTCTCACGTGTTAGACACGTAAGCACCCGTGTGCAAAGCACGTGAGCACCTGTCTCTGATAAGATTAAATCCTAAGGCAGCATCCCACGTATTAGACATGTGAGCGCCTGCGTGCAAAGCACGTGAGTGCCTGTTTCTGATAGGGTTAAATCCTAAGGCAGCACCTCACGTTTTAGACATGTGAGCACCCGCATGCAAACCAAGTGGGCATATGTTTTTGATAGGATTAAATCCTAAAGCGGCACCTCACGTGTTAGACACGTGAGCGCCCACATGCATAGTACGTGAGCATCGGCACCCAAAGTTGAAGCAGTTTGTTTCGGGTAGAATTAAATTTTACATGGGAAAATATTTCCCTAAACAAGAAAGATATTCTCTGTTAAACAGATAGCCATTGGATCAAAAATCCAATGGTGATTAAAAAATATTCAAAAGTTATAATTAAATACTATTTGGGGTAAAATATCTACCTGATCTTTTTTAAACAAGAAACGTTGCTCTGTTAAACAGAGAATCTTTGGATTAAAATCTGATGGTGATTAAAAAATCACCGATCGAATCAAAAGATAGAATTAAATTCTATACATGGAAGATATTTCCTTCAATCTTGTAAAAAACAAGAAAAATATACTCTGTTAAACAAAAAGCCTTAAATCTATGATCCCACAGTGATTAAAAATCACCACCTGATTATGAAATCAGGTTGAAATCTCTTAAATAAGAGATCCTCTAAACTAAAAAACAATTTCTATACCCTATATAAAGGACTCATGAGATTAAAAAATGGGAGAGAGAATCAATCCCATAAGGTGATAGAAACTACAACCGAGAATTTAATTCTCTTTGAAGAATATCTTCTTCCTCCGCTCAAACCCTAGGTAAAAACAGAGATAAAAACATCTCCTTAACCTATCAGATGCATAAAAAGGGTTTAACTCTTCATAAGAACTTAGTTCTTCCTCTGAACCTGTTCACCACCGAAAAACAGAAACGAGACGTTGGGACGTCTAGCCTGAATTTTGTGAGGCGGACGCTATTTGGACATATTGTTCAGTCGAAAATATTGCACATTTGATGGAACATTTTCCTTACTTTTGTTAAGTACTTAAAGATGTTTATTATAAATATAGAACATGTGTGGGTTTATCTGCAAAGTTACTCTTTATTATATGTTTATATATTATAATTAACATTATGAAGAAAAATATATGCATATAATATTTATATAATATTTTTATTATGCATATCATATCAAATAATCTTAATGGAATTTCTTAAAAATTTATTACCATATAAAAATATTAAGATACTATCTCTAATTTAACAAATATTACTAATATTATTCATCGAGATATTGTGCAGATTTAACTCAGGTCGAGAGATCAAGATATTCGAGATGTCAGGATCAAAATCTGCCAATAAAATCGTAGAATCAATACTGGCAGAGACTCAGGAAATATTTGAAGAATCCAGACATTGAAGAAATCTCCACGTGTCAACATGAGAGAGCACCTGAAATTTGGAACCCTGATATCCCTAAACCGCCGCCCTTCCGCGGCCAATAGGCACAATCCGCGGCGGATCCGCGACCATTTAATGGCCGTAGGATCTGAAAATTTAGGAGTTGGATCGTGATTGTATATCTTAAGCTATGAGATTTAGGGTTTCTGTTTTGAGGGCTATATAAAACACCGATGTCTCAATTTAGAGAATCATCACCTTTAACATGAAGCAAATCAAACTGAAAAGATCAAGAGGTCCAAGACGATCCATGCATCCAGGTTGATCATTAGCTGTTCCTCTTCTTCCTACGAGACAGAGATCGGGAGCATTAACTAGGGTTCTTGTACTCTAAATTCAACGGATTTGTAAATGATAGTTGATTAATAAAAAGGTAGATTTTTAGTTTAATTCTTTGCATTTTTACTTTCTCATTATTTTCTGCATTTATAATATGATCTCTTTCTTCAACTTTTCTTCTATCTCAAAACATGTGTGAGTAATTCCTAGCTTGCTAGGGTTCGTAAGATTAGAGTAAACCAATGGATGATAAAATCTCTTAACTTCTTTTACATTTTATAAAGTTTATAAACTTTAGCAAAGTAATTGTTAACATCCTTCTCGGGCGCGCTATCAATTTATTGATAATCTCGACCGCGATTTGAGATTAGATGAACAATTGTTTTGGTAAAGGCTAGACATGAATAGAGATCTATGCAAGGATAAGGGTTAAGAATGGGGAAACCCTAGTTTCTTCTAAAAACCACCCTAATCCACATTCATAACTATCGATCTAGTTTCAAATCTATTAAAAGATAAAATGAGTCATTTTTAATTAATTATGCATTACTACTAAATTCTATGAACCCTACAAGGCTCTTCTTCATAAAATCTACATTCGTGTTCAACATAAATCTACAACCAAATTTCAATCAACTCGTCTAAAGCAAGATAAAAGATTCGACGTTTCCCTGAGGATAACCCGTACTCATCTCGGCTAATTACTCGCGACACCGTTATTGATTGCGGTTAACTTTATATACGACACACTTCTTTTCCAAAAACATCATCAATCAATTGGCGCCGTTGCAGTGGATACGTGCGTAATTTTTTTTCTTACGATTCATATTAAATTCTTATCCGATCCATATCATAAAAATAAAACAAAACCGCAACTTGCATATTTAACGATTATTGTGCGAATTTTGGAAGGGGATCTGGAGTCACTGGAACGAGGAATTAGAGATTCCAAGACATCAAGCAAAGCCCGGAGGAGCTTAGGAGACAACTGAAGAAAAATAAGCAACAGATCTCTCCCTATTGCGACGGAACCGCGGCCTAAGCTTGGCTTTAGCGGCGGAAGGGCGACGGAGTAGAGAAATTAGAGCGCCAAACTCCTCTGGTATATTTTCCTGATTTTTCTCTCTCCTCTAGAAATCCAATAATTTGATTTTCTGCAGGATTATTTGTACATTATCGCCGCTCAAAAATCTTTTGCGTGTTTTGTTATTGGTTTTTTTGTGTATATTTTAACCGGACTTTAAGGGGCAAGACCAAAATTCAGATTATGTGGGGATTTCATCACCCTTCCTATACCCCACAAATCACAAAACGAGCAACTGCATAACCTTACATTAATTAAAAAAATATCTAGACCAAGGTTCTAAGGACCGTCGCGCTCAATTAGGACAGAGGAGGGTCGTGGGTAATCTATCGCTTATCCGTATTTCTCTTGTGGTGTCTAGGAAAATGTGACTAAGGAAAGTGGTTACTTAATTAAGCTCACTATTTTCGGTGATTCGTATAGCGAATATCTCCAACTTACGTGGCACTTACCTGGCCACAAGAGTGATAAAGAGGTGGTAGAGAATTGATCATGCGGTTTGTCCTTTAGAAGTCTAGAAGCGGTCTAGTGACATGACCTAGGTGACCTTAATTCTAGAGTTGATTGTGCATTTTTTGTATGATTTGCCTCACGTCCGACATTTTTTTCAAAAAACAAACCTTTTTATAATCATTCTCGCACACGCTGCCACTTGCGCTAAACCCGTTTAGTGCATAATCGGCTGGACATGGAATATTAGTGCCCGTCTTGTCCGCGTTTTTTCTATCGACTCTGAAGTCGGTACTTCTTCGCATTATATTTCTCCTCCACCCACCACATCGACCAAGATGGACAGTTGTCCATCAGATTTTACCTCCACCACCCTGCCACCACCCGTAGGTATGCAGAATCCACCACGCATCTCTCTCCAAGAAAGATGCTACCCGATACGCAGTCCCCTTCCTACTTGTCTATCTATTCTACCAGCCAATGGGGATAATATTGAAATTAAACCCCACTTTATCATCTTGTTGCCCAAATTTCATGGGCTAGAATCCAAAGACGCTTACGTTTTCATAACTAAATTCGAAAACGTATGCGCAATGATAAGCACTTCACAACTTTCAGTGGATGCCATGAGATTACGTCTTCTTCCTTTAATCATGTGCGATCTAGCAGAAAAATGGATTTATAACACTGCCGCACACTCTATTGCCAATTGGGATGAATTCGTTATAGCATTCCTTAAGAAATTTTATCTCAATCATAAGACTGCCCGTGTTCGAAGCGAGATTAACCATTTTACCCACCTTCTCAACAAACCATTTTGGAAATGCTTTGAACGGTTTAAAAATCTTCTTGTCCAATGTCCTCATCATGGAATCAATAGATAGGACCTTTGTCAAATTATATATGAGGGTGTTAATCCAGCGACAAAGCAGATACTTGAAACCATTTTTCAATGCCATTTCATGTCTAAAAACGATGGTGAAGCTTGGCAATTCCTGGAAGATCTCGCTGAACAAACTTTACATTGGGAAAGCTTTTGACCACCATCATCTTCATCTAGGGCAGGTATCCATCAGCTCGATGTTTCCATCATAGTAAAAGCCGAAATAGCCGCAATCCAAAAGAAACTCGAAGCTATAGAAAACAATGTCTCTTTAGCCTCCCTAAACCAAGTAACCCTCCCCAAAACCGTGTGTGGTTGCTGTTCTAACCCATCACATTTAACGGAAGAATGTCCTTTGAGTCCTCCGTTTCAAGATCAAGAACACACTAATACTGCTTTTCAGCAACGACCTAGAAACGATCATTATTCTTCCACATTTAATTAGGGATGGAGGAGTCATCCTAATTTTGCTTGGAACCAAAACCAAACTCAAACTCAAAATATATTCCCAAGCCAAAATAACTATCAAAGACCTCCTCCACAGCAACAAAAACCACCACAACAAAATCAGCACCCCTTTCAACCGTAAACTTTTCAAAATCTGGCCAACAATTTTGCACCTTATAATAATTCTTTCCAAACGGCTGGTACCGATAAAACCTCTGCACTCGAACATAATTTAGAAACTTCCATTAACCAATCTACACAAACGGCGGCTAATTTAACGTCTTCTATCCAAACGTTATTGCAGCACACCGTTTCCCACGGTGAAAGCATAAAATCAATAAAAGCACAACTTGCACAGTTAAATGCCGCGATGAGTGAGAAAGAGTAAGGGAAACTTCCATCTCAACCTCTACTGAATCCTGGCCACTCACAAAGTTATAATTTGAGTGCCGTAACCACGTTGAGATCGGGAAGAGTCTTGAACAGCCAAGTGGGTGAACATGTTGATTACGTTGATGTCAATAATATTAATGATACCCTGGCTTCTACTTCTAATCCTAATTCGTCTAGTCCACCACCTTCTTCCGAGCCTATTCTCCGTTTTCCATCAGGCTTGAACTCGCGACCCACTTCCTTGAGTCAACCTCAAACGATCCCAACTCCAATTTTGTCCCTATTCCATCTCCACAAACTTCTCCACAAATGTTGGACCAAACCCTTATTGATAAAACTCCTTATCCACATAGGTTAAGGGACAACAGACCAAGTCCATAAATAGAGAAGATTGTGGAAATTTTTAAGCAAGTTAACATAAACATTCCTTTCCTAGATACTATCCAACAAGTTCCATCCTATGCGAAAATTCTAAAGGACTTATGCACTAGGAAAAGGAAAATTCAAGTGCCTAAAAAAGTTTTCCTAGCGAGTAATGTCAGCACTGCTTTTACCCAACAAATACCCAAGAAATGAAAGGACCCCGGGAGTTCTACAATATCTATTGCTATTGGGGGTAAAAATATCAATCATGCTCTACTCGATTTAGGTGCTATGTTAACTTGCTTCCGTATTCTGTCTATGAGCAATCAGGCATCGGAGAGTTAAAACCGGCGCACTGCACTCTTCGGATGGCCGATCAATTTATCACCGAACCTAAGGGTGAGCTAGAGGATATGTTAATCAAAGTCGGGAATTTATATTCCCTGTGGACTTCATAGTTATCAATGCACAGCCTGTAGCAAACCCACGAAGCCAAATTCTGGTGATTCTAGGTTGGCCTTTCCTAGCGACTTCCAACGCAATAATCAATTGTCGAAATGGTTCTATGACCCTATCCATCGAGAAGATGTCAATTGAGCTTAACATTTACAAGTTAGGAAGTGAACCCTCCGAACTCTATACTCAAGTATGTTATGTCGAAACGATAAATTCCGACAGCAGCAAACTTGAAAAGCTTCACGATACTTATCTCGACTCCACTAGTGCATTATTATTTGATCCTGCTATTTATTATACACATGAGGACCCTTCTATCCACAAGTCCACACCCAAGTCCGAATCCTTTGACTTGTCGAATAAATTATTCGAGTTGTCCGGGTCAACATCTAATACTAAATATGAACCTTTTATGGAGTCCGAGGATCATACCTTTCTTTTCGATTAGATTATTGTTCCCTGATTAAAAATCAGGAAAGGACTCAGAAGAGGCATCATGTGCTCACACGTGACCAGTGGTTACGTGTTGGCACGTGACGTTTAAAGCAGCGGCACAAAGCGCATTCAAGAAAAAGCTCCAGAAAAGGTCACATGCTCACACGTGACCAGTGGTCACGTGTTGGCACGTGACGGCTGAACAGAGGCCAGAGAACAGAGCGCAGAAGAAGAGAAGCCCATTCCAGGGGTCACGTGCCTACACGTGACCAGGGGTCACGTGGCCACACGTGACAGGCTTTAAAAGCCTTATTCTTTAACATAATTAAATTCTGAGTGGAGATCACTCAAATCTTTCCAAAATAGAGAAGGATTATTTGGAACCGTTGAATTAAGAATCTAAAGGTGATTAAATATCACCAATTTATGGAAAAATCTCGAACTTAGAAAGATTTTCCCCTAAATCTGACCGAAATAACAAAGAGATATCTTTGGATTTAAAATCCAATGGTGAATAAAATTCACTTAACAATCTAAAGGCCCAGATTAATGATAAATATAAATCAAATCTCTCAATGAGAGATTTACTTAGCAGATTGATTCTTTTCCTTCTCCTATAAATAGGAGCCAAGAAAAGAAGAGAGGGGACCTTTTTTGGAGACCTTTTGACCTTTTCTTTTGATACACAAAGAGAGAGATACAGAGCCTTTGATTCTCTGCAAGAGGAAAACCCTAGGTAAGAGAAAGAAAGGGAGGCTTAAAAAGAGAATTTAATTCTCAAAAGAGTTTAACTCTTATAAAAAGAAAAGAACTTAGTTCTTTCTCTGCTCGAGGATCTGCAAAGTGCATATCTCCCCATGAATTGAGAATTTAATTCTCATTGGGTTGAGATCCTGCCATGCAGATCCAAAACACAGAGGAGGAACTGAGTTAAGAGTATTTAATTCTCACAAAATGATAGGAATTCAATTCCTTTGTGATAAAGTTAGGGCTTAACCCTATATTATGGGAATTTAATTCCTTCAAAATGAACGAGATCCTAACCCTGTTCGCTAAGCCACCTTTGTTCAACATCGACAGAGGCAAATGATGATTCGCTCCTGGCGACATCCCAGTTGTAGCGGTGCAGATGCCGAAATTGGTGTCTAAATCCAAGCTTGCAGCAAAACGCCAACAAGTCGTACATGCATACGAAATAGCCGAAATGATGGGGCAACTTGCAATAAAAAGCAGCAAGTAAAAATGTATGCGTGAAAAATAGCAGAAATGATTGGGCAACTCGCAATAAAAAGCAGCGAGTAAAAATAAAATAAATAGCCGAAATGATCGGGCACCGCGAAAAATAGCCGAAATGATGGGGCAATCGCGACCTTCGCGATATAAAAGCTGAAATGATAGAGCATCGCGGGAAAAATAAAAATAAAAATGAAATTCCCGCCCTACAGGTGGTGTTACATCTATCCCTGTATACAATCCAAGGGCACAAACAAAGAAGGGATCATACTCCTCCCCGAGGTTTCATCATAAGAAGAAGCCAAATCTCGACGGGCCGGAAGTGACCTAGAGATTGTCTCAACACTCGTCTCGTCACAACGGACACAACATCAAGCGAAGTGGAACAGCGGCAACTCCCAGTTCCATGGCTCGGCGATATATAGATCACCAAGAGTCAAATCCCTACTCCGTAAAATGCGGATATAATCAACAAAATTCCTGGTCACGTGGAACGCGGATAACGTCACTCTTTGACCCCGTGTGAAGCATCCAGAGCGGAGCCTAGCCCTCGCCGAGCACGGCAGTGAACCCGTATGAAACATCTAGTGCAAAATTCCTGGTCACGTGGAACGCGGATAATGTCACTCTTTGACCCCGTGGAAAACGTCCAGAGCGGATCCTGGTTCTCGCAGAACACGGCAGTGAACCCATGTAAAGCATCCAGAGCGGAGCCTAGTCCTCGCCGAGCACGGCAGTGAACCCGTGTGAAGCATCTAGTGCAAAATTCCTGGTCACGTGGAATGCGGATAACGTCACTCTTTGACCCCGTGGAAAACGTCCAGAGCAGATCCTGGTCCTCGCAGAGCATGGCAGTGAACCCGTGTGAAGCATCCAGAGCGGAGCCTAGTCCTCCCCGAGTACGGCAGTGAACCCGTGTGAAGCATCTAGTGCAAAATTCCTGGTCACGTGGAACGCGGATAACGTCACTCTTTGACCCCGTAGAAAACATCCAGAGCGGATCCTGGTCCTCGCAGAGCACGGCAGTGAACCCGTGTGAAGCATCCAGAGCGGAGCCTAGTCCTTGCCGAGCACGGTGTTCATATCAGATTTTTGCATTTTCATACCGCCCAATTTTTATCACATTGCATATCCGTAGATACTCTTGAGCCGTGTTTGCTAGTCAATTGCAGGATACAGGTTCTCGGTTCCAAAACGGTGAAATTCATGGAAAACACGAAAGAATCCGGGTTCCTGCCAACCACAGATAAAAACACGGTCTCTGCTCTTCATCCGTATGCTGCCAGATATCAATAGGAAGACAAAAGATCAAATCAATGTCATTCTCATGCACAAGGCTCAATGGTAGCACAAAATCCAAGAGATCTACGCGGAGCTCGAGGCAAATCATGACAAAATCTTGACAAAAAGTCCACCTTTCCCTCAACAGAAATTCTGGAAAAATCGTGGAGCCAAATTGAGAAAATACATATGCCAGAATAATGTACATGTCAAACCAGGGAAGCCCAAGAAAAATGAAATCCCAATTCAACAAGAAGGCCGCGGATCCGCGGCAAAAGGTGGGTCCAGGCCGCGGATCCGCGGCCGTATGATGGCGGCAGATGGGGATTTTCCAGGGACAGTTGGGTAATTTTATAAGGGTCCAGAATTCTGCCCTAGGGTTTCATTCTCTGGCCTATAAATAGCCCAGAAGTTTGTGAAGGAAGGGGTCCAATTTTGTAATCTCATTTTGCCTAGTTGTAATGTGTTTCTTCTTCCTCTTCTCACCTCTTCTCCATTAAACTTGTAAGTGAGCTTTTGAGTGAAGAGTGATGAATAAAGAAGAACAATTTGTTATCATGCTTGCCTCTTTATTTGTATGCTTATTATAATTTTATTTGTTGCAATTTTACTTGTTGTAATTTTAATTTGTTAAGTAGTTGTTGTTATTTTAGTTGTTTCTTTCTTCTCTCTTTTTCTTTATCCTTACATACGACAATGATACTTACGCTAGATCCTCGCCAAGGTGAGGTCGCAAATAGTTAGTCGTATTCTTCTAATCTCCTTCTTTCTATCTTCCTCTTTTGTGTTGTTTTATTTTTCCGTATTATGAAGTGTGAGTAGTTCTATACTTGTTAGGGTAGGATAAGGGAAGTTTGAGAGAAGGAAATCTCTCTCACTCTTTCCTTGCCCAACAACTTAAATCAACTCCCGTTAACCCAACCACAATCCGCTCCTTACGGCACCCTATCCTACATGATAGCGGTGATTCCGTAGTGAGACCGGTTGTGGTTGAATTAACCGGAGGTTATGGATAAGAGCCAAGAACGGACGGACAAGCACCAAAAGGAAGGACTATGCGTTGGAAAGCCTAGCTTATACTCGCAAGTTCCTTCCTAGTCGTGCTAATCCCCGTTGTTGCCGATTACCGTAACACCGATATTAAGTGGGGCAACGAAAGATGTGGAGACTCCTAACTCAAACTAACCTAATCCTAACCCTAACAAGCTCTCTTTAAATATCAACTCAACACTTAGATAACTACAAACAAAATCTGAACAACCGGACTTAACTCGTCGAAAAACACATAGAAAAAGATTCCCATCTCCCTGCGGACGACCCGTACTCAACCGGCTAGCTACGTGCGAAACCGTCTTGATTGCGGTATTTAGAACTAAACTTGACACGCTCGTATCTTATCAATCAAATGGCGCCGTTGCCGGGGAGACGGTAGTCTATTTCTAAGTGAAATTTCGGGTTAATTTGTGAATATAAAAACAACCAAAAAAAAAAACCAAAAAAAATATATACTTTGTAAAAATCATCTTGTTATTCTTGATTAGTTTTTGTGCAAGTGTGCAGGAAATACGAAGCTCAAGATCAACGCCAAAGACGGTGAAAATACGGAGTTCAAGTACAGTGCCAAAGACGTGGGAAGATAGACCCACATTTCGCGGCTACACCGCGACGGACAAAACGAAGCATCCGGTCTACTGTCAAAATCTGGAGTAGATACAGTGAGCAAATCAGAATTCCACATATCCAGAAAAGCAGAGGACAAGCACAGAAGTACCCACAAGAAAATTGAACCCCCAAGTCCTCAACTAAGCCGCGCTTCCGCGGCCATTACTGGTGTTTAGCCGCGGAACCGCGGTCAGATAGTGCCATCAGGGTGCTAATTTTTTTTGGTGAGTTTCTCTTCCTCTCTCCACTCCTCTGGACTCCACTGAATTGTGTTTTCTGCAGGCTTCTTTGCGCAAATTCTTCTCCCCCTTCCAATAAACTGTTCTTGTGCAGAATTCTTTGCGCCGCAAATAAAAATTGTTTGCTGTTGATATTGTTACTGTTTTGCATTCTTTAATACGGACTTAAGGGGCTTGAAACCAATCCAGATTGGGTGGGGATTTCATCACCCTTCCCAGGACCCCGGAAATCACTAAAGCATATGCATTGTCCATTGTAAATTAAAAAATACTAGACTTCAGCCCTAAGGACTTCGCGCTCATTAGGAGAAGATAAACCTTGTTTAGAACCTCGCTTAACCGTATATTGTTTACGGGGTGTCTAGGAAAGTGTTAAAGGCGCAACCGCCGAAAGAGAAAAGGGTTATTTAATTAAGGAACTTCGCGAAAGCGTTGGACAACCTCCCCTTATCTCTGCACTTACCTGGCCTCGTGATCGGTGTATTGTTAAGCCCGTTTCTCGACATTGTTTAACTTCGACAATCAAGTTCAGGAGCAGGTCTAGTAGACCTAGGTTACCCTAGATCTAGGTGTGATTGTGCATATCTTGTTTGTGATTGCTTAAGCCGTATTTCCGTACATACTTCTGTAAATCTCTTTCTAAAAACAAAATAAAAAAAAAAAAAGAAAAAAAAAAATCAAAAACTTTTATAAAAACTTGCCCTTTTGTCGCCACATCCATTTTCACCCAACACCCATCGCCTTTCTTCATTGACGTTTTCTTACCCTCACCTTCTTCGCTTTGACTATACTAAACTCGTTTAGTGTATGTCCGCTTGGACTCGGGACACTAGCGCCCGTCTAGTCCGCGTTACGTTAGTCGCGACCGACTACGCGATCGACTCCGAAGTCGATACTCCGTCCACTCCTCTTTCACCCCTTCCTTTGCCGGCCAACTCCGACGTTGACCGGAATTCTGTTCATACATCTTCACCTTCACCTTCACCTTCACCAACCTCTTCTTCCGCGATGTCGGGATTTATTCCAAACATCTCGTTGACCACCCCTGGATTGGCTCCACCTCCTATGGAGACCAATCTCCCACCACCTCCGCCTGTTGTAGCGCCGCAGCGAATTGCGCTCCAGGATCGTTTCTACCCTACCCGTTCTGCACTTCCAACCTGCCTTTCTCTTCCTCCGGCCAATGGGGACAACTTTGAAATTAAGCCCCATTTCATCAACATGCTTCCACGTTTTCATGGGCTTGAATCTGAAGATGCCTATATCTTCATAAACAAATTTCAAAATGTCTGTGCCATGATGAAAACAACCCAGCTGTCGGACGATGCTATACGTCTACGGGTCATTCCGTTCACTTTATGCGATCTCGCAGAAAAATGGCTGTATAGCACCGCTTCCCACTCAATCACCAGCTGGGATGAGTTTGTTAAAGCGTTTCTGAAAAAATTCTACCCAAATCATAAGACCGCAAGAATTCGAAATGAGATCAACCAATTCTCCCAGCTTCCTTCTGAACCCTTCTGGAAGTGCTTTGACCGATACAAAGACCTTCTTGTTCAGTGTCCTCACCACGGTATAGAGAAATGGCAACTCTGCCAAACCTTATACGAAGGACTGAACCCAGCAACGAAGCAGTTGCTGGAAACCATCTGTCAGGGCCACTTCCTATCCAAATCTGACGAGGAAGCGTGGCAGTTCTTTGACGATCTTGCGGAGCAAACGCTACAGTGGGAGAGCACCAGACCGACTCCTTCTTCTTCTTCTACCTCCACTTCTACCGGTCAGTCTAGGGTAGGAATTCACCAGCTTGATGTCTCTATTGCGATGAGAGCTGAAATGGCTGCTATCACAAAAAAGCTTGAAGCAATAGAGAGCAAATTTTCTTCTCCTACTCCTGCCCCTGTTCTCCCCCTTCGTACCATCTGCGCTTGTTGTTCCGATCCGTCCCACTTGACTGAAGAGTGTCCTTACAATCCACCCTCGCAAGGACAGGATCAGGTTAATGCATTCCAGCAAAGACCGAGGAATGATCCATACTCTTCCACCTTCAATCCCGGTTGGAGGAACCACCCCAATTTCGCCTGGAATCAGAATCAGAATCAATTCCAGGGCAACAATTTCCAAAGGGCCCCTCCACCGCAACAACAAGCGCAACAACAAACTCAGTATCAGCAGCCCTTCCAACCCCAGCCTTACCAAAACCAGACGAACAACTTTGCACCGAACAATTCCTTTCCACCAAACAACTTTGTTCCGTCAAACAATGATAAGGTTTCCTCGCTCGAGCGAAGTCTGGATGCGTTTGTTAAACAATCAACTCAATCCACCGCCAACATCCAGTCTTCGATCCAATCTTTAGTGCAACACACCGCCGCACACGGGCAGAGCATCAAGACCATCGAAGCCCAGATTGCACAGCTGAACGCGGCCTTGAGCGAGCGAGAGAAGGGGAAGCTCCCGTCCCAGCCACTTCCAAATCCCGGCCACCCACATAATGCACATGTTGCTCTTGAACAACAAAACCATAATGTGAGTGCCGTGACCACACTGAGATCAGGGAGGGTGCTGCAAAACAACATTGGCAAGCAAATCAACGATGACACCCCGGCCGCTTCTTCTTCTTCTTCTCCTGCTTCTTCTTCGTCTTCCGAGCCTATTCTCCGTTCTTCACAAGGCTCTCCTTCCTCTTCTTCTCTAAACGGACCCGCTTCTCACTCCACGAAAACACCTATTCTGGGATCCGTTCCAACTCCAAAATCTCCTCCTCCAGCATTAGACTCAGCCAATTTTCAAAATGTTCCATTTCCAAACCGGTTGAGGTCTAACAAACAAAATCCACAAATGGAGAAGATTTTGGAGTTATTCAAGCAAGTTAACATTAACATTCCTCTTTTAGATGCTATCCAACAAGTCCCTTCTTACGCGAAAATCTTAAAAGACTTGTGCACGAAAAAGAGGAAGTCCCAGGTACCCAAGAAGGTTTTCTTGGCTAGTGCTGTGAGTGATGCCCTTACCCAATCTTTACCACAAAAACGGAAGGACCCTGGCTGTCCTACGATTTCAATTACTATTGGGGATAAGAACATCAACCGCGCACTATTAGATCTTGGTGCCAGTGTTAACTTGCTTCCGTATTCAGTATACGAGCAATTAGGCGTCGGAGAGCTGAAACCCACACACTGCACTCTCCAGATGGCCGACCGATCGATCACCCATCCTAGGGGTGAGTTAGAGGATGTGTTAATCAAAGTCGGGGATTTCATATTCCCCGTCGACTTCATTGTCTTAGATACACAGCCTGTAGCTAACCCCCGGAATCAAATTCCGGTGATACTCGGTCGCCCATTTCTCGCAACCTCAAATGCTGTGATCAATTGTCGCAATGGTTCAATGAACCTCTCTTTTGGAAATATGACAATTGAACTCAACATTTTTAGGTTGGGGAATCAGCCCGCTGAACCTAATGCTCATATACTGGATGTTTGCTCGATCCAGGAGATCACACCAGAAGAGTGTGAATTCGAGGAGTTTCTGTTTGAACAAGATGATCTTGACGCCACTAGTGCGTTTCTCTTCGAACCTGCTGCTGCTTCTGCGTCCGACAACGAATACGAGTGTTTCACGTTCTTGCACGATCTTAGCCGCGCACAACCCGAGTTTGAATCTTTTGACTTTCCGGATGAGTTACCTGAACCATCCAACTCGGTTGCCTACACTCGCTTTGAACCTTTGCTGGAGTCCTTTGAGTTCGAGACCTTTGCACCAGTCTTGCCTTCCATCATTTCACCTCCAACGCTCGAACTCAAGCCGTTGCCGTCTCACCTTAAGTACGCTTACTTAGGTGAGAACGAGACCCTCCCTGTCATCATCTCGGCTTCTCTAGCTCCCGAGCAAGAGAAAGCCCTTCTAACGGTCTTGCACGGCAACAGGCAAGCTTTTGGCTGGTCCATGGCGGACATCAAGGGGATTAGTCCCCTCATCGTTGAGCATCACATTCATCTGATGGATGATGCCAAACCAGCCCGGGATCCACAAAGACGTCTTAATCCAGTCATGAAGGAGGCTGTGAAGAAGGAGATCGTCAAATGTCTAGATAGCGGTATCATTTACCCTATCTCTGATAGCCAGTGGGTTAGCCCCATTCACGTTGTCCCCAAGAAGTCGGGCATCACGGTCATAACCAACGAGGCGAATGAGTTAATCCCTACTCGCACCCAAACTGGGTGGCGAGTTTGCATTGATTACAGAAAACTCAACGCCGCAACGCGGAAAGACCACTTTCCGCTACCTTTTATTGACCAGATGCTCGAACGATTGGCCGGACATGAGTACTATTGCTTTCTTGATGGCTACTCTGGCTACAATCAAATTCCCATCGCCGAAAAAGACCAGGACAAAACCACTTTCACTTGTCCTTTCGGCACGTTTGCATATCGACGCATGCCCTTTGGGTTATGCAATGCGCCCGCTACCTTCCAGCGGTGTATGATGGGGATTTTCTCAGACATGGTGGAGAAATTTCTGGAGATTTTCATGGATGACTTCTCCATTTTCGGCGATTCTTTTGACGAGTGTCTGCTGCATCTCGACGCTGTCCTTACCAGATGTAAGGACAAGAATCTCACTTTGAACTGGGAGAAATGCCACTTCATGGTGCGTGAAGGAATTGTCTTAGGACATATCATCTCGCAAAATGGCATAGAGGTCGACAGAGCAAAGATTGAGGTCATTTCCAATCTGCCTCCTCCCCGATGCGTCAGAGATATCCGAGCCTTCCTTGGCCACGCCGGTTTTTATAGACGGTTTATCAAGGACTTTAGCAAGATTGCTAGGCCCTTGACTCTTCTCCTGGCCAAGGACACACCTTTCACCTTTGACTCGAGCTGTGTGACTGCATTCGAGTCACTGAAACTCTCACTCACTTCTGCTCCCGTTCTCTCTTCTCCTGACTGGACGCACCCATTCGAGATTATGTGCGATGCATCCGACTTTGCCATCGGTGCTGTCCTTGGACAGCACATCAACAAGATGCCGCATGTAATCTATTACGCAAGCCGAACCCTGAACGACGCACAACTCAATTATACAACAACTGAGAAGGAATTCTTAGCTGTTGTATTTGCTTTAGAGAAGTTCAGGCCGTACCTCATCGGCTCTCCAGTCATCGTTTACACTGATCATTCTGCTCTGCGCCATCTTTTTGCGAAGAAAGATGCCAAATCTCGGCTTATACGTTGGATCCTCTTGCTTCAAGAATTTGACCTTGTCATTAAGGACAAAAGAGGATGTGAAAACGTTGTCGCCGACCATCTTTCACGACTTCCTTCTTCGCCGTCGCTTCCTATCCCAATCAATGACGTTTTCCCGGATGAACAACTCTTGACAGTATCTTGCGAACCCTGGTTCGCAGATATTGTGAACTATTTGGCCACGGGATTGCTACCGACCGAATGGTCACGTCAGGATAGACTTCGCTTCTTATCCCAAGTAAAACACTTTTACTGGGACGAACCCTACTTGTTCAAGTACTGTCCCGACCAGATTATTCGTCGGTGTGTCCCTGATGAGGAATTCAAGAGTGTGCTGTCATTTTGCCACGATCAAGCGTGTGGCGGGCATTTTGGGCCCAGAAAGACAGCTGAGAAGATCTTGCAATGTGGTTTCTACTGGCCACAACTTTTCAAAGACGCTCACGACTATTGCAAGACTTGCTCCCGGTGCCAACACATGGGCCGGATATCCCGGAGGAACGAGATGCCGCTCCAACCAATCTTGGTTGTGGAGATTTTCGATGTTTGGGGGATAGACTTCATGGGGCCGTTTCCCAACTCTTTTGGGAACTTGTACATCCTTCTAGCTGTTGATTACGTTTCTAAATGGGTCGAGGCTGTGCCCAGCCGGACTAACGACAACAAGGTTGTCGTTAGGTTCCTTAAAGAAAACATTTTTTCCCGGTTTGGGCACCCCCGAGCGATCATTAGCGACAATGGAAGTCATTTCTGCAATAGGACTTTCGAGGCCTTGATGCGGAAATACTCCATTAATCATAAGCTTTCTACGCCCTACCACCCCCAAACCTGCGGGCAGGCCGAAGTTTCAAATCGGCAAATCAAGCAGATACTGGAGAAAACGGTTTCCAAGAACCGTAAAGATTGGTCTTTGAAACTCACTGATGCCCTTTGGGCATTTAGAACCGCTTATAAGACCGACCTTGGCATGTCTCCCTATCGGCTTGTGTACGGAAAAGCCTGCCACCTTCCTGTCGAAATCGAGCATCGCGCGTTTTGGGCGATAAAGGAGCTGAATCTGTCTCTGGAGGACGCGGGCAGCCATCGGAAGCTGCAGCTGAACGAACTGAACGAGCTTAGGGATGAGGCTTACGACAACGCGGTTGTCGTTAAGAATCGAACGAAGGTGTTTCACGATAAACACCTTTTGCGCAAAACCTTCGTACCTGGTCAGCAGGTACTTCTTTACGACACCCGACTTCATTTCCATCCTGGAAAGCTCCGTTCTCGCTGGAAAGGGCCGTATTTTGTGCGGAATGTGTATCCGCAGGGCGCTGTGGATTTGGAAAATCCAAAGGACGGTTCACTCTTCAAGGTCAATGGACACCGATGCAAACCGTACCTTAGCGCCGAACCAACAGAGGAGCTCCTGTTCTTACAGGAGCCGGTTTACCTTGCATGATCTTCCTCTGCCTACCTCCAAACTTCGGTTATCCAGCCAAGAACAGTGGACACTGTTCCAAATAAGTTTGGGGGTATGTACAAACCATTTTGTTTATATTTGTGTATATTCTTTTTCTTTTCTTTAAAACCTAAAACACATAAAAATTGTATATCGCTAACCGACAATTTTGAACCTTCAAACTGATCTCTTCATGCAACGACAGTGAGGACACTGTCCAGTTTAAGTTTGGGGGTACGCTCGGTACGTATTTCTTACCTTCGCATTCATATGTATATTTTGCATCTGCATATTAAATCCATAAAATCCATAAAAATTTGAAAATTTTCTAAAAAATATAAAAACTTTTTTGTCAAGTTAGCTTGTGGAAGAACTCTGATTCAACATTCGACGGTTTTTGTTTGAAAAAAAATAGGAATAACTAGATCTTATGTTTGGATTTTGAAAACCTGAAAGATAACTCTCCTTTGAAGTTAACTATAGCTAATATACGTCTTTACATCACACTACACGTGTCGTAAGATTTTGGGAATTAGATGACAAGTCTTTCATGTTTGAACTTTTAAACAGATAAATGATTTTCTGAGGATCAAATAGGTTTGTTCTGAAATAAGTAATGTCAAGAATAGTTTATAAAGTAAAGCGAATATGAAGGAATGTTATTGATGCCGTAATAGGAGCTAAGTCTGAAAAATAACCCATCTAAAACTTGATTGGAATGATTACACACCGAACCCACTAGACACGTCTTTTATCCAAAAAAAAAATATTTGAACTGCCGGTTATATCTCCGTTCGTATTAAATCAGCTGATTTTCACGCCATACTGTCTTTTGTTTTTGGACCTAGGTAACTTGAGTAATTAAGTCCGCCGGGGTGTTTCTACACCTAATGCCCTAAAACCAACTGGTTTGGGTGCATTGGCCCAAAGCTCGCTAAGAAGCCTAGAAAGTCCAGTTTAAAACAAAGTCAAGCAAGTGTTCTCTCCGGGTTAAAATTCCTAACGGTTCTTTGTGTGAGAATAATCTTGATAAAAGACAGACTTTTATAAAAAAAAAATTTTTAACGGAGATGTGAAGGTTTTATTCTATGATAAAGACTATTGCACGTTCACAGTGGTGTGTATGAAATGAAAACAAGAAAAAGGTGGAGTGAAAAATACGACTTAGTTTCCTGTTAAGGAAGATAGAAATTCTGAAGTTGAAACCTTACTGGAAAACGAAACTTGAAAAATGCTTAACTCGTTATAAAACTTATGTGATCCTTTTAAAATTGTTATCTGGGCTTTATTGTGCGACATGATGACTCTAATCGATCCTTCTGGAACTTAACGACACTATCCGCACTGCACGTAAAGACATATAAAATCTGTAGTTAAATAAGATGTGAGGTGTGAAAAATAAAGGTTCGATGGTCTAGACTTAGGATTATAGAATTTTTATTTTCTAAAAACAAAACTTTAGGGTTTGAAGCTTAGTTATTTTACAAAACCAACTTGACCGGATTTTGTGGGTAGTATCCGCTGAAAACCCTCAGGAGACAACACTCCTCCTACTAGGGACACCTAGAGGTTTAACGGCTTGTTGCACATGCTCAGTGCAATCGCGTTCCCTGCGAAAGTGAGGTTAGGAAATTTTTTGTGAATAAATGGACTTTGCTCGGGACGAGCAAATGATAAGTTTGGGGGTATTTGTTCATATCAGATTTTTGCATTTTCATACCGCCCAATTTTTATCACATTGCATATCCGTAGATACTCTTGAGCCGTGTTTGCTAGTCAATTGCAGGATACAGGTTCTCGGTTCCAAAACGGTGAAATTCATGGAAAACACGAAAGAATCCGGGTTCCTGCCAACCACAGATAAAAACACGGTCTCTGCTCTTCATCCGTATGCTGCCAGATATCAATAGGAAGACAAAAGATCAAATCAATGTCATTCTCATGCACAAGGCTCAATGGTAGCACAAAATCCAAGAGATCTACGCGGAGCTCGAGGCAAATCATGACAAAATCTTGACAAAAAGTCCACCTTTCCCTCAACAGAAATTCTGGAAAAATCGTGGAGCCAAATTGAGAAAATACATATGCCAGAATAATGTACATGTCAAACCAGGGAAGCCCAAGAAAAATGAAATCCCAATTCAACAAGAAGGCCGCGGATCCGCGGCAAAAGGTGGGTCCAGGCCGCGGATCCGCGGCCGTATGATGGCGGCAGATGGGGATTTTCCAGGGACAGTTGGGTAATTTTATAAGGGTCCAGAATTCTGCCCTAGGGTTTCATTCTCTGGCCTATAAATAGCCCAGAAGTTTGTGAAGGAAGGGGTCCAATTTTGTAATCTCATTTTGCCTAGTTGTAATGTGTTTCTTCTTCCTCTTCTCACCTCTTCTCCATTAAACTTGTAAGTGAGCTTTTGAGTGAAGAGTGATGAATAAAGAAGAACAATTTGTTATCATGCTTGCCTCTTTATTTGTATGCTTATTATAATTTTATTTGTTGCAATTTTACTTGTTGTAATTTTAATTTGTTAAGTAGTTGTTGTTATTTTAGTTGTTTCTTTCTTCTCTCTTTTTCTTTATCCTTACATACGACAATGATACTTACGCTAGATCCTCGCCAAGGTGAGGTCGCAAATAGTTAGTCGTATTCTTCTAATCTCCTTCTTTCTATCTTCCTCTTTTGTGTTGTTTTATTTTTCCGTATTATGAAGTGTGAGTAGTTCTATACTTGTTAGGGTAGGATAAGGGAAGTTTGAGAGAAGGAAATCTCTCTCACTCTTTCCTTGCCCAACAACTTAAATCAACTCCCGTTAACCCAACCACAATCCGCTCCTTACGGCACCCTATCCTACATGATAGCGGTGATTCCGTAGTGAGACCGGTTGTGGTTGAATTAACCGGAGGTTATGGATAAGAGCCAAGAACGGACGGACAAGCACCAAAAGGAAGGACTATGCGTTGGAAAGCCTAGCTTATACTCGCAAGTTCCTTCCTAGTCGTGCTAATCCCCGTTGTTGCCGATTACCGTAACACCGATATTAAGTGGGGCAACGAAAGATGTGGAGACTCCTAACTCAAACTAACCTAATCCTAACCCTAACAAGCTCTCTTTAAATATCAACTCAACACTTAGATAACTACAAACAAAATCTGAACAACCGGACTTAACTCGTCGAAAAACACATAGAAAAAGATTCCCATCTCCCTGCGGACGACCCGTACTCAACCGGCTAGCTACGTGCGAAACCGTCTTGATTGCGGTATTTAGAACTAAACTTGACACGCTCGTATCTTATCAATCACACGGCAGTGAACCCGTGTGAAGCATCTAGATGCTAAATTCCTGGTCACGTGGAACGCGGATAACGTCACTCTTTGACCCCGTGGAAAACATCCAGAGCGGATCCTGGTCCTCGCAGAACACGGCAGTGAACCCGTGTGAAGCATCTAGAGCGGAGCCTAGTCCTCGCCGAGCACGGCAGTGAACCCGTGTGAAGCATCTAGTGCAAAATTCCTGGTCACGTGGAACGCAGATAACGTCACTCTTTGACCCCGTGGAAAACGTCCAGAGCGGATCCTGGTCCTCGCAGAGTACGGCAGTGAACCCGTGTGAAGCATCCAGGGCGGAGCTTAGGCCTCGCCGAGCACGGCAGTGAACCCGTATGAAGCATCTAGTGCAAAATTCCTGGTCACGTGGAACGCGGATAACGTCACTCTTTGACCCCGTGGAAAACGTCCAGAGGGGATCCTGGTCCTCGCAGAACACGGCAGTGAACCCGTGTGAAGCATCCAGAGCGGAGCCTAGTCCTCGCCGAGCACGGCAGTGAACCCGTGTGAAGCATCTAGTGCAAAATTCCTGGTCATGTGGAACGCGGATAACGTCACTCTTTGACCCCGTGGAAAACGTCCAGAGCGGATCCTGGTCCTCGCAGAGCACGGCAATGAACCCGTGTGAGGCATCCAGAGCGGAGCCTGGTCCTCGCCGAACACGGCAGTGAACCCGTGGGAAGCATCCAGAGCAAAATTCCTGGTCACGTGGAACGTGGATAACGTCACTCTTTGACCCCGCGGAAAACGCCCAGAGCGGAGCCTGGTCCTCACCAAGCACGGCAGTGAACCCGTGTAAAGCATCCAGAGCAAACACCGGACGGTGGAGTCCTTAAAATCCACGGACTATGATGTCCTTGACCTCGATCGAAACGTCTTAAAACTAACGACCAACCATGATGATTCTAGACTGATTTTACCTTAGTTAAAGGGTACATCTCTTCACTCCTTTGAGATTTGGCATTGTAATTCCTCAACGTCTTCAAAGAGGTGACGGGTCCCGATAACTAACATCGGACTGTGGAGTGCTTAAATCCACGGACTATGAGGTCCTTAACCTTGACCGTGATGTCTTAAAACTAACATCGGACTGTGGAGTCCTTAAATCCATGGACTATGAGGTCCTTAACCTTGACCGTGATGTCTTAAAACTAATATCGGACTATGGAGTCCTTAAATCCACGGACTATGAGGTCCTTAACCTTGACCGTGATGTCTTAAAACTAACATCAGACTGTGGAGTCCTTAAATCCATGGACTATGAGGTCCTTAACCTTGACCGTGATGTCTTAAAACTAACATCAGACTGTGGAGTCCTTAAATCCACGGACTATGAGGTCCTTAACCATGACCGTGATGTCTTAAAACTAACATCGGACTGTGGAGTCCTTAAATCCACAGACTAAGAGGTCCTTAACCTTGACCGTGATGTCTTAAAACTAACATTGGACTGTGGAGTCCTTAAATCCACGGACTACGAGGTCCTTAACCTTGACCGTGATGTCTTAAAACTAACATTAGACTGTGGAGTCCTTAAATCCCCGGACTATGAGGTCCTTAACCTTGACCATGATGTCTTAAAACTAACATTGGACTGTAGGGTCCTTAAATCTACGGATTATGAGGTCCTTAACCTTCACCGTGATGTCTTAAAACTAACGTTGGACTGTGGAGTCCTTAAATCCACGGACTATGAGGTCCTTAACCTTGACCGTGATGTCTTTAAACTACGGTATCCCGGAGAACGTCCCGAAGCAACCCCTAACCCCGTGAAATACGGATAAGGGCGACCGCACCCAACACTTGCGGGTCCTCACGACCCGTAAGGAAGAAAACTCTTTTGTGAGATCCTTTCGACTCCCAAGGGAAAAGCCGCTTAAGAATTCTCACGATTCTTAAGAAGAACTTACACCTACGGGATCCCCTCGACCTGTAAGGAGAAAAACTCGTTATGAGACCCTCACGGCTCATAAAGCTCAAAAGTCTTAGGAGGCAGATCTTAACCCTGAATCCTAAGCCATCGCTACCCTGCAAGGAGACCAAGATGAATTGTCCGCAGAACACATTCAATAAAAAGGTGACACATCATCGAGAAGAAAAATATATCTTCATTCATAAATGGGTACAAAGTACAATTCATGAAAGAACAAAAGAAAATACTCTCATTCAGGAGTATGTACAAGAAGAAAGGAAAAGATACAAGTTTTCAAGCCGGCGGGCAATTTAGTAATTTCGCTAGCTCATCCTGCTTTTGCTGGGTCATGGCTTCATTATTCTGGATCGCCAGAAGACGGGCCTCCGCCTGAGCCTGCTGGGCCTGGTACGAAGCAAGCCGGCCTTCAAGCTCTTTCTCGGTGGCCTTGTGAGCCTCGACCCTTTCACGAGTGAACGTAACAGCTTTATCAAGAGCCACCACCTCTTTGATAGACTCTTGAAGCACTTGCCAGAGTTCATATGCTTTGTGGGCCTTAGCGGTAAGATTAGCTTGAAGCTCGCTCAGCGCCTTAGAAGCCAGCTCCTTCTCCGAGAATTTACGGCCGAGCCTCTTCTCGCACGATGTCATGTTTGCCGTGCACCATGCTATCAGCCCCCGTAACTCCGCCGTTGCAGCCATGGCCTCCGAGGAAAGGCAGGAACATTTAAGGGGGTGCAAGCAAGCCTCCACCTGCCGACAGAACTCCACCCAGACTCGTACCACCTCTTCGCTATGGTAGGTGGCAAGAAAAGGAAGAGAACTGTTAGCTTCAGCAGCAAATGCTTCGGCTGTGGTTGCACTGCCAGCACGAAGTTCCTCGATCAAGGATGACAAGGAGACAAGGCTCAACTGGGCCAAGCGCTCTGAGGCTCGCAAAGCATAGGGACCAGGCGGCATAGCGATACGCGATTCCAACGCATTGAGGGCTGGCAGGACTGTTCGGATTTGAAAAATGTCAGTAAAACTCTTAGGCAAAAGAGCAAATAGGACTATATTAAAACGTCGCTTACCTACGGTCATGCAAGTGGGAGCTGAAGGTTCCCCTGGCCCTTCAACGACCTCCACCTCGTCATCGGCCTCCAAAACTGTAAGAGGCATCAATGTTATTTCGCAGAATAGCAACAATGCCACAATAAAAAAATGGCGAACGACACTAACCTTGCCCAGACGAGAGGACGATGCGCTGCGGAGAGATCGCCTGCGGAGCTGCCATCTCCAGCAAACGCTGAAACGATTGCCGGGGAGACAGATCAGCGATAGAGGCCGCCAGCCCGCGCAATTCTGAAAAAAAAAAGAGTTTAGAAAACAGAAAGATTACTAATTTAAAATGTAGAAGGTTACCTTCAACACTCCTCCCATTCTGAGCTGGGGGATAGCAGCTTCAACGGCCTCCGCCGGGACCTCGGGTGCCAACAAAGGGAGGGTGATCCCGACTACCTCCATTCCAGCCTCTGGGCCGCCTTCAGGAAGAGTCGTTGAGGCGGCAACCACCAAGGGAACCTCTCCCAAAGGAGCGAGCGCTCTGGAATCAAGAACCGCCACCGGAGGTTCTATTGTGAGAGGAGCAGCATCGTCAACCCCCTCCACATCGAGCAGTGTGTCATTGGGAACATTAACGGGCTCTATCCTCAACAAGCCTGTAGGAACCTCTCCCATCGCCGAAGACTCTGCACAATTCGCACAAGAATAAGGATACATATATACGGGCATAAGCAATCTGAAGAACTGCAAAGAAGTATAAAAACATACCAATGCGCAGGGAAGCCCTCAATATGGCTTCTTCAAGCCGATGCTCCTTCTCAAGGAGGCGTGCTCGCCGGGGTTCGAGGGTGGATTCATGGCCGCCGGTCCATAAGGAGAGCGCGTCCGCAGCATCCTCCGAAGTGGCCTGCTTCAGCGCCCTTTCACCCCACTCCTCCAAAGGGCCAATGAACCGCCGCTGGATCCATGAGGGGTCTTCATAGAAGATCACGGCAGGATAGGGCTTCTTCAGAACCCTTGCGTTCTGAGACTCGTCTTTAGAACGTCTTATGGCCTCAGCCAGTTGTGCGGCTTCCTCGGCAGCCGAGCCCGGGAAGAGAAGACCAGCGTCCGATTCTTCCACGACCAACGGCTCATCTGGAAGTACGAGCTCAGACACCGTTAAAGAATCAAGCAAGTTGGTGGCCACCCTCCTCCGCCTCTTAGATCCAGAACCGGCCGCCGAAGACGACCGTTTTTTCCCCATGGAGCCTTGGTGCGGCGGCGACCCACGTCGCCCTTAACACCCTCAACAACCTCGTCCTTGTCACCCCCACCCGGTACTACAACCGAGGATGACACCGCCATTGTCGATGCCGCAGGGGGCGGTACTGCCTCGGGTGGCGGCACTGTCGCCGGAGCCCGTCTACCCTGCGACCGAGTACCCCCGACTCCCCCGGAATAAGCGCGGTGCCGGTATCCCTCGGAGGAAAGCGGACCGGGGCGCGCGGTCGCAGCATAGCTCCCATGGCCGGAACCTGAGCAGGGGCACCATGACCAAGAAGCGCCTTTCTTTCCTCAAGAATAATTGGGTTGACTCGATGGAGATACCAGCCCGTGAACGATCCCACGCATCGGGGCATGTACTCAGCTTCAGGGACCATGAAGTGGGAGCCGGTGTTCAACCTCACAAAATGGTGAGCGGCATCGCGAACGGCATCATGTGAAGGGACCGGCGCAACTATGAAAGCTTCGAAGGGAACGCCCTGGTCGTATCCAAGCTGTCGGGCGAAGCCATGCGGGTTGTACCGCATGAAAAGAGCTGCACCATCCTAGCGAAATACCAAATAGCCTGGTCTAATTGCATACAAGTGCGCGACCTCCCGAGGCCTCAAAGAAGGTACGTTGTCTTTTGACCGGTCCCAGAGTTGTTGAACTGGACCTGAGGGAGAAGATAAGACCCGATCGTTAAAAACCAGCCCGCCAGCAGTAGCATAAGGAGAAATCAACGCCCGAATAGCCCTGAATTAGGTCGGGTCAGCGGCAGAAGCATCCACCAATCGCATAAGTCGTGGGAAGGGGTAGGCGTCGTAAAATGCGGGCCTCTGATGCATAGCGAAAGCCCCCAACACGTGCATTTCGATCCAAGACGTGAAGTAATGAAGCGAAAAGTTTACTACATCCATGCTAGGAGTAGAGGTATTAGCTGCAGTGCCCAACCCGTGATAAAGATGCGCCAACGCCGGGATGCCAATGGCCAACCGCGTCCCCTCTGTGATACAATGAGCCGGGTAGATAACCGAGGCTCTCATAAAGCGGCGATGCATGGGGATGACAAACCAACTGAGCCAGACATTGACAAACCCCACGAAGAACGTCTCCTCATCCATGCCGGCAGCTGCAATGGATTCAAAAGACATCGGCGACATAATGGGGATGTAATACTGTGGTAGATCCGATTCAGTGGTCAGCAGCTTCTTCGGACCAAACCCAAAGGGGTCCTTGATGTTTGCGAACTTCGGAGCCGTCTTCGACAGGACGTCCTCGCGAAGGAAGCAGGCAATGAAGCCCTTAAAAGTAACGCCCTGCTCCTCAGACTCGGTGAACAATCGGTCGAAGATACCTAACGCCTTGCTCAAGCTGGGAAGCTTGTGGCGGACGGCATTCTCAGCAGACAAGCCGTCAACCGGTGCAGGCTCGGGCTCAAAGACGTACTCGTCAGGAGGCAGCAACTCCTCATACAGTGTACCCCTGATTGGCAATCCCGAGATTTCATAAAACTCTGCTAACGAGATCGAAACCTCTCTGTCCCCCAGGAGAAAAGTGTTGGTGGGGATATTCCATTGAGTCAAGAACGCCTTAACCCACCAGACATGCGGGGACTGATAATGGAAGAGCGACGCATATATCTCCTGGTAGAGTCCGACCTTCTGCAGCCGCGCACGATGGGTGGCAAGGATATAGCGAGCCCAGAGAAGTTAGCCCGTAGGGTGTCGAGGAGTGAGCCCTATCTTATAAATCTATCCCCATGGGTGGGCCTCACCTTGACAAATGCGTCGTCCCAGGATATCTATAGCAGGGATCGGGTAGTTCGGGATACCGGTTGTTGAAGGCTCGAGCCGTCCCGTTGGAGTCCAATTTGGCATTTCCATAGCGAAAACCGTCCTCGGAGGGTCCATCGGCAAGAACGGGAAAGTAGGCTCTGTCGGCTCTTCGCAGAGGAAACTCCGGCGACCTCGGATAATATGACTGTACTAAGTTCCCCATAAAAGTAAGCTGGTGCAGTTCGGGTCATGAGCCCGGATCATCACCATCGCCTCCTCGTCGGATGGTGATTGAGGAAAAGCGGCCTCCGAACGAGTGAAGGGAAAGCACAACATCAGACTCTTTTTATGGGGCCATTGGCTACAAAACACATGGGCCCCACAGAATCAGGTTGACGGCTCGTTAATAGTGAGGCCAAACAATCATAATAAGACAAAGGGATATCCTCAATAAATAGGTAGTGGGTTTCAAGTGGTCCTACACATCCCACTAAAAGACAAATCTACCTTGGACTCTACGACAAATCAAACAGGATCAAGGGAATTAAATTCCCACAGAAGACATCATTGCAAGCTTCTTTTTCATTGATTACAAAAAGACAACCTAGGGCAAGAAAACCGTAAGAAGCCTCCATGGGAAGAACTGAGTTCTTCATGTGAATTAAATTCCTTATTAAGAGAAGGGAATTAAATTCCCAGAAACATTTTCTTTAAACGAAATTAAATTCCTCGGAAAAAGCAGCAAACATCATCATCTCCCTGAAGGATCAGATGAACCCTAAAGAGATTTACTACTGAAGATTAAATGGTTTCATATTTCGGTTGAAAAACTTAAAGGAAAAATGGGTTCATATTTAAAGGGGGTGAAACCCTTGCTATGGATTTAAAATCCAGAAGGACATGGGAAAGTTCTCCGATCGTTCAAAGACCTTTACCTGAAGAAAAGAATTCTTTTTTAACAGAGTTAAACTCTGAAAATTGTTCAAGGCAGAGAACTAAGCTCTGGAAAGGAGAATTAAATTATCAGAAAGAAAAGTATGCAAGGAGGAAATGAGCAAAGTGGAGGCGCTTCTGAAGTGACCCCTATATTTATAGGATGTGATGGAGACGCTTCATCTCCCCGATTCCCTAGATGGATCCAACGCTAACAAAAGAGACAGCGTTGCACTCACGTGCAGACACGTGAAAACAACGCTGTGGGGGCATTTGTTCCCAGATTAAAAATCAGGAAAGGACTCAGAAGAGACATCACGTGCTCACACGTGACGTTTAAAGCAGCGGCACAAAGCACATTCAAGAAAAAGCTCCAGAAAAGGTCACGTGCTCACACGTGACCAGTGGTCACATGCTCACACGTGACCAGTGGTCACGTGTTGGCACGTGACAGCTGAACAGAAGCCAGAGAACAGAGCGCAGAAGAAGAGAAGCCCATTCCAGGGGTCACGTGCCTACATGTGACCAGGGGTCACGTGGCCACACGTGACAGGCTTTAAAAGCCTTATTCTTTAACAGAATTAAATTCTGAGAGGAGATCACTCAAATCTTTCCAAAATAGAGAAGGATTATTTGGAACTGTTGAATTAAGAATCTAAAGGTGATTAAATATCACCAATTTATGGAAAAATCTCGAACTTGGAAAGATTTCCCCCTAAATCTGACCGAAATAACAAAGAGATATCTTTGGATTTAAAATCCAATGGTGAATAAAATTCACTTAACAATCTAAAGGCCCAGATTAATGATAAATATAAATCAAATCTCTCAATGAGAGATTTACTTAGCAGATTGATTCTTTTCCTTCTCCTATAAATAGGAGCCAAGAAAAGAAGAGAGGGGACCTTTTTTGGAGACCTTTGGACCTTTTCTTTTGATACACAAAGAGAGAGATACAGAGCCTTTGATTCTCTGCAAGAGGAAAACCCTAGGTAAGAGAAAGAAAGGGAGGCTTAAAAAGAGAATTTAATTCTCAAAAGAGTTTAACTCTTATAAAAAGAAAAGAACTTAGTTCTTTCTCTGGTCGAGGATCTGTAAAGTGCACATCTCCCCATGAATTGTGAATTTAATTCTCATTGGGTTGAGATCCTGCTATGCAGATCCAAAACAGAGAGGAGGAACTGAGTTCAGAGAATTTAATTCTCACAAAATGATAGGAATTCAATTCCTTTGAAATAAAGTTAGGGCTTAACCCTATGTTATGGGAATTTAATTCCTTCAAAATGAACGGAACTAGGGTTTAAGCCTAATTGAGAATATAATTCTCTCAAACTCATAGGAATTTAATTCCCTTAAGAAAAGAAATTAGGGTTTAACCCTATTAAGAATATAATTCTTCAGAAGAAAACGGGAATTTAATTCCTCTAAAGTTTAGGGTTTAACCCCATGAACAGAACTTTAAAAACATGCAGAGTCATGTGCTACCACGTGACCCCTGCAAAGACCCACAGAATAGAACTCTGAAGCATACATCTCACGTGTTACCACATGACTCCTGCGAAGATATATAAAAGAGAACTTTGAGGCAATGCCTCACGTGCCCCACATGATCCCTGAAGCACATAAAGAAACATCGAAATAAACAGGGACTCTGGGGCGCCATCACGTGTCACCACCTGACCCCTAATGAGTATTCTAATAAACCAGAGCATGGGCCTCCATCACATGCCCGCACGTGATGGCTTTCAGAGCTAAAAGTGTTAAACACTTATCTGTAAAACAAAACAAAGAGAAGAAGGGCGCTCTCACGTGCTACCACGTGACCCCTCTTGCCTCAGTGTTTAACACTAAATTGGAAACTCTGTATCCAGTGTTCAACACTAATTCTCCTTAGTGTTTAACACCAACTTGTCAATCTTTTCCCAGTGTTCAACACTGTTGGTCTCTAGTGTTTAACACTAGCTTTAGCCCAATTGGCTAAGTTTCCAGAGGCAAAGCCTCTCCTCCAATGAATCAACAGAGGGCCAATATCCCAAAAATGATTGGACTTAGCCCAAGCTGGCCATAAGTCCTCAATGCAAGCTTAACTGGGCTAATGGGCTCATAATATAATAATTGATCCTAGTATCCAAATTGGACTACAGTTCACTTAATCTATCTCGGGTTAAAGGTACATCTCTTCACTCCTTTGATACTTGGCGTTGTAATTTCTCAACGTCTTCAAAGAGGTGACGGGTCCCGATAACCACACATTGATACGGACTGTAGGGTCCTTAAACCCACGGACTATGAGATCCTTAACCTTGACCGTGATGTCTTAAAACTAACATTGGACTGTGGAGTCCTTAAATCCACGGACTATGATGTCCTTAAGCTTGACCGTCATGTCTTAAAACTAACAACGGACTATGACATCCTTAACCTTGACTGAGATGTCTTAAAACTAACGCCGGACTGTGGAGTCCTTAAATCCACGGACTATGATGTCCTTAACCTTGACCGGAATGTCTTAAAACTAACAACGGACTATAACGTCCTTAACCTTGACCGTGATGTCTTAAAACTAACATCGGACTGTGGAGTCCTTAAATCCACGGACTACGACGTCCTTAACCTTGACCGCAACGTCTTAAAACTAACATTGGACCGCAATGTCCTTAAACTACCTATTGACCGCAATGTCACTAAACTAAACAACAAGGCTCCCCTAATCGCTCTCTTGTCGGATCTAAACGATCCCGTTAAGTTGATCTTAGTCCAAAACTAGACTAACGTATCCTTAACAAACGTTTAAGTCGATCTTAGTCTCAAATGAGGCTAACTTATCCTTAAACACAACCCCCAAACCCAAATCTAAGATAATACGGATTTGGACTAGTCCACGCCCTATGGGCGACGACATAACTCAGTCTCCGTATACAATCCACGGGGAACCAAACACAAAAAAAAACACGACACGAAGTGATCATCTGGAGAAGGAGAAAGTTGCTACCACAATGCGGTATCCGACGTTGATTTCCGATAAATGGTTGCTCCAGGTTTTAGGCGTAGCGTAATTAACTGCAGGGGCTTGCGTCTGCAGAGAAGTGCGTCCCCACAATCAAAAACCCCTCAAGTGAGGGGGAATCTGACGAAGTCTGCTACATCGGACGCATCCGTCTAAACCTTCGATACATGGTGCCATAAATCAACTTGGCATCTTCGGATAGGTAGACAGATAGCACCAAATAGCATCTGCCCCGAATCTCAGGCAAGACGTTCCGTCGCGCCGTCTTTCGGAAGGGAACAGATTCTGGCACGCCCGGTGGGACCTTTTCCTCTTTCCACTCCACACTTCGTGTGTCGTGATTCGCGAACCAATCGCAGTTCGCTAATGGTTGCCCTCGGGTTTTGAAGTACTAAGACTTGGTGTTTCGTTTGCCCTAGAAAGCAAAAGGATCAATGGCTGACAACTGCTCGAACTGCTCCAACTGCAAATGCAACCGACGCTCCGCCTCACCTGGAGGTGTAGCAAATGGACCGCAGGCTGCTTCCCTATTCACTATGCCTGTGGAGCAAGTGACTCAAGCTACCACCGGTCTGTTCTTTGGGACCATGCTCCCGCTGGTGAACGTTAACATCCCAGTGCCCGTACCGGAAACTTCAAAGAAACCGGTCTTTGATCGACTTGCTACTCCTACGGCCCCTCTCAGCGGGTCATCCAACTCCTCGGTCTTCACTAGACTGAGCCTGAACTCCAAAGGGCCCGCCAAGAAGCCCGTGATACCTGAGAAGGCCACCCCAAAGAGGACAGCTGCTCCCAGAGTCGTCAAGGTGGCTTCTCCTCCCAGAGGGTCGGTCTTCGCGAGATTGACTACCTCCATTCCCGCTCCCGCTCAGAGATCTGTAGCTTCTCAACAAACGTCAGTCTTCGAAAGGATGACACCAGCAGCAGCCCCTCCCCAGAACTGTAAGTCCGTGTTGCCCACCCCGGTGCTTACGGGGAGGCGGAAAACATAATAAAAAACGGATTTTTATGACTTAGGCAACATGGACTAAGCTTGTGAGGATCTTTGCTAAACTAAAACTAGCTAAAGTAAACTAACAACTAACAAAGTTGTAGAAAGGTTATACCTTTGGTCTTTAGTCCTTCTCTCCTTGCTCCTAGGTATGGTAGAAAAGGGTCACCTTGTTTGTCTTCTCCCGTCAAAGAAGGATCCACCCGAAAGCCACCACCTTTAGCTTCAACTCCAAGCTAGGAGTAACTAGAGTGCAAGAAATGCTAAGACTTGAACCCTAGAAGTGAGTAGAGAAGATCAAGAGAGGGTTTTTCTCAAGCTATTTGTTTCTCAACACATGAGAGGGAGAGAGCTTGAGGGAGAGGATGAGCAAGAGAGAGAAATAGAATGAGAGAATGAATTATTTTTGAGCCTTTCTCTCTAATATGTGTGTATATTTTTAATTGAATAATTAGCTAGATAATTATCATGGTAAATCATGACATGACCATTATCATTTCAAATTGCAAAGATCAAAAAGCATCTTCCAAAAGAAATTATGATGGTCAAAGTGTCAACCTTGGTCAACAAGTCAAATAAGTCAAAAGGTCAACAACCACAACCATGGATAATTATTAAACTAATTACTAATTAACAATAACACACATATAAATATTAGGGTTAATAAAATGACAACAACCATTAACCCTAATCAAGGTCCTCTCCCTCAATCTCAAGCAACTGTGCATACGCACCCGCATTCGTGATCCGAGGAACACGAACACAATGAGAAAAACCAATCTCAAATCATATACTAGGATCCGGCTTAAACCAAAGCCCGCTAGTATAGACTGTCCGGACAGCAAACGTGCACAAGTGCGCGGATGCGAACGAACCCTGTCGCAAAACCATGCGACCTCTACTCGTTTTGCCTAAAGGCGAATAGCTCTCTGTGTGGGACTCTAAAGACTCGACACTACGCTGGCAGTGGGTTTAACCACAGACCGCAAGCGGCACTAGCTGTACGTAACGGTCCCCAGGTAGATGTCGATAAGAAGACCGACGAGGTGAACCCCATCTGCACTCCTACTGAGCCTGTATGTGACAGTCTCCGTACAGTCCGGTCTGTTCGTCTGATACATCGCATGGCGGGCCTAGGGGGGCGGTGAACGTCAGTCCCCTAATAGCGGTACAAGTCGTGTCGGAGTGTAGCCCAGAACACCCTGAGATAACACTGGAAACCTACCAGTATATCTCGCTTGCCCTGGCCAGGGACTACTCGTGTAATGGCTCTCCTAGACACAGCGCGATGTCAACCCCCAATACCGGGAGAGACGAATCCTGTCTAACCGTCACTGCCTCCAAGTGCTTCGGGACTGCACCCAAAAACTACCTGTTTGCACAGCTCCTTTGAGCCGTGGTAGGGTAGTAATCAAAGTGCAGTGGGAACACACTCGAGGCGAAGTGACAGTGTCAAGTCAGCGGACTAAGCTGTACTCATGTCACCTGGGAACTGATAACTGACGATAGGTATATTACCAACCAACAGTTCCCGACGAGTCCTGTCCAGTGTACTCGTAACCTAACGAGCACCCGCATACTATCCCAAGTACGACGTACTAACGGCTGTGGGACAGACCGTCTCCCACACTGGGATGAGAAGCGCATACGCTAGTCTACTCCGGAGTATCGATGCCCTGTCTCGATAGTCCAACGACCAGGGACCTGTATAAGGATGTGCTTATAGATTACCCAGCTCCCACGAGTGCGAGCGCCATCACAACGCTGGTAATCAAGCAAAGATCCTAAGGGCTCTACTAATATGTATACCAGCAATATGCTAAAAGAAACACATGCACATATTAAAGCAGAGACAAACCAAGTAGCATACTACCATTTCGAGCAAGATTGTATATACAACTGTGAATATCCCAAGCTTCCATTAAGTAATATACAAGCTAGTATGATACAGTAATGGCCTCTAGGGCATATACACTAACAATCTCCCACTTGCACTAAGGCCATGTACTGGCGTATCGAAGACCTATCATCTCGATCAGCCGCTCGAACTGAGTCTGGGGCAAGGCCTTGGTGAATGGATCTGCTGTGTTATCCTCTGATGCAACTCTCCGGACCTCGATCTCCTGGCGATCCACGATCTCCCTGATCAGGTGATACCGCCTTAAGATGTGTCTGGATTTCTGATGGGACCTGGGTTCCTTCGCTAAAGCTATAGCCCCGTTGTTGTCGCAATACAGAGGTATTGGGTCAACAATGGACGGAACCACCTGAAGTTCTTTCAAGAACTTCCTCATCCAGACAGCTTCTTTTGCGGCATCAGATGCAGCGATGTATTCCGCTTCCATAGTCGAGTCAGCAACGGTTTCCTGTTTGGAGCTCTTCCAACACACCGCCCCTCCATTGAGGGTAAAGACAAAACCCGACATGGACTTGGAATCATCCTTGTCACTCTGGAAGCTGGAGTCAGCAAAGGCCTCAACCTGCAGGTCTTTTCCGCCATACACCAAGAACATCTCCTTAGTCCTTCTCAGGTACTTGAGAATGTTCTTTACTGCTATCCAATGTTTCTCCCCAGGGTTTGACTGATACCTGCTTACCACACTCAGTGCATAAGCCACATCCGGTCTGGTACACAACATCGCATACATTATAGAGCCTACCGCAGAAGCGTAGGGTATAATAGACATGCGATCCCTATCCAAATCAGTCTTGGGAGACATCTCTTTGGAGAGGGTGATCCCGTGACAAGCCGGTAGATTACCGCGCTTGGAATCTTCCATACTGAATCTCTTCAGTATGGTGTCGATGTACCTGGACTGCGAGAGTCCTAATATCCTCTTGGATCTGTCACGGTAGATCCGGATACCCAGAATGTATGAGGCATCACCCAGGTCTTTCATGGAGAACCTGTGTGACAAGAACCCCTTGACAGATTGTAGCATAGGAATGTCATTTCCTATTAAGAGAATGTCATCCACGTATAAAACGAGGAATACTACAGTTCTCGCTACAAATCTACAATAGATGCATGGTTCATCTGGATTTTTGATAAAGCCAAATTCTTTGACCGTCTCATCAAAACAGATGTTCCAACTCCGCGATGCCTGCTTGAGTCCATAAATGGACTTGAGCAACTTGCACACCTTTCCGCTGCTCCCACCCTGAATGAAACCCTCTGGCTGGTCCATATAGACACACTCCTCTAAATGACCATTTAGAAAAGCTGTCTTTACGTCCATCTGCCAAATCTCATAATCGTGGAAAGCAGCGATGGCAAGAAGGATCCGAATGGATTTCAGCATAGCTACTGGAGAAAAGGTTTCGTCATAGTCCAAACCAGGTCGCTGACGAAAACCCTTTGCTACCAGTCTAGCTTTATAGGTCTCAACCTGTCCATCTACACCAATCTTCCTTTTGAAGATCCACTTGCATCCTACGGGTTTTACCCCGTCTGGAGCAATGTCCAACGTCCATACTTTGTTGGTGTACATGGACTCCATCTCGGTCCGCATTGCATCCAGCCATTTTACCGAGTCGACGCTCTGAATGGCTTGCTGGAAGCTAGTACGCTCATCACAATCTAGGATGCAGTCCTCTCTATCCCCGTCAATGAGGAAACCGTAGTACCTCTCGGGCGGATGAGACTGCCTACTACTCCTGCGGAGCGGCGTAGGAATGTCCTGTTCTTTTGAACCTTCTGGTTCCACTAAACTTTCAGTAATAGTTTGTGGTTCTGGAATTTCTTCCAGTTCTATTGCGCTCCCACTTAATTCTTTTTCTATGAACTGATGTTCTAGAAAGTGGGCATGGCGAGAAACAAGGACTTTTTGTTCCTCTTCGTAATAGAAGTAATATCCCTTGGAGTTCTTTGGATATCCCACAAACTTGCACTGTACTGAGCGTGCCTCGAGCTTGTCCGCATGCTGCTTTTTTACAAAAGCTGGACATCCCCATGTCTTAATATGATTAAGATAGGGTTTCTTCCCACTCCATAACTCATATGGTGTGGTAGGCACAGTCTTAGTGGGAACACGGTTCAAAAGATATGCAGCTGTTTCTAGCGCATACCCCCAGAACGATCGCGGTAACTCAGCGTTACTCATCATGGACCGTACCATATCCAATAGGGTTCGGTTCCGTCTCTCCGATACACCATTATGTTGCGGAGTGTATGGAGGAGTAAGCTGAGAGAGAATTCCATTCTCTTTTAAATAGTTCAGGAATTCGGCACTTAAGTATTCTCCTCCTCGATCCGATCTTAGGATCTTGATACTTTTGCCTGTTTGTTTTTCTACTTCATTCTTATATTCCTGGAATTTTTCAAAAGCCTCGGATTTATGTTTCATTAAGAAGACATAACCGTACCTTGAAAAATCATCCGTAAAGGTAATGAAGTAAGAATAACCGCTTCGCGCATGTGTAGACATTGGACCGCACACGTCGCTGTGTACGAGTCCCAAGAGCTCGCTCGCTCTTTCTCCGTGTCCAGAAAACGGAGCCTTTGTCATCTTTCCTTTGAGACAGGATTGACAAGTTGCATACGATTGATATTCGAACGAATCTAAATATCCTTCAGTATGTAACTTAGTCAATCTTCTCTCATTGATGTGACCCAGTCTACAATGCCATAAGAAAGTTTTATTAATTTCTGGAGACTTTCTTTTGTGTGTATTCTGGATATTGAAAACCTGTGGCTGGTTTAAAACGTAAATACCGTTGTTCAATGTACCTGACCCAATCAACACTTGATTAAGGTGAATGTTCACTACATTACTTACAAATGCAAATTCATAACCTTCTTTAGATAATAAAGATACAGAAATGATATTACAGGTTGCATTTGGTACATAATAACAACTACGCAAAACCAAAAAGTGTCCATCTGATAATCCCAGGTGATAGTCCCCCACGGCCTCAGCATCCATGCTAGCACCGTTCGCAACTCTGAGGGTCATGTCACCTGTCTTCAAAACTCTACGCTTTCTCAACGCCTGCAAAGAATTACAGATATGAGATCCTGATCCGGTATCCAATACCCAGGAATTAGAGTTTATTGATAGACAATTTTCAATAACATACACACCTGAAGCTGAAGCTGCAACTCGCTTCAAATCCTGTGTTCTGGCTTTCCAAGCCTTGCAATCTTGTTTCCAGTGGCCACTTTTGTGACAATAGAAGCATTCTTCCTTCCCCACCAGCTTCCCCGCTACCTTTGTTGCTTTACCCTTTCCCTTCGTATCCACTTTACCGACACCGCCTCTTGGTTTGGCGGGGGCTTTCTTCTTCTTGCCCTTGGCTTTCGCCCTGGACCTAGAAGAGGAAGATCCTCCTACAAACAAAGTGGATGTCTCCCTACCCTTCTGTAGGGTGCCCTCAGCAGTCCTCAACATGTTCAGAAGTTCGGCAAGTTCAACCTCCTTTCCTTGCATGTTGAAGTTGAGAATGAACTGGGCGTAAGTGGAAGGAAGGGACTGGAGAATCAGATCAGTATAGAGTTCATTCTCCAACGTGGTCCCGAGGTCCGCGAGCTCCTCTATGTAGCCGATCATCTTAAGCACGTGGTCCGCTACCGATGATCCGACGGCCAACCTTGCCGAAAAGAGCTTCTTCGACACTTCGTATCTTGCGATACGAGACTGCTCTCCATACAGTTCTTTTGTATGGAGAAATATGGACTCTAGGTCCATATTCTCGTGCCTCCTCTGATGGTCATTGTCCATCGAGGCTAGTACGAGGCATTTGGCCCTCGCGCAATCTATCTCCCATGTCTTACGGATTTCTACATCCGCGACGCTGGAGGTGGGACCTGGGACGGGGGGAGCTTTGGTGGTAAGTATATACCCCAGCTTGTCATAAGTGATAGCCATCTTGACATTCCTGAGCCAATCTTTGTAGTTAGGCCCTGTCAATATGTTTTTATCTAATAGTAACTTAAGTCCGGTCATCTTGAATGGTCGCTGCAATTAGGAGAGAGAAAAGAAACACTTTAGCATGATGCTCTTGCAAGTTTAGAGTGGTTTTTAGTTTGTCTAAACTGGATGGCTCCCACTGTCTCTCGAATCCCTTCTCAAACCATAAAGAAAAGGATTAGCCGGGATCATTCTCACCGTACAATACTTGCTTAACCGTTCAGCCAGGCCAGTGTCGGTACTTCGAGGGAGGTTTTCCAACGCTTTCGCGAAGTTCCTTAATTAAGTAACCTCTTTTCCCTGTGGGCGTAGCCCCGCTAACACCTTTCTAGGCACCTACTAGGTTTATAGCATTGATCGTTAAGTGAGAGTTTTCCCGAGGAGTAGCATATACTCACAGTAGGATCGGGATCCAAATATCATCGCGTGATAAAACCGAAGGAATCCTACCAGAATCATCACACTCCAAATGGTATGCAAATCTAGCAAGTTTCAGTACTTATGAAACTCCCGATGTGGATTTTTGCCCCATGCTCTTATGACCTTGACTTTGGCCAAAATATCATAAGTCACATGTCAAGTTCTACCCGTCATTCTCCTGGTTAATTTGGACCCACCCGTACCTACCCTTGGCTTTGGCCAAAATGGCAGTATGACTGTCCCAAACCAACGCATCTATCTATGCTGCACATGAATACCCAAACGCTACCAATCACTATGCCTTGACTTTGGCCAAAATACATAGCTTGAATACTTTTGACCATTCATGTGGAATGACGGAGGGCTACGGATGGTTTTGGCGAAACCGTGAACGTAGTGAACTTGATATAATCGATGGAACGAGATAGCTTTTAAAAGGAGTGGTTCAAGCTCCGCGTTTAAAAGTTTTAGTTTTGAAAAGAACCGAGTGGTTTTCAAAGTGTTCCAATCGACTTTTACTTGGTTTATTTCTTGCATTAGTTCTTTTAATGCGTCCCATCATTTAATCCTACCATTGCAGAAAACAACCAAAATATGACGTACGCTTATGCCATTCGCATTCGCCACGGGGCCCCGTCATCACCCGTTAGGTTACTTAACTAACGACAGAGCGGGGGCTGGGCTAGCGCGGCTGTAAAACATAAGCAACGCCTAAATAGTTATTATATATAAATATATAGCAATGATAGACATTACAGATCACAGATGAATACATTGGATATACTAGGAATCCGCAATGCGTTCGAGCCTGCAACGCAAAGCGGATTACACGGTCGCGGTGAATAGCCAATACCCCACCCAAGACCCCTACGGGTGCGGCAAACTACCCGCCAAGCACCCGAAGCGAAGCAACCTCCCTCACCACCGTGAGTAGGCCACTCAGCACTTCGAGTACCCGGTAGTTTGTGCACCCCCTCCATGGGTCTATCCTAGGAGCAAAAACAGTAAAAAGAATTATACAATGACGGCTACAACCCCGACCCGGTTGTGCGGCCATACAAAGAATATTATTACATCAATTTACATGTTACAAATGAATGAAAGAAAAACAACGCTCATCTCACATCCAACCCGGCTATTCACCCGCGACAATCCAATCCATTCATATCCACAAACCAATAACAAACACAGATCATGTATAACCCCGACTAATCGTCTTATAGCGATTAGCCGACGTTCAATACATGCAAGCATTACAGATATAACCGATGTAGTTAAAGCGTAGTGAAGTTCCGGAAAAATACGGATTTATAGGCCCGCAAAAGCAAATTTTAGTTCTGGAAAATCTGGGCATATAATATATATCCTAAAAATCCCAAAAACAATACAGAAAGACACTGCACGAAAAACGATGCAGTGAAGACATCAAACCGCGGCGCTTCAGCGGCACGAGCCTACCTCGTGCGGCGGAAGCGCGGCGGTTTGGATGATTCTCTGTCTCGTTTTTCGTAGGTGTTTTTAAAAAACCCTGAGATGAATTTACAAATATAAAGTTTTCTGTTTTGAGCAGAAAAAAAAACAACAGAAACTAGGGTTTTTCAAAGTTCGGTTTTTGGATTTTTCGGTTTCGAAACTTCACTACACTTTACTACCTAGCTAGTTTGAGTTTAGTTAGGCTCTGATACCACTGTAAGTCCGTGTTGCCCACCCCGGTGCTTACGGGGAGGCGGAAAACATAATAAAAAACGGATTTTTATGACTTAGGCAACATGGACTAAGCTTGTGAGGATCTTTGCTAAACTAAAACTAGCTAAAGTAAACTAACAACTAACAAAGTTGTAGAAAGGTTATACCTTTGGTCTTTAGTCCTTCTCTCCTTGCTCCTAGGTATGGTAGAAAAGGGTCACCTTGTTTGTCTTCTCCCGTCAAAGAAGGATCCACCCGAAAGCCACCACCTTTAGCTTCAACTCCAAGCTAGGAGTAACTAGAGTGCAAGAAATGCTAAGACTTGAACCCTAGAAGTGAGTAGAGAAGATCAAGAGAGGGTTTTTCTCAAGCTATTTGTTTCTCAACACATGAGAGGGAGAGAGCTTGAGGGAGAGGATGAGCAAGAGAGAGAAATAGAATGAGAGAATGAATTATTTTTGAGCCTTTCTCTCTAATATGTGTGTATATTTTTAATTGAATAATTAGCTAGATAATTATCATGGTAAATCATGACATGACCATTATCATTTCAAATTGCAAAGATCAAAAAGCATCTTCCAAAAGAAATTATGATGGTCAAAGTGTCAACCTTGGTCAACAAGTCAAATAAGTCAAAAGGTCAACAACCACAACCATGGATAATTATTAAACTAATTACTAATTAACAATAACACACATATAAATATTAGGGTTAATAAAATGACAACAACCATTAACCCTAATCAAGGTCCTCTCCCTCAATCTCAAGCAACTGTGCATACGCACCCGCATTCGTGATCCGAGGAACACGAACACAATGAGAAAAACCAATCTCAAATCATATACTAGGATCCGGCTTAAACCAAAGCCCGCTAGTATAGACTGTCCGGACAGCAAACGTGCACAAGTGCGCGGATGCGAACGAACCCTGTCGCAAAACCATGCGACCTCTACTCGTTTTGCCTAAAGGCGAATAGCTCTCTGTGTGGGACTCTAAAGACTCGACACTACGCTGGCAGTGGGTTTAACCACAGACCGCAAGCGGCACTAGCTGTACGTAACGGTCCCCAGGTAGATGTCGATAAGAAGACCGACGAGGTGAACCCCATCTGCACTCCTACTGAGCCTGTATGTGACAGTCTCCGTACAGTCCGGTCTGTTCGTCTGATACATCGCATGGCGGGCCTAGGGGGGCGGTGAACGTCAGTCCCCTAATAGCGGTACAAGTCGTGTCGGAGTGTAGCCCAGAACACCCTGAGATAACACTGGAAACCTACCAGTATATCTCGCTTGCCCTGGCCAGGGACTACTCGTGTAATGGCTCTCCTAGACACAGCGCGATGTCAACCCCCAATACCGGGAGAGACGAATCCTGTCTAACCGTCACTGCCTCCAAGTGCTTCGGGACTGCACCCAAAAACTACCTGTTTGCACAGCTCCTTTGAGCCGTGGTAGGGTAGTAATCAAAGTGCAGTGGGAACACACTCGAGGCGAAGTGACAGTGTCAAGTCAGCGGACTAAGCTGTACTCATGTCACCTGGGAACTGATAACTGACGATAGGTATATTACCAACCAACAGTTCCCGACGAGTCCTGTCCAGTGTACTCGTAACCTAACGAGCACCCGCATACTATCCCAAGTACGACGTACTAACGGCTGTGGGACAGACCGTCTCCCACACTGGGATGAGAAGCGCATACGCTAGTCTACTCCGGAGTATCGATGCCCTGTCTCGATAGTCCAACGACCAGGGACCTGTATAAGGATGTGCTTATAGATTACCCAGCTCCCACGAGTGCGAGCGCCATCACAACGCTGGTAATCAAGCAAAGATCCTAAGGGCTCTACTAATATGTATACCAGCAATATGCTAAAAGAAACACATGCACATATTAAAGCAGAGACAAACCAAGTAGCATACTACCATTTCGAGCAAGATTGTATATACAACTGTGAATATCCCAAGCTTCCATTAAGTAATATACAAGCTAGTATGATACAGTAATGGCCTCTAGGGCATATACACTAACAAGAACAGGGGGTAAGACGAAGCCGTCGCTGAATCAATCCTAACAACCCGCCATGCCCGACGTCGCCATTGGCGCCGGATAAGGAAAACTAGGGGCAACTCCCCCTCTGGACTAACTCCACCAGCTCCAACGGTGGAAATTGAGGTTGTTATTCTAACCAGGAACAGCTTCGAGCTGCTGAACAGGGTACGCAAAAATTCGCCAACTGCGGTTCTCAAAAGAGCCCTTCCACCTGCGGAGAATGTTATAGAGACAAAGCCGGAGCAGCCTCCTCAACGGCTGTCCTCCAAAATTTATAAGGTCTGGCGACGGGTTCAGGACTCGGTAATCATTCAAAATCACTCTCGCCGGCAGAAGAGGGTGAGGGTTCAGGAAGAACAGATTCTTAGTGAACCTAACGTGAAACAACAACGGACAACAACCGCTTGGGTGCCCGTTGCAACGGCTCCCTCCACGTCGACTACATAAAAGAGAAGAAGGCCGGATAGAGTCTCCACTCCTGCAGCAAATGTCAAGGACAATAAGCCTAAACGCCCTAAGTCTGGGGGCATGACGGTGCATACAGTATACATGGCGCTGGGAAAAGGGGACAGCCGTGCATCCACGGGTCATAGGACACTTACACGGTCAGTGACCAAAGCTCAGGAGCAACAACAGAAGCTCTAAAAATGATGAACGCGATGGCCGCACTCACTGGGCCGAAAGAAAGCCCCGAAGCGTCATCTGATCAACGCCAGGAGCAAGAAACTGACGCTGAATTCCTTCGTAGGATATTAGAGAAGAAGGATAAAGAGGCTGCGGAACAAGCAGCCAATATACAACGAATGGCCCTCCTGTTCCAGGACATGGTGGGGATGATGATCCAACAAGAGTCTCCTGCTGAAGACCCTCCAATCGTTCTTGAGGACGACAGGGGAGAAACGTCAAATCCTTCACCCACTCTGTCAACAGTCAAGGAGGAAACAATCTCCAAGGCTGACCTGGACGAATACATAGCCCAACAGATACGCGTTCACCAGGCGACTGAAGCAGCCGGTCAAGTTGTCAGGATAGGGCGACCATATCCGAGCTGGTATGACCAGATCAAATACCCGCCGGGCTACACAATACCGAAATTCCATGTCTATAAGGGGACAGGCAATCCCCATCAACATGTGGCCCAGTTCAGGGCGCTTTGTGGCAACACTGGTGGCGACAATAAGCTCTTGCTTCGCCAATTCATCGGCAGCTTTTCAGAAACAGCGTTCGAATGGTATTCTGATCTCCCGAACGACTCTATTAAAACATTCGCGGAAATGGAGTTGCTATTCACCCAACGTTTCGCAAGTTCCAGCAAACGCACTCCAATAACGGCATTAATTAATGCCAGGGTGAAACCAGGTGAGACATGGGTCCAGTATGCTATACGGTGGAGAAACTTGTGGTCGAGATGCGAACAACGCATTGAGGAGGCACCCGCGGTGGGCATGTTCGTGGGTACCCTAGATCCTCATGCAACTATCTCACAGTTCATGATGTTTTTAAGCCAACCACGTTCCAGGCTTTGATCGACAAGTTGGCCCAGATGGACCAGATGGGTCACAGACCGTCTCCCCCGAAGCCAGAACCTCGGAATGACAAGGGTAAAGGGAAGGCAACCCTTGTGGCGAACGCTCAGCAGCAACCCAGTGCCCCAAAGCTGGCGGATCAACTGGAAGAAAGACGGCGGTATTACAATGAGAAAATGAAGCGCCTCTACTCATTCCCGCGGGATAAGAGGAAGAGGCTATTCAAGCTGGCAATACGCAACCGGCTTATCAACTTGCCAAACCCAAGGCGACCGCCGCAACCCAGTGAAGTGAATAACCCCAACTACTGCCCTTACCATCAAACGGTAAGCCATCCGATTGAGGATTACTTCGTCTTCAAAGGATGGATTGAGGATCAATACCTACAGGGTAAGTTTGCCCTGTCCGAGAAGTGGAAGGTGAACCCCCCACAACCTCACACTGCTAAGAAGACGGACACACCGGGGGCAACTTGTTCTTTCATGGGAAATCGTGCTTTCAGCAAAAACCAAGAGGATGCTGAACGATCTTAAAACAAGCCAGGCGATCAGGTGGAAGAACCCGCTGGAACCTCAAATCATTGAAGGAATGCTGAAGCCGTGCCCAACTCCGAAGATCAGTGGTGATGGCCCCAGTACTCACAACCAACCGTCGAAATCTTCAAAGAAGAAGAAGAAGAAATCTAAGAAGCCCGTGAAGCCGGGTGAAAAGCACACGGACTTACAGAAACAGATTGACGCGCTGGAAGAGTACAATCAAAAGGCACGGACTCCCATTACACTCCAAGAATTCCTTAACCACGTCTTTCAGGAGGAAGATAATGGAGAAAGCTCGTCGGATGAATCCGAAGGATATGTGGCGAGTTGTCATGTGATCTCCCACTTGTTTACGGGCGATGAAAAAACTCCTGGCACTGAGAAACTGGGGGCACAGCCTGAACCAGAACTGGTGTGGCCGACAGACAAAAAGATCGACGCCTTTCTAGACGAGATTCGTTTGAAAAGTAAGGCCGACCAGGAGCATGAGGTGGCCGCATCAAAAGGAGCCAAACGCAAGTGACTAAACGAAAGAGTCGAAGCACCCCCGCCAGATCGAAAGGCACCCGACGCGGATAAAAACGTATTCAGACGAGGAAAAGGTTTGCCAAAGCCATGTCAATGGGAATGAAACTACCACCCTCGGAAGAAAACACGCTCAATGGGGCGGAGAAGCACCCTAATTACTGCTCATGTCATCGGAAGATTTCATACCCCACTAAGGAGTGCGACACTTTTAAGACATGGTGGCAGGGATATGTTGCTCATCGGCAACATTTTAAGCGGATGAAACGCAAAACTCGTCAGGAGCAGAGAAGTACGGCCGAAGGATACGAAAGAACTACCGATAACTGTTACACGGTCAACGCCGGGGGACTGCAAGTGCTCACATTCGGGAGCGATTCTGATGAGGAGCTGGCTCTTAGCCCCCTCTTTAAAGAGTCCACCTCGGGAAAAGAAGAAGAATCAAGAGCCTACGAAAACATTCAGCTACGCAATCGCACGCTTCCGGAGAAGAATCTCGGACCCTCAACTAGAAAAGATAAGGGAAAGGAAAAGGTCGCTGAGGATATCGCCTTAGATGACCAAGTTATGAAAGAGCTGACTGCCAAGGACCCGCCTAAGAAAATTAAGGTGGACTACAACATCCTAGCGCACCTAAGCAAGCTACCCTCGCAGCTCGGCATTCTAGACGCCCTCTTATTATCGAAAGAAGCGAGAGATTCATTAATCAAGGCGCTATAGGAGCCGGAACAATTCCAAGCTTTCCTGGCCGAAGAAAAGATGAAGGATGAATTGGAGGAAGTGCACACGGCCGATGTCACTTTTGGCGATGAAGACCTTCTCCTTGGGACGTGCGAACACAATCGCCCCCTTTATGTCTCAGGATACTGCCACGATATAAAGATAGGCAAAATTCTGGTCGACAATGGATCCTCCGTTAATCTCCTCAATGTGCGAGTGTTAAAAGAAATCTGCATGAGCGTCCAGCACCTTGCTCAGGACAAGATCACCATCTCCGGGTTCAACTCCCAATCATCAAGAACTCTTGGGTCTATGATATTGACGCTACGCTTTAGGCTACTCGTCACGGACATTAAGTTTCACGTCATAGACGCCAAGACATGCTACAATGCTCTGCTCGGCCGACCTTGGTTACACGAGTACAACATCATCCCTTCTACGCAACATCAGTGTATGAAGTATTTCAAGGATGGTCTCGAGTACACCGTAACAGGAGAGCTGAACCCGTTCTCCGTAAACGAGGTCCGCAAGTACGAAGATGCAAAGTACTTTTTGCCAGATTTCGAGGATACAGAGAGGTGTCGAAAACCAGAGAGCGAAGCCGCCGCCACCATTCCTGTCTTCGGGAGTGATACCGAAGAAGAAGAAAAGATAGTTTTCACTGGGCCATCTCGACGCAACAACCCGGGACCGTCCGCCCCCATATTGATCTTCGGAAGTGACTCGGAAGATGAGGTTAATGTTGTGTTCTCCAGTCGGCTGTCAATACAAGCATCCCCTGGCGATGATCAGAGTTTGCAAGTCACCATGATTCCGTGGGAGCACTACAAAGTCTTGACGCGCTTGAAGCTCACAGCGTGCAGGAGCTGCGGACATTTTACGTCCCTCCTAGGCGAAAAGGCGAAAAGGCGATCCTATTCTATCGATCCTCGGAGACAAGAGTAGAGAAAGAGATCTGGCATGGCGCGGATTCTACACTTGATAAGCTTCGACCCATCCTTTTGCCCAGATATTACATAAACGGATTGAAAAGGCTATTGAAGCGCCAAGGGGTGCCCTTAAAACAGACTACCCGAAAAGCTCGATTCTATAACAGGATTTGGGATGTCCCTGGGACTCAGCACAAATTGCTCAACGGGAGGATGGAAACGCTTGGGCTTGGGTATGTAAGATCCAGGAAACGGGAACGAGTCCACGGTAGCTACACCATATATAACTTCGATGAAGAAGAGGATGCCCTGTCAGAAAACGCCGATCCTTTATCAAGACTAGATCCCGCACCCGAAGTGCCGAGTCCGTCATTTGAAGAGCGAATGGACAAGCTTATCAGGAAAGCGGGTCAAAAAGCTCGGGACGACCATAATCGCGAAATGGCCATTTACAAGAAAGCCAGGACGCAACGTCTTCTTCAACAGGCTGCCAAAGACGAAAATACTCCTCCCTATCAACCTGTTGTGCAAAAGGCCCGACGCAGAGGTAGAAACAAGTCAAAGAGCAGAAAAGGCGTTCGACAGCGACAAAGCGGGACCGAGAAGTCACACGATCGGAAATCGAGCGGTCCAAACTTGTCCCTTATGAAAAAGATGAGTCAGGCATACTCTTTTCCTCAGAATAAAACATGGAAGAAACTTGACCTCACTTTAAAATATCGAATGATTACACTTCCGAAGTCTAAACACCCTGAGCAAGCTAATGAGGTCTCTCATCCGGGCTATTGCTCTTATCACCGAGCCATAGGACACCCTATCGAAGACTGCTTCACCTTCAAGAACTGGCTCGAAGACCAATACCAGCAAGGCAGATTTGCTCTATCCGACAGCTGGAGGGTAACGCCGCCACAAAAGCACGAACCCAAAACCACAAGAGCAGAACCAGGCCCACATCGGTCTTGGAAACTAGCCCGTACCTGTCGTATGATAACAGTATCAAAAGGAGAGCCCGAGAATATGGATGACTTTCCCTGGTGCTTCGAAAACAGCGATGACGAGGTAATCTCAGAATTTCCGCCAGCGCTGAAAGAACTGGAAGATCGCATACATATTACTGCAGATAACCTCAGGAAAATTGAGCGGGGAACGACGAACGACCCGCGACCGACATTCGTCAGCGAGTTGCCATCTGAAGAAAGGGTGGCCGCGTTAAAAGACGTGCTTATGCAGCATAGAGATTGCTTCGCATGGAACTATTCTGAAATGCCAGGACTAGATCCAGAAATAGCTGTCCACAAATTGGCGATATCCCCAGACATTAAGCCAGCCAAACAGGCGCCGAGAAGAATGCGGCTCGAGCTTGAGATGAGCATTAACGCCGAGGTCAAGAAGCTGATCGACTCTGGCTTCATACAGGAAGTTCAGTATCCTAACTGGATCGCCAACATCGTCCCGGTGATGAAGAAAAATGGGACGGTGCGCATCTGTGTGGACTTTCAGGATCTCAATAAAGCCTGCCCGAAGGATGATTTTCCAGTACTGGTCGCTGAGCTGATGATAGACAACACGTCCACTCACGAAGTCTTCTCCTTCATGGATGGCTCATCAGGATATAATCAGATGAAGATGCATCCCGAGGACCAGAAACATACCGCTTTCCGGACCCTTTTGGGAATATTCTGCTACAGAGTTATGCCCTTCGGTCTAAAGAACGCCGGTGCCACCTATCAAAGGGCCATGACGAAGATCTTTGATGACCTCATACATGAAATCATCGAATGCTATATCGACGACCTCGTCGTGAAAAGCAAATCATACGAGGAACATCTCGAGCATCTGAAGACTGTATTTCAACGCCTTAGGCAATACAACTTGAAGATGAACCCTCTCAAGTGCGCGTTCGGGGTATCCTCAGGTAAATTCCTAAGATTCATCGTCCGACACCGAGGTATCGAGATAGATCCGTCAAAGATCAAGGAGATTATGGAGATGCCCCTGCCAAGGACTCTCAAACAATTGCGGTCTCTCCAAGGGAAGCTCGCATACATTCGGCGATTTATAGCCAACCTCTCAGGAAAGTGCCGCCCTTACAGTCACCTGATGAAGAAGGGAACCCCGTTCGTCTGGGATCAAAAATGCCAGAGCGCGCTAGACGAGATCAAGCAATACCTGCAAAACCCGCCGGTGTTGACTGCTCCGGTCAATGGAAAGCCCCTCATTCTTTATACGGCCGCCCTCGAAGGTTCCTTAGGCGCATTATGGGCGCAAGAGAACGATCAAGGAAAAGAAAGAGCACTCTACTATCTAAGTCGAGTTCTACTAGGGGCAGAAGACAACTACTCCCCCATTGAAAAGCACTGCCTGGCGTTGATCTTTGCGATAACCAAGCTCAGGCACTATGCGTTGGCGCATGAAGTCCGTCTCATATCGAAGGTGGACCCCCTTAAGTATTTAATGTCGAAGGCCATACTAACTGGACGACTTGCTAATTGGGCCCTGCTCTTGATGGAGTTCTCGATAACATATCAGCCCATCAGGGCAGTGAAAGGCCAGGCCATTGCCGACTTCCTCGCTGAACATCCGATACCTGCTGATTCTCCTTTGAATTGCGATCTGCCAGACGAACATGCGTTTGACGCGATCGACGGCGGTGATACCCGATGGGAGCTTTATTTCAATGGAGCGTCTTCCATGAAGAAGCGCAAACAAAACACACCTATAATCAAATCGGGGGTAGATCTTATCTTCGTAACTCCACAAGGGGGGATAATGCACTTTGCGTTCTCCTTGACGGAGCCGAGGACGAACAACGAAGCCGAATACGAAGCTTTGATAGCAGGTCTCGAGATCTCCATCAACATGGGAATTGAGAACCTCCTCATATATGGAGATTCCCAGCTGGTCATCAGTCAAGTAAATGGCGACTACCAAACATGCAAACCGGAGTTGGTGAAGTATGGCGAGAGAGTACAGCAACTACTAACTCAAATCCCCTCCTACACCTTGGAAAGCATACCGCGTGCCGAAAATAGCAAGGCGGACGCTTTAGCCAAGCTCGCTAAAGAACTGGCTGACGAGAACCTTGATGACGTCAGGATCGTGGTACAAAGCCGTCGGGGACTCCTACTGGCAGAAATATCTCCGGAATCATTCGAGGAAAAGGAAGCAATTGAGCAAGCGGCCCTGCAAATAAATGACCAAGAGAAGGTTGAAGATTGGAGAGAAGTCTTCATAGACTACTTCAAATCCCGTCGAACGCCTAAAGATGCGTCCTCAAGACATCAGCTTGTGAAACGAGCTCTGTCCTTCGCCTTCGTCAATAATACTCTGTACAAGAGGTCATTTGACTCTCTGTGGTTGAGATGCCTGGGACCTGACGAAGCGAAAAGAGTCGTTCAAGAAGTTCACGACGGACTCTGCGGTTCTCACCAAGCAGGCCCAAAGATGAAGCTGAAGATCAAACGAATGGGTTATTATTGGCCCACAATGATCCAGGACTGCCTCGAGTATGCGAAGCAATACCACTCATGCCAAATTCATGGGGAATTCATCTACCAGCATCCAAATCCGCTCCATCCAACGGTGGCTAGCTGGCCGTTCAAAATGTGGGGAGCTGACATAGTCGGCCCCATCAAACCAGCATTATCCAGGGGACATCGCTTCATCCTGGCGACGACTGATTACTTCTCCAAATGGGCAGAAGCAGTACCGTTAAGGGAAGTGAAGATGGAGAATATTCTCCATTTCTTCAAGACGCACGTCATTTATCGTTTTGGAACTCCGGGACGGATCATCTCCGATAACGGTCCAGCCTACAGAAGCCACAAAATTAGTCGCTTCGCGCAGCAACACTACATAGACGAGATATTCCTCAGTTTATAATCCGCAAGCTAACGGTCTAGCTGAGGCTTTCAACAAAACCTTGGCAAAGATCGTGAAGAAGACGGTGTCCCGAAACAAAAAGGACTGGCACGAGAGACTGCAAGAAGCTCTCTGGGCATATCGAACTACGTTCAAGACGGCCACGAACACAACGCCGTACGCGTTGGTATTCGGTACAGAAGCAGTACTTCCCCTCGAAATAGAGCTACCTTCTCTACGGATGGCAGTCCACTACGAGCTGACGGACGAAGAAAATGCTCACCTTCGGCTTGAGGAGCTTGATGCCCTTGATGAAACACGGCTCATTGCGCAACAAAATCTAGAGGCTTACAAAGCAAAGATGACGCGCTCATATGAAAGATTGACCAGGCCGAGGACATTCCTCCATGGCGAACTCGTTCTAGTGGTCAAAAGACCTATGATCCCCAATCGCGCCAAGCGGGGAAAATTTGAGCCGAACTATGAAGGCCTGTACATCATAGACAAGGTCTACCAGGGCGGAGCGTATCTACTCATGGATATGCACGGTGAAAGACCTTTCAGGCCAATAAATGGTCGCTTCCTGAAGAAATACTACACTTAACGGGTCAAGGCCTAGGTCGATGATAGATGACGATGACCATGTCCGCTCGCTATCTTCCTAAGCCCGAACTCTATAAGTAGTAACCGGCCTTCTTCAATGACGGACCGAAATGTCTTTAAACTAACAACGGACCGAAATGTCTTTAAACTAACAACGGATCGAAACGTCCTTAAACTAACGACGGACCGAAACGTCCTTAAACCAACGGCGGACCGAAACGTCCTTAAACTAACAACGGACCGAAACGTCCTTAAACTAACAATGGACCACTATGTCCTAAAACTAGCTGTTGACCGAGATGTCGATAAACTACGGTGGATTGCAGCATCCCAAAGCTGATACTAAAAAAAGAATAAAAAAAAGAAAACGGTATGTCCATAAGCAAAATGGGCATGGATGAAAACCCGAAAGGGCTCCGTGAGTAAAAACGGCAGGGCTACCGGCAAGTGTTCGTGAAAACCTGAAAGGGCACGACCTCGTAAAAAAAAAAGAGAGAGAATAAAACGAATAAAAAAACGGTATGTCCATAAGCAAAATGGGCACGGATGAAAACCCGAAAGGGCTCCGTGAGTAAAAACGGCAGGACTACCGGCGAGTGTCTGTGAAAACCCGAAAGGGCGCAACCTCGTTAAAGGACACTTACAAGGTCCTCACGACCTTGTAAGGAGAAACCACCCGCGTGAGATCCTTACGACTCACAAAGGAGAAACACACTTAGGAGTCCTTATGACCCCTAAGGAGAAATTACACTTGCGAGATCCTCACGACTCGTAGGGAGAACTCTCTTATGGGACCCTCACGGCTCATAGGATTTGAAAGTATTAAGTCACAGAGACCTAAACCTGTACTTAAGCAACCTCCACAACCTTCAATTTATGCCCTACAAGCGGCTAATACTGACCCTTGTATACAATCCACGGGCGCAAATAAACATTTCCCTAACCAAGTCCCACCCGTGACTAGGGATATGTCCATACGGTGAACAACCCTTGTAATTCCTCTCGACTTATAAGGAGAAAACCCTTTTGTAAGATCCTTACGACTTACAGGGGAACATACACTTAGGAATCCTCATGATCCCTAAGGAGAAAATACACCTACGAGATCCTCACGAATTGTAGGGAGAAATACCTTTGTGAGACCCTTACGGCTCATGAAGTCAAAAGCCTTAGTCGACGGGATCCTAACCCTGTTTGTTAAGCCACCTTTGTTCAACATCGACAGAGGCAAATGATGATTCGCTCCTGGCGACATCCCAGTTGTAGCGGTGCTGATGCCGAAATTGGTGTCTAAATCCAAGCTTGCAGCAAAAAGCCAACAAGTCGCACATGCATACGAAATAGCCGAAATGATAGGGCAACTTGCAAAAGCAGCAAGTAAAATTGTATGCGTGAAAAATAGCCGAAATGATTGGGCAGCTCGTAATAAAAAGCAGCGAGTAAAAATAAAATAAATAGCCGAAATGATCAGGCACCGCGAAAAATAGCCGAAATGATGGGGCAATCGCGGCCTTTGCGATATAAAAGCTGAAATGATAGAGCATCGCGGGAAAAGAAATAAAATAAAAATGAAATTCCCATCCTACAGGTGGTGTTACATCTATCCCTGTATACAATCCAAGGGCACAAACAAAGAAGGGATCATACTCCTCCCCCAGGTTTCATCATAAGAAGCCAAATTTCGACGGGCCGCAAGTGACCTAGAGATCGTCTCAACACTCGTCTCGTCACAACGGACACAACATCAAGCGAAGTGGAACAGCGGCAACTCCCAGTTCCATGGCTTGGCGATATACAGATCACCAAGAGTCAAATCCCTACTCCGTGAAATGCGGATATAATCAACAAAATTCCTGGTCACGTGGAACGCGGATAACGTCACTCTTTGACCCCGTGTGAAGCATCCAGAGCAAAGCCTAGTCCTCGCCGAGCACGGCAGTGAACCCGTGTGAAGCATCTAGTGCAAAATTCCTGGTCACGTGGAACGCGGATAACGTCACTCTTTGACCCCGTGGAAACGTCCAGAGCGGATCCTGGTCCTCGCAGAGTATGGCAGTGAACCCGTGTGAAGCATCCAGAGCGGAGCCTAGTCCTCGCCGAGCACGGCAGTGAACCTGTGTGAAGCATCTAGTGCAAAATTCCTGGTCACGTGGAACGCGGATAACGTCACTCTTTGACTCCGTGGAAAACGTCCACAGCGGATCCTGGTCCTCGTAGAGCACGGCAGTGAACCCGTGTGAAGCATCCAGAGCGGAGCCTAGTCCTCGCCGAGCACGGCAGTGAACCCGTGTGAAACATCTAGTGCAAAATTCCTGGTCACGTGGAACCCGGATAACGTCACTCTTTGACCCCGTGGAAAACGTCCAGAGCGGATCCTGGTCCTCGCAGAACATGGCAGTGAACCCGTGTGAAGCATCCAGAGCGGAGCCTAGTCCCCGCCGAGCACGGCAGTGAACCCGTGTGAAGCATCTAGTGCAAAATTCCTGGTTATGTGGAACGTGGATAACGTCACTCTTTGACCCCATGGAAAACGTCCAGAGCGCATCCTGGTCCCCGCAGAGCATGGAAGTGAACCCGTGTGATGAATCCAGAGCGGAGCCTAGTCCTCGCCGAGCACGGCAGTGAACCCGTGTGAAGTATCTAGTGCAAAATTCCTGGTCACGTGGAACGCGGATAACGTCACTCTTTGACCCCGTGGAAAACGTCTAGAGCGGATCCTGGTCCTCGCAGAACACGGCAGTGAACCCGTGTAAAGCATCCAGAGCGGAGCCTAGTCCTCGCCGAGCACGGCAGTGAACCCGTGTGAAGCATCCAGTGCAAAATTCCTGATCACGTGGAATGCGGATAACGTCACTCTTTGACCCCGTGGAAAATGTCCAGAGCGGATCCTGGTCCTCGCAGAGTATGGCGAGGTAATTCCTCAACGTCTTCAAAGTGGTGACGGGTCCCGATAACTAACATTGGACTGTGGAGTCCTTAAATCCACGGACTATGAGGTCCTAAACCTTGACCGTGATGTCTTAAAACTAACATCGAACTGTGGAGTCCTTAAATCCATGGACTATGAGGTCCTTAACCTTGACCGTGATGTCTTAAAACTAACATCGGACTGTGGAGTCCTTAAATCCACGGACTATGAGGTCCTTAACCTTGACCGTGATGTTTTAAAACTAACATCGGACTGTGGAGTCCTTAAATCCACGGACTATGAGGTCCTTAACCTTGACCGTGATGTCTTAAAACTAACATTGAACTATGGAGTCCTTAAATCCACGGACTATGAGGTCCTTAACCTTGACCGTGATGTCTTAAAACTAACATTGGACTGTGGAGTCTTTAAATCCACGGACTATGAGGTCCTTAACCCTAACCGTGATGTCTTAAAACTAACATTGGACTGTGGAGTCCTTAAATCCCCGGACTATGATGTCCTTAATCTTGACCGTGATGTCTTAAAACTAACGTTGGACCGTGGAGTCCTTAAATCCACGGACTATGAGGTCCTTAACCTTGACCGTGATGTCTTTAAACTACGGTATCCCGGAGAACATCCCGAAGCAACCCCTAACCCCATGAATACGGATAAGGGCGACCTCACCCAACACTTGTGGGTCCTCACGACCCGTAAGGAAGAAAACTCTCTTGTGAGATCCTTACGACTCCCAAGGGAAAACCCGCTTCAGAATCCTCACGATTCTTAAGAAGAACTTACACCTACGGGATCCCCTCGACCTGTAAGGAGAAAAACTCGTTATGAGACCCTCACGGCTCATAAAGCTCAAAAGTCTTAAGAGGTAGATCTTAACCCTGAATCCTAAGCCTTCGCTACCCTGCAAGGAGACCAAGATGAATTGTCCGCAGAACACATTCAATAAAAAAGAGGCACACCATCGAAAAGAAAAATATGTCTTCATTCATAAATGGGTACAAAGTACAATTCATGAAAGAACAAAAGAAAATACTCTCATTCAGGAGTATATACAAGAAGAAAGGAAAAGATACAAGTTTTCAAGCCGGCGGGAGATTTAGTAATTTCGCTAGCTCATCCTGCTTTTGCTGGGTCACGGCTTCATTATTCTGGATCGCCAGAAGACGGGCCTCCGCCTGAGCCTGCTGGGCTTGGTACGAAGCAAGCCGGCCTTCAAGCTCTTTCTCGGTGGCCTTGTGAGCCTCGACCCTTTCACGAGTGAACGTGACAGCTTTATCAAGAGCCACCACCTCTTTGATAGACTCTTGAAGCACCCGCTAGAGTTCATATGCTTTGTGGGCCTTAGCGGTAAGATTAGCTTGAAGCTCGCTCAACGCCTTAGAATCCAGCTCCCACTCCGAGAATTTATGGCCGAGCCTCTTCTCGCACGATGTCATGTTTTTCGCGCACCGTGCTATCAGCCCCCGTAACTCCACCTTTGCAGCCACGGCCTCCGAGGAAAGGCGGGAACATTCAAAGGCATGCAAGCAAGCCTCCACCTGCCGACAGAACTCCACCCAGACTCGCACCACCTCTTCACTATGGTAGGTGGCAAGAAAAGAAAGAGAACCGTTAGCTTCGGCAGCAAATGCTTCAGCTGTGGTTGCGCTGCCAGCACGAAGCTCCTCGATCAAGGATGATAAGGAGACAAGGCTCAACTGGGCCAAGCGCTCTGAGGCTCGCAAAGCATAGGGACCAGGCGGCATAGCGATACGCGATTCCAACGCTGTGAGGGCTGGCAGGACTGTTCAGATTTGATAAATGTCAGTAAAACTCTTAGGCAAAAAAGCAAATGGGACTATATTGAAACGTCGCTTACCTACGGACATGCAAGTGGGAGATGAAGGTTCCCCTGGCCCTTCAACGACCTCCACCTCGTTATCGGCCTCCAAAACTGTAAGAGGCATCAATGTTATTTCGCAGAATAGCAACAATGCCACAATAAAAAAATAGGGAACGACGCTAACCTTGCCCAGACGAGAGGACGATGCGTTGCGGAGAGATCGCCTACGGAGCTGCCATCTTCAGAAAACGCTGAAACGATTGCCGGGGAGACAGATCAGCGATAGAGTCCGCCAGCCCGTGCAATTCTGAAAAAACAAAAGAGTTTAGACAACAGAAAGATTACTAATTTAAAATGTAGAAGGTTACCTTCAACACTCCTCCCATTCTGAGGTGGGGGGATAGCAGCTTCAACGGCCTCCGCCGGGACCTCGGGCGCCAACAAAGGGAGGGTGATCCCGACTACCTCCATCCCAGCCTCTGGGCCGCCTTCAGGAAGAGTCGTTGAGGCGGAAACCACCAAGGGAACCTCTCCCAAAGGAGCGAGCGCTCTGGAATCAAGAACCGCCACCGGAGGTTCTATTGTGAGAGGAGCAGCATCGCCAACCCCCTCCACATCGAGAAGTGTGTCATTGGGAACATCAACGGGCTCTATCCTCAACAAGCCTGTAGGAACCTCTCTCATCGCCGAAGACTCTGCACAATTCGCATAAGAATAAGGATACATATATACGGGCATAAGCAATCTGAAGAACTGCAAAGAAGTATAAAAACATACCAATGTGCAGGGAAGCCCTCAATATGGCTTCTTCAAGCCGATGCTCCTTCTCAAGGAGGCGTGCTCGTCGGGGTTCGAGGGTGGATTCATGGCCACCAGTCCATAAGGAGAGCGCGTCCGCAGCATCCTCTGAAGCAGCCTGCTTCAGTGCCCTTTCACCCCACTCCTCTAAAGGGCCAATGAACCGCCGCCGGATCCATGAGGGGTCTTCATAGAAGATCACGGCAGGATAGGGCTTCTTCGGAACCCTTGCGTTCTGAGACTCGTCTTTAGAACGTCTTATGGCCTCAGCCAGTTGTGTGGCTTCCTCGGCAGCCGAGCCCGGGAAGAGAAAACCAGCGTCCGATTCTTGCACGACCAACGGCTCATCTAGAAGTACGGGCTCAGACTCCGTTAAAGAATCAAGCAACTTGGTGGCCACCCTCCTCCGCCTCTTAGATCCAGAACCGGCCGCCGAAGACGACCGTTTCTTTCCCCGTGGAACCTTGGTGCGGCGGCGACCCACGTCGCCCTCAACACCCTCAACAACCTTGTCCTTGTCACCCCTACCCGGTACTACAACCGAGGATGACACCACCATTGTCGATGCCGCAGGGGGCGGTACTGCCTCGGGTGGTGGCATTATCGCCGGAGCCCGTCTACCCCGCGACCGAGTACCCAGGGGCATACCAGCTGTTGGAGTAAGATCCACCCCCGACTCCCCCGGAATAAGCGCGGTGCCGGTATCCCTCAGAGGAAAGCGGACCGGGGTGCATGGTCGCAGCATAGCTCCCGTGGCCGGAACCTGAGCAGGGGCACCATGACCAAGAATCACCCTTCTTTCCTCAAGAATAATTGGGTTGACTCGATGGAGATACCAGCCTGTGAACGATCCCACGCATCAGGGCATGTACTCAGCTTCAGGGACCATGAAGTGGGAGCCGGTGTTCAACCTCACGAAATGGTGAGCGGCATCGCGAACGGCATCAAGTGAAGGGACCGGCGCAACTATGAAAGCCTCGAAGGGAACGCCCTGGTCGTATCCAAGCTGTCGGGCGAAGCGATGCAAGTTGTACCGCATGAAAAGAACTGCACCGTCCTGGCGAAATACCAAATAGCCTGGTCTAATTGCATACAAGTGCGCGGCCTCTCGAGACCTCAAAGAAGGTACGTTGTCTTTTGATCGGTCCCAGAGTTGTTGAACTGGACCTGAGGGAGAAGATAAGACCCGATCGTTAAAAACCAGCCCGCCAGCAGTAGCATAAGGAGAAATGAATGCCCGAATAACCCCGAATTGGGTCGGGTCAGCGGCAGAAGCATCCACCAATCGCATAAGTCGTAGGAAGGGGTAGGCGTCGTAAAATGCGGGCCTCTGATGCATAGTGAAAGCCCCCAACACGTGCATTTCGATCCAAGACGTAAAGTAATGAAGCGAAAAGTTTACTACATCCACGCCAGGAGTAGAGGTATTAGCTGCAGTGCCCAACCCATGATAAAGATGCGCCAACGCCGGGATGCCGATGGCCAACCGCGTCCCCTCAGCGATATATTGAGCCGGGTAGATAACCGAGGCTCTCATAAAGCGGCGATGCATGGGGATGACAAACCAACTGAGCCAGACACTAACAAACCCTACGAAGAACGTCTCCTCATCCATTCCGGCAGCTGCAATGGATTCAAAAGACATTGGCGACATAATGGGGATGTAATACTGTGGTAGATCCGATTCAGTGGTCGGCAGCTTCTTCGGACCAAACCCAAAGGGGTCCTTGATGTTTGCGAACTTCGGAGCCGTCTTCGACAGGACGTCCTCGCGAAGGAAGCAGGCAATGAAGCTCTTAAAAGTAACGCCCTGCTCCTCAGACTCGGTGAACAATCGGTCGAAGATACCTAACGCCTTGATCAAGCTGGGACGCTTGTAGCGGACGACATTCTCAGCAGACAAGCCGTCAACCGGTGCAGGCTCGGGCTCAAAGACGTACTCGTCAGGAGGCAAAAACTCCTCATACAGTGTACCCCTGATTGGCAATCCCGAGATTTCATAAAACTCTGCCAACGAGATCGAAACCTCTCTGTCCCCCAGGAGAAAAGTGTTGGTGGGGAGATTCCATTGATTCAAGAATGCCTTAACCCACCAGGCATGCGGGGACTGATAATAGAAGAGCGACGTATATATCGCCTGGTAGAGTCCGACCTTCTGCAGCCGCGCACGATGGGTGGAAAGGATATAGCGAGCCCAGAGAAGGTAGCCCGTGGGGTGTCGAGGAGTGAGCCCTATCTTATAAATCTGTCCCCATGGGTGGGCCTCACCTTGACAAATGCGTCGTCCCAGGATATCTATAGCAGGGATCGGGTGGTTCGGGATACCGGTTGTTGAAGGCTTGAGCCGTCCCGTTGGAGTCCAATTTGGAATTTCCACAGCGAAAACCGTCCTCGGAGGGTCCATCAGCAAGAACGGGAAAGTAGGCTCTGTCGGCACTTCGCAGAGGAAACTCCGGTGACCTCGGATGATATGACTGTACCAAGTTCCCCATAAAAGTAAGCTGGTGCAGTTCGGGTCATGAGCCCGGATCATCGCCATCGCCTCCTCGTTGGATGGTGATTGAGGAAAAGCGGCCTCCGAACGAGTGAAGGGAAAGCACGGAACAGAAGCCATCGCGCCTGAAATCAAATAAGGGAAACCATCAAAAGCGAAGCTAGCAATATATATGAAGACAGTTGAAGAAAGCGACATCAGACTCTTTTTTATGGGGCCATTGGCTACAAAACACATAGGCCCCACAGAATCAGGTTGACGGATCGTTAATAGTGAGGCCAAACAATCATAATAAGATAAAGGGATATCCTCATTAAATAGGTAGTGGGTTTCAAGTGGTCCTACACATCCCACTAAAGGACAAATCTACCTTGGACTCTACGACAAATCAAACAGGATCAAGGGAATTAAATTCCCACAGAAGACATCAATGCAAGCTTCTTCTTCATTGATTACAGAAGGACAACCTAGGGCAAGAAAACCGTAAGAAGCCTTCATGGGAAGAACTGAGTTCTTCATGGGAATTAAATTCCTTATTAAGAGAAGGGAATTAAATTCCGAGAAACATTTTCTTTAGACGGAATTAAATTCCTCGGAAAAAGCAGCCAACATCATCATCTCCCTGAAGGATCAGATGAACCCTAAAGAGATTTACTGCTGAAGATTAAATGGTTTCATATTTCGGTTGAAAAACTTAAAGGAAAAATGGGTTCATATTTAAAGGGGGTGAAACCCTTGCTATGGATTTAAAATCCAGAAGGACATGGGAAAGTTCTCCGATCGTTCAAAGACCTTTACCTGAAGAAAAGAATTCTTTTTTAACAGAGTTAAACTCTGAAAATTGTTCAAGGCAGAGAACTAAGCCCTGGAAAGGAGAATTAAATTCTCAGAAAGAAAAGTATGCAGGGAGGAAGATGAGCAAAGTGGAGACTCTTCTGAAGTGACCCCTATATTTATAGGATGTGATGGAGACGCTTCATCTCCCCGATTCCCTAGATGGATCCAACGATCACAAATGAGACAGCGTTACACTCACGTGCAGACACGTGAGAACAATGCTGTGGGGGTATTTGTTTCCTGATTAAAAATCAGGAAAGGACTCAGAAGTGGCATCACGTGCTCACACGTGACCAGTGGTCACGTATTGGCACGTGACGTTTAAAGCAGCGACACAAAGCGCATTCAAGAAAAAGCTCCAGAAAAGGTCGCGTGCTCACACGTGACCAGTGGTCACGTGTTGGCACGTGACGGCTGAACAGAGGCCAGAGAACAGAGCGCAGAAGAAGAGAAGCCCATTCCAGAGGTCACGTGCCTACACGTGACCAGGGGTCACGTGGCCACACGTGACAGGCTTTAAAAGCCTTATTCTTTAACAGAATTAAATTCTGAGAGGATATCACTTAAATCTTTCCAAAATAGGGAAGGATTATTTGGAACCGTTGAATTAAGAATCTAAAGGTGATTAAATATCACCAATTTATGGAAAAATCTCGAACTTGGAAAGATTTCCCCCTAAATCTGACCGAAATAACAAAGAGATATCTTTGGATTTAAAATCCAATGGTGAATAAAATTCACTTAACAATCTAAAGGCCCAGATTAATGATAAATATAAATCAAATCTCTCAATGAGAGATTTACTTAGCAGATTGATTCTTTTCCTTCTCCTATAAATAGGAGCCAAGAAAAGAAGAGAGGGGACCTTTTTTGGAGACCTTTGGACCTTTTCTTTTGATACACAGAGAGAGAGATACAGAGCCTTTGATTCTCTGCAAGAGGAAAACCCTAGGTAAGAGAAAGAAAGGGAGTCTTAAAAAGAGAATTTAATTCTCAAAAGAGTTTAACTCTTATAAAAAGAAAAGAACTTAGTTCTTTCTCTGGTCGAGGATCTGCAAAGTGCACATCTCCCCATGAATTGAGAATTTAATTCTCATTGGGTTGAGATCCTGCCATGCAGATCCAAAACACAGAGGAGGAACTGAGTTCAGAGAATTTAATTCTCACAAAATGATAGGAATTCAATTCCTTTGAGATAAAGTTAGGGCTTAACCCTATGTTATGGGAATTTAATTCCTTCAAAATGAACGGAACTAGGGTTTAACCCTAATTGAGAATATAATTCTCTCAAACTCACAGGAATTTAATTCCCTTAAGAAAAGAAATTAGGGTTTAACCCTATTAAGAATATAATTCTTCAGAAGAAAACGGGAATTTAATTCCTCTAAAGTTTAGGGTTTAACCCTATGAACAGAACTTTAAAAACATGCAGAGTCACGTGCTACCACGTGACCCCTGCAAAGACCCACGGAATAGAACTCTGAAGCAGACATCTTACGTGTTACCACGTGACTCCTGCGAAGATATATAAAAGAGAGCTCTGAGGCAATGCCTCACGTGCTCCACATGATCCTTGAAGCACATAAAGGAACAACGAAATAAACAGGGACTCTGGGGCGCCATCACGTGTCACCACGTGACCCCTAATGAGTATTCTAATAAACCAGAGCATGGGCCCCCATCACGTGCCCGCACGTGATGGCTTTTAGAGCTAAAAGTGTTAAACACTTATCTGTAGAACAAAACAATGAGAAGAAGGGCGCTCTCACGTGCTACCACGTGACCCCTCTTGCCTTAGTGTTTAACACTAAATTGGAAACTCTGTATCCAGTGTTCAACACTGATTCTCCTTAGTGCTTAACACCAACTTGTCAATCTTTTCCCAGTGTTCAACACTGTTGGTCTCTAGTGTTTAACACTAGCTTTAGCCCAATTGGCTAAGTTTCCAGAGGCAATGCCTCTCCTCCAATGAATCAACAGAGGGCCAATATCCCAAAAATGATTGGACTTAGCCCAAGCTGGCCATAAGTCCTCAATGCAAGCTTAACTGGGCCAATGGGCTCATAATATAATAATTGATCCTAGTATCCAAATTGGACTACATATCACTTAATCTTCCTCGGGTTAAGGGTACATCTCTTCACTCCTTTGATACTTGGCGTTGTAATTCCTCAACGTCTTCAAAGAGGTGACGGGTCCCGATGACCACATATTGATACGGACTGTAGGGTCCTTAAACCCACGGACTATGAGGTCCTTAACCTTGACCGTGACGTCTTAAAACCAACATTGGACTGTGGAGTCCTTAAATCCACGGACTATGACGTTCTTAACCTTGACCGTGATGTCTTAAAACTAACAACGGACTATGACGTCCTTAACCTTGACCGAGATATCTTAAAACTAACGTCGGACTGTGGAGTCCTTAAATCAACGGACTATGATGTCCTTAACCTTGACCGGAATGTCTTAAAACTAACAACGGACTATGATGTCCTTAACCTTGACCGTGATGTCTTAAAACTAACATCGGACTGTGGAGTCCTTAAATCCACGGACTACGACGTCCTTAACCTTGATCGCAACGTCTTAAAACTAACATTGGACCGCAATGTCCTTAAACTACCTATTGACCGCAATGCCACTAAACTAAACAACAGGGCTCCCCTAATCGCTCTCTTATCGGATCTAAATGATCCTGTTAAGTTGATCTTAGTCCAAAACTGGACTAACGCATCCTTAATAAACGTTTAAGTCGATCTTAGTCTCAAATGAGGCTAACGTATCCTTAAACACAACCTCTAAACCCAAATTTAAGATAATACGGATTTGGATTAGTCCACACCCTACGGGCGACGACATAACTCAGTCTCCGTATACAATCCACGGGGAACCAAACACAAAAAAAAATACATGACACGAAGTGATCATCTGGAGAAGGAGAAAGTTGCTACCGCAATGCGGTAGCATAATTAATTGTAGGGGCTTGCGCCTGCAAGGAAGAGCGTCCCCAGAATCAAAAACCCCTCAAGCGGGGGGGGGGGAATCTAACGAAGTCTGCTACATCGGACGCATCCGTCTAAACCTTCGATACATGGTGCCATAAATCAGCTTGGCATCTTCGGAGAGGTAGACGGATAGCACCAAATAGCATCTGCCCCGAATCTCAGGCAAGACGTTCCGTCGCGCCGTCTTTCGGAGGGGAACAATTATCATTCGGAATATCGATGAAAGCTTTGAAGACATTTTCGCTGAAGAAATCGCATTCTTAGAAAACATGGGAGTTGTGATGAATCAACCCCAACCCCAAAATGTTGAACCGCCACCTCTTCTTCTTATCAAGAACGAGAATGCGAGTAATCCATCATTATTTTTTTGTTTCTACAAACCGAGATGTAAACCCATTCTATTATACTTCTTATCTCCTCCCCACTTCTTCACGTCTATAGGTGACATGATCTTCCACCAACCAGTGCGTTAAATCGATAAAATATTTGAATGGTTGGTGTTGATTTTTGGTCTTTGTAAAGGTTTATATTGACCAATAACTTTAGCCCCCCCCTCTTTATAATTTTAAAATGCTTAATACTGTTTACTCAAGTTGGGGGGGAGAAAAATATTTTTGGCACTTTAAAATAATTTTTTTACAAAATTGTGAGCCAAAAATAAGTTTAGGGGAGTATTTCACTATCGTTATTTCTTGTCCCCTTTAATAACTTTTCCTCCCAAGTCTACAGGGTTTTTTTAGCTTAACAGATGACATCAGTGAGGTCACTGCTGCAAACAGGTTTGGGGGAGGTTTATGCTTATTCACGCATTATTTATCATAAATATAAGCACAAATTTTTTTTTGATAATAAAAGATTAGAAAGCGGAAAATTACATATGAAAGATAAGAATAGTTTGAGAAAAGAAAGAAACTTAGATATTTTCTTAAACGAAGCTAGTAATAAGTAGTTATGAGCTGTTGTCTGAAAGGTTAGTAAGATAAAGGGAATCACTAATCTGAGAATAGATCCGAGTCTGAAAAATAGTCTCTATTCTTGAGGCCAAACATTTAATCGTTGATACCCTATTATACGCACTTGCACACATCTTAAAACTTAGGATAGTAGAGGATACCTTGAAATGCTCTTTTCTAAAAGCCTTGGTATGAAGAAAAATATAAATATAAATAAAAAATGGTGAAGTAAAATGAACACTGTTTTTTTAATTGCTTAAGGCAGTATAAAAAAATATAGTGAGAGTGTTTTATCACCTAGTGGTTTAGACCAACTGGTTTGAGAGCCACTGCTAAGCCTTAGGTGTGTAAGACGAGGAAATTGCTAATTACGCCTAAAAGAGTGAGCACATTTAGTAATCGGTCGATTAGTACCTCAAGAAGTATTAACAGTCGCATAAACGATGTGTGAGCAATTACATCTGAAATATGCACCGACTAAAAAGTACTAAGGAAGATGGACAAGAGTATAATAGCTTGAATTGAATTCTCTAAGTGTAGGGATGTTTTTTACATACACACGTAGGGGTATATGATCGATATTTGGAAGAAAGGTAGGGAAGAAAACTAAAGGCAATGTTTTATTGAGGGATGATATGATCTCTGACATTTTTTCATGACCATTAAGATAGGACTCATGGCAACCGAAAAGCTAGTGT